>CM065910.1:48452500-49652500 GCA_033439115.1 Firmiana major | reverse complement strand
TAAGAAAAAGAACAGGTATATAGAGTTTTCAGAAAGAAAACTAAGAAAGCAACTTAATTTATCAGCTACACTAAGAATGCCTTTAATTAAGAACTGCCTTAACAAACACTTAGCCCAATCATGCAGAATTTGTCTTCTTACTTACAGAGCAAGTCACAATTCTCTGTTTGTAGAGGAATGAAAAAGTCCCCGTGTCAGTGAAATAGACCTCTATCCATCAGTTAAATGAAATTAATGGTTTGACAACTTATAAACTGGAAGTTCGTCAAGGATTTTGAAACAAGAGAAACAAAATTTGGTAATGGTAACAGCTAAGGAGTTTTTGAAGAAACTGGAGATGGACATTGAGGCCATACATGCACAACATTGAACTATATAGACCAGGAGGAGGAGCTTCATGCAACTAAAGAAGCCTAGGTAGCCACACCTGCCTAAGATACGGATAGCTGTCAACATCTAGAATGTAACGCTAAACACGTTGAAAGAGTGCCATTATTTTCACTCCACAAAGAGAATATTAGGTAAGATGGAATCACTTTTATTATTCATGTTCACTTCCTTATTTGTACATTTTTGAACAAATTTACAAAATAATTGCTCAAAAATATAGATTGACAAGCATGTCCTGCCATTGAAGCCAAACAAAGCCTATTCATAAAACAGGCACTAGTGTTTAGAAATATCATCTTGTGAAGATGCCTATCCAAGAGAAAGAGATTCAGGCACTTTGGCTTTTGGTACAATAAACTAGAAACGCAAGGCACCATAACCAACAAAGATGACAAAATGATATGTACAAAAAAGCTATGGAATTAATAAACAAAAGTGACTATATGATCAGAGGTGAGCTCTACTACCAGTTTACCAGCTTCTCATTAACCTGTAAAACAATCAGATTTCTGTTTCATGGATTATCTTCCAGCAATTAGTCAGCCACATTAGGCACCTTCCTATACTGAAAAAGCTTACGGTCTGACTGGTGCAGGACTGAGAACCAGCTCTAAAGCTTTACTAGTAGAGTCTTTGCATCAAAATGAGTGGTTTTATCTGAAAAGTGGATTGCAAAATGCCATTCTTATATAAACTCTACTTCTATACATTCAATAAATTCCATCAAGACAAACATCCTAGTAATGTTTTGGGGTTGAAGCTGTCATAACTGTCCTAACATAAGATTTGTGCTATCTTTGGAACAAAGCAGAGTTACATCTATCACAGTATCAAAGCATTACCTATGCTGATATACAATCTGTGTCTTGTGATTCTTCAATTTGAGACCAAAAATGACAGAACATAGCAATGGTTTACAGTCTCACACCAATTTTTTCAGCAAAATTGATTCAAAAGAAGTTAAACACTGGAACTTTTATATAGACCCAACCACACTAAATATGATACGGTGATTAAACACAAAAATAATAAAAATAAAATGTACGAAAGTTTAAATAAGCTAAAATTTGATAAAAAATTATAAATTAACATGACAAAAATTAAAAAACAAATTTGTATATATTGCATTGACACGAAATTTTTAAGTTTTAAACGATACAAACATGAATTTTATATAAAATTTATCATCTCTGCCTCTATGCTATCACCACCCAAGGAAAAAAGATAAAAGATAAAAACCCAAGTACCTGAACGTGCTGATCATGTGCTTTCTCAAACCGTATACTTAGTAGCATTGGCTGAATAACTGTGATATTCGAGACTGCATTTGACTATTATTTGATATAGCCTCCCCTTTTTGCTGTGTTCTGTTGAATGCCACTGAACCGTTACACTTGTTCAAAGGACGAGTGTAGCACCGGCTTGTTATCCTTTGTGAGCAATGCGGGCCGGTTCAAGCTTTGGTCTCTACTCCAATGTCATGGTCCAGTCAGGCTCAGGCAGTCACAAAGGTAAATCTCCTTCGGCCCCTCGGAAACGTACACCAACATGGCTAAAGCAATGTATGGGTTATTAGATGGGTGGTCACGGACCCAACTAAGCTCGAACCTGTGGACCAGCATCTGTCTACCTGGACCTCAGGGTCCGAAGGTGTTTGTTTGTTATTTTGTAACTATATGATTAATCCTAAAAATACTACTCGCATATACAAATCAAAATGATATAAGTAAAAGGTAGAAAGTAATATAAATTAAATTTAATAAAAATTAATTATAAATATGATAAAAATTAAAAAATAAATTTTATATTTAAAATATTTGTTAAATAAATTAAAATTAAAAAAATCAATATAAATATAATAAAAAAATAAAAAAATAAATTTTACATTTAAAATATTTTTAACTTTTGATAAAAAGTTTTATATTTTATATTATATACAAATTAGAATTATATACACCGCATGTTGCAATGAACCAGGAAAAAGGAAAAGAAACATGTGCAGACTTGTCGAACCCACCGAGATCCTAATAATTTACACATGTCCAACACGTGGCATTAATGGTACAACCTGTCAATCGATTGAGCTGCCCACCTTTCTCGTTTTCTGCCTCCATATAGTCTGCATGCATGAGGAGAGGTAAAGGAAGAAGTAAGAAACAAAACTCAAGAAGACACTGTTTGCAAGGACAAAGTAAAGATCTTCAACTATGGCAGCAACGTTCATAGCCAGGAGCGCGATGTTCCAGCTTTCCAAAGCTTTCCCTCAAACTCTTTCTCTTAGAAACTCCCTCAAAGTCTCACGAGTCTGCTTCACTGCCACAGCCTCCAAACACCCTGAGGTAAAAGTAAAACCACTAGCTTAGCTGGGTCTTTTATGGAGTTTTCAGGGATGATTTCATGGATTAATGCTTTTTGTTTTCTTGATGAAGCCGTCTGTTCTGATTAATATCGTGGAGTTTGGTTTTGTGAAATTTCAGCGCAGAATTAATTCATACGAAGAAAGAGACTCGAGACCTGACCTGGCCTACAGGGAGAAAGATACCTCATCCGATGAAGAAGCTGAAATGACCTATGTAGTGGACGATGCCTCTGAAGAAGCCATTGAAAGAGCAAAAGAACAAGCACAGGAAGCAAAGGAGAAAGCAAAAGATTACGGGCACAAAACCAAGGAGAAAACAAACGAAACGGCTCAATCTGCCGCTGAGAAAGCAAAAGAAGTAACAAACAGAGCAACCGAGACAGCCCAAAGCTCCAAAGAGAAAGCGGAACAGAAAGCTAAAGAGTATGCACAGGGGACCAAGGAGATGGCCCAAGATGGAACACAGAAAGCATCCGAGACAGCCCAAAGCGCAAAAGAGAAGACCAAAGAAGGCACAGAGAAAGCGTCACAAACTGCATATGAACTGAAGGAGAAAGCTAAAGAAAAAGCACAAGGTGTGAAGGATAAGACTGGGGAGATTGCAGATTCTGCAGCCAGTAAGACCTCGGAGACGGCGCAAACCATAGGAGAGAAGGCAAAGCAGACGGTCCAGGGAGCTTGGGATGCCGCCAAGGGGACAACGCAAAAGATCAAGGAGACTGTGGTTGGGAAGAATGATGCGGAAGAGGAGGAGGTGGAGGTCAAGAGGATGGATGACGATGTTGTCGAATTGAGGAAGCGTTCCCGAACTGCAGAGGATGAGAGGAAATATTGAAAAGCAGTTTGCTGGGTTTCTTTCTCTTTATAACGCTTCTATAGTTCTATTTTACGATGCAAATAAGTTACTGGAAGTGGCCCAAGGGTTATCAACTTATCATAGTGTTTATCTAAGCATGCGAAGTTAATTTTTTTTTTTTTATAAGCTATTATTAGGGTTAAAATTATTAAATATATAATATTTAAAAACCCGAAACAATATTTCATTTTATTCATGGAACGAATAATGGTGATTTCAAAATAATGATTTTAAATTTTTTGACAAAAATTAATGATATAAATTTCGTAAATTATGATTTTATATACTAAATAATACGAATATAATAAATATAATGCCATGTAAATCACGATTTTATACAACACAACTTAACTTAAATTTAAAGAGAAAACATAAAAATCTGTAAATCACGATTTTTTATGTAACACAAAAAGAGATGAGAAAGCCCGATAATGAACACGAGAATCTTTCATATACTGATTGCTCTCCATATCCAACTAGAGAATGGAGATGGGAAAGCCCAATCAATGAACACAAGAATCCTTCAAATTAAAAGTGATGAAGACACGCCCAGCTTGTGAAACATAGTAAGAAGCCAACAGCCCAAAGAAAGACATGTTGGTCCGTACAGGACAATCCCATTTTCAAGTCTAACAATCAAGGAAAGGTGAAGATGAGATCACTCAAACAGAGAACACCAACAAGAAGAAGGCAGGGACACAAGCTAGCCACCTAGGGGACCACATCCGAAGGGGTCCACCGAAAGGTCGTGTTCTTTTTTTTTGTCTGACCACCAAAACCAAATCCCGAATCACTATACCACAAACATTTTTTTTGCGTTTGTGAGGCAATTGTTAGGTCTACTAAGCCCAATATCAACTCATATTACAAGACTAAATTGTCTCAACTCTCAGTCACACTTTCACTTACCTCTCGTTCAGCTGATTATTAGACATTAACTGACCATTATATAGTTTTTTATTTGGTTGATAAGTTAAGTCTCGTAAAAATTTTAAAATAAAATATTAGCGTGGTTTTACATTTTTAGATTATAAAAGGATAAATTTTCAAATAAAAAAAAACAATCAAATTCATTCTTAACTTCTTCAAAATTCTTCTTATTCCTTCTTTTCTATTGATAACTTCTTTGTTTCTTTCATCTTTACATAATATTAATTTGAACGTCAAAAATATATTTTAAAATTCAATTTTGGACGCCCTCTTATCATTCTTAATATACTTGTTTAAGAAGTATTTAACAGAAATTTGTCACTTATCAGACAGAAGACATCAACAATAGACAAGCTAGTGTTTTGTCCTGAGAGTGGAGGCTTAGAGGAGTAGTTGTAACCCCCAATGGACATGGGCGTCAGCTCCTCTTCCTTCTCTACTCCGCCATCTTTTCGGTACTTCCACCATGTTTGAACGACCAAATTTCTCAATTCAGAATTTTGTTAGATAATAAATCATAATAAGAGTAATTTTGATATTAATTTTGTAAACTTAAAAACCAAGTAAGTACCCTTTCATGTCAACTAAGCATGAATTTAACAAGGCTACCAGTCAAACAAGGTTTAATGGCTAACGAGGACATAATAGTCAAGGTGATCAACATAATCCTCCAATGGCATGCAACTTATAACAGAAAAAAAAATAATAATATTAATAATAATAATAATAACAAAATAATACCCTTAGGGAATTGAAGACTCCGTAGAGGAGGTATTTTTGAGACACAGAAATATGCGAGTGGAATTAGAGAGAAAAGAGTTTGATGAGGTCTGACACCCACCACCCATTGCCGACCGCCACGCCACCCTTTCTTCGGCCGTGCCGCCTATCTGCCCACTGCTTACTGGTCCATTCCCTATTGTCTTGTCTGTCCTCTATAGATAGCTAGCTAGCTTAGCTAATTATCTCTTTACTTATTCCTTGTCCCACCCCTTAAGTATCCCTTTTGCCTGTATTTTACTTTTCTTGTTAGACCCCCACCGGAAGTTCTCTGGCTTTCACAAGATACACACGTTAAAGAGCAAAGAATTAAGGTTTTGCGGTCGGGGTGGGTTTCTTTTTTCTTTTTTCGCCATTTATTCTGCTGTGTATAGGCTTTGTCTGCAATTTCCTGCAATTCTGATGAGTACCCTGATGGTGATGATGAATCAGGTGAAGCAACTGGGGTTTCTTTTCTACCTGGATTGGTGTGTTTGAGATGGAACTACAACCGAGAAACACCCATTTCTCTCAAATCAACTGTACTTCACTGAACCAGCAAACCTGCTCCAGTTTTTTGTTTTACCTGTTAAAATCTTTCGTTAGTGGACCTCGTCCACGCCCGACACTTGTACAATATCTCTTCTTTTACCTCTCGTAAAAGCAGGTCAGACACACCCTCGCTTTCTACAGGTTCATACCAATTCTGCGTATCCAAATTAGTAGATATACATAAATTCATACGTACATAATTAGTATATGATTTCTCTCCTATTTGATAAGATGGCAATCTGGGAAGATTTTGATGGGTTTTGAGGGGATATTTTCATGATTTAGGTTCTTGATTACCATTTTTTTTTTGGCTGGAAAAAAATTAAATACTTGAGACTTGGGAAGAGCGAGCCATGGTTTTCTTGAGGTGGGTTGGTAGGTAGAGATATAAGAGGGAAAAAGAGAAGGAAATAGGCATCCATTCACGCAACGCAACGCAACGCAAGACAAGGTAACCATCGCCGTGGTTTTGTTTGTACAGTGGAGATTTCAGATTCTCGAGAGCCAGATGCAGACACGTAGAGTTATCGTACAGCTCTATATCTGAAACGCCTCTCCTCTATCTCTCAGGCCTCGTACCAAAACCTGCATGCACCAAACCGAACACCAAACCAAAGCAAACCCAAATCTTGATTCCATATCAGATTATCGAGAAAAGAATTTAATAAATCAGCACCAGCACCAGCATCAGACTGTATAGCTATAGTGATGCAGGAAGATAGTGATCAAGACATGAAGCAGAATCAACAGCAGCCGCCGCTGCAACAGCACCCACCTCAGATGTGTCCTCGTTGTGAGTCTCTTAACACAAAGTTTTGTTACTACAACAATTACAGTCTTTCGCAGCCTCGTTATTTCTGCAAGACATGTAGAAGGTACTGGACTCAAGGTGGAACCCTAAGGAACGTGCCTGTGGGAGGTGGTTGCAGGAAAGGAAAGCGCACAAAGATTTCTTCTTCTGGTGAAAATTCAAGGTCCCAGCCACAGATATCTCAGCAGCAAGCTCTGCAACAAAACTTGACATCACCTCAAAGTACGATCTCTTCCAATCCAATGATCAGCGTCGGTTCTGCTTTGAGAACCAAAGTATCTGGTAATTTGGCTTCGTCATCTGCTATTTCTTCAGTGGGATCGTATTATCCGAGTGGAGGGTTGTCATCTTTGGCATCAACTCAGTCAATGAACCAACCGCAACCTTTTAATCAAGCTCTCAATCAGGCTTTAAGTATTGGTAGAGGTGACTTGGGTGGTTCTTCAAATTTGGGTCTTTTGCAGGGATATGGCGTCCCTTCTTTTGGGTTGCAACAGGATCAGCCACTTCAGCAAACCCAGTTCTTTCAAATGGCTAATAGAGAAAAGACTGTAAACATGTACCCATCTGATCAAGAGGGCTTGATTCAATCTAGCAGGCCTGCTGCTGCAGGTAATTCTTCTCAGCAGAATTGGCATCAAAGTTTCATCAACAATAGTGATCCTACGGTCTCTGAAGCGGCTTTGTGGAGTATCAACAGCAGCAGGAGCACAAGCACCGCTGGCATCACTAACACCACCAACACCACAGATGTTTCTTCTTTGAATCCAAATCAATGGCCTAATCTTCCAGATTACGGGGCACCGTAGTGTTTTTTTCCTTCAGCCATTGTTATCTTCCAAAAGCAAAACGCTTAAAGGTAGACAGCTTAATAACTTACAGAAGGAAAACTTTTTGCCTTTGTATACAAAAAGCCATGGAAGCTCACATGTTCTATATTGCATCATTTATCGTCTGTTTATTTGCTTTTGTTGGGTTGGTTTTAATCTGGTTCGACTTTAGGAAATGAATTTAGAGAGAATTTTGTAATGTGGGTATTACTTCCTGTAAATGAAAGAATAACTGAAAATTATATAGCCATTTGTTTTTATCCTATAGAGATATTCTGAGTTGGGTTTGGTTGTGTTTGAACTTGTCGGTATTACAAAGCGAGTATAAATTTCATGTTTGATCTTTTGTTTGATTGTCTTTAATTCTGCAGTATTGCGTCAAAATATCTTTGTTCAGAAAAAGCAAGTGACTTTATCTTGTAGTTAAGTAGGGTTTGCAAGATAACACAGCCTAGAAAAATCAGGGAGAGAAGAAAGAAAGAACGAACTGGTCAAGAGTGCATGGATAGTGGAGCTGATGTGTTTGTAAAAGTTGTTAGACAAGATGGTTTCGTCTTGTTCTTGAGACCCAACTGCTACTTCCAATGCTCTGGTCCATTACTGTATAATTCCAATTGATACTTTCAAAATCAGATAATTTAGTTTAAAAATATTAAATGATGTTAATTATTATTTAAATATTTTATATAAAAATTAACGTGATTAATTTAATTAATAGTTATATAATATATAATGTATAGAATATTATTATTTAATAGATTTAAATATATTTGTATAATTTTAAAAAATTATGAGTTTATAATAAAACAAAAATTTATAAATTAATTTTTATATAAAAAAACTAAAAATTTATGTTTATCTTATTAAAAAAATTAAAAATATATTTAGTTACGAAGCATATAATTTGAGATCGTGTGATAATGTGTAAAAAATAATATAAAAAAATTTATTAAAATTTAGAACGATATGATAAATAATTTTTTTAAAAAAATTTAAATATAGATAATTTTATTAAATTTTTTATTTATGTTTGTTTTTGGTTATATTACCGCATTATTACATTCCTACCTGTAAAGGGAAATTTGAGTTCAACATGATATGATCAATTTTTTGACACAGGTTAATTTAGAGAATTAAAATTTTATTTAATTTTTGAATAAAAATCATTTATAATTATATTCAATTTTTTATTAAATCAAAATTTTATAATTTATTATAAATTAAATAATATGAAAAAAATTAATTAAATAATTAATACAATATAAAGCACCTCCCAATTTAAAAAAAGAAAAAAGGTTGTTTTTTTTTTTTAGTATAAACCAAACCTAACTATTATTATATACACGCACCTGCATGATTCTGTTTGATCGTCACCTAGAAATGGAACTTAGGGGGAGGTTGAAATTGTCAATTCGATCTCATCATCACTCATTTCGGATTTGGTGGAGAGGTACAGCAGCAACATCTAAAGCACTATTCGGAGTGACTAAATATCTCGAAACATGCGGAGAATCAAGTTAAAGTAATCAAATCTGGCTCACTGTCCTCTTAACGTTTGACCTTTCCCAATGGAAAGGGCTTTAAGAATGTGCGATGAATTTTTTATTCAATCCATGGAAGATGGAATAAGGTTGAAAATGGCGTGGAGGTGGGCATTGTGGTTTCCAAGTAAAGCAAATCTTTGGCCTGCCATGGTGAGATCTCTCTCCAGAGAATATAAGCAGTGAAGACGAGCCAATCACCAACTATCCCGTAGCTTATTTGCCGTACACCACAGCCACCAGCATTAAAAAAATATTTAGAGTAATAATTAGAAACAGCCACCACCCTTAATAAAATATTTAGAGTAATAATTACAAAGAGATTACATCACCACCATTCACCATGGGATTGAGAAGAACCCAAATCAACTCACCCATGACTCATCCTCCATGATATTAAATTCTTCGATTTGCATATATTTATTTGTGTTGCATTAAAATATAATCATACGAAAAATTTGTTTTGAAAATTACCTATGACTAATTTTTCTTGAGGTTAAGTTATTCGATTTTCGAAATATGATATGATAATTTAAATGTATAATTTGAGAGAAATTATATTTTATATAGGGAAAAGTATAAAAAATTATATTAAAATTTGTCACTATATTAATCGTAAAATGTTTTATTAATTTTTATTAAAATTATATATTATGAAATTTTAATTTATATTTACTTTTCATATATTTTTTTGTATTATATTATTGTAGGATTAATATTATTATGTTGTTTAGGATAAGTTTGGAACTCACAAGTATGGCAACTTCAATTTTACTTTATTTTTTTTAATTTTAATATAAAAATTTTAATGATTATTTTATTATTTCTTTTATTATATTGAATTCAAATATATTATTTTTTTATATCAATCTTATAATTATTATTATTTTTAATTTCATTGAAATTACTCGTATTTTTAATATTCATCTAACCTAACCTTTATTAGTTTTGGTTTGAATTTTTTTATGAATTAATTATTCAATCATTGGAACATGTTACAATTTTTTTTCTAAACACTCTATCAATGAATTGTCAATTGTTTTGATTTGAACATATAATTCAATTAATTTAATAATAATTTATTATAAATATAAAATTCAAATCTCTAAAATTTAATTTTTTATAAAAAAACTAAATTCAAACCAAAAATATTGTTGAAAAATAATTGATTGAAATTCATAGATTATTGAACTGTTAATTACTCTTTATTTTTCTTTTTTTTCCTTCCTATTCTTTTTCAAGATTTAGATCCTAGCTATAATTGTCATCTAAAAAGGATCAGCCTCGACCAACATATAGTCCCTGGGACATCATTAGTTTGTACATGGGAGTTTCTGGTTGAACCACTTGCTCGATTTTGGAAGTCGATGTAATAATGAGGACTGATTTTTTGTCAAAGTAGTCATTTTGTTGTTTTCTTCTTTTCTCTTTTATTAATCAACCATCCCTTCATCTATCATTTTCTTATATTTTAATAAATAAATTACATAATAAATCACTAGCACGGCATTTCAAATACAGTAATAAATGCCTGAAAAGTTACCATTTCCACATGAGACAAAAATAGTAGCTTATTATCGTATTATGCAAGAAGTGCTCTTTTGTAAAATATAAAATTAATTTTTAATAATTTACAAGGTAATTGATGGAATATACATATCCTTAGCAATAAGAGAGATATTTAAATTCTTGTTTTTTTATTGATTTATGTGAGTTATCTATTAGTGAGTGTATATATATATTAATTGGAATTATAAAATTTTTCATGTTAAATTGGGTATGAAATTATTATTTTTTACATTTAGTAGATAGCATTAATAAAAAAAAAATTGATTCAATAAAAATTCAAAAACGACTCAATAGAAAAGCACAGCACATGACATACAATCTTATACATATTTATGTTATGTTGATAATTAAGTCTAACTAAGAATTCCAATGCTCTTTTACAATTAATTCAGTTATAAGATACTACTACAATAGAACCTAGACAACATCTATTTTTGTACCGACTTTTCCATATATGTTATGATGTACATCTTATCAAATGTATGTTTCATTAAAAGCAAAAAATCATAAGATTTTATTTGACAAAAAAGAAAGAAAGAAGTGAGAAAAAAATAATTAATTCAATGATTAAATTATAAAATAAGAATGTAATTACGAAATTTAATTTTTAAATTAACAAAAGTTTTATCTTTATTTATTTTCATCATCCAAGTTCCATTTGGTATCTGAGAAATTCTACGCAAGAAGACCTGCGTACGGTGGTCATTTTCCAAGCTAGTAGGCATATCACGTCGAGGTCATAGGAGGTTTCTAAGAAACTTTCTATAGTGGGCATTGGCTGCTAACTTTGCAATTCAGTCGACGACATGGGCGCAGACTGAACTGAATCATCTTTTCTCACTCATCTTTCTCTCTTTGTTGTTTTGCCAAAAACTAAAAGTGAGAGTTTTGGTGACAAATGCATGGAAGAACAATCCATTGTCGAGCTTTAACCCCACATTACATTTCGATAACGTTGAGTATTTCTGTTCTGGCCCCAGTTCTTTTTCACCTCTTTTTGACAAATCAAACCTAAGTATTATTAGCATGCATTAGTGGGTTGCTTTGCTTGCTTCCCTTCATATCAAACATCCCATCGGTATGGGACTCAAAGGCAAAGGCCCCATTCTCCCATCATTTGGTCAGTCGGTTTTGTTTTTCAACCTCCAGGACAAATGGTCTTTGTGGACTAGCCAGCCAGGCCTTTCCCCGTGAATTACGATCCCTCTGTTCAGCTCACCAAACAGCTTGCTGCTAAATGCTAATGCTATGTCATAGTCTTCGGCTGTCTTTACTCATAAAAAGAAATGAAGATGGGTCATTTATGATACCCGGTTTACTTCAGTCGAATCATGTGATAAAAGCCAAATTCAAACATTTATAATTTTTTATTCTTAACATGCGACTTCCTTTATATTAAAAAAATAAACAAATCAATGTCGCGGATAGATTTAATCAAAAACTAAATCATATCTAAATATGATATTAATTGATTTTATGTGCATCTAAATTCAATCCAACTTAATGTTTGAGTCTAAGTTTTTATTTTCAAATCCATTTTTAAAAACAACAAAAAAGTTTAAACTCGTCCTAATCAATCCAAATGAATCAATTTTTTTTTCAAAAAAATAATTTTGATTCTATTATTAGGTTGGTTTCTTTAATTTGACCATTTAATATGTATTTCTTTAATTATTAATAGGTTGGTATATTTAATGAATTTTATTGATTGAGCTCCATCTTGTTGGACTTAATTGATTTTGATATATTTAATGGATTTATGTAAAAATATATTGGGATACTTAACCATATATAAATATTGTCGGGTCGGACCAGACTTAAACTTTTAAGGGAGAGACCAAGATTCGATCAAAATTTTAATCGAGCCTATTTTATTTGTCTAAACTTTTTTTAACGGATTTAATATTTTTTTCAAGTTAAACGAGCTTTTAAACTTAAACCGATAATTCGACTTTTGAATCAATTTAATTAAAAACACTTTCATATAATAGGATACACTATCAGTGTATTCAAGTCAATAAATGCCTCCTTTTATTTTTGACACATTGAATATGATTATGAGTTATAATTAATTATATTTCAAAAGCTAAGAAGCAATATATTCAAATTATGTTTTTTTATTCTCATATATATATATATATATATATATATATATATATTATGGCATTGCATCTTCTTAATGGAATGTAATAATACAAACAATGAATAAAAATAATAATGATACAAACTATATCCACGTGCTTGCATATGTTTACATTGATCTTTAACATGGTTATTATAAGCTTCCGATTCTGATTTTTGAGTGGCTTTTAAGGATATGAGAGGAAAAAATATGGAAAAATCGATGGAAATAATCATGAAAAGTTCTTAAGCTACTTATGCATCTCAAGAGTAATCTAGATAATTAGATAATAAATCTTCCCTTTAATTTTTTAAAGCTTGACTACATAACTTCACTTCGCCTTCTTAATTAATAAGTCTACTTTCTATTTTGTTTCTTTGAATTTTAACAAAATGGTTGACTTGGGAATATTTAATATTATGATAACAAATTAATAGTCATAATTAGATCTTAATTAAGATTGGACTTCAATTGTTCAATGATTATTTCTTCTTAAAACTCCTAATATTAGAATTTTTTTTCTTTTTGAGAAAAATAAACTAATAAAGTTCGAACATGTAGGTCAGAGAACTTTATATAAAAATGTAATTTTGCTGGAAATTGCTCGACAATATACAGAATATGTTTGGATAAGTTTAGAAATTTTTTAGTACGTGCTTGCCAAACAATAAATTATTTGACCAAAGTGTTGAAATGGAAATATTTTCTTTGTTGAATATATATATATATATTCACTCCATTTTCATTTCAAAGGCAAAAACAGTCAAAATTTCAAATGTAAAAAACAGTCAAACAAATCTCTAAAGACAAATTTTCTTTGCCTTTGTCATGCTCACTTTTTTTTTTCTTGTTGTTAGGCACATTCTTGTCGAAACTTTTTTTTCTTTTTATGCTCAGAAATATTTTCAGATTTGATCTGAAATTAATCTCTTTTTTAAGTAATTTTTTTAAATCAACAGGATGCTTTCAAAATTTTATTATTGAAATATACTCCATAAAATTTAAATTCAAATTAATAAGGGAAAAAAAAAAAAAACTCCTTTCCATCGTGCTTGTGGGTTTGCCGAAACTTTATTTCATTTCTATCTCTTATGCATCGAGTGTGGCTAAAGATGTGATTTTGCGAGACAACAAAGTCTACACTTATTATCAATGTTTTTGAAGATAAGGTTGACTGAAAATTCAACAAGAAATTTTGTAAACCTCTGCAACATGGGGTTTACTTTGAAATCAAAGGGCTGACGCCATAATACGACCTAGAAATGTGACTCTCACCACTCGCATTCTTGCCCTATGCTATGTTTGGAATTCATCCCATCGGAATTTTACATGTAAGACATAACCATTTATAAAGGTATTTTGACTTTTATTTTAAATTTTATCGCTCATTTAAATTAATCTCACATCGTTGCTTATATGCTCTCAAAGGTTGCGTGGAGAAAAAGTCCGAGTCCATGAGATCACAGTTTCTTTTCATTATCAACTCCAATATTCCTCAACTGCTCATGTCATGCCCATATTTCCCCTAGTATTGGGCTACTTGTCCTCTTCCCCATGGCTCTCAAAAGAATGATTAGGTCAGGCTTGCAATAAAATATTACGTATATTAAATTGAATTAAATTAAATTATCACTATATGGTAAAGTAGTTGGTGGATTTTTGAAGCTTTTTAATTGAGACTGTTTTGGGTTTTTCTTTTCAATATTGATTCTTTATTCGTTGCTAATAATAAAACTTGTGAACTCTCATTGTCAACGCCAAAATCAGGGTAATTGAGTGAGATCCTTTGTCTAATTGTCTTCTACTAATTATGTCAGCAGATATTGTTAAATGCTCGTGATGGCAACACGCACAAAGAAAGTTTGTTGCAAACCATTGAATATCTACTTAATTCAATTCAAATAGTTCAGATAAATACTTTTAAGAGAAGATATTTATTAATATTTGTAATTTTTATAAATTATTGAATATGAAGTTTAATTCAATTAGTTCATGTAAATACTTTAACTTTTAAAAAATAACATTCGGTAAATCTGAGTTCAAATTTTAGTATTTGTAGCTTTTGTTACAAATAGAATTTAATTCAAATGATTAATATAAATTCTGAATAAAAAATAACATTTAACAAATTTAAGTATAAATTATGGCCTTTTTTGTACAAAAATAAAAGTACGTTGCAAACTATTGAGCCAATGGAAAAAGATGATTTAAGGAAAAGCTTTTGAGACCTATAGAAGAGTTTCAATGGTCAAAAAGATGAAAGTCTTGAAGTTTTCAACTCAGAATACCCAATTGAGCTCAGGGTTGATTCATGATCGGACCCAGTAGCAAGCCCACACATGAGTTATATTTTCAGAAAAGCCCAGATTCATGATGACAAAGGCATTAAAGTAGAGCCGAGGTAACATGAAATTAATGTAGAGATGAGCTCGACCACGACCAGTCAGCTGCTCTTTTATGGATGATAGATCAGGGTTTTGTCAGTTCGAGGATTCTGAATCTGAAACATCAAAGTAAATCTAAAACTGAAATAAATTTAAGCTGTAAGAGTAGTAAAAGATGAAGTTGGTCCCCCCAGACAATCTCACGTATGCTATAAGTTATCAATGAAAGCAATGGGACAAGTGGGACGCCCAGCCTGCCATCGTTGGCAGCAGGCCAGCAGCACACTACTGCCTCATTCTTTCCTAGAGAGACCACAAAGTACATAGTCTATTGCCATGGGTGATGGCTCAACCCAACCAACTCGTAATAGTGGCAGATAAAATTGATTCTGAACCTAGGTTTCTTACTAAACCTACGATGCACCGTCCTAATTTGGATAGGCTTACTTTTGGGGTTATATTGTATCCAAATGAGAATTTTTCTTTTACAATACAACATGCGGGTTGAAGTTTGAATTTTAAATTTATAAAATATTTATATTTTAAATATAAAAATATAATTATTTAAATTAATACTTAAAATCAAATAAAGGGTAATTGAATATTTTAAATTATTATTAATATATCCTTAAATTTTGAAAAATTTGTTCTTATATTGGTTCTATATTTATTTGTAAATATCATACAAGTAATTTAGAAAGCAATCCCACTTGTTATTTTTCAAGTTCATTTGAACAAAATACATTTTGTGTAAGAAATTGAATATTTATTGTTAAAGACCATGGGTTCTAAGGTGATTTATGAAATTATACCTCAAATATATATATATATATAAATATATATATATATATATATATTTTCTTCACATAATCTTTATCTATATTTGACATGTATACGCTCAAACTTCACTTCAATCGGGTTTTAAAATTGCCTACTTATTAATTTTGTACTATACAATTATAATGCAACGTCTATATAAATAAATACACTCAACATGTCTATAAATGCAATATTTATGAAGTATAAATATATATATATTTATAAGTAGGCAATTTTAAAGCCAGATCGGTTTGAAGTTTGAGCATATGTTAGGGTTTGGAAAGAGAAGCAGCAAGTAGCAACAAAGCAATAAGTAGGCCGCAAAATGTACTGGTGAATTAGAATTTAGAACATGGTGGAGGTCGTGCAACACAAGAAACACGATAGTGGAAGTTTCTCTTTTTCCTTATTCGGCAGACCATTATTTAATTTGCCGCAAATCACAGCCAATATTGGCTGAAAGAGTTTCACAAACTCATGCTGAGTTATTGCTAAATTAAAGAAAAACAGACCACACTCAAAACAACTCAAATTTACTAATTGCTTGTGACAATTAATTTTCATGACAATCAACCAAACAAAAAAAAAAAAAACCTTTGATGTTTGAGAACCATAAAGCATATGATTATTTGATTTTTTGTGGACAATGTTTTGCTAGTATTCCATCCTTAATTATCGAAATTTTTTTTCGTCGGTAAGTATTTTTGAATAGAAAACATGAATTTGGTAGTGACCTCTACTACTATCACACAATATGCAATTGTTTTACAGAGTAAATACATTTTTTTTTTCATTCTTAATATACAGGAATAATAGAGAATTAAGGCTTAATCAAATAGAGCTTGTATACCCAAGTCTCTTCCTGCACCAGAAAATCCAATGACTATAACTTGAGATTCTTACATGGGTTAGATGGGATGGAAGAAAACTATCTCCAGTTGTGTAGCAAAAAATTCTATGTTAAGAACAATGGCATTTATGATTCACCATTACTAATTATCTATTGAGATATTATATACAAGGAAAACTATCAAAATTGTTTTAGTTTTAACAGATTCATGGCAAGAACTTTAGGTAAAGTTCATACACCATATTGAATGTTTAAACTATATCAATATACAAGAGATTAGAGGATTCCTATCTGTACCTCTTGCCAGTGATTGACCATTTTCTTTGAGAATTTAGCCATGGCTAGTCTTACAAGATAGATACAATAGGCAAGGCTTTGCCACCAGAAAAACCATTAAAGCTGATATGATTATCTGGAGCATGTAAATAGTTCAGAACAATGGACTTCTAATACTGATCTACTGATGCAAATGCTTTCATAATAATATCATCACAACCTTAAAATTTTAAAATTATACTAATAATGACATGCTTAAGTCAACTATATATTATCAGTTTCATTGATTTCTTTTGCCTGCAAATTAATCAGGCTTCTACCAGCACTCCCATGAAAAAGTGTTGAGAATCTTATAGTATTTGATTTTCGCAGCTTTTAAAGTGTACATCACCACCAAAGTCGGTTTAGAGTCTAAGACATCAACTCTATCATTTCTTGGATTTTTTTAAACTGATTTACCTTGGCATTTTTTAAGTGCTATTTCAAGAAATATTTTAACATTAAATGCTTTAAATTCTGAGTATATTGATATAATAATGTACTATACTATAAATTACTACATAATCCAGAAAAGACTCATCTAAAATAGTTGATAGGATATGATAATTAGGAGTATATCTAACAATTACATTATTATTATTATTATTATTATTATTATTATTATTATTATTATTATTATTATGAAAATTTTGTGTACTGAATTATCTAATTTTTTTAATATCAAGTTTTTTAATAGGATGAGAAAGAGCCAGTTCCTGAGACATTAGGTCCCCATGTTCTCTGATCTTTCCCTTTCTCTTCTAAACACAAATTCACAGATACAAAACACAAGCAGTCAAACAACACACAGACAACGAGAGAGAAAGTGGTAAGGGAATTGGTGTCATCCTCGGATGCAGCCAAGCTGCTAAAATCCAAGTACTGTAATGGGCTAAATCTCCCTTTGCTGTCTCTCATCTAAAAATCCCTGGCATAACTCAACTGTTTCTCAATGACTGTACCTCTCTTTCAGTCTTACTACTCTCTCGAAATCAGCAGGGAATGAACAGTGCATGCACTAAAGCCTTCGTACTAAAATCCAATCCCTTAAACTAAAATAGCCAATCTATTCCAAGTTTGGCTTGACAGAAAAGACGGACATTGGCCTTCAACAACGACTCAAATAGTTATATTTCTGACTTTTAATTCTGGAAGTCTAATATTCAAATCTAATGTTCGAATATCATATTGTAATGTGTGTATATATGTATTCATATACTATTCTGAATCTTGTGGATATCAGTATTGGCTCTGCAGCTTTAAGGTTTGCAGATTTCAAAGAGCAACCGAAGCTCATACAAGTGACACTAAGAACAAGAAATTCAAAAACAGACCAATCACAGTAAATAAGTGCGCACATTGCAGTTTGCAGGTACAAATCTGAAATCTCCCTCTCTTCTATACCATTAATTAATTATACCCAAAACGACGAAATGAAAAAAAAAAGAAAGTTCCTCACCTGATCTTTTACTGAGGACTGCAACATATACCCCAAAACCCAGCCTAATAATAAGAATACATTAAGAAAAGAACATGTCATGCAATGTATACATACAAAATAGAAGCCAAACTTACTGGACTAAAAGTTGCAGAAAAAGTAGCTAAGCCTCAGTCTTCAACACAGCGCAGATGGTGATGACCGATGACTGATGGCTGATGAAGAAGATGATACCTTCAGTGATGAGATGAAGAGGATCCGAGGTTCCTCTCAGCGCAAATAGGGATTCTCAACCTTTGATGATAAAACTGTAGGCTGAATTCTTGCAGCTGACATGATCGCTCCGATCCAATCTTCTCCCATCCATGCTTCAATACTCAACTTTAATTTATTAGAGTTTTTTTTTTTAATTCTTTTTTGCTTCTTTTTAATCCCACCCCCACTATGAATATTATAGAATCCACTGATGACAGTGGTAATCAACCGAAACTAAGTAGCTAGAACAAAAAAAGACAAAGAGGGAGACAGTTTGATGAATAAGAACTCTAGTTTTGCTAGATCAGAGAAGTGACTGAGGACCCAATGTTTGTTGGATCATGCCAGGCTCCGACGCTTGTTGCGTTCCAATAAACCGCGGGATCATATAAACTAATTTGCTCGAACTGATTTTGGCATGGCACATTCCATTCCATTCTGCTTTGCGCTTCTTCAACTTTGACATCCATCATCGTCAGCCCATTTTGACTATTACCTGTGATTTGAAGATCTTGAAAAGGTGTTAAGGCTTGAAAATGGTTGGGCGCTTGAGTGTTTTTAACACCACCGTTCATGAATTTGTGTTGGTGAAGAGTAGAAGCTAACAAAGAGGCAATGGTTGGTGTGCTCATGGTGCTAGAAGATGAGGATCCAAAGAGATTGGAATAGCTTGAAAGGAGTGGATTTGAAGTGATCGTATCCTGGATTTGCTTAGTCGGGTTAGCGTTAAAACCATTTCGATAATCAGTATCCCCAGTATCACTAGACACAATCCCAGAAGAAAACCCTAATCCAAGAGCATTCAATTGAGGCTGGAGATCATAGCCTGTGACAGTTTCGACACCCGAAACTCTTGAATTAAAACGAGGGAATGGAAGATTGACATCAGAAGGGTTATTAGCTAACCCATAAAACAAAGGGTTGATATGATGGCTTGAGGTTGAAGAGACATCAATTTGAGTTTGAGATGGAGGGTTAGTATTTGCACCAGAAGTTGGAGAAGCTCCACCAATGGCTGAAGCAGGCCTCTTCACACGCTTGTTCTTCCTGCATCCACCACCTACGGGAACATTCCTTAAAGTGCCACCTCTAGTCCAATAGCGCTTACAAGCCTTGCAAAAGTGTCTTGGCTGTGATAAACTGTAGTTATTGTAGTAGCAGAATTTCGTGTTCGATGAATCACAGCGAGGACACTTGAGTGCTTGCTGCTGCTGCTGTGGCTGTTGTTCTTGGCTTGGTTTCTCCATAACCCTACCCGTAGACGCCATCAAGTCTTTCTCATCTATATGATTCTGCAACCAGAGAAGGCAAAAACGAAAAGGAAAGAAAGAGTTGAATGAGGTGTTCTTTGGGTAAAATAACAACACACCACAGATATTCTCTTCCAAAAGCAAAGCAACAAAACTGGGGCCATGCTTTGTCTAATAATTGATTGAGAGAGAGAGAGTGAGTGAAAAACCTGTGGCCATTCGTTAGTAGTTGAAGAGATGACAACCATCTTCTCACAGTTACTCAACATTTCTCTCAAAGGATTCGTTGAAACAAAGAGTAAACAGACAAACAGCTGGTGACGACCTGAGTCTTCGTTGATGGCGTTGAAGTATTACTATGACTGACAGAAGTATATGTGATTAGCCATTAAAACGCCATACACACACACTAAAAAAACAATCTATCTTTGATTTGTTAATCAAATTTCACGTGCTGGGTCTGGTTTATAATGAGCTCGCCGGGACAAATATTCAAAATCCAAGAAGAAGACAGTGAGGTAAAGCAGCAGAAGAAATGAATCTTGAGAAGTTCAAGAAAAAGGAAGAACATAGCATGAGACGACTACACATTATTATACGCAACATTCCTCTGTATATAGAAAGAGGGAATCCCTAGTTCTCCATTGCCCAACGCAGCAACAAATCCCACTTCTTTTTTACTTTATTTCACCATTATTATAGTGTACCAATTCATACATTTTCATAATTTGTATTGTATAGTATATAAATTTTGATGCACCTACCAAGAAAAAGAATAAAGTTTGGAATCATATTGGAAGGAGAAAATTAATTACTGATCTGATATGTTTGTACGGCGGCATTTGATCAACATGAAATAATCTATTGTACCCTGATCCAATGGCGCAAATCACTGCAGTCTTTTGCTCTCTCATGGAACATCATCATTATGCACAATGTGGCCATTTGTTGGTGCCACTTCGGTTGTTTTAAAAGTCGAACAAAATTAGGATTTTACCGTCATTTACCTTAAAGCATGCGTGTATATATATAGATTAATTGTGAATATGATATGAATTTATATTTATATTGAGTAAAAGATTTGTATCATTATTACACCGAACGTAAAATTTTTGTTATATATAATTTTAATTATATATAAATTTATATTATTTTATATTATTTATTTATGTCATTCTTATGTTATATTTATGTATGAATATTAAGAATTTATCAAATTAATATATATAAAAAAAAAACAAAGAGCTCATATGGATTATATCTGTGTGTGTATATATTACAAAAGCAAACTGATAGAGGGAATTTGGAAATTCCAAGGGAAAGCGACAAGAGGAGCAGCATGTGGAAGGAAGTCTCTAGGCTAAGTTACGTCCATCTCAGACTCAAAAACATAGAAAGAAAGAGCAGGACACGCTTTATACTCGAGGGCTCTGTGTATTCCATAATTTCCATTGTTCTTCTGCTGTTGTTTCTTCAAGAGAAGAAAGAAACCGTTAATGGTGTCAGAGTAAACAAGAGCTGCAGGGCCATGTGGTGGGCAGCTCATCGCTTAATTATAGGTGTTTATAGAAGAGAAAAAGAAAAAGGCAAAGTATAAGCTTAGGAAACAAGTGGATTTTGTAGTCTTTCAAGGGATCTTCTCCTGCCTACATCCCGTTATTATTTTTGCATACTCTCTCTTAAAATAATAATTAATTCAAAACCTATCTAATTAAATTATTATTACTTTTTTAATTTTATATAGTTTTGCTCCTCTTGCTATTATTCTTTTCTAGTACCAAGTTGCTTGTAGGATAACACCGGGGATTAAATTAATCTTATTTAAGAATCATTGAAGGGAATTGGAAGAATGATCTCTTGTTATTAAAATATTATCACATTAATTCAAAACTGAACAATTCATTAACCATTTGAAGGCAATAATAAGATAAACATTAGATTAAAGAGTAAATATAAAATTTATTGCTATATGTACATATTTTTTCACGTATATTAAAAAAACTATTGAAAAACAATTTATGGTGTAAAATTAAATTTTATTCCTCCATAATTGAACTCTGTACAGTAGTGGCTATTTAACAATGAGCTTGGAAGTTCTTAGAGGAAGGAAATAACAAATGTGACGGACCAGCCCAACCTCCACAGGACTGCCTCCACAGGGCCGCCCACTAGCTCCCTGGGTCGACTGCTGTGACATCGTCCCTCAACCGTATTGTTCTCTTTAGGCCCACTAGCCCTCAAGGTTTTCTTTCGCGTCCCCAGAGGCTCGAACTTGGGACTAACACCCTTATTCTTGCACTCTTGGTACCATTGAAGTCGGCCCAGGGAGCCAGTGGGCGGCCCTGTGGAGGCGGTCCTGTGGAGGCTGGGCTGGTCCGTCACAAAAAATGCGTGAACTCAATGGTACCAGGAGTGCAAGAACAAGGGTGTTAGTCCCAAGTTCGAGCCCCTTGGGACGCGAAAGAAAACCTTGAGGGCCAGTGGGCCTAAAGAGGACAATACGGTTGAGGGACGATGTCACAGCAGTCGGCCCAGGAAGTCGGCCCAGGGAGCCAGTGGGCGGCCCTGTGGAGGCGGTCCTGTGGAGGCTGGCTGGTCCGTCATAACAAATTTGTAACAAATTCACAATTCTCAATAAAAATAATCGACTTGTTGTTAATCTTGGTCTTCTCCTGGTGAATTTCTGAGTTGGTTACAACCACCCTTTGGTAACTGCCTTATGTTAGTAGGCTGTGATACCCCCCGCTAGTCGGAGAGTATATGTTCTGTACTCTCAGCTTGGATAAGCATTCCTGAAAATTGCCTCTGGAAACTGCTTTGGTAAAAATGTCTGCAAGTTGATAGATAGATTTTATAGGGAGTAAATGAATAACACGTGCTTGGAGTTTCTCGCGGACAATGTGGCAATCAATATCTAGGTGCTTAGTACGTTCATGGAAGATCGGGTTTCTTGCAATGTGTAAGGCAGATTGATTATCATAAAATAGGAGTGCTGGAGAAGGATGAGGAATGTGAAGATCCCGTAACAAATAGAGCAACCATTGAATTTCACATTTGGCAGAAGCCAAGGCTTGGTATTCTGCTTCTGATGATGATCGAGATACAGTTGCTTACTTCTTGGATCGCCATGCAACAAGAGAAGGTCCAAGAAACATACAATAACGAGTAATCGATCACCTAGAATCAGTGCAAGATGCCCAATCAGCATCTGAAAAGGCCTTTAGCTTAAAATCAGATGAAGCAGGAAAGAAAATTCCTTGGCTTGGTGCAGCTTTGAGGTATCGAAGCACTCTGTGAGCAACAACCATATGATTATGCGTGGGTTTGTCTTGAAACTGAGATAACTGTTGTGTAGCAAAAATCAAATCTAGTCGTGTAGTAGTTAAGTACAATAGCTTTCCAACTAGACGTCTATAACTAGTAACATCTTCAAGAGGTGCACTGTCTCCAGCAGTAAGCTTAGTAGAAGGAAGCATAGGTGAGGTAACAGGTTGACAATGTAAAAATCATGTTTCAGTGAGTATCTCGATAGCATATTTCCTTTGGAAAACATTAATTCCAATAGTAGACTGTGTTATTTCCAAGCCCAAGAAATACTTAAGAGGCCCTAAGTCTTTAATCTTGAACAGCTTATGTAGAATACTTTTGATGCTATTGATATGCTTAAGATTATTTCCAACAAGAATGACATCATCCACATAGACTAATAATGCTATAAAAGAAGAACCATCATACTTGGTGAATAAAGAAGGGTTTAAGGAAGCTTGAAGAAAACCATGAGATCGTAGCACTGATGTGAGCCTCTCATTCCATTGGCGACTAGATTGTTTCAATCTATATATAGACTTTAATAGTCTGCAAACTAGATTTGGCTTGGCTAGAGGAAGACTAGGAGGATGCTGCATATAAACTTCTTCATACAGAGCACCATGAAGGAAAGCGTTATTTATTTGTCATGAAGTAAACCCAAGTGCTTTTACTATAATCATCAACAATAGTGAGAGAGTAAAGATAACCTGCCATAGATCGATATGAGCTTAGTCCCCAAATATCAACATGAATCAATTCAAAACGATGACTAGTGACAAAATTACTAATAGGAAACGACAATTTCTTTTGCTTTGCAAAATGACAAATGTCACAAGCTAAACCATCTTCATAAACATGAATATTACTGTCTATGGAATTCAGAAGTTTAATCCGAGTGTATAAAGCATGGCCTAACCTATAATGCCAAATATTTGCAGGTGAAATAGAGATAGAATTACAAAAAGTAGTGTGATAAGATTTTGTAACAACATTCAAGTGATATAGTCCATAAGTTTCCTTAGCAAAACCAATCATCTTCCTGCTAGGTAGGTCCTGGATAATACAAGGGTTAGACTGAAAAATTAAAGAATGAGCATGACTACGAGTCAATTTACTCACCGAGATTAAATTGTAGGATAAAGATGGAACATGAAAAACATTTTCAAGGATTAACATAGATAAAAGTTGTACTGAACCAAAATGTGAAACAATCGCTTTTTGGTTATTTGGAAGTTTAATAAAAAAGTTTTGAACAGGTTTATAGCTAGTAAAAAAATGAAGAGAACAGGCGACATGATCTTAACCCCTGTATCAATTATCCAAGAAGATATATAATGACTAGAAGAAGAAATATCACCTGCCATAGAAGAAATGATGTTTATGGAAGAAATGTGTTCTATTTAGGGAGGCTGAATCAAGTTGAGCAATTTGGTGTATTGATCTGGAGTGAACACAAGTTGTTCTGTTGCTTACGGTGGATCAAAAGAAATTGAATTAATAGCATGCGAACAAGTCTCCTCAGTTATTGGTTAATGAACCTCTTCAAGTTGATTAGCAGCTGCTGTCCTATGTTTTGGTTTAAATCCTAGGAAACCTATGTTTCTTAAAACACTTATCCACGGTATGACCAAATATTCCACAGTATGAACACTGAAGCTTGTTTTTTTGATTGAGTTGGATGGATTTGCTGGGAGGAGTGTTTCTGTGATTGAGAAATGTGACCGAATCTGAAGGCTATTGGACAAAGTTATTATCGCCAAGTTGTCTTTCATGTTGAATGACTAATGCAAACACTTTGTTGATAGAGGGAAACGATTTAATAAGCATAATCTGAGATCGAACAGTAACAAATCTATCATTCAGCCCTTTTAAGAATCGAATCGCATAATCAAATTGTTGATATGATCTAAGTATAAGTAGAACACCACAACTACATTTAACATCACAAGAACATGATGGAATCGGCCTCAAGTTGGTCAACTCATCCCACAAAATTTTTAGCTATGTAAAATACTCAATTACAGAGAGTGTGCCCTGACAAAATGCATAAAGTTCTTCCTGTAGTGCTGCGATCGTGAGAGAATCAACTTGTGCAAATCTGTCCCTGAGGTCCTGTCAAACTTCAACTGCATTATCGAACCAAATAACGCTTTGTGCGGTTTGTGGACTGAGGGAATGTATGATCCATGACAGGACCATAGTATTGCAGCGTTCTCAAGTTGCATAAGTTGGATGATCAGGCGACGACATTGGTATGGAACCATCAACAAACTTCAGTTTATTTTTAGACAACAGAGCCATCTTCATAGCCCTGTTCCAAGCATGATAATTTGACCCATCAAGTAATAAAGAAACCAAAACCAACGAGGGATTTTCATTTGAATGCAAGTAGTAAGGACTAGTTGGATGTTCTTCAGGCCTTTGAGTTGTTTGTGATGCTAGTTGCGCGTTTGGGTGTTTGGCTGATGAGAAAATGAGAGAAAGAGGAAAGAATGAAAAAATGTCGACAAGAAATTCTCAACGTTGTTTACGTCAACTCTGATATCATATTGGAAAACAATTTATGGTGTAAAATTGAATTTCATTCCTCCATAATTGACCCTGTACAGTAGTGGCTATTTAACAATGAGCTTGGAAGCTCTTAGAGAAAGGAAATAACAAACTTGTAACAAATTCACAATTCTCAATAAAAATAACTGACTCCCCTCAATATATAAAACTCTTAGATTAGAAAGTTTTAAAAAAAAAATTATTATACGCAGTCTTTTTTACATTAACAAAAAAATTATTTCGTTTAAACTCATGATCTTCATATTTCAAAAGAGTAACATTTACTGTTTGATGTGTGTGTCTATATATATATATATATATATATATATATATATATATATATATATATATATATATATTCTCATTGGAAAAGAAACTATTAATTTTGGACATTTCTTAATTTCGTATATAATCATAACTCATGCACCTATGCGTGCCCATACATAGAGAGAGAGAGAGGAGATTTGGGTATTTGTAAATATTACTACTTAAACAAGGTGAGAACAGAGATCAAACAAGGGAAAGCTTTCTCCCATGAAAAGCAAAGAGAAAAGGGCAAAGACAAAAAAAATTATCAAAGAAAGACAATCTTAAGCAAGTTAATGGAACTCTTTTCATACATGCGTGTAGTAGTAATACTAACAAAGATTAATGTATTGTGTCAACTTAAGAACATGGGGCCCGGGCAAGATGTGACATATCCCCAATTTAACCTACCCACTGCTTATCATAAACAGCCCACCATCCTATGTAATATCTCTGACCTTTCTTCATTATTTACTTCCCACAACATCACAATACATGGACACTTCATTATTTGAAAGGGATACCTTATTTCTTTGTCTTTGTCTCTTCTTTATATTCAGATGGCTAGTGGGTGCCTTACTCAGCAGATTTTTTTATTCTTTCTTCTTTTTGTACATTTATAACGTGTAGAAATAAGAAAGAAAGACATGAAACAAATTTGTATACAGGAAAACATAATAATTTTGTAATGACATGTTAAATATAATTTTTTTAATTTATTATATTTATATATAATTTTTATTAAATTTTAATTTATATATATATATATATTTTTTAAATTATTATTTTATTTTGTATAATATTATTATATCATGTTTAAAATTATAAGCTCTAACTTTAGGCGGTAAAATGAAAAAGAAAAAGGAACTGGGGCCGACTACCCACCCACACTTTGTTCGGTCGATGACTACCCCACCACATCTGGACAAGAGATTCCAAAATGGCAAACATGAAAGAAACCCATCGTGCACGTTAAAGCGAGGTCTGTGTCTCAGCATTGAGTGATAACGGGGAGGGGGGGTGGTTGGCGGAAGGGAAGAGAGAGAGAGGGGGGGTTTGGGGACCAAAGCATCAAATCCAAGCCAACTATACCCATCAATGGCTGACCACGATGCACCCCAAACAATGTGCAGACAAAGATCTCAGTCTGTTTTAGTTTATTTTGTAGTGCAACATTATTTACTTATTTGAGCACACCACTAACTTTTTAGTTCAATGACGGATAAAAGTACTCATTTGCCCTCTCAATTTACATGAATCATTCCATTAATCAAGGGTAATTTTGATCTTTTAAATGACCGGGAGCTAGGGTTATAAAACTCTTTGGGCTGCTCAATTCAAATGAGCTTTTGTGATTTGCAGGATTTATCAGAGAAATAATATAATATAAAAGGCTGTGCTAGTATTTGTAAAGATTACGATGCCCAAGGGAGAATGTGAATGGGTTCTTTCCATGACCATATATTCCATTTGATTACTTATCCATCATGTACTCTCATGTACTTGCATTTGTAAAATTGTAATGGTTTTTCTTGGACCGTGACTCAAAAATTTGATTCGGGTTCACGTTTTCAATTTAAAATTAAGATATGTTTATTAGATGGACCATGACTTTTAACTTACAAATCCAAAATAATTCCGTCGCTTCCCGAATCGATAATTTTTTATATTTGATCGAAAATTTTCAATTAAAATAAAATTAAATAAATTTTGATATTATTTTTTACGAGTTCAAATTTTAAATTATAATTAGAACTTACAATTTCATGATCATATCAATCATATATAAGGAGAAGTGTATTTTTATCAAACTTCAAAAGTAATTATATATTTTTTTCTTTTTTTAATTAAACACGTATTAATTATTATACTGGTGCGTGAAATAAAAGAATTAATGAGGAAATATTAATATACTGTATTGATTTTAAATATCCTCGGAAGGATAAATTTATAATGGAACAACAAAAATTGTGCACCAAAGACAATTTCCCATGCAGATAGCTACAAATTGCTGTGTGATTTAGGCTTAATTATATTTATTTATTGTTTTATGTACGTTGAATAGCAAAAAGTAAATGTATATTCTGTTCATGTAAGATTTTAGGCCATCAATGAAGTTAAAAAAATCATATGAAATCAAAATAATAATGATGATTTTATGGAACTTTAGTCAACAATATTATATTTTTATAGACTATCACTAGTAATGATGATTTAAAATTTTGCCCTATCCAATTTTCATAATTTCTGTCTATTTTTTTCTTGAACTTTATCCTTGTTAATTTGAATTAAGTTGAATGGTTGGTACCATCCAAATTAAAGTCAACATAGATCTTTATATAACACACATGGGCCAATAATTTTTTATCTAATATGGTATTATGAAAACTTAAAATAATGGGTCACTTAATCTGGGAATTGGGTCCCGTGGACTGTTGCTCATGGAAGCTTCACGTGCCGCCGGCGCCTGTGGGGCCTCTGGAATGTTGTGGCCTGTGGGAGGGGACGGCTCCGTTCTTTATTATTATTATTATTATTATTATTTATTACAACTTCCTTATTTTATTTTTGATTTTTTTAGAGAATGGCGAATTATTCTAAGCAGAGGAGAAGATCTATTAGAGAGTGATGTCATGCATTTTATAAAAATTAAAATAATATTGAAATGATACAAATTATAACATCGTAATTTTCATAAATTATACTATTAATAGGATATCAATTAGAAAACCATCATTATCATTAAAATTTATATAAATCAATATATAAATTCATATTAAATCGTTAGTATAAATTTTTTTATGTTCATTTTTATTTAAAATAATATATTTTTTCAATTCTAATGTCATCATATTTTCTAAATAATTTTTTAAAAAATTTTTTTCGATTTTTTTCTAACATGTTTTTTTCACCGATAAGGATTAAAAACACAAATCATTAGAGGAAAATTAGTTACAGATACAATTTGTTAAATTATGTTGATGGGACCTTGCCTAGCTAGTTGCTAGAAGAGTGGTAGTAGTGGAACAGTGGTCCATCAAACGCCTATGATTGACATACCACAACCATATAACTTGATTTGGTTAGGGATTTTGGACATCCAAAGTCAATTAAAATAAAATAAAATACTTCATAATCTTAGTCCACTTAATTCATTATATAAATATAACTTGAACTAATCAAAAGGAGAGAGAACTTTAATTCCTATTCATGGGCGATGACTATGATTAATTTGGAGACAGCCCAAACAAGCTTTGGTTTTGTTAGTTGTCAAGGGCCCGAGCAGGCTACCGGTAGATGTGGACAGCAATAGCTGGCTTGAACAAGGGCAGCATGGTTCAGCCCAATCACATTGAAATGGATTGGGGGGTTAATTAAATCCTATCTTCACCTGCTGAATATTTATGGAAACCAGGCTCAAATCTCAATCATAGCCCGAAAGAAGTTAGTTTGTCCACAGGCCTACAACTCACCAAATAACTATGAAACAGTTCCATTATTCTTTATTCATTCAAAGGACTTAGTCTGAATTTTTCAGTTTATTACAGGTTCAAATCTGCTTTATCATAAGCTTCCATTCCATTGTGTAAAAAAAAAAAAACAACTGCTTTACCATTAACAATCTTTAAGTTTTGTTGTTTGCTTTCAAATTGGAGTAACAATCTGTCATTTCATTCAACTAAACACAAATTAAGGAGTTGTTTCCCATGTCAACCGATGGACATGATATGATTTTGACAGTATTTAGTACATAATTGGATGAGTTGAAATGGGTCATTGTCTTCATAATGTTTTCAACTAATTTTGTCATTATCAACCAAGAAAAGAAAATCTATTGTTTAATAAAAAAAATTATCATCAACATATAGCTTGTTTGGTTTAATAATGGCAAACTGTACCAGGCACTTCACCAAATGATGATGAAAAAAATTGCAATAGCAAATCATGTATCTTGTACTAGGTATAATTTATAAAATTTTAGATAGTTTGTAAATTGAATCATTTCTATAATGCAAAAAGGGCGAAAATTCATATTTCACTTGGATTTTTTTTTTAAATACAATTGTGAGATTTTCAATTTAATACGAACAATATATCTTATAGATTAAGTTTAGATATTCAAAAAAATTAAATTTTATATACTATTAACTTGAAAGTTCTAATGAAGTAGAATCCTAATTATGGTGGCCTTTATTCCTAGCCAAAAAGGTTGGTTGAGAGCTAGTGAGATGCATCCATGTCCTTAAGCTAAGCATCAAAAGAGAAAAAGATGAAGATATGGAGAATTCTGAAGTATATATTACGTCCTTGTACTAAGGATACGGAGGTATGACAGCTTCTAAGTTACGAAAATTGAAAACTTATTTTTTTCTTACAAAGAAAATTTTGATAATTGAAAATAGGATGAAATTATTTGGATTCTATTTCAAGTTTTATAATATGTTACATCTTTTTCTTAAATACTCCATTAAATTTTCTCTGAAAACCCTAATTATTACTTCAAGCCTTTAATTCTATAGGTATTATCATGGTTTGAAATAAGCGAACATTGATATAACACATAGTAAAATTGAATATTGTTCACAATAGAAATTTGCTCTACCTATTAAAATTGTGCCAGCTAACTACCTTAAACTACTGCCTGACAAGTCCCTTTTGGAATCCAGGTTTGACAATTCCAAAGGATTTGAAAGGTTTTAAAAGCAAACATCCTGATAGGCTACTCAGTATGCTTTCTTTCATTTCAGTTCATTGCTTTAAGTTTCTATCAAACTTTTGCTGGAAAAAATTTACTTTGGTCTCATTCAGACCTATCTCTCTGATATTACTACTGCATATCAGAACAAGTTGCCTCTTGATCAGGCTTAATCTTAACCTTCAATGTCAACATAGGATCGGATATTTGAGTCTACTGATCAGAAGATGATTGGTTTCGTTCATTTTGGTTAATTTTAAAGTTTCTGTAGTATGGAACTGTAGGCCATTAGTCAACCATCTACATTGAATGCTTGGGACCTTTTAGTGCAGAAGCTGACACTGTATGAATCCAGCTGCTCATGGTTTCTCGAATTGAATTGGCTTAACTTGATGCTGAAGCTGCAGCTGCAGCTGACCATGACCTCATACAATTGGACAGTGCATGGGGACCAATCCACAAGATAATGTACGAAATGTGGTCCTGTTTTTGACGATGGAAGTAGAAATAGTGGCACGAGGGCTAGGTTCCCACTAAGCGGCAAACCCGTCGGCTACAACACCAAAATACAACGCCAAAATAATGAAAAAAGAAAAAAGAGGAAGATAAAAATGAAGAATGATTGTTGAGAGCGAGTAGGGCAAATACTCCTTTATTTAATTTTATTTAACTTGTAAAGTATTATCCGTGTGAATTCTTAAATTTTATGATTTTATTTTATAAAAAAAAAGCCCATATATTTAATTTAAATCTTAATCTATATATGGTAAAACAATCTCAAAATATTGTAACGTAGAATTGGGATGCTGTAAAATGCCTAGAGACGTATGATAGTTGAGGGCGAGCTTGAAATCCTCCCTAACTCATTGGACCATACGGTTTTAACCCTTTCAGCTTTCAATTACACAACTTTAGACGTACAGCAGCAACACTGTAGTGTCCTCCTAATTTCAAGGAAAAGGACTGTCAAAATTTTAATAAAGAAATTAAACCTGGAAATTGCATCTTGGAAAAACTTTAGGTATGCAGTGTAGAACAGGTCAAGAACACTGATTATTTAATTAATATATATATATATATATCAACTAATTAATATTCTGTTCCTTGCCACAACTTTTGTTGGGAATGGATTGGGAAACGATCTGAATTTCTAGCTCTGTGATTGGAGCAGAAATTAGCCGCCTTAGAAAATGAAATAGTGCAAGTCATCAATCATCATACAATGAAAATACGGAAAAAAACTTATAATTACAAAAAAAAAAAAAAAAACTATGAACTTAAATTTTTTAATACTTTTTTTTAATCACGAACCAAAAAGGGTAGTTGGTTAGATAATATATATATATATATATATATATATATATATATATATATATATATATATAGTTGGTTCAATGAGGGTGATGTTTTTCAGTACTGGCTAACAAAGTAGGATGTTTCTGCAAAGATTGTGAGTGGAATTTGTAAATTATTTTGGTTTGTACAGCTAAGATTAAACCCTTGGGAGCTAAATTTATTGTTTAGCTTTCAACCTTTCACTGTTGAGCTTATGCTGAGGGGGACAGAAACGGAACTTTGTGGTCCTCGCACATGATTCTCCTCCTTTTTTCACCTTCTTATATGGGGTCTTTCTTCTTCTTCTTCTTCTTCTTTGTTGTCTGAAACCTCTTCACCTCATTCATCTCTCCTTGCTTGCTTTCTCCATACTTTTCTCTTGTTTTCTCACAGAACCAATGATGGCAGCTAGCAAAGCTGATGGGAAGAGAAGCCTCAAGGAAATGACGGAAGATGAAGAGGAGGAGGAGGATGAAGATTATAGTGGCGCTTTAGGGTTTGGAGATGATGAAAAGAAGAAGAAAGGCAGGAGAGGATCCAGTGCTGGTGGAGGGTCAACACTAGCTGCAGCTTGTCAGGTTGAGAACTGCACTGCTGACATGACTGATGCCAAGAGATACCACAAGCGCCATAAGGTCTGTGAGTTCCATGCCAAGGCTCCCATGGTTCGAGTCGCTGGACTCCACCAGCGCTTCTGCCAACAATGTAGCAGGTTTGAATTCCGAAACCCTAATTTTTCCTTCCATATTTTACAAACATTTTGTGTGTACTTTTACTGATGTCTGAATCTATGACTTGTAGTTCATATTGTAGCTTAATTAGATGAAATTTGAACTTCATTAAAGCTTGAACAAATCGATGGGGGTTCATTTACCAAGGTATTGCTAATTATTTAACTCTATTTTGTATAAAAAAAAAATTCTATGAATTCTAACATAATGGAACTGTAGCATAAGAATAAAAATGTTGACTTGGACTTAATGTTATTGACCTAAATATTATGTGAACAATTATTTAGAAATAGAGACACTTTGAGTTGGTCACACAATTATTGTGAATTATTATAGATAGATCACAATAAGTATAACGAAAACTTCACTTCTTTTTCATAGAGTTCAAATAATTCATCGCTTTTAAGAAATATTATCTAAATCTTCACATTTCAATCTTTTCACTTGTAAGAACATTTACCACATCCTCCTAGCAACAATATTTCATATTAATGTCTAAGTGTGAATTGCGGAGGGGAGAATTGATGGTTATTAAATTAGTATGCATTGTCCATTAATGAATCCATAGTCCGTACTCTGGACGAATCATTGCCTTGAAATGCCCTTGAAGGAAGATGATTAACTTCCTTGGGTCATCCAGGGTTTTTGCAGATTTTACTTGCCATTGCCAATATCAATTGCAGGCACCCCCAAGGCCTTGGGGTTTATTTCTGTGCTTTTTACAGATGTTTAGTCCTTTTTCATTACAAAGTAATGATCAACTCATGAAAAAGTTCGAGCTTTACTCCGTATTTGTATTTGTGATCATACTTCAAAATAACTCTTAACAACTAAAACCTTTTTAATTATCAAAACTAAATCTAATGTTATTTTTTTAGAAGAAATTAAGTTTAAGGTTCGAATATATTTGTTGATTTTCACTAAATTTAATTTAGTATATAGTTTAAATTTTAGATCAGAAAAATGAGATAATTAAATTTTATTTTTTTCGAAATGATTTACAGGTTTCATGAGTTATCAGAGTTTGATGAATCAAAAAAGAGTTGTCGAAAGCGATTGGCTGGACACAATGAACGACGCCGAAAAAGCTCATCTGAATGTCATGGAGAAGGCTCGAACTATTAATAACTAGCTAGAAGGCAAGCTTAAGACATACATAGTAAGACCAAAAAAAAAAATGACAAAAGAGTCAATTAACTCTCTTATTATCCAAAATCTGTTTAGATCTAACTGTATGGTTTCTAAGCATGCTCTCTCTCTTCTGTCAATCTTAATTACCCCTTATCACGCACCATTTCATGCTCTACCTACTGCTTACTATCTGCATGAAAAATAAAAAAATTTATCATAATCGATCCTTAATTATCTATCTATATAGCTATTATATGTGCTTGCTTGTGGTTTTTCTTTGGGTCTAACGCTTTCTTTTATATGCTTCTTGTTTCATTCCATGCATTTCAAACATGTTTCATTCATGTTTCTCCGAAAACATGACAATAGGGTTAACTTTCATACATTGAATCGAGTTTGAAGAGAGAGTTTGGCAACAAACGAGGAAAGCATCGTCCAAACTTGAGATTTTGATTCATAATAATGGGTTTATGTTCATTTTATTCAGCCTTAACCGTCAAATAAGTTTGGTTATTCATCAAAAAGCACTTTGCTCGTCAACAAAGTAGCTGCAATTTGACTCTTCTCATGTTTATTACATTAGTTGCTTTCCCATTGCCAAGTGCCGAGTTCTATACGTCGGTAGAAACTCGCATCGTTGCATTAAAAGGGTGGGGTTCCCTGACACTGAGTGGTGTCTTTTAGGTGTCAAAATCAAAGGCCTGCATTAAGTCTTGCATTTGAGCAGCGTCTAGCCATCCTTCATTTGCTTGACCACAGGTTTTCCGGGACGTTGATAATTCTACATACAAGTTTGTTGCTTGTATCAGAGACCAAATTAAGCTGTCTGGTCGAGAGTTAGGTAGAGATGGCAGAAGCGCCATCCGACTGAAAAAGGAAACAAAACAAACAACGCAGCCTGTCTTTGGTTTTTGTAACGTAGGAGGGTCAGGATTTAAGGTTTGAATCTTTACATCAGTTAACTCAGTCTTGTTATAACTACAATGAAGGAAAAACTCGACCCCAACCTTTTTAATGTCGTGACCACAAGAATTGAGTGGCTAAACTAGTTAATCTTCATCTAATTCAAACCAAGGTAGAAAAAAATAAATTGTTATCCAATGATTATTTCGAAATCATCGTATGTATCAATGCACAGCAGGGCGACAGTCTTACAACTTCTGTGACAAACAGAAGGGAGGACAGAACGTAGAGACCAAGGGGAAAAGGTGAGATGGATATCAGTAACAGTGTACAACCTTAAGCTATTCAATGGTCACCAGAGAATGGCAGTGACCAATCAATAAAACATAGAGTATTCCCATACACAAATTTGTGCAATGTTCATTCTACAGAGTAGGAATTTTAAGGTTTCACCATCAATTCCTTGACCAAGCTTGGATTAAGGATGCATCCTGAACCAGACAACAATGCACCTTTGAAATTCTTCCTACACATTTAACAGAAAGGCAAGAAGATCCGACAAGGAAAAGAATTCGGACAACTCAAAAAGGATCACCATTGTTTCTGCCGCTCAAATATTGCATTATTACGTAAACAAGTCGAAGAATCCGGCTTTCTTCCCAAAATCAGGCTTCAAGATCGTATCAATGAAACCAAAGATCATCCAATGCCAAGATGTGAGTGGAAAAGATCAGCCACCTAGTTAAACATATAACAACAAAAAGTTAGAAGCATCTTGTAATTAGATGATCATTAGCTTCCTTAGTTGTTATTGATTCTGAGAAGCTTCATGGCTAGTTCCCAGGTAACAATTGCAGCTGCATTAGCAGGAAATGCTCTTGCTATTGTAGGACCCAGTCCTGCATAGCATCCTCTGAGTCCAGCCCTCATGTAAATCTACAAGGAAAGGAAATAATTAGACTACCCTCATTTTCTTTCAAAATCGTTTTGATCTTTATAGAACCTCCACCGTGCAGCCATCTTCCTGTGCTAGGAAAGGCCAATCCAATACCATAATATAATATATAGGGAGGGAATCAGATCATCTTACCGAATTTAAAACTTGAAAAGGATTTGTTGGAGAGCATTTATCTGGCGCAGTCTGGATAATGGTTTTTGCCACATCCAAAGGTAAAACAGCTGACCAGAACTGCTAAAAGAATAGATAATAAGAACTAAATTTAAAGAGACAGCATGGTAACTCAAACCAGAAACCAAAATTTTAAGGATGTCAGAATGCTTACAGCTACACCACCCAGACCACCACTCACAATTCCAATTCCCGTATCAATCAAGCGGTTATGGTCAGACGAACCAGTGTTTAGCTGTAAGCGCATATAATAACGGACATATTCATATACACTAAAAAAGACTGCATTTCCAATAGTTTCTCTTAAAAATGTTGTAGAGCCCCCACGGAATAGGCCTGTAACCTGAAAGGTGTTGCATTAGCTTAAAATCATGTTTCTTATGTTGCCAGAACACAGAGTATTTCTCACCCCATCACTTTTTATGGTTTTAAGTGCACATTCAAGAGGACTACTGTAGCTACTGAACTTAGGAACCAATGAATCTGTGCCTTGAACCTGCATCCTACACTGGAGAAGCCCCATGTCACAAGTATGCTTTGGAAATAAAAAATGTGATCATAGAGCAAATCACATCACAACAGAATTTTTTATCCCTTACCTTTACTAGTTCCGATGGACATAGAATAAAACTGATAATAGCTCCACCAAAAGCAGCAGAAGGAATTATTGCCCTGGGCTGTGGCCCATTACTCTGAATTCCTCCCTTAATTAGTAAAAAGAAATAAAAATTAATTAGAAACATGTTGATAATGTTATTAAAGAAACTGGTTTCCATTCTTTTATCAGCAGTATAAGTTTCATGGATAAGGTAGGATCAACTCCAATTTCCTTTAATAAGAACCTGCAGTAACTGTTTTGTTTGTGAATAAATGCCAAAAACAAGCGAACTTTCAAAAGCCACTCCAACAAAAGACGATGTTGCCCCTGTATAAAGTCCTCTAACCTGCCAAAGCTAACTGTGAGCTCTCCAGAAAAATCAAAGATGTTAAGGGTAAGGGCAAGGGTAACAACCATGCATAAAAGATGCTAAGATTTATGGATTGTTACAGGGTTTGACTGCCATAAAAAAATGAATTGATGATTTTTGTTTTCCACATAGTACATTTTGCATTCTGAATTATCCTCCCATTCTATGTAATAGACCAAAATCTTGGTTTTAGAATAGCACCAATAGTCTATAGATATTGCTAAACATTTTTGGTTTCTTTCATTTCCCTTTTTGGCAGATACAATTTTGAGAATTCTGTCTATCTCCAAAACGACCTGGATAAATTCAATAACTCTGTCCAATATTTCCCTCTAGTCATTATCAACAGTTTTAGATTTTAGGACATCAGCAGACAAGATCCATTATAAGAATTATTACAAAATGAGCCAGTCTGCTTTATAATGTTAAAATCAGAGACAGCTGCACATTTAGCTCTTTCTATTATTCAATGAAATTCTGATCCCTATAAACAGTATGGACTGGAGGTGTTCAAGTTCAAGAATAAGCAAAAGCTATAAACAAATAACAGGTCTTTTTCCACTGGATCTATTACTTCAAATGAAGTGGTTCCTTCATAGGGAAAAGAAAAGGGAAAAAAAAGATTCAGGAAGCATACCCCTTCGCTTGCAAGTATCCTAGCAGTGCAATGCAAGCCATTCCTGTATTTAATCCCTTGCACTTCAGTGTTGTGTTTCTGCAGCTTCACCTGACCAAAGAACAGATACAAAAGAAATTTACTATAACAGCATTGCAAAAATAAAAAAAAATAAAAAATAAAAAGAGGAAGAAAGAAATAAAGCTTAAAAGAATCTAATCTTCACTTAGATGTTTCGAAGAGGAACTTTGCATCTTTTTCCAATAATTGACCCACATTCCTTGAAATCCCAACCACCTATTTAAATTATCAAAAGTATATCTTTAATTAACAGGCATAATTCTTCAAAATTATCCAGACCCATATCCAAAAAAGCTTCGTTTTTCATCAAAAAAAGGCAAAACTGATAAGCAAGAACTGAATAAACCTTGACAGTATCGAAGGGGTGACCGATGGCGACGGTTGCAACACCGGCGAGCAAGCCCGCAACATACTCTTTGTAACCGGAAGATTTGGAACTCTCTCCCATCGGCTTTTGATAAATCTCTAAAACCCTTTTTAGTTTGAAAGTAAAAGGAACATGATAGATTGCTCCACTCCGTGTCGTGTCGGATCGCTGACTCCGACAGAGACAGGGAGGTTTTACTTTATCCCCGAAATCTCTGTATAAATATTAGGAATCTAGGACTATGTTGGTTAACTAGTACTAGTACTCATTTTATTTTTTTTCTTTTCTTAATTGTTAATGGTTTTATAAATATTTAAAAAATTAATTAATAATTTTATTTTTAGGTTTTTTCAATTATATCTAAAAAACCCAAATTTGAAACTTTATTTTTTAAAATATTATTTTTAGACTTGATTCAGATTTCATCATGGATTTTTTTTTTTTTAACACATAACTTATGTTTATCTTATATCTGAAATTTATCATGAAATTCTTTTATTACATTAATGCTTGTGTTTTAAGATCAGATTTTTAAAGATTCAATCATAAAACACAAATATTAATAGATGAAAAAACTCATATATTAATTATGAGAAAAATATTGTAATTATGATTTTACACTTTTAAAGAGAAAAATCTTAAAGTTTGACTTGTAAATTAAATCTCAAATTACCCCTTTTTTAACTTTTTTTTATAATTCATATTGTTAAAAATTGAATTCTGAATAAATTATCCAAAATAAAACAAATATCTTTTCTTATTTATATATGAATAACTATTTTATACATAATTAATAAAAAATTTTATTTTATAAGCGAAATTAATATAATTATATATATTTTTTAAAAATATTAATAAAATAAAAAATAAATAATAATATATTGTAATCATCCTTACCTCGCTAATAAAAAACTTAATTGGTGTATAAAATAATTATTTTTTATTTATTTATTTATTATGTTCATTTTCAAGGGAAGGGGTAAATTAGGTATCAGGTGCATATTGAGGCCAACAACAACCTTAAAACAAAAGCAAGGGATGAATATGACCAGATCCTCGGTCTTCGCAGACATTGCAATAAATCAGCAAATGGTAATAAGTTGCAAGTTAAAGTTGAAGAAGCTTCACTACATCACTGACCAAAGATTGAAGCTTCTCAAACACATCCAGCAAGCGCCATTACTTTGTATTAATAAAGTTGACAAATGTAATTTCCAAATGGGTAGATCCCTTAGTCCTTCCCCAAACATCCATTCTTTAAATGATCTATCAAGAAAGCCAATTTAGACAAGCTGAAGCCATCATAACATGGGGGGTTTGGAACTTGGTTCTGCATATTCTGGTGAGTATTCTTTTTGATACGGCACAAGGAAAATGCCAAAGGTCATAACTTACTAGGACCAATCTGATTAGGGAGCCTTTCCACTTTGCCAAATTGAGCTGATCTCTTCAAAAATTTGCTCCTTTCGGCTATGAATTTAGCAAATCGAGACCCCTTCCCCTCTTTGCTGTTGTTATCTTCTAGAAGTGGCTGTGGAAGATTAGGTGCGGGCCCTGGTTTGGGAGTTAATGGAGGCATCAATGCCCATACTGAAGAAAGGTGTTCATTCGGTTGGTCGAGATTTTGCAGAGGCGAAAAATCTTGCATGTCTGTTGAAGAAAAATGAAAAGTGATTTATAAATTTATCAAGAGAACTCCAAAGTATCTCCTTATTTTTGGTTGATGTTCATACCACAAGCATAAAGCACAGAAGGATTTACATAATCAATACCAAATTTTAGCAGCCAAATAAGGAGAAAAAAAATTGAATATTTTTTATACTCAAGATAGTATACCATCACTTTCATAACTAACTAACCTCTTGCAAACTGAAAGATAGGCATCAAAACTGCACTTGGAATGCTGAAGTTCAAATGTGGTATAACTGTTCCTCCACCATGCCTGGCATTGCTGTATCAAGAATATATCTTATTAAACACTGTTTAATCAACAAGAACTGAAGATCTTAATAACAGACACAAGAATAAAACAACAAAAATGAGGCTTAGTTAAACAGAAACACAATAGAAAATGCTGTCAACATTTTAACATAAAGCATTTACTCCATCCACAAGACCACAACCACAATAACGAGAAGAATATGCAAAAGAGCATTTCTGACTAACCAATATGATGTCTAAATAATATGACACATCATGATACATTATAAGAAATGCACAACCAAACAGCACATGTTTGCAAAACAGAATAGCCACTAAAGATGACTCAATTTCGCAAAATTTAATTATCTATCTTACCTAGTAACAAGTCCAATCAAACGACCATCTGAATTGACAACAGCACCACCACTTCCACCGGGATGAACAGCAGCAGTTGTTTCAAGCATTGCTGGAAATTGTGAATCACCTGGTAGAACGGATTTGTAATATAAGGGCATCTCAGCTTTCACTACTTTTGCTACCACACCAGAGCAAACAGAAGGGGAGAAGCCTGTGAAATTCAAGACAATAACATACTTTTAAGTTTAAGAAATCAAGAGATAATCAAAAGTATTGAGAAGCTGTTTATCCAGCAGAAAGTACATACAAAACAATTACAGGGGACTCAGCCCTTAACATCATAGTACCAAGAAAATTTCAATCTCCTATATGCATCAGAGCAAAAAACTCAGTTGATCTGATTGTGCAAAGAAATTTTCGGGAGATAAGCAGTCACTGGACCATGTAAGTTAACAAATACTTGATAGTGGTACTTGACTTTATTTTTGGTCAATGAAATGTTATAAGTTCTCTAACAGAAATTAGAATGAAAATTGAAAGCCAACCCATGGGTACTTTTTCGTAAGATTGGAAACTTCACACGTGAAGGTTCCACAAACACTAAAAGAGTCCATAACATACGATGATAAAAATCTCGACCAAAGTGTCATTGTAAACACAGCGAATTATCTCATCCCAAAATGCATCAAAATACAACAACAAATTAGATAAAATAAACATCGCCTTTACCACATCTTGGTGCTAGTAGTCCATGTCCAATAACATATGCCTTTGATCCTAAGGATGGTTGATCAAAATCCACCACAATAGGACTAAGCTTATTGGGAATACAATCAAGTTGGAGTAGAGCAACATCCAGAGGTCCCCTGCAAATATATACGACCTTTGCCTCACACCAAATCCAAGGGTTAATATGATCAAGCCGAACACGTATACTTCTATAGCCATGGTAAGGTGACTTCAGCTTGTATCCTTTGTGCTCATCAGCCACAGAAGAATTGACAATCTTCAGTGAAAATGGTGGCATGCTACTTTTTAGGTACCTGTTTAATCCTTGACCCTCAGGAGATGCAGATTCTTCAGGTGGGAAGAATGGCGCCTCAGTTTTTGTCCCACTTCTTACAGTTGTTTTCCCAAATCGCCATGGCTCCAACAGGTGAGCATTTGTGAGTATTAGGCCTTGATCATTGAGGACAACACCTGATGCCCATATACCATCGTCAATGGTAATAAGACATATAGAAGCCATTGCCTTCTCAATCAGTAATAGTGATGGGCAACATGAATTAGGATGATCATGATTGTAACAGCAGAGTCCATTTGAATCATTGCTGTTAGACAATAATTCGTTCCCTACAGCATTTAAGTTTCCCTTGTTAATATGAATCCCCTTTTCTGCAATTTGTGGCCCCCTCAGCAGCAAGTCACTGCAAGCACTTGCAATGGCTTCCCACGGAATCACTAGCTGTTACCCAAGGCTACAATTTTTTGTGATGCATTAACTATGACAAAGCTTAAAGAATATGAATATGACAAATATTTGTAAGTTACCTGAATCTCAGAATCACCGTTCTTTTGCCTCAAAGGTCTAATCAAGATACCGACTAGTGTGTTCTGATTACCAAAAACTGGACCACCTTCCATTCCTAGCAGATGTGATTGATATCAAATCATAATTAGGACACTCTGGTATAAAATAAGCATAGGTAACAAAACATGGAAGCACCCTCACCAGGGAGACAACGAATGTCAGCCATCAGCAATGCTCTGTCAGATGATTTAGGTGGATAGCAGTTGGCAACAGATCCCACTGATATGCTGGTTCAAGTGGCTATGTTAATTAAACAGTAGAACTCTAGAGAGAACATAAGCAAGCCAAAAGATATACCATGATCAGGGGGAGAAACAATTATTGATAGTTTCATTGCAGAAATTAAATACCCAAAAAAAGATTAGTTCTATTTCATGTTCCACGAGGACCAGCGATCTCGGTATTTGGACTGATTAAAACTAATTTGCCAAACAAGTTGGTTCTTGTCAATAAACTTGTTAAAAAGAAGCATCACCTGTTAAAGAAGTGCACAGGAGAGAGGACGCCAAAAGGAGATCCCATTGCCAGAAGAAATTCTCCCCTTCTATTCAGAGGTGATATCCCAATTTTTGGTGGGTCCTAGTTCATGATAATCCACAACACTAAGGTTAAGAGCTAAAGCATGCAAAATTACCATACCAGCAATTCTAGTTGGATATATTAACAAAAGGTGAGAGAAATGAGTGAAAGAAATATTTACTTTTAAATACAAGTTAACTCCAAGGATAGCAATTCTAGTTGTTGACCTTGCCATAAAAGTAGGATTGCTCAATTCCCCCACCACTAGCCTCTGGCGCTCAATTAAAAGTTTGTTATCGTACTCAATCTGAAATAAAGCTTATATGTCAGATTTGTTGGATCTCCAACAACGGGCTAATAGAGGAAAAAAAGGCTTCCTCAAACATGAGCACAAAAAAATCAGGATCTATGGCACTAACAACATTTTATTGACTATTTTAATTCAAGTAAGATATTTCTCTCGAAAAGTTTTGTTTGTAAGCAACTGATCCCGAAGAATGCAATGAAAGAATTTCGTGCTTCTAAAGAATGCAATGCTTCAGTGTCTTTCGAATTTCTTCTTAACACCAAAAATAGCCACTCAAAGTACTACAGCACTTCTATTAGTCTCTGGTACTTTAGCTTAAGAGTGACATTTACTTCACATAAAAGTTCCGTAAAGCAGCTATGAGGCAAGCTTGACCAAAGAAATACAATAAAAAAGAAGTTCACTTGATACTTGCCTGTGTCTGAATACCATTCACTGAAGGCTGATGCGTTGAAGCCAATGACCAACCAAACTCCCATCCATGCTCTGGCGAGCCTGAAGAAGCTTCAACAAGGGATTGAAGAGCAAGGGATGATATAGGAACATCAACCTTCAAATTTTATTGATTAGTCAAAATCAGAAAGGCTTAATATTATAGCTTTTAAGTCTCTAAGTAGACATATTAACAATTCTTAAACGCCCACCATTTTCAGCAGCCGTGCATCAACCCAACGACAAGCTCCTTTATCCAAATTCATGCCCATATTTTCCTTTAAAAAAAATTTTAAAAAAAACTGTTACATTAAACTGAGCTCAAAATTTTACTTAAACAAATAATCATTCCAACTTAATCAACAGCCATGTCCTATCTTATACCTCAACCATAATATCAATCTGAGCACCCGGAATCAACTCAGTTAGACCCTACAAAAAATATTAACTCAAAATCCCAATAAAGTAAGCAATTACACATAAGAAGAACAAAATCAAAATTGCTACCTGAGAAAGGTTTTCTCTATGTTCAATTGTAAGAAAAGGCTCAACGACAGAAGCAACTGTCATAACTAACATCAAATTCTGACCACTATCAATGTCCCAAATACACTTAGCCACATCAGTTTTGTAAAGATTGTCAGGTAATAGCATCCCAGAAGCTGACAGTGTCGTTTTGCCAGAACTTCAATACCCAAAAAAACAGAATGAAAGAAAAATAATAATTAACTCAACAAATTGAAAAGAAAAAAAAAACAAAATTATAATGAAACTCAAAAAAAATCTTAACTCACTGGTATTGATGAAACGCGTGTTTCCTCATCTTCAACCCCTTTGGATCCTACATAAATTTAAAAAACAAAACATAAATTCGATGAGCATCCAAATAAATAAGACAAAAACAGGGTTGCAAAGGTAGACGCGCTTACAGGGCCCTGGACTCTGACCAAAACAGAGAAATTCCGGGCAAAATCGACAGTTTCAGGTACACCCATTTGGATTAAAAGCCTTAAAAAGAAGTAATCAGATAAATTCCTTGGATATATATATATATATATATATATAAAATAAAAGTATTTTGGGATTTCTTTTTAAGTTCTTCTGGTTGAATAGGAGAGAGATGAAACAGAACTAGTTCTGGAATTTCTTTTTTTTTTTTTTTTTTACTTTCGGAGCTCCCACCCAAAAAAAAGAAAAAAAGAAAAAAAAAAGGTCTACGCTTTTCGAGATGGGTAGATGAGGTGTGACCGTTAAAGCGCGCGGTTCTGTCTTGTAAATCGTGGCCGTTGGATCTGTTGATGGACCCGATCATACTGTTCTATTTTCCTTCAACGCTTACGTGGACGGTGGATTGGTGTTTTTGATTTTTTTTTTTGGTATTAATTTCTTTTTCCTTTCAAATAAAGAGGTATTATTATTAGTATAGAAAATTTTGTTTTGATTTATCGTTATATTTGTATTAATATTATGATAAACGAATATTTAAAATTAGTTTGATCATAATTAAAAACATGATAGTGGAGCTTGATTTACAACCAAAAAAATTAATTGACGTATATTTTATAAAAAAATATTTTTTAAATCACGATTTATTTTTATACCATAATAATTATAAAATTAATTTTCGTTTTAATAAGAATGTAATTGATGCATTATCTATTTTTTAATTTAAAAATTAATATATTAAAAGAAAAAAAATAATATTTTAATTTATTATCTTTAATCAATATCTATAATAAATGTAGATATTATTGTTGCAAGTTGAAGAATTTTTTTTTCTTTTAAGGCAATGGAATTTACCGAACAAAGTCTTAATATGTATTTGATTTTAATAAGTGATTGGTCATCATGGATAATTAATGATTCTCTTGTAATTAAATCATCATTAATTTCCATATTTTAAATAAGTATGTATAATTGGGTTTAGATTTACTTTGCTTCAATAATAGTTGGGTTGTAACTAAATGGCCTTACCAATTGACAAAATTAACCTTACATAATTCTCACCAATCACCATTAATTGTTGCAAAAGAACTTTACATTGACCTCCCAATCTAAAAGTGCAAGAAATTAAACTTACTATTACATTTTAGCTAACCAATTAGATATCTTATCACACTTGCTAATAAGTTAAAACATATATATATATATATATATATATATATTATCCAGGATGGCAATTCATGGCTTTATCAGATGTCAGGTGGTAGCAATAATTTCCTTTGTTGTTGTTATTGTTTCAAAAAATAATAATTTATTAACAAAATTATCAATAAATTTATTAAATAAATATTTATTATTTAATTATTAAATAAAATTACGTTATATAATTTAAAATTTTTTATTAAAATAGACATACAATGACATGGATTCAACTTTTTTAGAGAATATTTACAGCTTAGGATTTCATTTCATTTTATAAAATTGAGGGAAAAAAAAAAGGTAAAAGGTAACTTTATTTAAACGCCAAAGGGATAAAGGCAACATGTTTTGTAAGATGCCAAGTGTCAAAATCTTGTACTCGTAAAAGAGAATTATCGGAGTTGTTGAGCTAATTGCATGACAATAGAGTTTTTGTTAGAAGTCTCATCAAGCCAGCAAGAATATTTGTCTTCTAACTCGGTTCAAATCCACTCAAAATATAAAAAGAAAATTGAAAATATATATTTTCTCAGTAGCCAAACGCTCATCAGCTCCCTAAATATTTCCCTCTTCTGGGTAATTTTTTTCATTTTTATTTGAGCCATGTCCAAATCAGCAAGCTAGACCCTATCCTCGTTATGAATGATTTTTCATTTGACATTGTCACCATCATTTTTATTTTTTATCAAATAAAATATAAAATTAATGATTGATTAACTTAAAATAATTATTAATAAAAAATTAATAATTCAAATTTTAAATTCGAATCTTAACAATAAAAATCTATTCTTGTATTTTGGTGAAAAAACCATAAGTTTAAAGTGATTAATAATTAATAATGGATAAGGTAATAATTATCTATTTTATAAAAATATAATTTTATATACAGTAGATGAGATAATAATTTTTTATATTATTCAAAATATATATAAAAAAAAGTAAAACATGAATTTGTACTTAAAAACATTAATATTTTTTATATTATTCTTTCAAAAGAGTAATATATAACATAATAACAAAAAAAAAACCTCAAATTTTATGAACAAACATATTGTTTCTAGAGAAATATAATACATCATTATCATTTTTTGGGCATTAAAGGAGAATAATTGGATTTTTGAGTGAAAATTAAAGAAAATTATTATGTTTATGAATTATAATCTCGATAGTAAAATTATTTAATTTTATAATTAAATTTAAAAATGATGTTTTTTAAATTAATTTTTTATTTTTTAATATTAAGTTATGTGTCAGTTATATTTTTTTCTCTGTGTATATAATATATGATATAGATAATAATTTTATATTTATATACATTTACATTTACAGTATGTATACATGAATAATCCTATATTTATTTATATGTTTGTATTCATGTATAAAACAACGTATATATAATTATAAATATAGGATTAACAGTGGTTAAGGCCGCGAGAAGCAGGGACCTTTGCTGTCTGTCTCTCTACCCATCCGCCCTCGTCAAACACTGAACAACAAAAATAAGAACCCAAAGAAAGGAAAGGGAAGGGTCCGAAGGGAAGCGAAGAAAAGTCAAGCAGCATTCCTCCTTTCATTCACCTTCATTCACCTTCCTCTTCTTCCCTTCTTTACTCCAATAATTCTCTTTCCAAACCCTTTTTCGCTTTGATTGTTTCTTTCCTTTTCGTTTTCTTTGGTTTCCAATACAAGTAGGGAGGAAAAAGACGGAGCAAATGCCAGCACAGAAGCGTTCTTCTGAAGCCGTCAGTGCCAACACCGCACTAGAAGACGATGGTCCTATGCTTCTTGACGGCTGTAACAACCATGAACAACACCCGCTAGAAACCGAAGATGCTGCTGCTGATGGTACACCTAGCCAACTCCATGGTTTTCGGTAACGACAGTTATTATTATTATTTTTTGATTGAAGTGTTCCTTTGGGTTTTCTCAGAATCTGATCGCAGCCCTTCTCCTTGTAACGAACATAGACAAGAGTAAGTTTCTTTTATTTTTATTTTCTGAATCGATTTGCTCTGTTTTATTTTATAACTGTTTAATGCGTCAATGGCGGGGGCTTTGTTGTTTTGCGATCTGCATGGTTTCATTGCTGCATTCTAAATGGAAAGTTATTTGTGGGTTTACTTGCTACTAACAATCAAAAAATCCTCGACATGGACATGGCTATTCATAAGCTTCGAACTCCCTTTCTTTTTCCTGATTGGTTGCTTTTTCCTTGCTTTATTTTAAATGGGTACGCTTCTTTTTAGCAAAACTGCTTGGAGTTTTGATTTGGGGTCTTTCTGAGTCATTGCTATTCTGGTTTGCATGAGACTGATTTCATGGTACTATATATACTTGTAGCTTGTTTAACTGTAAGATTTGCGCCTCCGCCCATTATTTGCGTATACTCTACTACCTATGAGGACTGGGATTTTAGTTTCTTCATGTTTGTGAACTTCTTCTCGATTAGTTTTGAGTGTAATTTTAGGTAAACTTACGGTTAAAGTTGTCGACCAACTTTAGGAGACTGATCTGGTAAGGGTAAGGTGGGTTTTAACGCTTAAGGATTCTTCTCTGTTTACTCTGGGTCAAGCTGTCTCTGCTTGGCTCAGGGATGGATCTTTTTCTTGGTTTCTATGTGATCAGTGTATGATGATACTATACTGTTGGAGTACATCGCCTGAAACAACAGTTACAGTTGCAAATATTCTCGTGGCGGTGTCAATATTGATCATCCTGTCAAAATGTCGTTATTGTTGATGTATTGAATACTTTTGCTAACCTCTTGCCGAGGTGTTGTTGATATGATAGTCATCTGCCAAGATGCTTTAATATTGGATTTCCATTTTCTCTCTTATAATAGTCAGAACCATTAAGTTCTGATGAAGCTTCACAGATGTACCATAAGATGCCCAATTGCAGTGTTATCCCTTTGATAGACTTTCGATGCTTGCTTCTTGTTGAATAACAGTGGTAAATCGACCTTCCAGAGAATGTCTTTCTTTGTTTTGTAATTGTCAGGAATTTAATGTAATTTATTGTGCTTGTTGAAGCTCGAGATTATGGTCCACCCTTGATTGTTTAGACTGAAAATAAGAACCTTATCCCGAGATCATGATTAGACAATGTTATAAACCTCCCTCTCAGTCTTATTTTGTAGTAGTAAACTGCTTCGAAGGTAATGGTTCCTATTTAATATGAGGTGCTTCTTTAGGATGAAAAATGGTGACCCTTAGACAATTTGGGTTAATTCCTTGTAGTAGTAATTTTCACTTGAGAAAGGACTTATTTGTTCATGCTGACGACTTGGCGTGAGTTCGTATATCGGTTCATATAGTATGCCCAATATTGGGATAAAGGCTATGATGATGATGGTGATGATGGAAGGGCTTTTTTGTCTATAATGCTTCTTTTCTCATTCGTTTCCCCATATTTTCCTTGATTCAACAGAGGCAACAATGCTTAAATTTTTAAAAAGAGCATTGATGATCATTTGGATTTACTGAGTAATGCTGTAGTAACCTTGTGGTTTATGAGTTTAATTACTGTATGGATACATAGCCTTGTGAAATGGAATTCAAGTTAAACAGGTTTAAGGATGAAATTTAATTACTTTAAAGGGCATCTGTTGGTTTAACTCTATGGTTTAATTCAGAAGGTGTGTTATAGATCAATTAATTATTCCCGAGTTTTGGCGGTTCCCATATCTGGCAAAAAGATTTACAGCCATACTTGAATATGATTGAGAAATAGAATGGTGGCCCGTGTAGCACTTGTTAACTGCATAATATGCTAACTGTTCATCCTTTGTGTTTCATTGCAGGTATGTTGTAGTAAAATTGTCTGACATACGCAAAGAAGTACAATGCCCAATTTGCCTAGGTATATCTTCGAGAACTTTTTGTTTAATATGTTAAATCTTATGGAGCTAGGTACATTTGTTGTGATAAGGACTTAGTAGCATTTCTTTTGAACTATTACAGTTCATCTTATATGATAGCTCTCACATGGTTGTACTTTTCTCCAAGCTCGTCACATGTATGCTGATGTAAATGATATCAAAATAATTATGTTGTGAGTTTCTGGAAATAGCTAGTGATGGGTATTGAATTGCACATTCGAAGTTCTGACATGTGTTTTAGCTTTCGGTCTATAAAGAAATAAATTACTCATCAGTATCATTGCATATTGTTTTTCACTCATCAGAAGTGTTGATATCGAGCCATGAACTGGCTACAATTTCTAAATCTTCTATGTGTCTTGGATGTTTTTGACTCATTGAATCAAGTCGTAGATCAAATAGTTAGGTGTTTGAATCTTTTGTTACTTTTCTGCTACCACTGAATCACCCCCTAGATCCGTAAGATGTTAAATTTATTTGTATAGTTTTCCAAGCATCTCAAGTATCAAATGAGGTGTTCATATTACTAGATTGTTCAAAATATCTGAAAAAGGAATCAAGTTTCACAGAAAATCAGTTAGAATGAGGTGTATGATTAGTTTGCATTTTCTCTTCTTGAAATAATAGTAATGTATATAGCACATAAGCATCAACTTTGCAGAGAAAAGAATTCATTATTTCTTTTTCTTTTTTTAACTAAGGGATCATTCGCAAAACGAGAACTGTAATGGAATGCTTACACCGCTTCTGTAGAGAATGCATTGACAAATCTATGAGAATGGGGTATGTTAACTATTTCCATTCTCCTCATTAGTTCACTGAAATGTGGGATCAGATTTCATGTCCTGCTTTGGTTTGGGATGATCTTACTAAGATCCATTATTAACTGTTACTTATGATCTCAATTTTTTTTCTTGTTAATGTTTCTTGAATCTAATGGCAGGAACAATGAATGCCCAGCTTGCCGCACGCATTGTGCTAGTCGCCGGTCTCTGAGAGATGATCCTAATTATGATGCCCTAATTGCAGCCTTATATCCAGATATTGACAAATATGAGGAAGAGGTATAGTTTGGTTGATCTCTTGCAGTGCACACTGGAGTCTGATTTTCTTTGTTATTGTTAAACTCAATAATTTGTCACCATGTGGTTTAGGAATTGACTTTTCATGAGGAGGAGAAAGCTCGGAATGAGCAGGTGAGGAATCCGATTGCTAGTTTACTCCGGTTTATGTGCGTATTTGTTAACTTAAAGTATCCTTGCATTTATCTGTCTTGTATTCTCTGTCTTAAATCCAAATAAATAAATAAAAGCAATTCATTAAATTCTAATCTGAGTTCGTTCACATCAGATCCAAGCTTCCATTGCCCAGATCTCGCATCGACAATCGGAAGTTCTGGGTAGGAAACGAACTGTTAAAGCTGCTGCATCTGCAACTATAAGGAGATCACAGTATCGCTCTCAAGGGAGGAGAAAATATCGAACTTCTGAACCTCAAGAGTCCGATGATAATGAGGATGCCAATGGAAATGGAAGCAGAGATTCATCTTCGCCCGATGAACACCATACTGAGGTCAAACCAAAGAGATCGAAGAGATGGGAAGGTCGGTTTTCTCAGCCTTCTTCAGCTGCTAGTGCAGATGGGGTTGGTGACGAAAATGATTCGGAAGTGAATAGAGAATCCTTGGGCATATCTGCAGCCCTTGTTTGCCCCTCAGAAAGGCTGCACTTGGGAGCAGGAGGCATGCGAAGTCACACACCAGATGGCAGTTTGAGCGGTGATGAAAATGATTCAGAAGTGAATAGAGAATCCTTGGGCTTGTTTGCAGCGCTTAGTGGCCTCTCAGAAAGGCTTCATTGGGGAGCAGGCGGCATGCGTAGTCACACAAGACATGGCAGTTTGAGTGGTGGAAATGGAAAGAATGCACGAAACAGTCGCCTCTCTAAGTTGGCGGATTGTCTCCGGAACCTAGAGGAGAAGGATGGCGAGGTAATGTTGATTTTTTGGTGGTTGTCTTATGTAATCTGCCTCGGTAAAGAATCGTTGATCTGTTAGCTTGAGTTAGGTTAAATTGTGTACTTTACCGAGTCCAAAACATGTTTCTACAACCACTGTTAGATTGACATATAAAAACCCTTTTATCATTGATTCATTGGTTTTGTGTTCTCACTTGAACTTGCTGAAATGTTTGGATTAGTGATTTGCACTATTTTCTTTCAGCTGGATATCCACCTGATGCTTGTTTCGGTTGATGAACAAAGAATACCAAGTTTACAGCGGCCTTACCTTTGCTGCAGGCCTACTTTGTTGGTTAGACAGCTGTGCCAGGTATTATTCTTCCATCAGATACCTTTTTGTTCATTTCATAGCAGTCCAGCACCTTGGACAACTTCAAAACTAATTCTCAATTGATTTCTTACCTAGTATGTAGCTCTACAAACCGCTTTGCAAGCCAGCGAAATTGAAATATACCTGGTCAAAGAGTTCTACTCTATGGTCAACACGTCAACCTTAGCGTTCTCCAAGCCCAGTTTACAGGAATCGGTCAGAGATAAGTTGCGAGTTTTAAAAGAGGAAGAAACTTTGGCAGTACTTGGAATTCAAAAGTCCAGTCATGGATATCTGGTAAGCTCCATCTGATGTTGATACCTTTGATCATGGCATCCAGAAGTATTGTATTACACATATGTATATACATAACCACCCAATCTTTCCTGGGTAATTATCCTTCTTTCTTTACCCCTTACTTTGATTGCCACGGTTATTAAATTCAAGTTAGTGTTTTTTTTTTCAGCTTCTGGCATATCAGAAAAAGCAGGAGAAGAATTCAAATGGACAATGACAAGTTTACTGCCACTTTGTCAGACAAGAACAGGATGTTACAAATTGCAATTTTATATATATATATATATATATATATATATATATATATATATATATATATATTCTCTATACATTACAGAATATATGGAATCTGAAACAGATTTGGTTAATTGTTGCCTTGTGCTAGAATAGTTTATCTCATACAAAGTTTAGGATTGCATCAAGGGGCCATTTGGTAGGGGGAATTTTAGATTCTTTCCGTAATTTTTTTTTGTCATTTGATTCTGACGTTTGGTTCGGTTATTTTTTTTTATCAGTTATTTTATTTTACCTAAAAAAAAGTCGAGGTAAAACGATTACTTTTAAATCTGATGTATTTTTAAAGTACTCCAATCAAATTTTTTTTATTTTACTTTCAATTTACTTGATAGTTGGATCACTTTATCTTTAAACCTATCAATATTACAACTAAATCAATAGTATTATTACTATTATTATTGTGTGTATATGTGTTTTTTTAAAATAAACAAAGTCATACATATCTATAATTTTATTGTATCATTTGTATGATATAAAAATCATATGAGAAATCAAATAAATGCAAGTATTATTTTTTTATATGTTTTTATTTTATTAAATTTTTGTATCAAATATATCAAAATTAAATGATAATAATAGATATTGCATATAAATAATTTAATTGATATTTTACAATTAAATTATTTAATTAATTAAATAAATCAAAATAATTTACTTATTAAATAAATTGATTAATTTAGATTAACAAAATTAATCAACATCTATTAAATGAATAAATTTAAATAATAATAAATAAATATATAAATAAATATGTTAAATATGCTTTTTATCAAAATATTATTCATCTTAAATTAATTATTTATTTAATTCAATATAAAATGATGATATAGTAAAATATATTATTTAATAATTTTAAATTTTTTTAAATTAAATATAATAATCAAATATTTTTTTCAATTTAATCAATAATAAAAATTTAATATTCTTTAAAATTTATCTTATAAAAGATATTTTTTTTTTCCTGAACCAACAGCCTCTAAGTACTAGCATTTCGGAAACAGATGCGTTGAAAATGAGTGATAATTAAACTACCTAGTAATTTTTATGTTTAAATTTACATATCCATAAAATAAAAACAATCCACCGACTATCATTGCCTTCTTGTCGTGGGATGAATAAATATTAATCTTCCAATTACAGGAAATTCCATCGGGAAATTCAACCCACTTGCTGAAGTTATTGTTAGTAGGCCATTGCTTGATATTCCACTTTTTAACCTTTTTAATATATATACACACCAATATATTGTGATATAAGCCAACAATATCTCGAGGGAGTACTACACCTTGATAAACATTTACAATAAACATCATATAAGTCAACAATCGTATTCTAAAATTAGAATTCCACAATCTTTCTATAGAATAATGTAATGGTTTTAAGGATTTGAGTTGAATAAGCATATTTTTCTTATTATGATTCATCTAATGTAATGTACCGTAAACTTTTTTTAATTCGAGCTCAGACTTTATAAGAAATATTAGCGTGACATAGCCATTCCACCCCTTAAACCACATGAAATCAGCTGACCCGTCAATCAGCTTTTCTCTACACATTCATCGACAACTATTATCTTGATGCCTTGAATAATGCTCTTATCGATGGAAATCAAGAAGCCTTGAATGTTACTCAACCAACTAAATAATAATCAATACTTGATTTTTGTGTCTTTTGTCGTTTTCTCTCAGTTGTCACTCTAATGGGCCCCGACCACTCCATTTTTCCATATCCCATTACCATCCGGTGGGTCCCGTCCACGTACCATGAATGTGAAACCCTTATCCACATCTCACCTCAATAATGCAACCATATAAAAAAACACGATACATAGATAACACCCAACATAAAATTAATAATTTAATGTCTTTGATTAGATTAAATATCAAAAAATACTTACGCAGGTTAATATCATACAATACCCTCACAAATTATTTATTTAACATTTAACATCGCCGCCGCTCACGGCCCGGTCTCGCATGATATAACATCTTTTAACCACCGTGGGCTGGCGTCTTGAGCACCATTACGCACGAAAAAGAAGAGCTGAACTGAAGCTCTGCTTCAGTAAGCTCCCAAACATAACATCTATTACTGGTAGAGTACTATTACTGGTAATCACAACACCTTCAAAAACAAAGAGACGTGGCAGATTGAATATTGCAAAGACAGCTATTTACATGCAACCCTTGGTTCACAAGAACACCCTTCTACTGCTGTGACATGTGAATCACGAACCCAATCAGCGATGGTGCTTGCTCCTGGTCTCCCCGCTGTAAAGCCTGTCATCACACCCAAGCCAAGTCTTCGTCTTAGTATATTTTTCTCTTAATAACTGTTAAGAGTGTTAAGCAAGTCACCCTAATCTTGCTTATGTAGTAAGTCCATATATATTAGTGTAATAATATTGTTGCAGCATAGTGTTATACCATATGAGAATACGAGCGTTTACTCAAAAGAATTATTTCCACCCAGCTACCAAAGAAAGAGCCACGTTTTCCCTCCTCCTCTGTCTCTGAGCCTCCGTTTGGTTGCTGAGAAAACGTTAAAAAAAACAGTAGGAAAATCTTCGAGGCTTCTGTTTTAAAAATTCTTATTTTGATCGAGTTATATACTGAAAAAAGAACTAGCATCTGGTTGCCAGGCCTCCTTGGTTCAATTTCTCAGCAACCAAACAGTAGATGGGTAAGTGGATCATCACTAGGCTCGAAAGGAAAATCAAAGTGCTTAAACCAGACATATCCATGCATGCAAGTGGTTGGAGAAACAAACTGTACGTACCAGTCATAAACAGTAGGAGAGTTAGGCTGTGGCTTGTCGAATATCTCAGCACCAATACTCTTGGTAGCAAGGTTGCTACCCGGATGGAACACGCTCCTCCACACGTTCTCCCGACGCGCTGACACAGGCGTCGTCGGTGTCACAGGTGTCGTTGGTGTCCCTGGACTCGCCGGAATCGACACCGATCTCTGGAACTTGCTCCCTTCTCCTTCATCTAACAAAAAGATCGATTCAGAATCACAAACTAAACTGCTAACATAACATCCATGCAAATTAAGCTATTTCTTCTTTTCTTTTTCTTTTTTTGGCTAACTTACCTTTGATGCTCAAGGGCTGGCTGGTGGTGATCTTCCTAAGCTTTCCAAGACCACGTTCGGGTTGAGGCCCCGCTACTACATCATCCCACAGTTGCGCAAGGAGAACCATTTTTCCACTCTACTTCTTTTTGGATATTTCTAACTCTCCGTAATGTTCTTGGTGAGGGCTCTGTCTGCTCATATATAGAGGAAGTTGGAGCTGAAATATCCCTCTCCTGGTACAATGAAATTACTCTTTGCCACTTCCAATCCTATACCAGTTTAATAATATATAGATTAGTAGTTAAATGTATTTTTAATTTTTTATACAAATTAAATGTATATTTTTAATAATAATTATTAATTTTTTTAAAAATAATTTAAAATTCAAATATTTTCCCTCCTTACCTTTTTATAATATTAAAAATTTATATTTATTTTTTAAAAAAATTAAAAGATATATTTAGTTATTATGACTCATAGGATAACGGTGAGTTGAATATTGGCAATAGAAGATCGAAGAGCGGACATAGATCCAAAGGGATGGATAAAGATGAGGATGAGCACCGACTGACCGAGTAAAAGAAGGGGCCCGCAAAGTAATAATATACTCTTAAATCTGACGAGATGGAGTATTTCTGTGGTCTGATTTACAAGTGTAACGCTTAGATTTAAATGTTCGTCCCCATTGTTTAGAGCCATCATTGGGGTCCACAGAAAGCCGGATATTATTAACCTACTCTCAAAATTGATTACCTTGCTTTGTTGGTGCCGGGGTGATTTTCTATTTAGTTTGATTTGACTAAAGTTTATTTGATGATTTGATGGTTTAGTAATGTAAATTGGTGGGACCGAAGCCCTAAATGTTGTCTTTGGCAGTAGAAGGATCTAGACATTGAATCTGAATATGTAATTGTTTATTATCAGATTGATTCAGGTTGCCCTGATCGTGACTTTCGAGATATTTAAGCAATTCTTGATGGCTGATACCTGTCGATTTAATATTTGCTGAGAAGCAACTGGGTCTTAGTGGATGCCGTTGCTTTAGATTCAATCATTCCAAATGTTTATTTAAAATGCAGCTTTAAAAACGAGATTAAAAAATTTACATGTCCCATTGCTTTAGATTAATACACTATTTTATTAATTTTATTTGTGAAATTTCAAAATTTTAGTAATATACATATTAAATAACTTTTCTTAATATATAATCTCTAAGATTCATTTGCTACCTAACATGTTATGCATAAAGGAGAAAGAAGGCCAATGAAAGTCCATGATTAAAGCTTAACTCTTAGGTGCTTTGCACTAAGTTTGAACCTCCATGAACTCTCCTTTGTAAATTTTAAAAAATCTACAAATGAAAATTTAATGAACTCGTAAATCTTAGTAATAGATTGACGATATATCCTAACTTTTAAGATGGAACTACATCCTGCACTCCTCAATATTTTATAAAAGAAGAAGACGAAGAGGAAGAAGAAGTGCTCAACATAGGACCAAGGGCCTTGAAGAAGATCGTCTGGGAGTGAGATTTATCAAGGCTAAGAAACTGCAGGCCCAAAAAGGAACGAGGAGAAAAAGCAAAACAACCATATTGTTGTACACTAGAATCTGCTATCCAACGATGATCCAAATACGAGGTTGTTCTTGATACCATGGCAAATAATGCCATCAAAATAGACAAGGGTTTCAGCCTATCTGGATCAAATGGAGTATCCAACCATAGAAAACCCACCAATTACATGTTGCATGTGTCATTAGACAGTGACAAATTGGCAGATATTGCATGAACAAAATCAACATGCCACTCATTGTTTCAAAGGTTGTCGATGAAAGCAATATATATATATATGTATGTATGTATGTATATATATATATGTATGTATGTATGTATATATATGTATGTATGTCTCTGTGTGTGTATATGCGCCCGCGCGTGCGCTAGTGTGTGTGTGTTACCCTTGTTGGTATCAGCAGCTCATGTAATGAATGGAGTAAACAGCAAAACGAAATCATTTAGAATTCATTAAGATCTACAAACAAGAGATAGGTTCAGTATTTTACTTCACCTGCTTCATTGGTAAATCTAGCACTTGCATGTATCTATGCAGTAACCTGGGCAATAGGTTTCTTCAAGTTTTAGCTGATGAAACAATGCACTCTTTGTCAGAGCCACCAATCCTAAATCAAATTAGAAAAAAATTAGAACATATTTTAATTTCACAATTAGTTGAAAACAGAGTAGTCAAACAAACAAATCATAACAAAAAAAGGTTGATCCAAATATCCCATAGAACCTGGTGAATATAAGGTTTCCACACCATGTGCCAAATTCACAACACATTCAGTGGGAACATACATGAAAAACAAGATTTCCATAGATGTTGCAGCTGATAGCAGTTCCCTTGACTCTCCTTTGCTGGCCTTGTATGTATTCAAGATCAGCAATCCAAGTATCCTACCAGAACAATAAAGATGATTAAGAGTTTGAGTTTGTTTCAGGTAAACCTGTTACATGTCATCACAACTTGAAGAAATATTCCCATCCTGACATCATAATTCCTATAGTCATCTCCTGCTACTAGAATCTTATTGAAATCAGCACAAATCTCAGGCAGCCAACAAGCCAGGCTACAAACAGTCCAGACCACCATCTCCTGGCAGTAACAAGACGCCAATTGATAATTATGCCAATCACACAAAAGTTTCTCATAAATCAAACCAAGAAGCAAAAAAATTAAATTAAAAGGAAGCAAACCGCCTCAAGATCTTGGTTTGGCCATAAATTATTTCAATCACTTGTCTCCCCGTGCAGGGAATGCCTTGATGTCTGGCCAACTATGAAGGCATATACTGCACCACAAGAAAGTATCAAGTTAACATTAATACAAGTCTATTCTTTCCTTTCAATTTTTCCTTTCCAGAACTAAATCTGCCACCTGAGGTGGAAGACTTAGGTCCAAATCAACCAGGACTTTTAGGGTTTACATAGTTGAATAAAAGTTACGCACAGATGTTTTACTTTTCTCAAAATGAATGATATACTATAATGATAGATGTAGAACTACATGATCACTGTATCACTATCAATTTACTATTCTATAAAACTTGATTAGTATAGTAGCCAAGCTCTCACATCCTAAAAAATCCATTAATACAAATCTAAACTTAACAATATAAATTATCGCATTCTAAAGAAAACCAGAGGAGCTGCGAAGTATGATTAGGAGCTAAATTTCCCAAGAGTTGTCGGCCGCTAATGATCATGGTTTTCTAAATTTAGCTTATACCCCTACGAGAAGCTACCTTTCATGTTTATGGAAAGTGCTTTAAGTTGTACATGAAGCTTTATAATAGACTAAGAAAAATAGTCTATTCCTCGAATCCAGTTCTTGTTCAAACCTTTCAAAAAAAAAAAAAGAAGGAAAAATCGCAGTAGCAAAATGTCGGGTTATTTTTTTTTTCCATTAATCACATAAAAACTGACCTATTAATTATGAAGCCAGTCAAACAGTGCCTATAATCACATAAGCCACAACAAGATTCTAAAACGATCATATAATAACAAAACAACAGCCTAGGGATTTCTATTATAAAATCACTAGAGAAAAGGTATGCCTTAAGCAAAAATGAGATAAGTACCTCACTCTGAAAATCTCCTTCAAGCATGACAACAATGTAGAGAAGCAACATGCCAAAAAAGATATGTTGAACACCATATCAGTAAACATAGAAATCTGAAAACTATAGCTAACAGGGCAAGACAAGCCAAAAAGATGATCAAACAGGAGCAAACCTCCATAAAAATTGCCATCTATTTTGCACCAGTTTCATCCATAATCCTGAAGTATAAGAAACCATAAATATCAATATTCATATCACCAGAACCACAAAGCTTAAGTTTCACATTACAACTCCCCTAAAAGTTTATCAAAAAACTGCAGGGGACTATGGAATGAGTTCAAACTTTTTACAACTCATACCTTATATCCATAAAACATGTTGAAAAGTCCATGAGTTCAAGACTTGCCAAAAGGGAGTCCCATTTACAGAAAACATTAGAAGTGATCTTACAGAAATCCAACTCAAACACCATCAGCTCAGCAGACAAGTAACCCTGTTATTAACTGTTCCATGGAACTAACAGAAAGTTCAAGTAAAACTCCTCGGGAGATTTCATAGCATGCAAGCTAAGAAGATTAACATACTCTCTTAGACTTGTACCAACTATTAGTAAGCCACATTTATCATAGAAATTCTTTCTAATACAGCTAATTAGTAAACAAAAAAAATATTTGAAAAGATTTCAAGAGAAATATCCAAGCTCTTCCATGATGCTCAGTTTAATACATTGAACACAACCTCAAACAAATGGTTTAGGACTTCCATTCGTAAAATGTGCACAAAACTTTACAAACATATAAGCACTCTCCCTTGCATCTCAAGATTTTTTGTATTTATCTATATATCCCTGCAAAACAGAAAAAATAATCTCAATTTGCTGAATGAATTAATTAATTAAACAATACAAATAATAAATACACTAAATCAAAAGAAAAGCAATATTCACATTTTGAAAGAAAATCTATGTTTTGGTTAGAGGGAGGAAGGGCGGTTTATAGAAGTAACAACACATTTATTATCTAGATCTTGCCTACTGTATAGCGCCTCTCAAATCAAAGACTCTCACCTCCACAAGCCTTGCTATTTTTGCTTGGGAAGAAGAAAGATACTGCTTAACTGATTCAACAGTAACTGGAATTTGATGAAGTTGTACAGTGCCAAGAACCTTGCCAACTGCTTTTTTGACTATTGTGTTATGAGCATCTTTACTGAGACGACCCTCACGCCAAGCTGGTTTCAACAGTTCTTTAACTAAATCTACAAGAGCAGCATGGAAATGCTTCCTTGCTTTTGACTCTTTGAGTGCTTGTCCATCTGCCTTATGCTCAAACTCAACATCAATTTCATTCTTTTCTCTAATCCTATCTACTTTTAAGTCTTTTTTGCATCTAGACCCGTCTCTCCGATAACTACCATCATGATCAGTATCAATTTTGTTTGTCTTTGAAATGTCTTTGACATGAGAAGCAACCGGGGAAATCTCTTCTTTCACCAATGTTGCATTTTGCACGTCAGCAGTAGAAGTCCCGTCATTTGCATCAGTTGTAAGCGAATCTTTTCCCGAAGTGTAGCAATTATTGTTGACCAAATTTTCATCATGTCTATTATGACAAGATGCAGTTCTTCTATCACCATTACATTCAGGTACCAGTAGCCCCGTTGATGTAGAATCGCCATATGTTGGTGGATATGCTACATTCGGGAGGGATGGACCTTGACTAGAGAAAGAAAATTTAAGAGACCTCTCTCCTGCATTGGCCAAATCAATGCTATCACGAAGAGGATCGTACTGGCTTCGTGGGGATGATATGCCAGAAGTGACAAAAAAGGATGGTCGAAATGGTACTGATGGCTCCCAATCATCTGAAGAAAATTTCAGTCTATATTCAGCAAAGTGCAATGGATCCCCAGCAATATCATTTCCAGGAGATTTTTCTAGTTCAGAACTAGAGAAGGGGGCAGAGCCTTGCAACAAAGAAGACAGCCTGGCAGTGAGGCGCTCTCTGTCATTGTCTGACACCTTTTGAGCACCAAGGGAGCATGCACTTGAAGAACTAAAAGGCAAGGATGCTAGCCATGTTGAGACACGATAAGATTGATTCTTACTATATGTATTTCCCAATGATGTTACTGAGCCGCTTAATGAAGATATATACTCAGGAAGAAAACTATTCCTGAAAGTAGATCTACCTATATCACTCGGTGAAGCAGGCTTCACATAATTATCAACAGGCAAATTCTGACCTATAATATTTTGTCTTACATCCTTAGATGGTCCAAAATCATCTGTAGATGCATAAACCCACTGAGAGGCAGGGGAAGTGCCCATAGATTTATACTTACCCTGGAGTGAAGGGAACTTATTAATTTCATGACATAGATGCAATCTTTGCTTTTCATCATGCCCCAATGGCAAATGAGAAGATAATGCGGTCTTATTTACAACTGATGAAGGTAGTGCATCAGTAGAACCAGGTGATCTTGATCTTTCAGCAGCATTTCTAAAACCTGATGCATAAGGTTCTTATTAAATACCATTGCAGAAAACGTTCTGGATCATCCATAATACAGAAAATAATTTTTACCTTCATCAAGCTGAACAGCTCTTTTCCCATCTGGTGCAGCTACATCTTCCATAGGCTGTTGTCTATGATTATTCACACTATCTTTTATGTGAAGAAATCTACATGAGCTTCCTTTGATACACCACCCTCTAGCAAAGAAATCACAGATAAGCGCTGGGCGTTTGTTCCCACGGTTAAACTCAACATCAGGGGACAGACTTTCAGTACTGGTCTGAGGAGCAGCAGATCTGTAAAACCTATTGATTAGTAACTTAATGGATGTATGATCTTGGGTAGGCAGAAATTTAATGACAAAAAGGACATAATAAGAATTCTAGATTCATTTTATGGTAAAAAAGCCATATAGGTACCACCACACCTTGATTTTATCCCCCTCTTATCATCCTCTGTTTGCACGTCCATTTGCTTTTTCTCATCAAAACCTAGACCATTATTAACTTCTTCTCCTGAGTGATATCTGCCGGCGATTGAAATAATCTCATTGATAGCAACCTCTTTCCCAGCAACACTGGATAGGCTAGTAGTCTCATGCATAATCTCATTAACAACCAAATGACTCTTGCTATTAGTATGCTGTTCAAGGTGGTCATCAGGGGCTTTTCTTTCTAAAATGACTTGAGCATCTTTTCCACTAACCACATATTCTTGAATTGCCTTTTCCTTTGCAGGCTGTTTTCCAGATATTGCATACTTGGAACCCTCATAGCTTGTGCAAAAATCCTCCTTTTGAGTTGTCAATGGCCCATTTGGAAGACCAAAAAATTTGAAATTAGTGCTACTCTCTCCTACATAAACGGTTTTAGATGGTAATCTCGTTTCAAACCTTCCAGGAGTACTTGATGAATCTGATCCGAGGTGTCCATCATTCCCCCCAGACTCCATAATATTACTAGCATCTACATGGAAGAAAAACTCAATCAAGTTGACAAGAAATAACCAATATTTCCAGTCACACTATGAAATAGTATTTAATCAGATCCTATAAAAGTTTAAGTCTTTACATTTTGTTTTCTTCTAATCTGGAGACTAACACTTAATCACCAGCCAAAGGAAAGAGAAAATAAATTCAGATGCCTGCACTGCTGCTTCATTGCAGTACTGCAGGAACAAGTAAGAGACAGACCAATTCACCTGATGCTAACACAAAAAGCATCAAGCACCTAAGAACAAGCCCTAAGATAGAGAGAAAGGTAACCAACACTGTATAATAGTATGTTAAAGCTAATTGCAAACCACCAAAAAAAAAAAGCGACAAAATTCTTTGAATACTAAGATACTTACTTGGGCTCGTTTGAAAAACCAATCTAGTTGTTGAATAAGTGCACAAAAAATCTAAATCTTTCTTCCCACAATGAGAATTGATATTTTTATTCCTTTGCTCCTATAACACTACAATCTTTTAAGGCAATTCAATATTAATTTAGAAAAATCAAAACTTTAAACGCATGCAAATATTTAATCTCCTATTAGAAAACTCAAATATCATAAAATTTGAAACAATATTATCATCATCATACATAAATGATCAACCTTCAGAACCATTCAATCAAAAAACGATTCACCGGTGGTGTAAGATTCACCAACCATTTCGATTCGAAGAGCCTTGCAAATCCTCATCTCCTTCTTCTTCGTCGATTTCCATATCGGAGCTGTTGGTTTCTCTCTCTGTGGCTGAGGCGGCGCGGCTTTCAGTTTCTTTCTCGGCGCGTGGAACAGTAGCGGAGGTTGACATAGACATTTGCGTCAGGGCTCGGTGTTATTGACCGGGGTCTGCAAAAGGGAGGGAGCGATTGGGCAAGGACGTGATACGACACTGAGCTTCGCACTCAAAAGAGTGTGATCTTTAATCATCCTTTGCCATTTGGATGTGGACACCACCAACTTCTCCACGCGCTTCTGTTAAAACGCGCCTGGAGGATAACTAATTGGGCTCTGGCTTCAGCTTTGCAAAGATTTTGAACTATGGTTTTCGGCCTTTTGAAAGAGAATTGGGTTCTAAGTAGCCTAATGGGCCATTGACACGATATGCTCTTTTAAAGACCCAAAAAAAAACTTTAATTTCATTGGTTAGATTAGATTTTTAAAATTTTTTATTTGAATTAATTTATGCAAATTTTCTGTTTGATTACTTATACCCGAATTTAAGAAAAAAATAATCTGAACCTTCCAATTTCTATCGATTTTTCTTTTTTCACTTTCTCAATCCTAATTAAAAGAATATTGTAAAAGTTAATTAATAAATAGTTAATGCCTTGGTTGCTATGGTTTTGGTTTGTGCCTTTTCTAATTAAAAGAATATCTAAAATATCAATGCAAAATAAAACTTAGGTCAAAATATTTTTTAAAAAAAAGTTTGAATTATTTATTTTTAGGTAAATTCTTATATTTTTTTTAAATTTCTATTCAAATAATAAAATGATTTATATAAAAATTTTATTTAAATACAAATTAAAGGTTCAAAATTTATTCTTGTAGGATTTAATGTTTAGTATTTACTAAAAAAAAAACTCCACTTATAAAGAGTAAATATTTATGATGTAAATTAATGATTAAAAATTTAATTAAATGTAAAATAAATATAAAAATATTTTTAGATAAAATGATAAATTAAAGGAATTTTTTTTATTTTAACCTATAATTTATCATAAATGAGTTGGTAGGTTTAAATTTAACACACATTAAATGCCACTACAGCCCTTTTTCAACGGCTAATAATTTCCTTCCAGAAAGACTTTTTCTTTTTCGGTGAGTAATAATTTAAAGATTGTTGTGATTCCCCCCCCTCCCCCCCCCCCCCCCCCCCCCTCTAAATGCAAACAAAACTCTTCAAATAAAATAAAAATAAAATGATTACATTACGTGAACATTGTTTCCAAGTCATTATGTTGTTATAAAATGTGATATTAAAATATAAAATAAACCCATAATAACAAGGAAAAAAAATGTTAGTTTTGTATTGTTTACAAGAATTTAAGTGTAATTACTTAACATGATCATTATTAATTGTTTGAAAATCCGATTTATGGATGCTTACAAAGATAGTAAAATTATTATTTTACATAAGATATTTAGTTTTTAAGCATTATTTTTATTATATTTCATAAAAAATAATATATTAATTATAATTTTTTAGAGTATTACTTTAACCTATATAGGTTAACATTTTTCATAGTTTTTTTTTTAATAATCATGGTGGAAGTTAAAGTTATTTGAATTTAGATATAAATTTATAACATGTTGTAATTTTTTAATTATTGACAATATTTTTCATTTAATAATACACATTAAAACCCCAAAAATTATTAATTTAAGAATTAATATAACTAAAAATTAATGTAAAATAATAAAAAAACCCTTTAAGGATTTATCTTTAATGATAATAATAGAAAAAGAAAAATTGACCCCATTTCTCATATGACTTGCCCAATGCTTACTTTCGCACATAACAGTCCGCCAATTGCGCAGCAGTTCGTGCCAAAGTGAAGGTCAAAAGTCAAAAGACTACTCCACTCTGATCAGCATCCTCAACCGTCCGATCAAAAGTCAAAGTAAACTTCTAAGGCCATTTAGGTAAACTCAACGAATTTTCGTTTCCTCCCGTGATCTATTGCACCCTTCGCCATGTCACGTGGCTTCTGTCGCCTATGCACAAAGGTAATTTGGGTTGGACATTACCCCGCAAACTTCCACTTACGTCAACACCAATCAGTTAATGGTGGGCTCCACACATTAGATCTCCACCGCCCATCAGACCCGTAACAATGCCGACGAGGACGGTACACGAGACATTTTGCTAATCACTTTTGAAAGCCGTCTAGTAACGTTGATGAGGCTCATCTGTACGTTAAAATGAACTAATAAAAAAATTTTCTCCAACTGTTGTGGGTGCGAGCACGTCTTCCCCAGCACAGCACTTACTAAAAACACACTCACTCACTTTCTCTCTCTCTAAAAAGCAGGAAAAAGAAAAGATTGAATGTGGAATGAGCCTATAGCCAAGGAAAGAAAAAGCAAAGAGGAAGCGAAAAGAAGCTTAATCTGAGCTAAAGATGCTGAGATTTACTCTCTTATGGCTTGTTGTTTTGTTTTTATCTCTCTCTTCAGCTTCAGCTCGACCTGGTTAGCTTCCACTGCTGCGTTTTTTTTCTTTTTGTGATTTAATTTTGTTGTTTGGATCTTTTCTTGGTTGCGTGGAGATTCGGTTAGGTATATTCGAACTATAGATTACTTGCATTTTGATTGAGCTACTTATAAACGAGTCTTATTTTTATAATTCAGCTTACGATTCGTTTTTTTTTTCCTTTGGATTCGGTTGATTGGCTGGTTTCTGAATTTTGAAGTATGTTTTCCGCATTGATGTTAATGAGTTGTGAGATTAAGTCAAAAGTAATGGAAACTGAGGATATAAATGTGATTTTTGTGGATATTTTAAGTTAATAGTGTCTGGATCAAAGTGTCGAGGTGGTTGATCCGTTTCATCCTGTTTGGATGCGAGAAAATGTAGGAAAATGATGGAAAACATAATTTAATTTTAAATGTAATTTGTTTTTTTTCTTTTTTGTGTATATTTTTTTATTACATGTCCACTGGAACTCTGGGAGTAATAAAGGAATTAAACTAGGCATTAACTAAAAAATAAGGAAAGAAAACAATTCTTTGATGGCCAAACAGGGGAACGGTGTGAATGATTTATGGATTGGTTGTGGATTCTGTAGTTATGCTTGTCCGCTCCATGCCGCTTTGAGTCATTGCCGTTTACAGAATGTTAAGTTGGTAAACAAAAGTGTACTGCAATGGAACTTTGTCTTGTGAAATAAGGGGGGAAAAAAGAAAGAGTAATGTGGAGAGTTTTAAGTGGACTGCCTTTTAGACTTGCATCCCCTATTTTGGTCAGTAAATCGTAGTTTACAGTTTTGGATAAGAGAGTATTTGCTTTTCGTGTTTTTATCTATTAAGTCCTTATTTGGCTAGTTTTTTGTATTAAACTTAGTCATTTGTTCTTTCGACAGCACCATTTGCTATGCGCATAAGCTGTGGAGCTCGTCAAAATGTCCAAACCCCGCCAACTTATGCACGTTGGTATAAAGATTTTGGATACACAGGGGGAATTCCAGCTAATGCAACACATCCAAGTTTTGTCACTCCTCCACTAAAGACTCTTCGGTATTTCCCACTTTCTGAAGGTCCAGAAAATTGCTACATTATTAATAGAGTACCAAAGGGACACTATTCTGTGAGGATCTTCTTTGGATTAGTCGCGCAGCCTGAGTTTGACAGTGAACCTCTATTTGATGTATCTGTAGAGGGCACCTTAATTCATTCTTTGAAATCAGGTTGGACTAGCCATGATGAACAGGTATTTGCTGAAGCTCTTGTGTTTCTTTTGGATGGCACCGTATCTATCTGCTTCCATAGTACTGGTCATGGAGATCCAGCAATTATTTCTATTGAAATTCTTCAAGTAGATGAGAAAGCATACTATTTTGGTCCAGAGTGGGGTAAAGGTATAATCCTGAAAACAACTTCAAGGCTGACTTTTGGTACATCAAAGCCAAAATTTGATGAAGATTATAGTGGGGATCATTGGGGTGGAGATAGATTTTGGCACCCCATCAGAACTTTTGGACAAAATGCTGACGAACCAAGATCTACTGAAAGTGGCATTAAACAAGCTTCAGATGCACCAAACTTCTATCCAGAGGCTCTTTACCAAAGTGCAGTTGTTAGTACTGATAGTCAGCCTGATTTAGCTTATACAATGGATGTAGATCCCAATAAGAACTACTCGATATGGTTACACTTTGCGGAGATTGATGCTTCAATAACTGATGCAGGGCAAAGGGCATTTGATGTCCTGATAAATGGTGATACTGTATTTAGAAACATAGATGTTCTGGACATGAGCGGCGACCGCTATACTGCACTTGTGCTTAATACAACTGTTGCTCTTAGTGGGAGGACTCTGACAATAACCCTTCGCCCTAAAAAAGGCAATCATGCTATCATTAACGCCATTGAAGTTTTTCAAGTTATAGCCGCTGAGTCTAAAACTTCACCAGAAGAAGGTAATGCTTTCTTCTATTACTTCTGCTGACTGTTTATGCAGTGTATGATAGAACCCTGAATTTGAAATTGCTTGTTACTGCTGCTGAGTAAGCTTCTTTCTGGAAGGTGGTAGACATTTACTAACTTGTTAATAATTTCTGATTCTAGTTAGGGCTTTACAGGCATTGAAGAAAGCATTGGGGCTTCCTAGTCGTTTTGGGTGGAACGGAGACCCATGCGTTCCCACGGAGCATCCATGGAGTGGAGCTGATTGTCATTTTCAAAATTCTGGCAGCAAGTGGTTCATTGATGGCCTGTACTTTCTTGACCTCTTGCCTTATCTTTGAGTATTATTATTATTTTCTGCTGATTTTATTTGTTCTTTTCAATATGCTTTTGTTGATTTAACGATTTGTATGGAGGAAACTAATGTCTATGCTATGGCCTCTGCCATTTTTCTTGATATGCTAAAGTCCGCTATTCAAATTTATTTTTCTGTAATACAATGAAAAAAAGGAGAATTCTAACATAGACGATCTACGTTACCCGTGAGCATTAACCTTAAGGAAGCTGTTGACTATAAATTGTTCTCATGTTTTTGCTATCATGCAATAGAGTTTGCGTTCTTAAGTTTTAATCCATATGGATCTAGCTAGTTGGTGTCATGTTAAATAAATACTGAGAACATGTGTGCTACACCAAACACAGTCGTATACACCCAACCACCTATGTAGAATTCTCATACCTATGTACTCAACCACTTCATTTACTCCCATTTGCTAGTAAATGAATCTTATCCGTTAAGAATTCTCAGTTTCCTAAAAGGTTTCTTATCTCTTGCATGTGTGTTTCTTAACATCACTGCTTGCAAGATATGAGAAGCAAGTATAAATCGAAGCTGGTTAATGATCTCCTTCCCCTACTTTACTCTTTCCATTTGGTTTTACCTAATCCATTTGGCCTGGATTTCTGCGCTTTATTCTTTCCTACATCATCTGTGACTCCTGAAGTTCTGAATGCTATAGATGCATGAATGATGCACTGGTAACCACTAGACAATTATTTAAAGTTTGCTTGCCATGCGTGGGTGCACATGTATTTTTTACGAATCTAGAATATAAATGCTTAAACTTTTAATGCAACCTTATCATGCAAAGCTTAAGATACAGTGTCTTCATCAGTTATATTGGTATATTATAAGTAATTGCCTTTTGATTTCTGCATGATCAGTGATCTTGGCAACCAAGGTTTAAGGGGTTTCTTGCCTAATGACATATCCAAACTAGATCACCTACAGAGCTTGTAAGTACAAATAGTTCTCCATCACTTTCATTATTAGTTTCTTTGATTTTTTATGTTGGGCTTGAATTGTGATCTGAGGACAGGTGGCTGTCTCTGCCTCATCAGCCTGTTGTTATAGACCTTGATATATAGCAGGCATTGACTTCAAAATAATTTGTCCTTATTTGCTTTCACAAACTGTTGCATTTGTTTTACATATTCTTAATTTTAAAATAGATGAATCTCTAATGTGCCTAATATCCATTTCTCTTGCTTATCTTGTACTTGTGTTCTGTAGAAACTTGAGCGGAAACACGATTCATGGGGCCATTCCATCGTCACTTGGAACAGTCACCAGCTTAGAAGTATTGTAAGTGTAGCATAGCTTCTTGTCCTTCTTGAAGATACTTTTGATTGTATCAACTTCTATATTTTACATGCAAAACTCTTTGAAATAATATACTTATTTAAGTTTTGATCTCCTATGTCACTGTTATATATAGAATGGCAACTGTCAATTATAGATTCTGTGTAACTTGTTTGTGCCCTTTCTTTATAAAGGCAGACACATTAGTGGTGGCAGGAGTTTTTGCAAGGACCCATAATTTTTCATCATTAGAACTTTTGCTTCCCAAGTTATGTGGAACATAATGTACGTCTGCTATTGATTAAAACAACGTAGAACTTAATAAATGTAAACCTTGTTAGCAATTTCTGCATAACATGCTACATTAGGTTTGATATAATCATAATATCTAATGTGTTGTAGAACAATGATGCATCTAGGGAGTTGTTAGTTACATTCTTCATTCAACAGCCACGTTTGAGAGAACATTAAACTCTGGATGCTAGATAACATTCTTCTCTCAAAGGACAATTTGAGTTTAAAGTCTTATGCCTGGGTTATGAGAAGCACATGACTATTTCAGTTCAGCTTCTATATTTCCTTAAACTTTTGTCTGTCTTATTGATATGATGTCCGAATAAAAATTGCAGGGATCTCTCCTACAATTTCCTCAATGGATCCATTCCCGAAAGCCTAGGACAGTTGACTGCATTACGCAGACTGTAAGATTTCAACTGGTTGATTAACCCTGGAACCTGAACATATAAAAAAGGAGTCTGATTTAAATTGTCATTGTGCAGGACTCTTAATGGCAACTCTCTGTCTGGAAGAGTCCCAGCTGCACTTGGAGGAAGGCTCTTGAATGGAGCTAGCTTCAAGTATGTTCTCAGAATCTCATTAGTATTGGTCTGAATTGTTTGTGTGTGAGGAATGAACTTGATAAGAAATACTTCTATAAGATGAAAACAAGTAGATGGACTTATACCTCTTTTGTTGCAAGTTCTATAGATACTTACTCTAGTTGCATGCAGTTTTACCGATAATGCCGGTCTCTGTGGCATTCCTGGGCTACCTACTTGTGGACCTCACCTCTCTGCTGGGGCAAAGGTTGGCATTGGCTTTGGCATATCTTTATCTTTCTTACTCCTAGTTATCTGTTCAGTGTGTTGGTGGAAAAGGCGGCAGAATATTCTTCGAGCACAGCAGATTGCAGGTTAGTACCTTCAGGATATTTCAGAACGTACAAATATAACAGGATTTGGCCTAAGAACCATTTTGAATGTTACAATTGTTTGGTTTAGATCCCTTGCACTGATATAAACATGGAATTTTCTATGGTGATTAATACCAGCAAAGTTGTTCCTTTTACCCAAAATATGGGAAGTAAATCCACATTAATTAAAAGTTTGCAAAGCACAGAAAAAGCACTACTGCACAAGCAATGTTTATCCGATTTCTTTCATTGCTTATTTATGGTTCGTTCTCTTCTGCAGCAAGAGGAGCCCCCTATGCCAAAGCAAGGACCCAATTCTCACACGATATCCAGATGTCAAGGCACCATAATCATGGCCATGCTCGGACTGCTGCTGAGAATGGACCTAGCTTGCTATCATGATTAATTAGTCTTCCAACTCTGCTTCGCGTTTGTGTTTGCTGAATTCTCATTTGTTCAGGAACATGAGTTGCAGAAACAACATAGTTGATGCCTTATCTCCTTTACATCGGAAATCTTGACTGGTAAAGCTGATAAAAGGCCTATAGAATTACCTCCAAAAAGGTCAGATGCCCCACATTGACACTCAACGCTGCAAAGTGAATCATCTTGTACATTGCTTCATTTCTTTCACAATCAATTTTGGGGAAAAAAATGTAACATATTTAAGAACAAGTGGATATACAAAGTCATTATGTTTCCACCTATGTTTCTCTGAAGTGAATTCAGAAAGGAAACGGTTGTCTGCTGGCTCCATCGGATCATGGCAGGAAGGTAACAGAAGACAGCTAATTCTCTCAATTGTAAGCTTATTTTAGTCGTGCGAACTCATTCTAATTGATTCTCAACTGTTTAGATCTCTTGTTTTCTTCCTTCTCTAGTGACACTCTTCGTGTTTAGAAGGTTAGCAAATTTGTGTTTGCAACTGCTCATGTTTTTCTTCTACTAATTCATACAAAACATATATGATGGTTTGATTACTGTAAATAGAGTTCTTTTTTACTTCAAAAACAAAGTCACTTTATTTTTATTTATTTTTTAAATATTTTTAAAAAATTATATGTTATCATTATTATAATTTTGCTTATTAGATAAAATTTTATTGACAGTGTATAATAAAAATTTTTATTTGTATTTAATAAATTGGTGGGAGATAAATTTTTTGTATTATTAGTGAATCATAATGTCACTTTATTAATAAATAAAATTTTAAAATATTTATTTTTAAAATTTATTAATTAATAAAACTTGAAAATATGATTTAGTGATAAAATATAAATTTTATGTTGACGATTTGCACATTGTGTTTTAAATCTAACTCAACGTCGAGTAACATAAATTCATTTAGTTTTGATTTCTAGCTCTAGATTTTTATTCAAATAATAACAGTAATAAGGTATAATAATAGTATTATTTCGGTTAAGAAAATAAGTTGTAATGATACTTTAAATTTTAAATTATGACGCAAAATTCCTAAGGAATAATGTCATGCTTACGTAGGATAGGGGTGGGAATTGGTTGAAATGCATCTAATATTTCAATCAGTTTGGAGTTAGGACCAACGTGTCACGATGCAACAACTCTAAAACACAGTAAAAAAATAAATAAAAGAAAAACAAAATCCAAAAACCATGAAAATACCTTCACGTGACAATGCGTCAGTTACCTGCAGTCATTCACCTACATCACCCTCTCACCGTGCACTTTCCAAGTTTATCCTTTACCCGCTTTCTCAGTTTCCCTTCCTTCCACCCCCACCCAACCCAACCCAACCCAACACTGGACCACTTCTTTCCTGACTCAACACCCACACAAAACCGAGTCAAACACGCCACCCTCTCAAAAAAAAAAAAGAAAAAAAAAGATACTCACTCAGTCCCCTCCCAGCCCAACTCGGTCCTGTCTCCTGCAACTCGGGCATCTCCTTATGTACCTTCCACGTGGGGTCTCCTGTCTTCTGCTCTGCCCTCCACTCACTACCCGACACGCCACTTCCTCTGCACTCTGATACTCTGCCATCATCCTTATAAAATCATCATCTCGCTTACTTGCATACATCTCTTCGTTTTTCCTTTTATTTATTTATTAATTATTATTATAGTTTCATACTGAATAATATTAAAAGGCAGGCGCCGCTGTGCAGCGCCGTACAAAAGGAGTAGGGCATACGTAAGCCCCGGCGTGGAGTGTAATCACATGACAGCTTCCTCTGCTCTCACATCTAATCAGGCGGCGGCTCTTTCTGATTTCTTGTCCTTTTTTTATTTTTTTATTTTAAAAGCCAAAGCCCCACACTTTCCTTTTCTCTGTGTTGATTGTTGTTGATATGTCTAAAATGAATGACCGCCGTTGGATCAGCTTCGGAGGAAAAAAATCATAGTTACGATGAAAATCAGAGGGTAGAGAACGGGTTGTCAATTTCTTTAAATTAACAAGAACTCCTCGTGCCGTCCAACTCCAGCCGACGATTACGGGTGACTGTAGTGGGTCCCGTCTTTAACTTTTCTACTCACAATCACAAACGGACGCTCTCTCCCCTCTTCTCTTTGTCTCAAAGCCGAAAGCTTTTTTATTTAGTTTCAGTCTTTTGATTTTGTTCTCCCATGGCGACTTCAAGAGAAGGGCACTACAGAGGAGTAAGGAAGAGGCCATGGGGAAGATATGCAGCTGAAATACGCGATCCATGGAAGAAAACAAGAGTTTGGTTGGGAACATTCGACACGCCGGAAGAAGCTGCACTTGCTTACGACGGCGCTGCTCGGTCTCTCCGTGGCTCCAAAGCTAAAACCAACTTCCCCGCTCCATCTTCCGCAGCTGATCTCTCTCTCGATCTCAATCTTCCTTCTGATAATCATCATCGTTGGGCTTCAGCTTCAGCTTCAGCTCATCACCATCACCGTTTAGCACTGGGTGAGTTTCTCCAAACCGGGGTTCTTAAAGAAATAAACTTCGACCCTGACTCATCGTCGTCAACTAGACCCAACGTTGTCGCCGTCTCAGCCGGTCCTCCGGTGCCGGGAAATGGGTCTACAGCTTCGTTTCTCGGGATTGTTCGACGTGGCTTGCCTATAGATTTGAATGAACCGCCTCCTTTATGGCTGTGAAAAACCAGAAAAAAGCTGTAAGCTTTTCTACTGTGAATGAGGTTTCTGTAGGCATTTTTACGGCTGCTTTCTTCTTTTCCTTTTAACTTAACCCTCTTATGTCGAACCCCTTTAGTCTCCCTTTTCACTTTGGTATCTCTGCTACTCTTTTAACAAGAACAGTCTTCGGAACATTTAAAAAGTGAAGAGCTTTTGCTGTACATATATGTTTTTTTCTTAATTTTCCATGAAACACCTTCTCAGTTCTTCTTTCTTAATGCAAGAAAATTTCTTATCAGTCATGAATTACTCATCTTCTATCTGCACAGCATTGGGGAATTGTTCAGAGAGGGAAAAATGGATTCTAATCTGCTTCCCAACCACCATACAGATTACAGATTCTCTCCTTGGGCATAAAGGAACGTTTTGCAAAACCAAAAAAAAAAAAATTGAATAAAGCAAAACTTTTAGCGGTTGAACACGCGCCTGTGAGGTGAGAGTGGGAATCGGTAAATCGGAGCCGTAGATTGCACTAAGCGTAAAAGTGGGACTTATCTTTGTTGTCATGCAAAAATGCGAAGCAAGCGTGTGCGCTTTGCATTCCTTTTTTAGTTTGCGAGTCCAGAGATCCGGTTCTGATAAATGCAGCAGCCTGCTGAACACTCTAACGCGCCTGTTCATGCGCGTGATTTTTTCTTAAAAACTAAATATATTTTCAATTTTTACAAAAGAATAGTTTTCAATCTTTATTTATTTGATATAAATTATTATATAAAATTTTATTTTATTGTAAATAATTTTTTATTTTTTAAAAATAATATAATTAAATTATAATAATCATAAATTAAAAATTTTACACGATAATTAACATAATTAATATTATGAATGGTTACGGGATACATAATTTTAAAATATAAATTGTTTATTTATTATAAAGAATTTATATTCTGATTGACATGTAATAATATACTAAAAGTGTGTATTTATTTATTTTATTAAAAAAAATATATTTGAGTTTTTTTTTTTAACCTTTGCATAGTAAAATAATGATAATTGATGGTAAATAGCGGTCCCTAGGTTGCCAGTAGCCCGATGATTTAGTTTTATGTTTCGGAATTTGGGTGTGAAATGGGGCAAAGATGACATAATGGCGTTTTATTCATGTGCCGGCTTTCCCGTCGCTTTCTTCTTTTGTCTACGCTCCGTTTTCTCGGAACCTGTGGCCCAATTTTTTCCTTTTTGCTGGTTGGCCAGTGACCCACCAGTGACCAGTGACTGCTACAACCCTAAAAGCCCTACTAATTATGAAAATAATGCTTAGTAGGGGTATTAAATGAAGCAAAATATTTACACTGTCGTTGTATGATGTAATTGATATCTCTTCTTTGCCTGCCTTTTTCTCTTGGTAAATCTTATCTGCAATTCATATTTTAGACTTTATTTTAATCATTTGATGTATTAACAATCTCGATGAAATGATTAAGAAAAAAATTATAATTATTAATTATAAAATACCAACTAAAGTTTATTAGATGTGCTATTAGAAATAAGAAAAAAGTTGAATTCAACAGCTGAAAAAAAAAAAAAAAAAGGAGATTAACAAGTTGTTAGTTAAGTCTTAACTAACATAACAATGCAATTTACTTTTCAAGGGATAGTGTGGAATGGGAAACTTTGTGGCAAGACAAAAAAAAATGTTCTTTTAGTTTTGCTTAGGTTTTGGTAGTAATCAAGGCAGCCAATCATGTCTTTTCTTTCACTAATTTCCACCAAACCTCCTATATTCACCACAACATGCATTATGTGGTTGAGGCGGCCTAAGGAAAAACAGATGGGAAAAGCAATGTTTAGCGGCACCCACCTCGCTACTTCTCTCCTTTTTCTGATCTTAATCTAAGTTTACTTCATAAATTATTATCAAATACACCATCAATATATTTTTAATAAGATTTTCAAATTTCATAAATAAAATTAAAATAATAAAACATATTTCATTTTATTTACTTTTCTAATATTTATTAAGGGTATATGCCATCATTTTACATTTTTTATAAAGTTTAAAATTTTAACTCACAATGTATTGAATAATAATTATTACTGCATTTAATAATCAATCCAATTAAAGCTCCCTTCCTAGGAATTTGTAGTGTGTAACATTTTGAAAATGGGTTTTATTATTTCATCATGATTCATGACTTACTTTCTTCAACTAGAAAATGACAATAGAAATTTTTTTGAATCATATGAGAGTTTCATTTCACTATTAAATAAATTAATTAAATGTTCATTATATGTGATCAAGCCAACACTTATTTTCTTAAATGCCTTTTATAAATTATAATATTTTGATTACTTTCCTTCCTTAACTTTTTTCTTATATACAACTTTTTTCTTATATACACTAATCATTACCTTCTTTTTTTTTTAACCAAGGGTTTCCCCAATCTTTTTGAGCTCAAACTAGTTCATTTTGAATCGAAAACATGAAAGGTTGTAACCCTTCCAACAAGTGCGCTTCTAAGGAATCGAATTTGTGTTCTCACCTTTACCGAGATATTACTACTTCGATCAACACATATTGATAATCATTATCTAACTTCATCAAACAAGAGAATTACCAATATTTTTTTGTCAAGAGAAACTCATCTTAACATAATTTATGATCTCATCATCAAAACTTTTATCCCAATACTGGGGTAGGCTATATGAACCAATATGTAAGCCATGTCAAGTCGTCAGTATGAATTTTCTTCCTCCACTCATTCCTATCCAATGCAATGTATTCTTCCAACTCTCATTCCGCCATATTTTTTCGAATTACTTCCTTCCAAATCTTTTTTGGTCTTCCCCTAATTTTGACCCTTTTTACATCATTCATAGTCTCCACTCTACTAACTGAAACGTCCACAGGTTTAATCGTATGTGTTCAAACTAATGTAAACAACTTTCACTCATCTTGTCTTCAATGTATGCCACTCCAACCTTTTTACAAATATCTTTATTTCTTATTCTATATTTTCTCTTATATCCACACATATATCGCAGCATTCGTATTTCTGCTACACTCATCTTCTATGTACGCAATCCTTTAGTTGTCAAACATTCACTGTCATAGAGTAATGCTGGTCTAACAGCTATCTTGTAAAACTTGTTTTTCAGCCCTATATGAATTCCTTTGTCACACAACATCCCTGTAGTGTTTCTCCACTTGCTCCAACCAGCCTATATCTTATGGGTCACATCATCATCAATCTCACAATCCATCTATACGATTAACCCGAAATATTTAAAATGATCTCGTTTAAAGATCGCTACCCCATCTAGCATCACTAGGTTCTTATTTTTCTCTTGTCTATACTAATTTATACTCCATATATTCAGTCTTTGCTCTGCTTAGTTTGAATAGTCTTGATTCTAACCTTTGTCTCCATAGTTCCAACTCGGTATTAACCTCTATTCTAGTCTCAAGACATAAGATAATATCATCTACAAACATCATATACCAATGTATATTATCCTAGATGGATTTTGTTAACTCATACATTACTATAGCAAGCAAAAATGGACTTAATATCGACCCTTAACATAATACTACTGTGATAGAAAATTCACTTATTTGCCTTCTATATGTCATCACATGTTTGCTTTCATTTCCATACAAGTCTTTAATTATTTTAATAAATTTTACGGGAACTCTTTTATTCATTAAAGACCATCATAATACTTACCTAGGCACTTTATCATATTCTTTCTCTAAATCTATAAAGACCATATGAACATATTTTCCTTATACTCGAGAATGTTCACAAGTTGTCTAAGCAAGTGTATTACTTTTATAGTTGACCGGTCAGACATAAAACCAAGCTGATTTTCTGATATCTCTATAGTCTTACTTAATCTTCGTTCAATCACTCATTCACATAATTTCATCATGTGACTCATTAATTTTATACCTCGATAATTGGAACAACTTTGAATATCTCATTTGTTCTTATAGAAAGGTACCGACGCATTTTTTCTTCATTCTTCAAGTATCCTATTAGTGCACCAAATCATATTAGAAAAACTAGTAAACCACCTAATTCCGACCTCACCAAGGTATTTCCAAACATTAATAGGAATGTCATCAGACCCAATAACTTTCCTTGTCTTCATCCTTTTTAGTGCCTCATTTACCTTTATCTCTTTGATTCTGCGTATAAAGTATCGGTTTAAATTCTCGGGAGACATCAAGATATTGTCCACAATTTGGCTTTGTCTATCATTAAATAGTTTGTTGAAATAATCATGTCACCTTTCATTAATATCATTGTCCTTAATTAGAGTCTTTTGGTACTCATCCTTGATAAATTTCACAACTCTCAAATCCCGATCACTCATCTCTCTTACTAACTTGTATTTTGTGAAGCTCTTATCAATATTATTTGTCTTTAAATCCATGTAACAATCTTTCTTAACCTTTATAGTTTCCTTAACTAAATCAGTCTACCATGTTGCATCCTTTCCAGTTAGTGCTTTTCCATTAATAGTTCTAGTGTCTCCTTACCCACCTCAGGAATGTATTTTGCTATCTTGTTTCACATTGTCTAAATAATGTTAAATTAAATACAAGCATCAATGCATACTAGAGGATAATTATCGTCATCTGAGCAAAATTACGAGAGTAAATGTGTGACAACCTATTGGCAACATGTCCTTATCCTTCATTTTATAATTTGAGGAAAGAACATGTCAATATCTCACTCTTATGCATTTAATTTAATCTTTAAATTTATCTACAATTATCTTCTACAAATGCATGAACCAAATAGATTATATCCGAATCCCCTTTTTCTTTACTTTATTAACAACCAACAAATTGTAGGATTATATTTATAAGTTTTTTTTTAAGAAAAAATTTAAACAAAAGAGATTAGCTCATTCTCAAAGTTATGGCATACCAATATCTATTATTTAAAATTTATAGATTATTTATTAATAAAAAATTGTAAAAATTTATAAATAAAGGAAAAAAAAACTAAAAAGACAAACTTAATTATTTGTGTTAATCCCGTTATATAAAATTGTGCATGGTAAAACAGAGAAACCAATGCAAGGCTGTTGAAAATGAAAAAAGGTTAGTGGGAGGCATTGGATTTGGATATAATGTTTGAGTCAACGATATTGTTTTAGGGGCCACTTGGTTGGGCGGTGGCTTTTTTTTTTTTTTAATGCTTTGCTTATTTCATCAACAATTCCTAGGTGTCCCACGTCCAAATTCATTGTCATGTTCAAATGAAGTCATCCGCATTATTCATCAAAAGTTAAAAAGCAAACCTTTTGCCGTCAAATATTTTTAACATTTTTTTTAGGATTCTTGTCATTGGTCATAACTTAGAATGGTAAAGGTTAATTGTCGCAAAATTAAAAAAAAAAAAAATTTATCTAATACATATAACAAGTGAAATTAGAGAATATGAGAATTTATGGTTCAATTTAATTTAATTTATTTTATTTTTAGTTATATTTTATGAAATTTTGAAAATTTTACAAGTAATATATGAATGAATAATTCATTCAAATATTAAATACTATGGTAATGAGGAGTGGCATATTGCTATAATTTAATAGTAATATGGTACAATTTTTTCTTAACAACCACCCGATCGAGTTAATGTTTTCTCATTTTTTTTTTTATGGCAAAAAAATATGTTTACCAAAATACTCAATGGTGTCATATTCATAACCTCCTATTTATTGTGGACATCTATCTAAACTAGTACGATTGCAACTAAACTTTAATTAATTTAATAAAAATTTAATTAAAGTGTAAGAAAAAATGTAAAAAATAATTATTCAACAAACATTAATAAAATTTTTAAATTTTAAAAGTAAAATTAAAATAATGATGTATATTTTATTTTATTTTTTATTTTTTTAATATTTTGTTATAAATGTATGTATTATCATTATATTCCAGTCTAAAAATTTCTCTAACCTTATATTAAATAATAATAAAAATAAAAAATAAAAACCAAAACTTTTTAAATTTCAAAAGGAGTCTAAAAAGAAAGGAAAAAAAGAAAAGTAAAGTGGACCTATTTTAAATCGCCAAAACAAGAAGGGCATGATAAGCAATTAACAGAAAAGTGGATACCCCGCAACAATATTGTTCGTTTCTTTATATTAAATACACACACAAAGATATATATATATATATATATATATATATATATATATATATATATATATATATATATATATATATGTTACACAAATAAATATATATATACAAAATAAACATAAGACAGTCCAATCCAATCCAACACGCAAACTTTCTGTGATTCTCTCTCTTTCACTTTCTCTTACATTTCACCTAATCCCAGTGTCAGCACTCGCTAAGCTTCATCACCATCATCACTGTCCCTGCTGTTATTGCTGTGCATCCAGTCAGCCGTCATTTCAAACCCTTCCCTCTTCTCGTGGTACGCACACTCGCTCTTTCTTCTCTCAACTTCTTTTTTACAAGTGGACCCCTTATCAAAGGGCAAGTGGCAACCTCACAACGCTGTGGCCCCCCATCCCCAAAGAATCTGTCGGCAGCCAAGGGTTCACCGCACTCTTAATGTCGCCGCCCCCACAAACAAAAAATTTTTTAAAAAAAAAAAAGAAAATTGTAAATTGCTTGCTTTTGTTTTGTCGTTGTGCGTGCGTGTGTTCTTTTATGGTGCAGAGTGAAACTGCGTGGTTCTGTCGCAGACGGCGGCGATGGTTCGACGTCGTTTCTCACAGTTCACAATTCACATCAACGGTTTTGGTGTTGTTATTTCGGAGTTACGGTTCCAACTTCCCACGGATGATTTTTACCTGGCAGGCAGCATGAATGATGATGGATCATGAATGGATGTGCGAGATTAGATTTGATGTGGCATCATCAAAATCATCATTGTGATACATGACGATATGTTTTGACTTCACTTTTCTTATTTAAAATAATTCATTACAAAGAATAAAAAGCAAGAATCAAAGGCATCGATTCTGGAAGAAAAGAAATTCAATGTAAACGCTTGCTTAAACAGTGGAATTTGGCGAATACAGCCGAAAAATTGACAGGTGGGTTTTGCACAAAAACAATGGGCTAAGTTTGTAGTTGTCTTTTGTTTGGTATGATCTGAAATTTGTGGTGCAGCAACAATCATACGTAATCACAGCTGGTTTGGACGGTGGCCAAAGCCTGTCCGCTAATTCCGAAGGCCCAATGTTGAAAATTAAGAAAGAGACTTACTAAAAGAATATATTTAAAAAAAAAAAGAAAAACAAATGGTCCCTAAAGGGCATGGTCTTCGTTATGTAGGGGAAAGGGAAGTTGTGGTCCAAAAATATAACTTTTCTTATGTATTTGATTTATGGAAACCATGATTAATATATATATATATATAAATATATATTGAAATTGTACATAAATTATCAATAAATTGATCCAAGCGAAAGGAGTTTAATACTTTTTAAGCAAAGTCGTACTTGAAACTTTGAAAATGGAACAAACGATATTGAAAAAGTCATTTTAAATAAAATTCAATCCGATTTAACTTCAAATTTAATCGAGATTTAAAGTAATTATAAACATTTAACACATCTCCTAAATTTGAGGACCATTTAAGAAAGACTTAAGATAGAATTTTTCAATTCTAAGAATAATCATTCAACTAATTTAATTTTTCTTTGACAATTTTAAGTTATTTTTATACGAAAAAAATACATTCTTAGACTCTTGCTACCTAAAAAAAGGGACAAGAAAGAAAGGCATTAAAAAGGTGAGAAGAAAAGGGTTAAGCATATGGACCAAAGTAAATGTATTCCCTCATTGTTTGATAAAAGAAGGAAGAAGAAAGAGAAAGAAAAGTATAGTCAATGAAGTTTAAAAAGTGTATTATAATATAAAATTTTATTGAATTTTTAAATAAAAATAATTTATAATAAAAAATTTCGTATTAAAAATTTATCATATCAAATTCTTATGAATTACTTAATTTATAATTTTATGAGTTATGTATTTTTATCTATGTTTGGACGCACAAAAGCCTACTAATCATATGGTAGAAAGTGAAAAAATAAAAAAGTATAACTCAATTTCAAAGCCTACCCTAATTTCCTATTAGGGTTCCGGTTTCGAATCGAATTTTTTAGATCCAATCCGCTGTGATTCTAGATGAATCCCATCCGTCAGCATGTATAGACTGAAATCAGAGAAATATGGTGGCTCAAGCCTTGCACTAGCAAAATAAATTCCACAGGATGGACGATGACAAGTAGACAAGAAATTTCCGGTCTTCATATGGTGTTTTGAAACAAACAATCGTAGGATGTGCTATGATGGGAAGGGCACTAGCTCACGCCTTCTTGTAGATGTAGTGGGGGACAACACCACCGAACAAACTTGACCACTTTTACAAATTTCAAAGCTTGGCTTCTTTTTTCATCAGCTTTGAAATCAAAGCTACGGAGATTCAATCATGGCAGAAAAGTAGTAACTAGTAGTATTTCATTTCAGTACAGATAAAGATTTAAAAAAGACCCGAATAAAATATACAAATATAATATAAATAATAATTTTTTAATTAAATAATTAAAAAATTCAGATATCTTATAAAATTTAAATGAGCGATGAAATAAATAGGTTTTTTATTTTATTTTATTTTATCAAGTTAACCTTGACAAAAGGCAGTGTATAAACTTCAATTCCTTAAGAGTAAAGAATTTTATTCTTATAATTACCAAACAACAATTAGACAAAGCCAAGAATTACACAACAGGTGAGTTTACAAGACTGAAAACAACGTACCTAAACTCAGCCCAACCCATCAGAATTCAGAAATGGCCTTTCAGATTAAAAAATTAGACTAAAGGGTAAAAAATGTCCTTAAGCTCTATTATAATTATCATTTAAACTTCAATTAATTAAGTATTTAAAATTTAACTTTTATTTAATTAAATATTTTTATGAACGTGTTTAACATTTTATTAGTCAATTATAAAGATTTTAAAAGATACTGATAAAATTTAGTTTAAAAAATAAAAAAGAGCATTTAAAAAAAATTTAAGTATTTTTCTAAAATTTATCAACATTGCTGAACTTCTCCATGGGTAAAAATTAAAATTTAAAAGTTTATTGATTGTACCCTTAATAAAAATAAAAATTTTTTATTTCACAAATAGAATTAAAAAATCCTCACACATATTATTTCTCAATTAATATTTAGCAAAAAAATATGTTTCACATATTAATTCTATTTATAAAATTTAAAATTTACAATTTAAATGATAATATATTTGATAAACTTTTAAATAAATAAATAAGGTATCACCTTCGAGGGGAAACAGAAGTCCAATTAAAAAGGGCCGAGCGTAAGGCAATAAAAAATACGGCCAGCCGCCCCCACACTCGCCCCACCCCGCCACTCAGTCTCCTTCGTTCTTCCTCTTATTATTATTTTTATTTTTCATTTTTTCTGATATGTTTGTTTATTTATTATATAAAACTGATAGTTTTCATATTCTTTCTCTCGATCGCGGAACGTGGCGCATCACGAGGCAGTGCAGCAGCTTTGTCTATCCGAATCGTGGCGGTGGAATTGGGAGAGAGAATAAATGGGTCCCATAAAACCAACAACTATAAAGCGAACACGCCGACTCGCCGGCGTAACTGTCTGTCAAAATCCGACACGTCACCTTTTCTCTCGGCTTCTCTGCGCCGTACTCTCCACTCACAAAACCCCATTATTTATTTATTTATTTTCCATTAATTCATTTTTTATTTTTAATAATTGAAAATGGTCCTTTTCTTATCATGCCATGTTAGTTCCCCATGCATGGCATCCCATAAGGTCCGGATACGTATTCTCTTCTCTTTTCATTAATTTCTAAAAAATACTAACGTTTCTCTTTAATATAAAAGAAATAAAAAGATTTCATCAAATTGTGATTATTTTAATTAATTGATTGTATAATTTTACTTTATCTTTTAACTTATCCGAGGGAGGTAATTACTCTACCCAAAATGAAATTAGGATTTGAGTGTTATTATAATAGATATAAAATAGATTTAAAAATTTGTGTTTATATACTTTAAAATTATATTTGTATTGTGTAAAATTAAATTTTTTTAATATAATTATAAATATTTTTATTTATTTTATAATTTGAGATTTATTCAAATCAAATGAAATATTTAAATAATTTTTTTAATAATAAAAATATCAAAATTCAAACACTGTCTATAAATCTAAAGAAAATATTTACTGTCACTCATTCAAAACTATTGTTGATAGAGGTGGAGCTGAATAATAATGGGATAATAAAAATAAAAAGTTATCGGTTAATTATTTAATGAATTTTTTTCTATAAAAATTAAGTGGGGGAAGCGAAATCTTTGAGCGTAGATATCGTTTACCAAAGGCCGGGGCCCACCAAAAGCGGCAGCCGCGCATCCGCACTTCCACTTCCAGCGCCCGCGTTCACGTGGGACCCGGTCTTGTCTCCTTCCCCTCCAATTTCGTGTTCCTAATTTTTTTTTTTTTAAAGGCAATTATGATAATGATTAGATTTGAAAATGGAAGATGCACACACACGCAAGGATCGGACGACCGTATAACACGTGCAGTTCAGACACGAATCTCGAGAAATACCCAGTCAACATGGAATTTACCTTTCGGTCTCCTACCTAGAAACCCGCTCTTTTATCCTCGTCACGCGCCGCTTGTTTTGCCCCTCTCACTCTCATCACTCGCATCTTTTTATTTTTGCTGCTTTGCAATAATTACAAAATTAAAAAAATATATATATATTATGAGTAAAATTGAACAAAGCTATAGGCCACGGATCTGGCCCGCAATCCCGTGTTGGTATTGGAGCGCAGAATCCCGCTGTGAGATTTCGCCACGTTGACATCCAGCCAAAACAAAGACAAAGAAATCACAGACAGCGAATCGTGCAATTGAAATTCTGAGCTTCTCAATTATCCAACAAAACATATAATATTAGTATCATTTTAAATTCCCAATAACTGACAAACCAGCAGGTTTTCCTGACAGTACATTTTGAAAAACTTTTGTGCTCCAAATATACGTTGTTGGTCTTAAAATTTACCTAAACTAACATCTATGCTTTTCAAATGTCTTGAAAACTAAATCTAATTTACCCAAAAGCGGCACTGATTTCTCAAAATTGGGAAGGTAGAATTTTTGCAAAATATGAATGTTGGTATTAAATCAATTAATCAATAAAAACACATTACTTAATAAATTTAATAATTCTTTAAAAAATAAAAATATATTAATAAAATCTTTTTTTTTAATTAGATACTGGTTAAATTATTTAAATACTCAAATTATATAATGACACGATTCTTTCAATTTTATTTTGTGACACTTCTTTTTTATATATAATTCGACTCCTTAATAAAACTGAATTATCTGAAGAATTCAGGACCCATAAATTTTAGATGGCATGGTAAGTAGTACTTTCCCACTTCTTACAGATCCCAACTATATTGGTTTCTAAAAATTACACCTGGCAGAGTATGGAGCGTTCCAAAATATTACGTATTTCTTTAATCAAGAAGATATATACTAAAGTATGAAATAACTTCGTGTGTTGTCCGTACTATCGAATATCGACCTGTCACGGCCTTACCGGGGAAAATTTTCAGATTCCGGCGACGATATTTATTGGTTATGACGCATTAACAGACCATAAAAATTTGAACAAAAAATAAAGAAATGGTTGACGGAATTTTCTTATGGTGTTAATTCATCGCAAAAAAAGTACAGTAACTACTTAAGGAACAACAGACAGAAACTCATGTTTCTCTGTTGCAAAAAAAGGAAGATAATCAGCTAAGTATTCACATCTCTCGGCCGCCGTTGGTTTTATGATCGGACGATTGTCACAATAGATCGGATCAACTTACCACTGCTTTCACCGAAACTCTTTTATCTAGTTTTTTGCCTCATTTTCTCGAGTCTAGCTTCGTTTTTTTCTCATGGACTAGAAAGAAATATAAAATTAAAGAACGCAAAATAAAAATTTGTGCTTCTCCGGTTTTATGATCGGCGAAAAAAAACAATCAGGCGATTTCCGGGACAGCAGGTTGGTTGAGATCGATATTGAGAAGCGGGCGTGGCTTGACCTCGTTGTGGTTCAAATCAACGATAGATGATGAATCGGAGTCGCTTTGAACTCCTCCATTGACCGACGCTTGAAAATCATGATGATAATGATCGAATCTCATCCGTTGATATCGCGTTCCATTCACTACACCAGGACGAACGAACGCATCAAAGAAAAAAACTTGAGGGCTCGGAGCAGCCGGCAGGCCTGCGGGAAATACGCCGGTCACAGGTGAAACTTGCTGGAAAGGAAACCTAACAGCGCGCGATCCATAGCCGGTGACTGCCCCGTGTCCCAGGTTGAGATCTAAAGGCGAAGAGTCGATCATAAAAGCCGGCTCACGGCTCGAGGACTCAACGGTGCTACTCTGGCTAGGGCTCTGGTTGTTGCTGTTGTTATTATTACCATTGTTGTTACAGTTATTGCCATTGTTGAGATTTTCACCAGGAAGAGGGAAATTAGTCTTAGCCTTGGCACCGCGGAATTCACGAGCGGCGGCGTCGTAGGCTTTGGCCGCTTCTTCAGCCGTATCAAAAGTTCCCAGCCAAACACGACTCTTCTTCCCTGGATCTCTAATCTCAGCAGCGTAACGGCCCCATGGACGCTTCCTCACTCCTCTAAAATGAACCTCCTTACAACTTCCGTTGCCGTTGCCCTTAACGGCGGCCGTTTTCTCCTTCGGTGCCATTTATAAAGACAAAAGCTCTGTTTCCGTTTAAAAAAGCGTGACGACGTTATACCTGGCTTGGTTGAGAGGAAACGAAAGGCCTGGGTTGGGGTTGAGAGAGAATGGAGGTAGAAACGAGGATGATTTTATAGAGAAAAGGGATGAAACGGCGAGGAATTGTGAAGGAGAGAGGAGGGGGCAGTCAACGAGGAATTTGACTGAGGGGGCGGCTGAGAGAAAGAGTGGGGAGTGATGGCAGTTTCGTAAATTAATAAAACCTGAATTACGTGGCATGTGGGTTGTCTTGAAGAGGGCATGCTATATCATCATTATCATTATCTAACGGCTGTTGTACTACTGTGATTGCGTGCGGTGGTATTGTCTCCATCCCACTCTCTCACTCCTCGCGTCTATTCACACACCACACCAAAAGTGAGCGGATTTTTATTGTTCTTTTCAGGATTAATAGTGCTTGATATCAAAAAAGTTTTTTCTATATTTAATTAATTTATAAAATTAGGTCACCTCTCCTAAGATAACATCATTTTATCATATTAATTTTTGAAATTACATTAAAAATAAAGTAAATAAAACTATGGCGCGTGAGCTATTGAGTTTGAACAAGTTGTCGGCATATTCTGCTAACTCGCCGCGTGACTAGCTAGCTGCCTTTGCTTTCCCCCTTTGCTCTCTTCTCTATTTTCAATTTTTACAGGCTTTTTGAGCACCCCACCAACGCCTTTATTTAATCTCCTTTTGAACCGCTCGCTTAGACCAACAGGTGTTGCCCACTAGCCAATTATATCTCGCCACGTTTCCTTCTCTCCTTTCGCGTGTTGATTGGCACCAAACACCTATAAGAAACCCCCTTCACTCTCCAACGCCTGCTACCCACATGAGTAGTTTCTGACACCTAGTATCAATTTCACCCGACAGCCATCTTCCCCAACTGCCTCAATTCCTCCGTGAAGCACACGCTCCTCTCTGCCCTTGTACGACATTATTAAATCTAATAGGATTCTAATTAACTGTTTAACAATCACGTAGAACACGTTGCCGTATGTTTAGAGAGGTTAAATGTTTTGTAAATTATCATCATTAGTATAATTATAAAGTTGCCTATTAAAAAGGGAGGCATGGCGTGGCCGTGTGACCGTGTCCTGTTTCCGGGGTAGGTTGCTTGCCGTTATTATCTAAACATAAATGGATCATTAAATGGCACACAAATATTAAACCATAGAACGAATTATATAATAATAAAGTTTGTGTTTCTTTTTTTCAAGATTTAAATGAATTTTTTAGTAAAAATCATAATTTTAAACAAATGTTTTTTACTTAAAATTTAATAATTTTTTTAAAATAATTATAAAATACACTTTAAATAGAATTTTTCTCATTTTAAACTCCAAATGAAAACACATTTAATTTTTTTAATATTAATTAGAGGGTATATATATATATCATCGTCATGATTTTGTTTCTATAGTTTAAAAACTTTGCTAATTGTATATTAAATAATTATTCAAATTCTTATTTTTTTCCTGCTACTTATCATATTTTAATTATAATGATTATTTTTATATTTTATTGATACTATTGATCTAAAAATTTTTATGTGATTGTTTTTAATTAAAAAAATTTCACAAACTTCATCAAAAATATTTCATTTAAATCTTGTTAAATTAGATTAACGATATTTACAAATATTAATAAACAAATTTTTTAAGTATCAAAATCATCAAATTCTAATTTTAATTACTATCATGTACTAATGGAATCAAAAGTTTCAATTTGAGGGACAAAAATCTTATATTTGATCTTTATGAAGTGAATCATAATTTTTTTGATTTATTTAAACTTATTTAAAATTGAATTTTATATAAAAAAAATCAGAAAATTTAAAGAATTTTGGAAAGGACCGTCCCCTAGTTCCGGCCTTACCAACCTTTCTCTTTTACCCACAAAACACTAATTTATTATGAAAAGTATGGTTTAGTATTAATTAAGAAAGTATAAAACCAAATCCTCCTATCAATTCAAATAACCCTACACATGTTATTCATTTTCCAGAGTTCTGTCCATTACAATTAAAAATTTAAAATAAAATGTTTATTGAAAAGAGACATTAAATGCATAATTGTTATGTCCATTATTTAATTACTAAATAAATGCATAATTTGCGTACTCGGGGCAAGAGACATTAAATGCGAGACCCAACTAATACAGTAAGCCTATCAATATTTGTTTCTGAATTTGGCTGCCTGCCTAAATTTCACGTGTGAAGCTTTGATTATATGAGCTCTACACCTCCGAGACATTGATTTTGAAACAAATTTGCGGACAATAGAGACTATATATTATTATTATTATTATTATTATTATTATTATTCAATCCAGTATTTTAATTTTACAAATTATATTAAAATAATGACATATATCTTATTTTATTAAGTAAATTTTATTTAATTATTTAAAATTTAATATTGATTTATCTTTAATTCATTAGTTTTAAAAATAGACATTTTGTTTTAAATTTTTTTTATTTCACAAATCAAATTAGTCATTTTTTTAGTCAATCGTTAAGTCAACCGTTTAAAACTTAATTTTGAGATTATTTTACCCCTTAAAATTTTTTAAATACTCAAATCAATAATAAAAATACTAAAAATAACTACTAAGTTTTTGAATGTAAATTTTTTTATTTGTAATTTATTTTCTGTTTATTTATTGTTTATTTTTTTTGGTGTAACCAAGAGTAGCCTCAAACTTTTTTAGCTTAGGACTAATCACTTTTGGGTGAGGAGTGTAAAAGGTTAAAGTCCTCCAACAAGTGTACTTCTTGGAGGGTCGAACTTGTATTTTCACCCTTACAGGGGTAGAGAGAGCTTATGATCCTCAATCAATACTTTGTTTATATTTTTTTATTTATTAGTTATTGTTTATTTTTTATTATTTTATTTATTAACAAAAATTATGATCCAAGAGTTCGAAAAAGAATTTAAAGAATATTATTATGTCTTCTTTTAAGTAATAATTTAAGATGAATAGATATAAAAAATCGTATCTGAAAATTTTCATATTAGATATTTTGTCAATACATATTTTTTGTTAGTTATTTTTAACGGTGTTAAATTATTTGAACTTAATTATTTATTTTTAAAACTAATGAACTAAAGTTAAATTAGATTTAAACCTTAGGAAGGTAGATAGAATTTACTCTACTTTATTTATTTTTTATTTTTTAATATTTATTGAAAAATATGCAAATTCTTATCAAGCTCTTTTGTAAAGTGAAAAAAATTCATGAACAATGTATTAGATAATAATCTCACTCTTAATAAGTTATAAGTTTTAAGACGTCATAGTTAATATTAAATTGTCACACATAACCCACTTTATTTTTCTTGTTTTTTAATATTTTTAAAAAAATATGTCATCCAATTTATAAAATCTAAAAATTTCACTAATTATGTATTAAATAATAATACATATATTTATAAAAGAAATGATAGTTTTAATATAAAAAAGAATTACAAGTATTAAAATTTTAAAATTATTAAATAAAATTGAATTTAAACTAACAAAAAATTCTTCTGCTTTTCTGAAGAAAATGATGGCTTTCACATGCTTGATTAATTATTTGCCAAACTTATTTCATTTTCATGACAAACCTCATAAAAAAGACTTTCTCAATCAATTTAATTTCGAAATCTTGAGCATGAGAAAATTCTAGATCCATGTATTTTCTGCTTACCTTTTTCTCACGGGGAATATTAATGGCTTAGGCATGTTTGGCCGTGCTACTTTAATTGGCCGATAAAACCATCATGATATCACATCACTTGTTCCGAAAGAGCAAGTCCCATTTATAAAAGAAAGAATCTTTTTTAAATAAAACATTTTAATTTTTCGTACCTTTCTATATAATGTCTTAATTGTCGAGAATGGGAATGGCTTTTTCAATTAGTTCAATTTGAAAAGCCTCACTTCCCACTAAGTGGAAAAACGAATCGCACATGGGTTTTTACCTTTTATCAGCTTAGCTACTAGTTGTAATTTTTAATATCTTAATTAATTTGGATTTATTTGCTCAAAAATGGGTTTTACTTGTTAATTATCATATATAACTTGAATCCGAAATTTAATTGAACGAATTTATGTAATTTTAAAAAAATAATTTTTATTAATTTGAATTCGACACCTATGATTTTTTTTTTTTATATTCAATCTATAATTTATATATATATATATTTAATGTATTGATAATGTATAACATTTAATTGTTATAAATTATTAGTTGATCATTAAATAACGTCTCATTAGTAAGTAAAATTTAAAAATATACATGCTCTTAAAAATTTTTAAAAAAATTTATAAACTTTTCTTTTTAAAAGGCTTACATATTTTTAAATTTTGTTTATTAATGAAGTAGTACATTGTAATTAATTGATAGTTTATAAATCCTATATGCAGCATCAAATTAAATTTTTTTTTATCGAAAATAAAATTATCACGTCAACTAAATCAATTTATATAATCTCTTTTAAAAAATTAAATTTCACTATATTTGAGTTGTGAATTCAATAGCTACGTCTTCTTTTTCAAAATTTAAACTATAAATTGTTTTTATCAAAAATAAAATTATTATATATAACTTGAATCATAAAAGTATTAATTTTTTAGTACTACATTTTTATTAAAACTTACAATCATGATTAATATATTAAATTCATTGAACTAATAATTATGAAAATAATTTTATTTAGATTAAATAAATTAATAAATAATTAAATTAAATTAAAATTTTTATGCATAATAAAATTTGAATCTGCAATGCCAAAACTTCAAAACTTTTTTTATGTCACTAAGTTAAGACCCTGTTAGTTCTTATCGGTAATTTTATTAACGCATAACAATAATCAATGACGAGCATGAAAAGTATAGTTCATATATAGTACAAAAATGCAAGCCAAATTATCAGCTCAATCAACGGATGGGCATCTAGATTCTAGAAGGATCGCCCATGACCCATGACACTGTTCACTAGTCACAAACTCACACGATTATTGCTCAATAATTTTCCATAGTTCTTTTTTCTTTGGTCGGTATAGTAAAGCTACAATACGAAGTTGTCTGATATACTCAAATAATATGTGAATAACAACCAAATTGGTCCAGTTTCTCGCAGAAAAACAAACAAACGTACAAAAGATTTGTTGGTTAATGTTCTGTTTCCTCGAACAACCACCGTAGGATTACGCTCTTTTATTATCCTTTTACATATGTGATTTTCCGAAGATTCCATCGCTCCAAAATCAGCCACAAATTTTCCGCTGCCGGCTGTTCGGCAGAAACCTTGGGCCCACGACACCTCACTCCGCGTTGCAATTGACTTGATTGACCTTGAAAAATTAACATCTCTGAAATCTGCCCACCGCTTTTTGGGTTTGCAATCTGCCCCGCTTTTCAGTCTGCAATTTACATTTCATTTCCCTATCATAGTATGAAAAACCGGACATTGTTTTCTATTACCAAAACTGCCTCGAGGTTCAAATTGTTGACCAAATAAAATCTAATATATAAATTTAAATGCACATATTTTTTGAATATTCATATTTAATTATTATATTAGTATTCAATATATTATTAATAAAAATTTTAAATTCAACTAATAAAATTAAATTGATAATGTATTTTTTTATTTTATTTTTTTAATATTTAAAAGGGAGTATATATATATATATATATCTTTATTATTAATTGAACAATTGCCAAGCATATGTTAATCCCTTTTGTATTGATTATCTTAAATAAAAAAATTCTAAATTAAAGCATTTTACTGTGCACTCAAGATTTAAAATATGTTTTTAATATAAAACGTTTACATGAGGCACGATTTTTATAAAATAAAGTCTAATTGCTACAGTAACTTGTCACAAAGATCTTTGTTAGAGTGAACTATCACTTTGTAATTAAATTAATAATTTATTAGCAAAAAGAAATTAAAAAAATGATTTTAAAAATGTTTTAAGACTGAATAATGTGTATCAGGTTTAATAATTCAAGTATAAATTTTGTGTTTATTTTATATAAAAATATATTTGTTTCTCGTGTAATAAAAAAATTTTATATCAAAATTTTAATAAATATCTCAAATATTAATTTTTTTATTTTTTATTATCTTAATATATAATTTTAATTTATATTATTTTTAAATTTTTTATTTGTATATGGTGTAGTTCAAGGCTATGAGTTACGCTAAGCGCAAAGATATGTAGCAAGTGGCAGGCGTAAGAGTGGGGACGCAATAGATAAGAGAGATTTTGACTTTTGACAACAACAGCATTAAAAGCATGAAACACGTTGACTCCTGGTGTCCCTTTGCGAGTATTGCAGCCATCACCTCTCGTTCTGCGTCTAGAGTCTGGTGTCTAGACCTGGATTTCAACTCTTCCCATTTAACGATTCAGTACCGAGCAGCCAAGCCAGTCGCCATAGCAGCAACTCCTTTGGTCTCTTTTACATGGGCCACTTTCTTTTTCAACAATACTAACAAATCTTTGCATTAAATGAAACAACTGTCATCTTGTTCTTTGTGGGGGCAAAGTTACCCAAGCCAATGAAATGTGAAGAGGCTTGTGTGAATGGGAAGTGAGAACTGGTTAAAAGTCAAATATATACATTTGCATGCATTTGGCCTTTTTGGGATGTCATAATGTTTTGCTTGGATTCCAAAGAAAAAACAATAAAAATAAAGACAATGTTTTGCTCTGATTCCAAAGAAAAACAATAAAAATAAAGACAAAGTGTTTGACATTATTCCTGTTAGGGGAAATTTTTTCCGAAGGAAAGATTCTGCAACATGGAATTGCTCAAGATTTTGATGATGCTTGTCTGTTATGTCAACAAAAGAATGTGGTGCCGATGCCATTGTCAACAACAAACCAAGGCTACAATGAAATTGAAGCATCCGAGCTAGCATCTCCATTTGTGATTGATTGAGGATCTAGAAGCATTTTTTCCACGAAGAAAAATCCAGAAGCATTGTGTTGTTTGAAGTCTTGTGTTAAAATTCATTTGATTTCTCACTCTTTACTTTTACGTATTGATTCCAAGGAAAGAAAGGAATTTACCCTAGGTTTAAGTAAAACCTTTTGACTATTACCGATGTAAATTCCATGTTTACCTAATTTATTCATTGTTTTGAACCAAACAATAGTTATCAAAAGAAAAAAAAAAAATTGAATATTGTTCAACTCATCATATGCCTATATTTATAATGAGAGTTTTACTTAGATACCCGAATTTAAATATTTGCATTTCCTCTTTCTTCATATCAATATTCCAAGTGTAAATTGAAGGTAACTTATGGATAGTGCAAGTTTCCTTAGTAGTTATGCTTTTAATTAATCTTAACAATTTTAAACACGATATAAAAATGACACGAATAAAAATATATGTAAGTGATATAAGTTTGAGTTTAGTAAAAATTATATATGATAAATATAATAACTTTTTTTAAAAAAATTATCTTTAAAGTGTCAACATGAATTTTAATGTAAAATTTTTATATTTTACATTACGTATATAATTTTACATACCACTAATATATATATATATATATATATATACCAATTGCGAGATTTACTTTCCATAAATGTTTTATTATATGACATGCTATGTATATTTTGAAGGAAACAACGTGCCCGTTCTTTTTGATTTCCTTAACGTATACTATTAAACCACCATGTACTTGGATTTATGTAATTTCTTAGAAAATTTCTTGGGGTCAGGAGGGTGGGCTATCTCTACCGTATGCATTAATGAATACAAATTTACAAACAATGTTTGACCCTGGTAAAACAAAATTATCCATGAATATTGTCGGCAACTTGTTTTATACTCTAATGTTTTGTGGAGTTGGTGACCGATCCATTACAAGACTTGCCTTTGCGGGACTTCGACAAACCCAAAACGGTGGGGCTCGAACTATTTGATGATCCTAGTCCGACAACTAGCGAGGCAGCTCGTAGAAGCATTTGAATGGACCGAATGCTTAAGTTTGTGGGTTCGGTATGCCCAACTTCTTTTTGGGCCTCTTCTAAAAGTGGCATTCAATCTCATTAATATAAGAGTTAAGCCCAATTTTTAACAAAAAAAAATTTCAAAAAAGTACTATGATTTTTTTTTATTATAGAAATACTATAAAATTTGTATTATTATTAAATATACTAGTAGAGTTTTTTAATTTTATTGGCGAAAGAATTAGAGTAATACATATTATTTAGAAAATATTAAAAAAATTAATTAAAAAATAGATATGTGATAATACTTTATGAAATTCATAGATAAAATTTTGAATATCATAAACCATGTTAAAAAATTGTGGTTTATATTTTTTATTATATTAGTTATTTTTAATGAGATTTTATATTAGCATCATCCAAAAAAAAAAAAATTTAGGCACTGCTAGAATAATGATATCATATATTATTTCAAAGTTATGTAATTAGAACTATACAATTATATTTAAAAGACATAAAAAAAAAGACTAATAAGCAATCTAAATAAAACACCATTATATTTGAATTTGAATAGTTTGAATTTATCTTTTAAAAGTCACTCACCAAATATGAAGATAAATAAATAAATAAAAAACATAAATAAAAATTATCGTTTAAATTTTGGACTAAAATAGTTTATTTAATATTTAATAATGTATAGTATTAATAAAAATAATTATGTGTCAAAATTTTTTATTTATTAATACCTAACACAAGTAAACGAAGTTGCTTTGGAAACAATATTCAACTACATTAGATCAACGTGGCTTGTGCGTCAAAATCAAAGACAAAACTAACGGAAACTCTAACTAAGTTTAACTAAGACAAAACCGAAGACTAGTATGCATTGAATGTTGAAAGCAGTCAACACTGTTTGTACATTTATTTTCTTCGTTAAAATATGCATTGAGATCGTCAAAGCTTTTAATTTCACTATTTTAATTTGAATGTTGAAATTGGAAGGTATTAAAAACGCTTAATTTGTTTTTCTACACGATTTAATTGAAAGAGCCATCGGAAGCATCCTCACCGAAAATGCTCAAAACTAATATTCATGCATGTGAGGCCTACAAGAAAAAAGGGTAACGTTTTTCTAAACCCTAGAAAGAAATATACAAAAATAAAAATCTTTTTAAATAATTTAAAAATAAAGTGAGAAATGGGTCGAGTTGGTTGGATTGAATTATTTTTTGGTTCTTTTGAGTCAACTTATTTTAGATCATATAAAAATAAGTTATATTATTTCAAATTAAATTAATTATATTTTGAATTAATATAATTTAGATTTAATGAATTTAAATTATTAATTTTTTATCAATTCCAAATCGTTCAAATTTAAATTTGGATGATTTTTTAAAAATCAAATTAGAATTTTTTCCTCTTTTTAAATTTCTTTTCCTTAATTGTTTTTAAAAAATTAAAATGACAATTCTTTATAAAATTATTATCTAATATATTGTCAAAGAAGTTTTTAATTTTCATAATCGAGATTAAATTAGTGACTCATAACCCTTTAAAAATATTAAAAATAAAATAAATTTTGTATTATCATTTTTACCTTACTTGTGAATTTTAAAAATTTAATTGACAATATATTAAATAATAATACTAATTAATATTGAAGGCAATGACATAGTTATTATAGAGCAAATAGAAAATAATATCATTTTGAATCAAATTTATTTGATTTTTAGTTAATATAAATTTAGATTTAATGAATTTAAAATATTAATATTTTAATCAAATTTAAATTTAGATGAATTCAATGAAATATTTAATTTAAATCAAAAATTGTGAATATATATTTAATTAGAATTCACAAATTTTGATTTAAATTAAATAATTCATTGAATTCATCTAAATTAATAATTTTAAAAAATAAATTACAATCACATATTATTGTTATCTAACAATAACCCCACATTAAGTCATATTCTTTTGAACCAGCACCAATCATATAATGCAAATAAAAATTAATCTCATACTAATGTGGTATAAGAATATTTTAGGATTTACATCAAAAAATTATTATATAATATATTATTAATAGAGTTTTTAAATTATATATATAAAATTAAGATAATAACAACTAAAATATTATAATAATAAAAATGAATTATACGTCACCGTTTTAATCCGTTAGTCGGATTTGAAACTTCATTGCGTGTCAACTGGGTCACGTAAGCAATAGCATCAAAAGAAGTCAATTCTTTGAAAAATAAAAAAAAACCAAAACTATTATAGCTCACGTTGCCACGTGGCATATGAGTAGGCAGTTTCAGATTCGCCAGCCGCCTGCCGGAGTTACATGTTTACATTAGTCAAACATCGGAGTTTCCGATATTATTTTCATAACTTTTCTCTCAAGCACAGAAAGTGATTTTGTTTTCCTTCCAAATTCGTACATTTTTTTTTCGTCAAATAAAAAAATTCAAAGAATTACTCGGACCGAAGACCACTTCAATGGGTCGTCTCCTTCCTTAGCAGTGGACTAAAAAACCAACAATCCAAACTCAATTTCACTACAACCTCACGCAACTCCAGCCACATCAGGGAACCATGGCCAGAAATCTCTACCATATGGACCCACAATCCGCGGCGGAAAAGGCGGTTTCTGTGATCGGGTACGGGTACGACTTGTCCAAGGACATAAGGTTATCGGCTTGCAGGCCGCGCCCTTCCGGGTCGAGATTGATCGAACTTGACTCAACAACGAGTCAGGACCTGGTTTTTCCTGGTGGGGTGGTTGTTAAAAATGTGCCCAATTCGATTAAATGTGATAAAGGCGAGCGTACCAGGTTTCGTTCTGATGTTCTTACTTTTAATCAGGTAATTTTTTGTTTATTATTGGCTTAGAAAATGTTTTTAGTTCTTTCTTCTAAAGAAAAAGATTTGTATTTGAGAATAATAGTGAAGTTTTACATTTTTTGTTTTCTTTTTATGGTTTTGTACTTTGTATTATATTTGGAGAAGAATCTGCAAATGATTAATTTTAGTTACTTGGTACTTTAAATGGAATTTTAAAGAATAGTAACTTTTGCAAATTTGTTATGCTTCGATATGTTTATGAGAATACACAATTTGCTATTGCAGAGAATGCAGAGTGACAAAGAAAATCTTGCAATGTTCTCAAGTTGCAAAATCATCTTTTTCTTCTTAATGTTTTATATTGAATTTTAGAAAGCTTTCATTGGCTATCTTATGAAACAGTTTTCAAGAGAGCTCTAATTTATTTAGAAACAGAAAACAGAACTAAAAAAGCCTGGAGTCTTGAGCGTTTTCTTTGGTCTTTGTTTGATGCATTTCCTGCTTTCTTTGAATTTGAATTGTGGTCATTTTGTGCTAGATGTCAGAAAAATTCAATCAGGATCTGTCCTTATCCGGCAAGATTCCTTCGGGCTTATTTAATGCCATGTTTGAGTTCAAGGGCTGCTGGCAGAAGGATGCCACTTCCGCAAAAAGTCTTGCTTTGGATGGTTGGTTCATAACACTGTACAATGTTGAGCTAGAAAGAGCTCACATAACTTTGTCTGAGCGTGTGAAACAAGAGGTTCCTACTACATGGGACCCTGCTGCCCTTGCCGAGTAAGTTCTTCACGCAGAAGATGGGGATGATTTGGAGTAAAATATTTGCTTGGATTTATGGTTTCTTATTTTCTAATGAAATTGCACTCCTCTGATTATAACATGGGCAAAACAATTGCACTTTAGTGCTCCCATTGGGGTAAACTGTATGTGTTAGTGTTGATTTTGTTCTCTAAATCAGTGCCAATTATGTTTCTTCCCAGGTTCATTGAAAAATATGGTACTCACGTTATTGTTGGGGTTAAAATGGGAGGTAAAGATGTTATACACGTAAAGCAATCACAAAATTCAAATCTTCAGCCGAATGAAGTGCAGAAAACTTTAAAGCAATTAGCTGATGAGAGGTTTTCAGAAAATGTAAAAACTTCTGAATTCTCAAAAAAACAAGAGGTACATTTAATCTTAAAAATCTAAATCAATTGTGCATGCACATTAGTTTATTCTTTTTTTGCATTCTAGAGTAGGCAAAACTATAGTTTTTAGATAATTGCAGGGGAATGTTAACTATGCACTGTAACTTTAAGATTTCCTGGCAAGAAGTAATGGAGATAGTGATAATGCGATATAGGTGATATACGGATTGCAATTCAAATTAATTACTATTTAACCTTATCTATGTATGAGTTTATGAAAGAGCACCGTCAGCAAGGCTTGGGAAATACCTTTTGTCCCACTTTGTTTCTTTTTTTTTTTTTGCTTCAGGAAGAACCTTATATGCCCTGGGACCTTCAAGGGGTGCTTGCTGCATCAACTAGGCCACCTGTTGTTACTCGATCAAAGAATAATGTAAGTTTCATGGTGTCTATTTTAGCAGCTGTCTCGGAACTGCACAATTAAGAAGCAACCTGGGTTCAGTACTGGTGACTATTTCATTTGCTTTTTGTACTTTTCCTTTTTGCAGGATTTTGTGAATATTTATATTCGAAGGGGAGGTATTGATTTTGATCAAAGTCATAGCCAGTGGCTTTCAACTATATCACAGTCACCAAATGTAATATCAATGTCCTTTATCCCTATTACTTCTCTACTTAGTGGTGCTCAGGGCAGTGGATTTTTAAGCCATGCAGTGAACTTATACCTACGATGTGAGTTTGCATAATTTTATACTGTCAGTTTGGTCTTTCCAAGGCTAAATGTGTCGATGTGATTATATAAGGGTGATTGCAATGAAAATACCTACTACTAAAGCGAGTTCGAATCCTTGAATACGACTTTAGTTTTTGTAAACTGGATTTCCCCGTCAGTTGGATAAGCTGATTACATCTTTATCCTTGATAAAATGTGTTGAATTACCATTTATTCATACTTTGGTAGACTTCCAACAAAATCGTTGTAAAATTTGTAAACCGTATTAGCATATCCTTTCTTTGTTAATGTGGTGCATGTGTGAGCACTGATTTTGGCCTCAAATGATAATATACTAATATCATGCAGATAAACCTCCAATAGAGGAACTCCAAGTATTTCTAGAATTTCAATTACCTCGACAATGGGCTCCCATATACAGTGATCTGCCTCTCACTCTCAAGCGCAGAAAACAAGCATCCCCATCACTTCAGTTCACTTTTATGGGGCCTAAGCTTTATGTTAATATCACGAAGGTATCATATTCCAGCACACAATAATACTTGTACCATTAATTTTAACATTTGAAGTTATTTATGATTGCTTGCTGATTAGGCGAAGTTCCTTGCTAGTTGATACTTGGAATGATAGTGTCTACCCAATGATGAATACATCTAATCCATGTTCATCGTCAAATTGACATGAACTCCAAGGCAGACTAAAGTTTATCTGTTTGCTGTGATTAAACATCTTTACTATTCTAGATGCACTATTGGCATTATATAGGTAATCTACTTCTAGTCTGTCCTCTAAGCTTTCAAACATACTGATAAAATGCTTGCTTTGTGAACTGGTTGAATGCTGTCCTTGTTACATTAAAATGGGGCCCGAATAACCATGTTAAAGAAAAGTTATCCATTAGAAGACAATATGAAACCAGTTTCACAGCTTATTTAGGAAATATTGCTTTCATAATATTGCAGGATGCTTGTCATTATTAGAAAGAATCTTATATTCAGCATTGATTGTTGAACTTGTTCAAACAGAACTCATGCATGTGATTACCATTTTCATTTGACCGAGTCCCAAATTCCAACCTGTTCTCGAATCTACCAATTGCAGGTTGATACTGGAAATCGACCTGTGACAGGAATACGATTATACTTGGAGGGTAAGAAGAGTGACCATCTAGCAATCCATCTTCAGCATCTCTCAACTCTTCCTACAATCCTCCAGCTCTCGGATGATCACAGTTATGTGCCCATTGATGAGCCAGAACGTGGGTACTTGGAACCTGTCAAGTCGAGCATATTCTCACACGTGTGCACTGCTCCTGTGCAGTACAATGGAACCCACTTTGATGATACTGCTTCTATTGTGACCAAGGCTTGGTTTGAGGTAAAGGTTGTTGGGATGAGGAAAGTTCTGTTCCTGAGGCTTGGCTTCTACACGGTGGCCTTCGCTAGGATACGTAGATCTGAGTGGGATGGAGCTACGACATTGTCACGGAAATCAGGAGTTTTCTCGATGTTGATCAGCACAAGGTTTAGTTCAGGATTGAAGCCACCAGAGAAGCCAAATAAAGTGGATTTAAACTCAGCAGTTTTTCCAGGAGGTCCACCTTCACCTCTTAAAGCACCAAAAATGAAAAACTTCGTAGACACAAAGGAGATGGTTAGGGGACCTGAGGACTCACCTGGATATTGGGTGGTCACTGGAGCCAAACTTTGTGTAGAAGGTGGCAGAATCTCAGTCAAAGCAAAGTATTCTTTGTTAACAATAATGTCAGAAGAAAGTATGATGTTGATGTGAAAAGATCATTTATACGAATTATTTGTATGCTGTAAATGTTATCATGTACACCATTTATTCGAAATTCCCTTGAATAGATGTCAATTGGCAGAAGGCCATTCTTCTCACATGTGTTTTCAGGCAACCAAAGTTTCCTGTTTTCCCACCCTCTTCTTTTTGCATGAGAATTTCAAGTTCTACTTAGCAAATCTTGATGTCAATGCTTTCCAAGTAAGTGGTTATTGTCAAATCCTTGAGTACATCAGCCGTCTTACTTTTTCCTGGGAAATCAAGCACTGATTCCTTTGCTTTGCTAGCTCATTTGTAGGATGGGGGACCGTCTGAGCACCACAGTCTCCCAAACCAATTATAACTTAATGCTACATGTGCTGCTGCCATATACTTGAACGATCTATCCACATTCGCTAGCATGAACATTGCAGATTTCACCTCTAACCATATTTTTGTTTGCCTATAATACTGGAAAAATAGTCTTTTTTTCACTATGCACAATACAATAGATCAAATCCTATGTATATGTTGCCCTCTGAAGCTAGACTTGAGCCCTATTACATAATTGGATAGGCAAAGAAATAAACAACAAATTTAAAGGCCAAGCTGACATAGCTTGATGGAATCAAATTAAACAATTTTCCATTTATCAAAAAGGAATAGATTAAAGTTAATACACCTGATGTGCTAAAAAAAAGAACAAGAATGTTGTTGAATTGTAGGAGATATGGTTGTGGGGGAAGTGTACATATTGTTTGTGTATGATTTGCTTTTCTTCCTAAAGTATCACCAGTAATCCCCACAAGAGCATGAACCATCTTTAAAATGGTGGTATCTGTTGATGTCTCTCACAATAATTTCCCTGGAGACAATTTTACAAATGAATTTGAATGCAGTATGGCAATCAATGCAGACTCTAAGATTCTTTTTCACTCTAATTGGCACTCCTGGTGGAGTGGCAATCAATCCAAAGGCAACTGCAAGTTTTTCACTGTGGTGGTATAGAAGCTTCTCCTTTTCACTACGTTCCACATCATGAAGGTCAAACTCCACCATGGGAACATAGCCGGCTATGTTCAGACGGTCACTTAGCTCATCAAGCTTTGCATAGATTTCTTCACTTCTAGCATGGCTTTTGTCTCCCGCTATGAACGTGTATATCTTGTCTTTGATTTCAATCCAACTTATCCCAGGTTCTTTCTTCACATTGCAGTCTTTCATGAGTCTTCTCACCTTTGCTACATTATCCCACATGCCAACTGATGCATAAATGTTAGCAAGAAGAACATGAGTACCAGATTTTTCTGGTTCAAGAATAAAAAGCATCTCTGCAGCACGTTGGCCAAGCTCAACATTCTTATGGGTTCTAGCAGCACCAAGAAGGGCCCCCCAAACTGAGGCATCTGCTTGAAAAGGCATTGTATTTACGAGTTCCATTGCCTCATCTAACCTCCCTGCTCGACCAAGTAGGTCAATCATGCAAGCGTAATGCTCTTGCATAGGTTCAAATCCAAACAACTCTCTCATTGATCCAAAGTATTTTTTGGCTTCAGTAACCAAGCCTGCATGATTACAAGCACAAAGGACACTGACCAGAGTTATCTGATTGGGAGGTATACCATATTTAAGCATCTGATTAAATACCCGGAGGGCTTCTTTCCCATGTCCATGTTGAGCTAGTCCTCCAATCATCGCGGACCATGAGACTATTCCTCGCTCAGGAATCTTGGAGAATGCACGGTCTGCATCATCTATGCTTCCACATTTGGCATACATATTGACGAGAGAATTTCCAGCAAAGATATCAGACATAAATCCAAACTTCAAGATGTGAACATGTACTTGTTTCCCTTGTTCATATGCTGATAGACTTGCACATGTGTTTAGGAGTGAACTACAAACATATGGATCTGGCTCTATCCCTCTATCTAGCATTTCTAAATACAGCTTAAGAGCTTCTTCACCTTGTCCAGATTGAGCATAAGTTGTGATCATAGATGTGAAAGCCACCAAATCTACAATTAAGCACTCTCTGAATATTCTTGTTGCATCTTCTAGAAGGCCACATTTTCCATACGCATCAATAAGGCTGTTTACAACATAATTGTCAGACTCAAATCCTGATTTCACTGAAAGCACATGAACTTGTTTGCAAACATTTTTTGTCTGCAAGCTAGCGATGGATTTGAGAACTGTTGATAAAGTTGTCTGATTGAATCCTACTCCCTCCTTATACATCAAAGGAAACAGCGATACAGCTACCATGTCTTCCCCATTTTGGGAATGCCCAGAGATTACAGCATTCCATGCAATCAAGTCCTTATCTGGCATCAAATCAAAAACCATTCTTGCATCATTAATCAAATCACTTTTCGCATACATATCTATAAGTCCAACGTCCACAAAAGGATCTGATCCTACATTCAGCTTTATCAAGTTACAGTGCAACTGTCTGCCCAATTCCTTGAGCCCAGTCCCAGAACAAGCCTTTAGAGCACTTGACAAGGTAAACATATTTGGATGTGTTCCAGACCTTCTCATCTGCCTATAAAGTTCTAAAGCCCAGTAATGTTTCTCTTGAAGATTACAGCCAGCGATTACAGCATTCCAAGAAACAATGTCAGGTTTTGCAATTTCTTTAAAAACAACAATAGCATCATCAAGATTTCCTACCTTTGCATACATGTCCACAAGTGCATTCTTTGAGAAAGGATCTGAATCATAACCAAGCTTTACCAAGAGCCCGTGAATTTTCCTTCCTTGACTACTATCTTCCAACCCTGTGCAAGCATTTATCATGCTAGACAAACTAAATTCATTTGGTCTTATTCCACTCGAAGTCATTTCTTGGAATAACTCCACTGCCTCTCCACAGTAATCAGTCTGCACATAGCAAGAAAACAATGCATTCCACGAAACAACACTCCTATCAGGTATATCCTCAAAGAGCCTCCTCGAATCACCAAATTCCCCGCATTTTGCGTACAAGACAACCAAACTGTTAGCAACATATTCATCAGACACGAACCCGGTAACCACCACAAGCCCATGAATTTGTCTCCCTAATGCCAAATCCTTCGTGAAAGTACAACCTTTTAGCACACTTGGAAAAGTGAACTCATTGCACTTAACACCCAACAAATGCATCTCATGAAAGGTCAAAATGGCTTCCTTACCAAACCCATTTTGGGCATACCCAGAAATCAAAGCTGACCAAGAAACCAAGTCCGGTTCAGGACTTTCATCAACCAGTTTCCTGGCATAGCCAAAAAGTTTACATTTTGCATACAAATTGATCAAAAGGTTCTTACTTTTAGCATCTTTAGTTGACCCAAATTTGATTATATGGCAATGGATTTGCATGCCAGGAGTTGGGGTCTTTTTGGCATTGCATTTTGACAAGAGTTTAGAGTAGTAGGGCACAGAGATGGGTGTGAGATTGGAAACTTGGGTTAAGCTTAAAAAAGGGTAGGACTTTGAGTCGTGGGTAGACTTAGCCGAGGTTTGAAAATGTTGAGAAGAGAAAGTGAATGATTTAAAAGGTGGGTAAGGTCGTTGGAGAAGAGATTTTTGGAATTGAAGGGAATTGAGGTAAATAAGTTTCATGATCCATTTGTTCATTAACCTGCTTTTTTGGGTAAAATTATAAAGGCGTTACAAACCGCGTTCAATGCCTTACGCGTGGTCAGTTTAGTAAGAACTGAAAAAATAATGTGAAATTGATTTGAGCAACTCAAGTAATTTTAACTTTTGCCTTCAATCATTAAAAAAGGTTTTATAAATAAATTGTTATAATATAGCAAAGCCCAAAGCAAAGGCTATTTTTTTTTTTTGGTGAGAAGCAAGCAAAGGCTATTTGCAGGCTCAAGTACCAACTAAAGTTTGGTCTCACTAATAACGCTAACTTGTCCACTTGTGATATGATGGTTACCCCAGTCATAGTCGCCTGACAGCTGCTCGAGTCTCTTGGCTCCCGACTGTTGGCACAAAATCTTGTGATATCCTTACCTCACGATTTTTCTCTTGCAGATATCTCACACTTGCCTGAAACGACCAGGCTCATCTTGATCCATCACCTTCATTGTTGAGGACATCAACAAAAATCATTAAAAGAAAATCTATTGTGATAAAATCAGTAACGCCTTCCTACTCAACCAGCAAAAGGAGATGTACTTGATTCAATGCACTGACTCTCGTTGATTGAGTGGTGGCTTGTCACTTATCTGATTTTCACTAGCAATTACTATTGTTCCTCCTAACAACCCAATAAGAATATAATGAGATTTTGAGTACACCACATGGTTGAAACATCACCAAATCATTTGCTTGCAAATTGTGCAACCTCCTTTTGGTTGCTTCAATATTGTCACACCGTCGACCAGCATCCTTCCCACTCCAGAAAACATCTACCCAACAGCCCAACCAAATATCTGAAGAATATATCATATTCCAGTCAACAATAACAACTGCCCTTTTATGCATCATGGCAGTATTTTGAGGTGAGGAGATTGAATATTTAACAGGGCATTTTCATCTTGTAAGAATTTCTTCAAATATAAGGCAGACTTCATCTTCAACATGAGCAAATAACATAACTTGAATGGATAGAATACAGAGCAAAGTTTTTGCCTTAAGAATACAAATATTACATTTGTTGTTTATATGATATCAAATTCTAAGTAAATATTTACAAAAGCGTCATGGCATGTGCAAGCATGATCCTCTTTACAACCTGCGTGAAGAAAATGAATCATCTCTGGTTTCTCTCTTCGGAGATTGGTCTACCACCCAACAAATCCCAAGAAACTGGAAAACAAACAAACCTCAAGTTAGAACATTAGAATTAATAAACGTAGATAAAATTGGCATTACTTAAACCTCAATCCATTAGAATTGTATGAACAAAACTTGTAACGAGAAATTTTAACAACAGCGGCTGGAAGAGTACTGAAATTGAACTCTTTGAGAACAAAGCAGGAGTAGTTTTGAGTGTGGACTGTGGACATAGATATTTCTCAAGCAACAGATAAAAACGAAAACTTTTTTCTATGAAAGAGAAGGTTTTTTTCTCTGAAGATTTTTTTTTCAGATCATTTACTGTGAAAAAAATCTTACCCTGACCTCTGGCAACTGACTGAAACATAATACAATCCTAAGATATAAGCTTTCAGGATTTTTAGACAAGAAAGGGAAAACTAAACATGATAAGAAAGAATCTTGATCCAATCAAATTGGATCGGGAAAACAAAGAAAAGACTTGGGGATTGAGAAGCTTGGAAGCCGTTTGAACGAACCTGAGAGAACGAAAAGCAAGATGTTGAGAGAGAACATGGAAGAAGAAATTAGCTCCGTGAAGGAACACCACAATTCCCGTGCACCCCAACACAAACAGTTCCACCATCATTGGAAATCGATCAAAAGTCCCTTCTCACCCAAGAAAACAGAACACAAGAGAAACCCGGAATAAAAAAAAAAGGACTTTATTTCCTGAAGACTCTGTTAAAACTCTTTAAATATAAGCACCACTGCGCCGCTCGTTTATAGACCCGTTCTAGGACTAATGCATATCCATATCCCTTATTATGGAAAGGAGACTCTTTTTTAAGACACAAAAAGGAGATGTGATTGGGAGCTGAATAATGAATATGACTACTGTTGTAAGCTGGTGATTTCAGGAAGTTTTTGGCCGCCCCATTTTGGTGGGTTAAATGGAGAATGGTGCAGCCGAGGTGTAGAGGAAAAAATAAAGTGAAAGATAAAGCTTCGACTTCTATGTGTAAAATAATATAATATATACGGTCTGCCAACTGACATTCTTTGTTTGCTTTTTAGCCACCACCTGTGATAAATTTGTGACCGACCTGCCGCCAACAACCAGGCAACCACTTGTGTTGCTTATCTGGGTTCTAGTTGGCATTTCCTTTGCAAGTGTTTCTTTGTTTAATATGGTAAGATTTTTCTTCCTGTTAGGAGAGCCTTCCAATATCAACACAACATGGGATCGTGATCTCAGTCAGGCTCTTATTCTCCTGTTAATTAAAATTAAAGATGAAGCCAATGGCATGTAATATTCGAAGGAATTAAGCATGATTAAGTTTCTGCTAAAGTTGTTTTCGTTGATCAGAAAGTGGGATGTAGTGCACGTGTAATGCCGTAGCTATGCACCAAACCTACCTTTTTTGGTCGCACAAGCACGGCAGTTAAGAGTTTTTAGTGACTTCAGTGCCTGCTGTCACAACTCGACAAAACTAGCCATGTTTTGCTTGATGGAAACTGAAACATAGGAAAGAAATTCCAGTTTTGCGTGAGGGATTATGGTGAGTGAGTTAATTGAAATGTAGTGAATTCAAGCAATCCGTTGAAGAATCTCAATCCCAAGTTTTAGCCATTTTGAAGACGTGACAAAGGTCCTGGTTTGCTTAGTAAAGTCGCTTGGTTCTATTGGTTCCTGTACCAGAATTTAATTGAGGGGGCAAGGAAAAGTGAATGTTTTTCATATTGTGGCCTAATTATTGGATCAGATATGGTGAAAAGAGGCTTGATTTATCCCCTACAAGCAGCCCAAAAGAGACAACAGGAAAAATCAGAATAACTAGTTCTGAATTGTGAAGATTAGAAGAGAGAATGGCAGGGTTTGTTTTTGTTCAATCCACTTTCTGCTGGAACCAACTACACAGTACAGATTGGCGCTGTGCTACCAACTTGTATTAAACAGCTTTACCTTTCAATGTAAGAATCATCTCATAAATCTAAGATAAAGCCATAACCTAGAAAGGTTATTGTTACTGCAGAATTCTGGTTGAAAAGGAGCTATAAAAGGATGGGGGGTCTCATAATGGAGCAATCAGTTGATGATTCAACATTCAGATTAGGCAGGCATTGGGTCGTCAGAGGTTATAAAATCATTAGAATCCTACCCAGAAGTGCCTCTCAACAAGATTTTGATAACTAACTCCAGTGTTTTTCATTGAATTACTGTTTTTGTTAGTCATTTAAAAGAGCTGACATCAACAGATCTTGGAAAAAACCAGCTCTCTCTGTGGCTTGCCGAATCATTTTTTCCCGCTCTTCGTAACTCAAAGAAGGATCAAAACTGCTAGAGAGAAAAAAAAAGTAAAAATAAGATGCTAAATATGAAATATGTTTGACAGTTTCTGTGAATAATTGCTACATGAAGATGCAAGAGATGCTTCATTTCTCAACATCGACGATTTCCAGTTGGTTTTTCAACATAGTAACACAGAGATGAATCCCTAACCTAATCCCTTACTTTGAACAGTACTGCAGTCTCTCTAAACAATGATTCTTGAATGCCTGATTATGACCGCCAGACAAAAATGTCAAAAACAATTCACACACAATACACTAGATGAAGGAGATATCTGAAAGAGTGGTGTGATTTATTAAAGAGAGGAGGAAAGAGTATTATCAATGACCACAGTGACTGGTCCAAACTCAAAATAAAGATTTTTTACCCAAACGAAAAACAGAAAGTTTTTTCAAAAATTCAAGGCAGTCCATGATTCATACAGAGGAAAAAGTAATACCAAAGCTCCATCAGACATTATTTTCACTAGGTAAAAGGGGACTCCTTGGATTGGTTATTAGAATATCATAAAAGTTGCAAACTGAAATATATATATATATATATATATATATATATATGCAATGAAAAGTTAAAAGGACTAGGAAAATGTTATAACACTAATTGAATATGCTACCATTACCTTGAGTTCCACATGTTTGCTGGGGCCACTTTTTCTGCAGCAGTGTCTTTAACACTAGTTACAACAGATTTTGTAATTTCTTCTGCTTCAGATGCAGGGAAATTCGAAATGAGTGAATAAAGCAGGGAATCAGTAGCTACATTAGACACATTAGTATCGCTTGACCTATATGCACTACCCCGTAGAAGCACTGGCAGATGTGCTTCACGGAGATCCTGGCCCAGAAGAGACAGTGCCTGACTCTTGGAAATTCCAGATATACGTAACCTGCGATGTCTCTGCAAGTAATCTTATGTCAAGGGAAACTAGCCTAACTATCCAACTTTTCAGAGTAAATACAGAATCAAAGAAACTGTACACACATAATTTCCAAGTCAGATGAAGAGAAAGACAAGTAAATGAGAAGTTCCAATATTAAGGATACCTTCAATAAATGTCCATGCTGCTGTTTGACATGACTTAGCATCTTTCTTGCAACTTTGACAGAGCCAACTGGAAAAATCTGCAACAGAAGCTTGATGCAGTATGAGACTCTTTCATCATGAAAACATCAATGAAAACTTTTTTCAACCATAAATCCCAAGATTAAGAAAAATAGGCAAAGACTTTACTATTTTTTTTCCCTCAGTATAATTATAGGAATGGGAAGTGGCACAAAAAATGTAAGCTCCATAAAAGCGTTTTACATTTACACAATTTTGGACACAAATTACAGAAGAGAATTCATATGAGAAAGAATGAAGAACAAAAATCCCACAAAAAAACCTCTCAATTAGAAAAATAACACAACAACTAATATGATGAGACTTGTATAAAGTGCTACCTAGTTTAGTTGGTAAAGTATCTGTGGTTGTACCATGTACCTGAGCTTGAGTTCTGTCTTCACTAGCGATTGGAAGGGAGAGGAGGGTCTTTAGGAAATGAGAAGATAATAATACATATGGACCAAAACATAAGGGTAAAACTAGTTAGTTATTCTCTCATACCTAGGAAATGATTAGCCATCCAAATCTACCTCCATGGCTCCATCATCCAGGGCATATGCCAAATGCTCATCCTCCACCATTACCAATAGCATATACAAAATGCTCATTCTCAAGCATAACATAATTCTACTTGTAACATCTATCATCCCTTTCCATGTCTATTCACTTCCAAATTTTGTCTGTAGAATGTAGCATTCTTTTTCCCAGCATGAAAATAATATTAACAATCCTGCTCAAGCTCCTCCATATCAGTCACAGTTCTTCTCCTTGTATATAATTAAATTTGTTATGAAAAGAACTAGAAATCAGATTCTAACACAAATTTCTGCTGCCTAAATGACCAATTATTATCTCACACAACAAGTTCCATCTATAAAGTGTGAAAGCAGATGTTCGATTAGCACACTGCTTAACTTGAATATTTCTTCCACCACCCCATAAAAGTGCATAAAGATTGAACACATTGTAATATTTTGTCTGATAAAGCAACTCTCTCATTTTCATTGCCAAAGTCCCACTATGATTATCTAGTAACTGATAGAAACAACCACTAGGCAGCAGAATCGGAGATGTCAGTCATATTGGCACCAAAACTATACCTACTACTTTTTTTCCCAACTGAGCAACAATGAGAAAGAGGACCTCTCAATCCCAACCATCATTCCATTTTTGGTACCTTTCACCCTATGTAAGTGTATGGAATTAAGCAATTGAAATTTCTGTTCTTCCAAATCAAGTGTCCAATATATTAATACCCAAACCTTCAATCCACAAACAAGAATAGGTCCTAAAATCATCAGAAGCATCTTGGAATTGTTATAAGAAACAAGACTAGCGTATGATATTCTCATCATATTCTAGAAGCATCAATCAACCTCTTTTCATAATTTAATCCAACAAAACTGCATAAATGGTGGCCTCATCACTTTATAATCTTATTCAGAAAAACAGTAGAAGATCCAAAGGAGAACAACAGGAAAAAAAAAATTAAAATAAAAAGCTTACTCAGATAGCCTGACAATAAAATAACCATAGCAACAACTCTGCTAGGTTCCTAACGATTTAAGATTTTCCATTGCCTGGTCGATTGCCATTAAATATCCTTACGTTGATCGTATAAATCCAAAAAGATTCCACAAAAGAAAGTATAAAAGAAGCTATGCAAAGAGATGTCTTAAGGAAACCAAGCAAAAAATTCACTCCTTTTTCAGCCTACACCAACAAGAACAAGGTAATCCCTTTATCCAATACTCCCTTCAGTGATATATAAATTGAACAGGCAAAAAGGAACAGAAATTATCCAACATTATAAAAATCTTTTGTTTTACTCCCCTTCCATACAAGGTCAACTCAAAGTTTTTGCCATAAAAAAAAAAAAAGAAAGAAAAAAAGAAACCAATAAACAAAACTACTAAGCTTGCCTGAATAAGAAAGAAAATCATCAAACTTACAAGAAGAAACTCGAAATATAACAAACATAACCCAAAACGGAAACAGAAAGATCTTTCTGTCTCCATTCATTAAACCCAAAGAACAAGACTTTTTTTCTTGATACTAATGAAATTGGCTTACCGTAATTTTTGACTCGCTGGGATGCTCAGCTTCGAGATGCGAAAGTTGAGACTTGATATCGAAATCCTCATAACGCTCCGGACACGGGAAATCGGGTCGTACCTCGTCTTCTACCTCATTGTTTGTTTATATTTCAAAACAGAAACACCAACATCAAAAAAATGAGATAAAAAAGAAAATACCCAGATCATATATTAATATAAAAAGAATAATAAACGAACCCAAATGAGAGCCGTGATGATGATGCTGCAAATTATATTGACTTATAGAAGCTGCAAGATTAGATTTCCAGAACTCGGAATCCATTAAAAGACCAAAGGTTGAGCTTGGCGCCTTGGTCTTAGATGTTTCTCTTCAAACTATTTATTAATAATTACTATTCAATGTCTATCTTGCAATTGCAAGGTATATCATATGGAATATGTATAGTACGTACTCGGTATTGGTAATGAAATATACAAATTAATATATTATATCATACTTTATTAAAAGTAGTTAATAAATTGTACAATACACAATGTTACAAGTTTGATAAAATCATAAATAATATGATTTATCATATTTTATTAAATTCAAGCATTTTTTTACTCAATTTTATGATTTTTTTCTACTAAAAAACTAAAAAAATTTAAAAAATTTTAAATTAAAGAATAATAATAAATAATTTTCTTACATCCTCAATTATATTTTTGTATAATAAGAAGTTGAAAATATCAAATACATCAATTTTTATTTTTATTTTTATTTTTACATATAATATTCATAATGAAGTATAAGATTTTTTTTTATTACAATCAAAGTATTGAAATTTATTTAGAAAAAAAAAATAGCATATTTATTTTTAATTTTTTTTATCATAACTTCCGATATAACACGATGTTTCATACTTAATTCTCCTAAATAAAATTTTGATTGGTAATATGTATATGAATTTAATAATTATATTAGTCAACTAAAACAAAGAGAATTATATCCAAATTTGTTGAATTTTGTCTTCATAAAAATTTGTGTAATAAATTTAATGACTTTTTGGCCAAAAAAAAAAAGAAATTTAATAACTATATTATTACATTAGATATTACTAATATTTTGTATTATCCAAAATAAAAAAATTCATTATTTCAATAATATGTTCAAAAGTGATGAAAAAGGTTAGTATAAGATCATAAAAATACAAGTATTTTTATCCAAATTTAAGGAAGTATTTTTTATAAATTAAATCATTTAATTAAAAAACTATCTTCAAGATTTTAGTTAAAATAAAATAAAAGCTCATATCTTTAATTTCTCATGATAAAAGATCAGAAATTATTTATATTTTCAGTAAAGTTCATGATATTATATGAATATTATTTTGAAAAAAGAAATCCTCAAATTTTCAAAAGTTCAAAACGACACCGGTTATGCGAGTTTCATTTGTATGAGAGAATATAAGAATGCTTCAGTTTCTGTTCTAGGGCTTTCCCATTTCTTATTCTCCCACAAGCTCCTTGAAAAGCAAAACACCAAAAAGAGGAAGAAAGCAGGGAAGAGAAGAGATTATAGCATTGGAATCAATGGCGACGACAGGTCAGCAAAAGCAACAAGAACAGAAGAAAACAACAGAGAAGAGAAAGCCAGTGTTTGTGAAAGTGGATCAGCTAAAGCCAGGGACCAACGGCCATACCTTAATCGCCAAGGTCTTGTCCTCAAACATGGTCCTTCAAAAGGGTCGAGCTGCTTCTCAACATCTCCGCCAAACCCGCATCGCTGAGTGCCTTGTTGGAGACGAGACCGGTACCATCCTCTTCACTGCTCGTAATGATCAAGGTCCATTTTTTATCCTTGTTTTGTTTCATAAAAAAGTTTTATGCTTTACTGATCTGATCTTAATTTCTCTGAAAATGGTATATTTTGTTTGATCCTTGATGCCAAAGCTTTGATCTTTCCTTTGGTTTTCTTTTTCTTTGTGGCTTGCTTTATAGATGAAATTCAGTGGCATTTTGGAAGATTTATATTCTATCTTTGTTTTGTTAGTGCAAGTTTGGATTTGATATAATGAAGGATCTTTTTTTGAATTTCATGATTAATCCTTGATTGGTATGATAAATCTCTATCAAACTGAATTAGTTTCTTATTCTATTAATGTATCGATTTGCTATGTGAAACGTGATGAAAACCCTCAAAGATATCTGGTATATTAATCAAGATCCTAATTATTGGTTGAATTGCAGTTAAAACCCTTAATTTATTTTTCATAGTTAATCTTGCCTGTCTGAATTGAGTTTCAGATGTCTTGGGTGCATGCATTGGGTTTTCTATTTTGTTTTTTCATTAGGAAATTATTGAGAGAAACACACTCAACCTGATCACATTTTCATGGGGTGGTGCGTTGAGAGAACAGTAGACCTGCTAAAATGCTTCTCTTAACTTGGTGCAGCTCGCTAATAATCATGCTTGAATCATTTTGCAGTTGACTTGATGAAGCCGGGTGACACTGTAATTCTTCGTAATGCAAAGATTGATATGTTTAAGGGTTCTATGAGGCTGGCTGTCGACAAATGGGGCCGCATTGAGGTCACTGATCCTTCTGACTTTGTTGTTAAAGAAGATAACAATCTATCTCTTGTTGAGTATGAGTTGGTTAATGTAGTTGAAGAATGATAGAGACCGCCTGGGCCTCAGTGACTAGATACCAAATGGGATCTTATGAAGCAGCCTGATGATTTTTATCTAATCGTTATAATGTTGGTTACGGTATAATTTTCATCTTGTAAGTGTTGGATTTGGTATACAAATCTTGCTGATGGTTGGTCTTTCTGCCTTATAACATCTAATGGTTTAGTTTAGTACTAGTTGGGTATGTAAAATGCTATATCTTTCTTGTGATCAAATTGCATCTGGATATTTAAGTGTTGATAGTAATATCCCTTTATATTGAGGTGTAAGTTCTTCATTGCTTTAAATACTCTATTAGTCTTATTCTTCTTCTTCTAAAATGCCCCATAAATGATGCATAACTTTTGCATTCTGGTTTTATCCGGATGGTGAAATGGATCTGGCTGAAAAATCATGACTTACCCTTGGAGATCATTGTCGTATATATGCCATATGTGTTGAGATCTCAGTTTATGGTTTACCATGAAATTATCTCAGGATGCAAATTAGACTTAACAGATTGAGTTCGGATTTTGTGTATTGTGTAAAATACAAAATTAAAATTTGTGTGACACATCAAACATAATTTTTTTTTAATATTTATCAAATTCATAATGCATCATGCAGTGCGACTAAGATTTTCAGATCTAAATTGCAAAATTCAGATTTGTTTTAGGAACAGAAATTGCTTTCCGTACTTGTATCGAAGATTCATTTGATTGATGTGGCGATAGGCATCAAGGTTCAGAAATCAGAATGGACCTGCAAAAGTGTTCATGTACAGCTACTTGGGGCAAGCGTTCTTTAAGCTCATTTGTGTACAATTCAGCCACACGGCAAGTATCTCTCTTGACATTTATACAGGGAGTAATTGCAGAGCTTCAATTATTTCAGGGGAAAAAACAGGAAGAAACAACATTAAACCTGGCGATAACTGGTATTTGACTTGTCAGAATAAAAAATGATCTAGTTCCATCTGATACCTACTTCCACATGCATCAAGTCCTACAATGTCATAGAATTTTTCATGGAGAGATCAGTTCTTCGCATCCCAACCACAATCATCCATCTACAGTACAAAAAAATGGGTGCATGGTATTAGAATTGCATAACGATTTTATCCATACAAATTAAGATCAACAATATTATTTTTATTCTCATTTGACTGGATCTTTTAATAAAGGGTCAAATCACTTATCTCAACACAAAATGAGAGTAGAAAAGTGAGAATACAACTAGAACGTATGTAGGCATAGTCCGCAAGTGTGCTAATCATAAACCCAAATCAGAACAGCCCAAGTTAAAAGAAAATGAACATGACCTATGGAGGCAGAAGCTAGATCACTAGGAAGGTTGTAGGTTGAAAATCTAGGATGTAGGACAGGACAAGGGTGGAAGCATATAAATGATCAATTCCCATGAATTTCAATCCTGGAAATAAAAATTCCTTTAGATACTACAAACTAGTCAACACGAGCATAAAATTCAGTTTGTCAGAGACAAAATTCAATAAGAAAAATGTTTCTTCCCTTACAGCCCCCAAAATATTCAGAGTGGTTCAAATTAAATGTAACAAACATTAATAAAAACAATAAATATCATCATCACCATCATCATCTTATCCTATCTTTCAATTACAAAACCTTCAAAGCACCTATATATGATTTAATTCCTTCCATATTATTGATTAATAAGAATGTTACTCATCACCTTGTTAAATTTATGAACAGGGTAAAAGCATCTAAAGACCCTACTATAAAGCTTTATTCCACCACCTTGTCTTAGATAGCATTTATCAAAAACTTTGCTTGACCTCTCCGACATTCATCATACATCATCATTGCAATCTGAGCGAAACAACAAATCATTATTGGTCTTATATCCTTATACTGGCAAGAATAAAAATGTAAAGAAGGTAAAGTTCAAGTTAAGTTGCAACACTAATTACTAGCCAAATAAGAATCTCGGTTCAAATATGCACAAGTAAAACCCCTATCCATTGAAAAGAAATGTCAGATTTCACTCACTTATCTTTTTACAATTAGAACTAAATTTAATCATTGAGAGCCTTTGACCCTTTCCCATCCATAATGTATGTAAACAATTAAGCAAGTCTAAACATTCAGAAAACAACCTAACACAAAGATAAACTACATAACTTGGTTCCACTTTCAGGAGTTGTAATTTCATGATCAGCTAACTTATTTAAAAAAAATTTGAAAAAGATTTCATCCGTCATCTCTAGAACCATGAAATTATAGGAAATAGCAATCAACTGTTGTCTTTTTACATTAGAAAGATGATCTCCTCAATTAAACTACTGAAGAAAATTTCAGTAGCAGTTCCAAAAAGTTTAAACAATGAAAAACTAATATAAGCCACTCCCACTCTGTGCTTGTCCTCATCTAGTCCTGTCTTGCCCTACAAAAGGAGAAAAAAACTTACATTCTTTCATTTATTTACAGGACAGAGCAGAGTTGATTACCTATCCAATAAAGAGAGGGGAAAAAGGAGGTGAAAAGAGGGCATACAATATACAACATTTGGCTACTGTTTTTTGAGTGGTTTATGCACATCTACAACACTTTTTGTGGGCCGGTTATGCTTAGCAGGGACAACCCTGTCATAAATTCTAGTTTCTAATACATATTTAGGAGTATATCATTTTCCTTCTTGGTATGTAATTCCCAACCTATTTTCTGATTACAAGATATGTAATAATGAACATAACTCGAAATACTCAAGCTTACCATTTGTTAAGCCACAAACTTTAGGTTTAGGAACCATAAAAAAATTTGAATTTTGATACCCTTTTAACTCTAAGGACAAATATGGTTTCTTTTGATTTCTTCTGCAACTAAGGAAAAAATACTTCCCAGTAGGAACTATGACTCGATGAAGCATTTTATCTTACTGGATTCAATTGTAATAGAATCATTAAAAAAAGCAATCTTTCTAAACGCATTAGAAAGTTAGAAACTTAAAAATGCTTGAAAACCCAATAAATGAAATAGATCAACGTGAAAAAAATATTGGATAGAAATACCTTCAGGGGTCCAACCGTAGCTTCGGCGAGAGACGGAGAGCATGGAAGTCAGCAAAGCCGAAGCAGTTGCTGTGTGATACGGCAGCATCGTTTCCACGCAGCAGCTCAGCTCCACCGGTGACCTTTGTCAAATTTATTCAAAACTATAAATTGGTATTATTAATTCATCCCCTGAACAATTAAAACAGAGGAAGGGAATTAATAATATTACCTGAAAATGCGAGAAGAGAGCGGGTTTTGCTTGGAGATCCGAAAGGTAGAGCAAGCGGGACGTGGCATGGACTTGGGTGCGGCGGAGAGCCTGGCCGCCGCAGTCGCTCGAGAAGCAGCGGAGCGGAGGACGGATCTGGCGGCGGACATTTTTGGTGGTGAAGATTCTGGAGGATTTTGTGTTTATGGGATGGGGTTTTAGGCTTTGCTGGGGTTTTACGTTCGCATTTAGCAAATTAGCATTGGTGTTTTCTGTGTATATGCTCGCACGGTAAAGCCATTGGTTCTTGTACATCTATCTTGACACGTGGACCCTTGATCTTCCTTAGCCTTATTCATCAGCCTTTACTCGATAGATAGTTGATTAGAATTTTTATTTTTTTTATGTTACCATTACCATCAGAAATTCTGTTAATTTAAATTAATAAAGCTATGCTCTATAATTTACAGATGGGAAGTATTAATTTTAAAATTCTAAATTTAAAAAAAAATTCCTAAGAAAAGAAGAAAATAAAATTAAAGCTAATCTATTAGAGATAAAAAAAAATAACAGCTCTTTAATAATGCTCCGTGAATTAAAGGATTTGTTTAATTAAAAAGATGAAAAATTTTGTAATCCAATGATTAATCTTTATAACCATTTTATTAGTTCTTATTTTTTAATTTAATCATTAGATTAATAGATTTTTCAAACGTTCTTATTGAGTAAAGAAAAAAAAGTCCCGTAAAAATGAAACTGCCAAGGTTACAATTAATGGCTAATTTTCTGAATAAACGGCAGAAAAGAATTTGGTAGAAGTCAATGAAAGTTTTATTCTGTTTGTAAGCCATGGCATTGATGAAACTTGTGCTGCTTCTTCATCCTCAAACATCCAATTGCTTTGACTTGCTCCTGCTTCTGCTGATCTTTACAAGAGCGCCTAGTATCAGAGGAATGCAGATTCCCTGAGACATGTCTCCGTTTTGTCCTCTAGAGACATCCTTGCATACAGGTAGCCTATTGCTCTCTTCACTGCCGATTGTGTTCTGAAAGTAAAGCGATCCTCTCTCGCCTGCTCTGAATCCAATTAGCTTCCCCAGAGAAACGCTGTTGTCTTGGAAAAATGATGCTGAAGACTGACGGATGGCGCAAATGGAAGGATCATGTTAGCAAACACATTAGAAGTATTAGGGGATAATGCATGAATTATAACTTGTAACACGTTTGTGACAGGAAAATTCATAGGGGTTGTGTCTGCTTATTGTGTGGAACAAGATAGGACTTCTTGACATGAATGTTGACAAAGTAGAATCGGCAAATCTAGTGCATAAGATTGTTACATTGTGGGGTTTGAGAGGATTATTCTCTCAACATTCCCTTTACATTAACAGATTGTTTTTGTGATTTGAACACATGTCAGGTAATAAAGAATCAACATTTACCTTGCATCAAGTAAATGGCGAAAAAGGAGGAAGGGAGGGTTCCATGGAATTACCTCGGTGTCAAGATTGGAGGAAGAGAATGAGGAAAAACTGCTGGAGGGAATGTGCAAAGAGTATGGTTCAATCGCTGGAGCTGAAGTCTGTAATCTCTCTTGTAACCGAAGCCTCATGCTCATTATCTGTAGCCCAAGTGGCCAGCCATTGGAGGTCTCACGATTCTGGGAAGAGTCATGATCAATTGAAGATACAGCAGTGAAATGTTCAAATACTATTCGTTCTCAATATAAAGCAAACTGATCAGCAGCTCAGAATCTATATTCAAACAAATCAGTTTCAAAAGAAACATATGTGAAGCAGTAACTGAAATTAACGCAATCTTGATTCTCATCGACCAGATTTGAGTTTTACTGCCATTCTGATGAAACAGCAGCATCAGCATTACTTAGATTTACCTATCTGATGCTCTAAGAATATCAGAAACATGGATTAAAAGCTAAGCTGTGACCATGGCTTTTGATGATACACTTTCAGCTCTGTACTTTCATTTATTATTTTGTTTTTCTTTTGGGAGACTGTCGGTGGAATCACAGAGCAGAAAATTTCTGGTGCTAACCAGCGAAGGCTACTGAAGATGAACTCCTGATTGAAATTCTATTTAAGCATCAGAATTTTGAGCATACCACTATAGCTGTTTTCTCTAAAATTAAATCAAATATAACCCATGAATCATGATGAGAATAAAGTCATGAAAACACCTTAGAACTTCTAAAGTAAGTTCTCAAAAAGCTTTGAAATTCAGATTCTTCTGTCTCTCTCTTTAGTACACAACAAAAGTTGGATTTCCCACTAAGCCAGTAATCACAGTTAGTATTACTGCAACACCGGTAACATTTTTCAGTTTCTATTTCCAACAACGAGAAAAAAAGAAAGAAACCAAGAAAATAAGGAAAAAAAAAGGAGTATCAGATAAAGAAAGAAAAACCCAGAAACTGATTCCTAATTGCCAGAAGATCAAAACCATCAGAACATAAATTCATAAAAAGTTCACATGCATGATCAGCAGAACCGCTGGAACAAGAAACAAGACTGCTTATTACCTCAGTGGCCATGACTTGAGCTCCTAGCTTGAACAAGAAACAAGTGAAATGAAATGGGCAGTTAATAAATGAAGATTATCACAAACTGTTGGCACAGGAATACAAAATCACTGTAATTGTTAAGCATAGGAGATTATTTAATGGAGACGGTCAAAGAGCGCCTTGGCTTGGCTCATCTGAGAGATTCTTCCTTAAACCAGGAACAATTAATAGGATGGGTCCCAGGGAGGGGAGTTCAGCTTTGCAAATCGTATGAACGATAGTCAAATTTTATCTTCATTATCTTAATGTCAGATAATCACAAATGTTCAGACATTAACAACAACATTTTAACGTTAATTTACCGCCATATTTCAAAACATCTGTTTCTGCTTGAATCGTCTGTAAAAGAGAGAGATGAACTCAACTCTGTTCTGATAGGTGATTAGAGAAACAAAATGATTATTTAGAATATTGTGCACAGCAAGAAAATCAATGCTGTTAGGCTGCTATCCTAGTTATTTCTTTCTTTTTGTAAATTTATTTCCTTTCAAGAGGAGAGAAAAATGGGTCGTTTCAACTTTCAATATTTCATTAGGTTCACATAAATGGAGAAATCATATTATCCAAACAGGCAAGAAAACAAAAGAAAATGGGATTCTTGTTGGCTAGTCTATTCACAGCTCAGTCATATTCTATTCAGTATTTTCCTGAACTTTTTTTTTTTATGTAAAACCTGGGAATTGGATTCTCAAATTCATCCTTCACGCACCATAAAACCTGCATTTTTTACTTTGAGAAGAGCCAAAGCCATTAACTAAAGAAATTTTTTAACCCTTCATATATTGATTCAACGTTGTGAGTTCTTAAATAAAAAATGATTTATAATAAAAAATTTCATGTTCAAATTTTTATTAAATGTCTGATTTTAAACAAAAAAAAAATTTCCATTGGATGCCTCGGAGCTATAATTGGTTCTTACCCAATTTTCGGTATGACATTGACTTATTTCCTTAAATTTCAGGTCTGAGGGTTAATTTAGAAGTGACTGACAGGTGAAACTTAAAAGAGAGGCAGGTCATGACAGGAATATGGGACCAAAAGCTATGGTTCATGTTTCAGGGGACATTTTATTGTAATATTTCTGGCAAAGCTAACTTAAAAACATTACTATACAGATTAATTTGGAGTTAAAAAGTTGAAATCAATCAATGTTTGGGTTGTTAGAATCATTAACTTCATGCCCTCTACTTTCTTTCTTTGTCATTTAAGCTTCACGCCATTGAGATTTCAGCTCAGAAGTTTCAGACGTTAACAATAGCACAAGCAATGCTAAACGACAGCCGAGTTAAAACAAAGCAAAAGTTTGAAGATGGATCCTGAAATGAACTCAAGTGGACTTCCTTTGTCTTTCATTACTGTGTTATCCTGAAAACTTTTAGTACATCAAATTCAATCTTCAATGTTCATAAAACAAATTGCATGAGAAATTTAAGACATTTCATTTCATATTGAACAAAGTCAGGGCTTTGGGTCCTTTAGAGATGGGTCAAGTTGGGAGGTTGGATGGTGACTGACTTTGAGTCATCCGAGAGTGACATGTTGAGACTGAACGAATAGAAATGGTCAGAAGAAATGATAGGCTGAATAAGGCAGCAGCCCAAGTGGGTCGTCACTAAAGAGTTGAACATAAATTTCAAACTAAAATTCGATACGTTACATAAATTATTTTTATTAGATTTTAATTTATGTTATTTATTATTATTTTTATTTTGTTCCACCGTATCGTGTAAGTCTACCCAAAAAAAAAAGTGGAACGGTATTGTATTGGTCGTTAGATGGTCAACCCCCCAACCCAACGACGCCGACACCAGCCATTACTTCCGAGATCCTAACCAACACGGCACTCTACTAAGTATTGGATTAGGTTGCTCATAGATTTTCTAGGATGATGTAAAGCAACGCATGTTAGCAAGGAATAACAAAATTATTCAAAGTACTCATTTGTTAAATCATTACACGAGATTTTTTTATATATTATTTTTATATAAAAATTTAATAAAATTTTACATCATTAAATTAATTTTTTAGATTATGAATGCCTAGTAAAAGTAATACAACTTGAATTATATGTTTTTATGAGTAAGAAAAATTATTTTATCTCCAAAATCAGGACATACTTTTAACCTATTAATAAAAATTATGAATTTATTGAACTTTTAATTTTAAATTTTTCGAAATTTAGATATTATCTAAAAGAAAAAAACGTAGAAATTCTAATATTCAAATTTGAACCACCAAGGCCGGAACAACTAAAACGATGCTTCACAAACCTACAATCAAAGCTTGTTCTAGTTTTCTAATGTATGCATGGGTCAGAAAGCCCAGAATAGGTGGGTACCGGTCCTACTGGACTACTGTATAAGGAGCCTGGGTTAGGCCTATCCCTGTTGCCCTTTGGGCCATTATTGTCTTTATCCAATGGACTTGGATTTATTAATAATGGTTACTGTGATTCAGCAACAAAACGGTCTCCGACTCCAACTTCAGTGCCAAGGCATTATATAATAAAACAATCAAACACAGCTCTAAGACCAACAAGAACAATGTAATTTTCCAAGTTTACGGTCATTTGGATTCAAAGTCGTGAGGCTAACCTCACTTAACAAAGGATTGGTGCTTTAGAAAACATCACCACACACCGCCAACCCTTGGGCTTGGTGGTTTCAAAGTAGAGGCCCCAGGCGATTTAGTTGCCCGGGGTGGAGCATTGGTGCTTGCTTTCCTTTCCTTCTCTCTTTCCTTGTATTAAAGAGTTATTCCAAAATACCTCCATTTTGGCCATGCTTTCCTCTCTTTTCTTCTTTTTATCCCTTTATTAAAATTAAAGGAAAAAAAAAAAAACATAGAGTTGAAAGTTGAAAAAGGCAAAGAAACAAAGCTTTTGAATATGATATATCTTTCTATTTTTGACCTAAGCAAACAAGGCAGCATGACAAGTCATAGCATCCAAAATGACATCCCCTAATTTTATGCAAACGTTATGGGGTAGCTCAGCTCCATTCAAGTCTGTCCCCCCATGAATCTCACTAGCGTAATCCAGATAATTTTAGATATAACAAGTAATATAACATGAAAACGATACGAATATGATATGAATTAAAATTTATATATAAATATATGTCAACAATATTTTTACTTAACGATTAAAGAAAAGTTGTGATATATTATAAAATTTAAATTTGAATCTAAATAATCTCATTCCATCTTCAATTACTAACTATTTTATATGTAACAAAAAAATTAAAAAAATATTATATTTGATGAGTAGATATAATTTTTAATACGAAATTTTTTATTTTATTCAACATGAATACAATTTTACATTAAAAAAACAAAAGTTATTTATATGAATAATGAGGTGCCTCGGCAAGAAGTTGATGCTCTTTGTAATTGTACCCCAAAGAGAGAGAGAGAGAGAGGTGATAGATACTGATACCTTCACATTGAAGTCCATATGTAACTCTGGTTCAAGATCAGTCAATGTCTTTAACTTCCAATTAAAGCAAAGCTGATCAACTGATCCGAAATTATAAAAGCCAAAGGAAAACACTGGTAGTATTCTTTTTTCAGGGTCACCTACTTGTATAATAATTATTATTAATTAATATCCTACTGATCTAGTAGCATATATTAATATTACTGCCTCCCCACATAAAATAAAAAAATAAAAAATTGAGGTATGGGCTTCCAACGTGTTGTAGAAATGAAATGATTAAAGTAATGGATCCATTGGCCTGGGAATATTTGCATAAAATGCTGAAAAAGCTCTGGGAATACTGAAAATCATGGTCATAAAATGGAGAAATACAGCTAGCAATGGTGGGAAGAGAGTCTGGGTGGGTGTTATTACTTGTTAATTTGTTACCACTATTCAATCCCCAGCATCCTGAGTACTCCTACAATTATATGCTCCTACTTCTGGTGGTCATCAATAAATTCTTGCTTGTTGAAATGGGGTTCCATATCCATAAAGACACTGTACCTACAAATTTCAGGAACACATCTTTTTGTTGCCCAATTCCGTCTCTGTTGCTTGTTATACAACAATGCAATCAATTTTAAATCCAAATAAAAGATAAAAATTGACAGTAAATTAGAAGGATAAAAACTCGTACAACTTTATGAACTGAAATGAAATGAATGCTTAGGTGCTAAGGCCTTGTTCCCAAATAATTAGTTAGGTTAGCCCGAGGCTTTAACTGCTTCTTATCAATATCTTATTAAGGGTCAGAACCTAACCCTAAAAATTATACAATATAATCATCATTCCACAGCGACATATGTATAGACCTACAAAACATTAGTCTTTGAATTGGAATAAGTTCATATGCAAGTCAAAAAGACAGAGGACCCTAAAGCTTGAGAACACAAATAAAGTTGAAAAATAAAAAAGATCAAAATCTATCCGCCATTCATGGAGATGATTTTTCTTTTTTCCTCCTTTTTTTTTTCTTTTTGAGTTTTGAATTAGGGTAAGACTTAGGTAGAATTTTATAAGTGAAGTTTTTGAGTTAGGGACTTGGGTAGAATTTTTTTAACAAAATAACATTTTCAGTGAAGTTTTTTATTAAAAACGATTAAATAAAAAATTAAATAAAAATATAAATTGATAGATTAAATTATTTCATAACATTATTTTTAGATAATTATTTTTATAAAAAAAGTTTGATAAATTTTTCATGGTTAAATAAGGTATCCATCAATTTTTTATTATAAACATTATTTTTAATCTTTTTTACATTTTATTAATTTTTTTCAATTGAACTCTATTAATCTATAATTTTTATTTAATTGTTTTTAATAAAAAAATTTAGGAATTTTGTCTGAAAAACTCTAACCAAGTGTTGTCCTATGAATTATATGTTATTCTTTTTTTTTCTTTTTCCAATTTGCTTTTATGATGGTAAATTTTAAGTGGCCCTACATATTTTCCCCTTGCTTGCCATTCACCTACTTCCATAATTAACTCTTGACCATCAATTTGGTGGATTACCTTTCTTAATTAATGCCAATAAAAACTAAAGACTAAAGTTATATTGATAATAAATAATTGACAGCTCGACCTAATAATGGGGTTTGAGAGAGAAGCATTTAAAATGGGAAAAATGTAAATAATTTAGTAATTAAATTATTAATTAAACATGACAACAATCTCTTAGTAGTTTAGTTAAAACAAAGTCTTTTTATGAGTAAAAATAGAATTTGAATTCAAATAATTTCAATTGTTCTTTTGATCAATTGAAATGAAAGGATTTTTGGATACGAAAATGGTTGATGTTTGCTTTCTCTCCATCTCTGTTTCTTTTTGTTGGTTTTGAAAGTCTAGCAAGCAAAATAGACAAACCTAAGCATTGAACCGGCCAGCATTTTACTTGTTACAGTGGAAGGAAATAGGAAAGTACAGCATGCATGTATAAGAGAAAAAGAAACAATTCCAACTTACTTCGTACTAAGCTTACACTTTCAATGGACTGCCGCAGAAAGCACTATCAAGGAAACATTAAGCATTAAATATTATTCCTGTTATCCCTTGCAAAAACATTACTACAGACCAATGGTGATAAATTTGCAAGTGCTCAACTGCGGACCCAAAGCATGTTATCACAGTAAAAAGATAGCGATGGAGGGAGCCGGAGGCCTTATCATCACACCGAGGCAGTGGGACACAACTCGCTAGCTAAACAATTTCTTCCTTCGCTTATGGCAGTTGAAAATCGGTATACGTCCATTCGTGATATGACCACTGCATTGTTCGAGTTTAACTTAATTTTTAGTTTAGGTTCTTTAATGATTGGTTGGTTTTTTTTATTCAAAAGCCATAAATTCAAGTCAGAAGAACAATTTTTTTTTTGTTAATATAAAAAAGAGGCTATAATATATATATATATATATATAATATTTTTCGAATCTCATGATATAAAAACTTTATTCATCTTTTGAGTGAGGTTCATAAACTACAAAAACAAGAGGAAAAGATCAACAAATGTCCTGAAAGATTAAAGTATTGGATCAGAATTTTAATGAGGCTATCCAGTTTGTACTTGCCAATCATGAAACATCAAATGTTAGGATGAATAACTAAAGAATTTGGTTTTCTTTGGCTTAATTTTTGCTTAGACTCCATTTGAAGTTAAATATAGACGCATTTATAATTTTATTTTAATTTATATTTTATTTTAATATAATATTTTTAATAATTATTTTATCATTTATTTTATTATTATCCTGCAATAGAATCTAAATATATTATCATTTGACATCAATTTTATAATCATCATTATTTTTAATTTTATTGAAATTAATCACACTATTAATTAAGTGAATTTTGGGAATTTAGATGCTGTAGGAGAAACATAAAGACCTAGTAATAGAGCATACTTACAATATTCTTATTTAATAAATTGTTTGATAAAGTAAAAAAGAGGAAGAAAACATAACTCAGACCTTTAGCATTTCAAAGCAAAGGATACTATGCAAACCAGAAAATTAAAAGATCGATCACAAAGTCATCCCAAGACCCAATAAATAAAATTTTATATGCTTTACTGTTTTGCTAATTAATCACCACACTTAGCAGCTAATTAAAACCAGAGCTTGTTTTAGTAGAAAGTTCTTCGCTCAACTGTGGAGTATTACAACTCATGGTTCAAACACTTCCTCGTTTTCTTCGAACTCCGCATGGTTCTGGTTGTACCTTCCCATGTTGTTGTAACGATTCTCATTGTACTCGTTCCTTGAAGCAACTCCCTTGTAGTTCTCGTACTGGTTTGGATAATGGTTGTTCTCATTCTGAACGTCATAGTAGTACCTTCCATTCTCCAAGAATCTAGTGTCGCTCATGCCTAGCTTCTCAGCATTGTTGTAGCCATTGTTGCCGTTGTAGTAGTTGTTGTTCTTGTTTTCCTCAGTGCTCCATCCTTTCTCCGTGAACATGGCCTCGCCAAAGTTTTTCTGCTCAGTCTCGTAGGAATCCTTGTTGTAATTGACAGTATTTTTGTTATTCTTGATGTTGGAAGCAGGAATGCTGTTGTAAGGTTCGTCAGGGTGGTATCTAACAGGCGTAACATAGGGTTCGTAGGTTTCCTTGGTAGTGGTGGTGGTGCTGGGAGGCAGCTGGCCGGACTCGTGGCCGTAAAGGCCATAGCCATTTTGGGTCTCGGGGATAAACCTCGGCTCTTGCTCTTGCTTCCCCAAAGTCCGCTGTTCTCTGTAAGGAACTGAAGTCTTCTCGGTCTCGGGAATGAAAGTGTCATGCTCTTGCTCATTGTTGTTGGAACTTGGGATTTTGTAAAAGAATTCCCTGGCATGAATTTGCAAGGAAAAGAGGGCAAAGAGGAAGATGACAGAGATGGTTTTCGTTGAGGAAGCCATGGCAAGGGAAAGCGAGTATTATAGCTAAAGCTTTTTTTCGTGTGAGAGAGTGAACAATGGTGAGAAATGGCGATGATACAAAATCTTTATATAGAAAAACCCATCTTTAGTTTTCTACAGTGTAAATTTTTTTTCTAATCAATTAGGTGTAAATGGGACAGTGGATGGTGATGATTGTGGTCCCCTGCACGAGGGAACTTTATCAAAAGAGGCCTTCCCTTTTGTGTTTGTTGTTAATGATATTTATTTCTTTCTTCTAATATAATTTGGTGCACTTTTTCATTTTTATATGACCCTATTTCCCCATTGTGCTAAACAGTCTTGGAGATTCTTATTTAATACACTCATTATATAGTTTTCTCATTCAATCACAAAAGAACATTTTATTAACAAATAATGTTTGAAAAAAACATAGAAATTTATATTGGATACAATGATAATATATAGCTTAATGAAGTGCCAATTCATTAATACTATTTAATTTTACTTTCAACTTTATTTCTTTCTTTCCTTTGGTTAATTCTTTTCATAAGTTGACTAATTATAAGAAAAAAGTAGTAACTTGTCTTTTTTTTTTTTTAACAATTAATTAAAAATTTGAGTATTGAATTAACAAAAATAAACAGAGTAATATGTTTCCTAGAAAATGGGGTTAATGGGAAAATAGATGCATTGTGAACAAGGGTACCCTAAGCCTAAGCCATGAAAGAAGAAAAGGAAGAAAGGCCGAAGATTGAGGGGAGTGAGTGGGACATAAAATAATGACATTTAGTAAGCTGCATGTGCTGCCCCTCTATTCTTTGTCTACTATTTGGGACAGACAGCCTAGCCAGCCTTTTTCTACACGGAGGATTCAACAGTTGCTGGCCCCATCTCTCCTCTGCCTCCCTTCTTTAAACTCCCATGCCATCAGCCATGCGCATTCCAAGGACCCACACCCCCGGCCAATTTGCTAATTGCTTCACATTTTTGTGGAATTTATCATAATTCTAGTAGACTACTATACTCCTAAGATTTTCTACATTTGTAATATTCATATATATATATATATAATTATATACACACTTATATACATAATTAAGTTTAAATTTGGTTGATCAAATGATGTGAGAAAATTTCAATTTCTTTTAACGTGAATATCATTGGAATAAATAAATAATTTTGTAATCTTAGTTATAGGTATACAAAAATCAATTAATGATTTCTTTAATTGACAAAGACTGTCACCTTAATTACCTTGCTTCATACACAAATAACTAAACTTTCATTATCAATATATATATATATATATATATATATATATATATATATATATCCTTAAATACCAATTTAAATGCATGCAACTGAGTTATTTATCTAAATTGGCCATGCAATGCTTGTGTTGGAAGAATTTGAGTTGCAATCTGAAGATGAAATCAAAAACCCAATGAGACAACCCTAAGAGAAGTCCATATCTCTAGCTAACCACTCTCTTCCTTACCTCTTATTCTTTTTTCTTTCATAATATATATATATATATATTGATGTATCCATATCCATATTCTTTATTGTAATTGAATGTTGGTCACCAAATGTTTTTAATAAACTTTAAGAATATGTTTGGAGCCAATATCGAGGGAAAATTTAAAAGAAAAAAAAAAAAGGAAAAGGGTAAAGCAAAAAGAAGCTTCTGTTCATAATGATCTTGACTCAACTTTGTGCTCCATGCATTGAAAATTCAAGCACCAATGGCTCAACCAATAACAAAATAAACATAAAAGAACAAGATTGATTGAAAACATGAAGCCAAAGGAACCTGATTTTCATGATAAACATGAAAGTGCGATTTCAAGTCAAGTCTAGGGAACTCTTGATGAAGACATGCATGAAAGTTTATGGTTTGGAGTTTATGCTGAGAGAGAGGATTGAAGACGACAAATATCGAATAGTTCTCATTAGCATTTTCAATTTTTGGGTTTAACCTTTAGACTATAATTTGCTTGATTATTGGGAAAATATTCTATTGCTACGAAGAAAAGAAGGGTTAGACTAAAAAACTGGTATAGATATCAGAAATGCCTTATAGTCAACGTTAGTGCTTGTTTGTTTTCTTGTGTTCTGGTTTCTTTTTCCTTGCCTTCGATTAAGGTGAAGTTTAGTTGCGTGATTACCGGTTGTGGGGAATTAGCTTTTCAGCCGTACAAAGCATGTCTTCATCAGGCAATCAACTCCTACCCAATTGTGAAAAATGTTTGCCAAACTGAAAAGAGAGTGACAGAAAAGCAAAAGACAGTATCCAAAGTGGTTAGTTTAGTGAAGCAGGAGCTGCAGAAACATGGTGTTAGCCCTAGGATTAGAAAAGAACCTTCACCAAACCAAACCAAACCAAACCAAACCACAGTTTTATTGCAAACCAAAATCTGAACAACCTGATTGAAAAATGTCAAGGCAATGCCCCAAAATTTGTAGTGAAGTCTAGGGTAGCTGCTTGCAAAATTCAACTAAACCGAATGTACAAGGACAAAGTAGATCTTCGGTTAGTGCTGTTGGAATTTGGTGGGTTATATGTTAAGAAAATTCATGTGGTCATGGACATGTCAACCAAAATTACAGTTTTATTCTTACAAAAAGCTTAGGAACAGGAATTTAACTCATTTCTAAGGTTAGCGTAAATATTGAATCAACAAATTACTATTAAAATTTACAAATTTATTGAATTTTTACTTATAATTTTTTTTTTAATTTATAAATTATCAACTAACAAAAAATCGTGAAATTCAAACTCAACATTAAAATCTTTATCTGCTCCATGATTTGGGTGGTATAATTTAGTAGCAGTATGCAGGTGGATCATGACTTAACAGGCACCACATACTTTGGTGGTAGTTAGTTATAAGCAGGTGGGTCGTGGGCTTAACAGGCATAGCAAACTTTGGCCCTGAAAGGTAAATTCTAGATTAAGCAAAGTGAATCAGAACCCTTTTTTGTTGTTGATTTGCTTTATGATTCTGAATTTTTGATTCATTATTATTTTGGGCTGTCACTCTAAACCCCTTTTCATCTTCTCTTTTTCTTTCTTTTGTCAATTCAATGCAAGTCCTATTACCAACCAGATAAACAAGAAAATCCAACATTGACAAGAGAAGTGATGAACATAAGAATTTATTATTACACAATTCTGAGACAACGAAAATTTTCATGAATCCTTGAGAGGAAATGGATTGAGCAGCAGAAGAGAGAACAACAATATATCAGGAATCAAAATTGGAATCAAAGGATGAACATCGCTTCCTAGGCGTTTCCTTCTCAGTCTCTTCCTAACATACTCCCTCTTTTGCACATCGCCCCACTGTGCTTCCTCCAATCCCTTCGCCAGTATCAATGGCGGGGGCTGATAGTAAGGGCACTTGGACCTCCAGGAAGTCTCAGGGAGACCCAATCTTGAAACCCTTTTGAGGAAAAGAGAGATTCCCCACTTCAGGTGAAGAGAAGGGAAGGTGTCGGCGTTGGGTTTATTGCAGAGAATCGGAGGGAAGTCCCAGTTAAGGTAACATGGGATTTGTGTGGAGATGAAGAATTGAGAGTGGAGCGATGGTGCGGTTGTGGGGCTTGTTAGGATGTGGGTTAAAGCTTGGAGCTTTTGCTCCCATGTCGCGTCTTCCATTGAGTCTCGATTCTGGATAATGGATTAGGTTGGAAAGGTGACCAAAAATGAAGGTTGAATGAATTCACGTTTTCTTGAAGTTTTACAGCATACAGGATCGGCAATCCCACCTTTTACCACTTTCTTCATTTGTTTTCTTACTTGTTCAATAGTTAATCCTGATTCATGAATGTCACGGCCGTTCTTTAGCTTCTTAAATTGGAGTTAAACTCCAAATTTTCATGGACATAGATAGGCCAGTTGTCCAATGCAAACGGTGATGCAAATAATTATGTATGATAATCATTCGGTACGGGCCTTATGATTTTGTGGCCAAAGCCCACAACCAAAGATAAGATACGGGCCGGGAATATGCTTGCGGACATGATTTGATGTTCGCCCTAAACTTAATTTTGAATACGTTGCGACTTGGAATCATTGCTTTCCAGTATGGCCATTTTGTGATGGACCCAAAACCAAATGTAGCAAACCAGCTAGCAAAGCTGATGGTAACTATTACGGGCGGCATGCTAAGGTAAAAAGATATGCTTCTGCCTGTATTTCTCTTTGAACACAAGCAATTGAATGATTGACTCGAATTGTGACTATGCTACAACTATAGGTCTACCAGCATAAGCTTGGAAAATCAAAATTTGGATCAAGTATCATAATGTATTGATCCAGAACCCGGAATAATTCTATGTAAACTCGTGTCATTGGCAACCAATCGACCTGGTGCTGTAGGGTGAACATGTGCCAACTCTTCTTTCACCTTTTAGTAACAAAATCGAAATGTAAAAGAGAGAAGAGAAGACAAACTGCAGCAGCTAATCCGGTATTTCAGGGTAAGCCACTATCTTGAATGGAAGGTATACCTAGCTGAATTGTGATAACAGCAGCATCCAAACACTCAGTATAGGGAAGGTAATCAAAGCGGAAGCCTGAAATACCGTAAAATGAATTACACCAGCAATTCAAGTCAAACTTCAGGTACAGAAGAAGGAAACAGATACACAAGAACTTACCAGAAAGAATACCAGTTCATCATTCACAAAAGCTGCAGTAAATTCATTTCTTCGCATTTCTTGTTTGATGAAACCTTGCAACTGCAGACAAACATACAAGAAACAAAATATTGGCAAATGTTCCTAGAGAAGGGATATACTTGTAATCTGTTTATATGTATTTTTCAGTATACAATATAAAACATTATGACAAAACAGAATTGCTATCAGTTAAGGACCAAATAATATTTTGAAGTACAGCAAATGCTTGTGGAATTCATGTTTGCATACATCCCACCACAGAGATGATTGTCCACAAAGGATGCCAAGTTGAATGTGTAAGACAATTCTTGACCCTTTTCTCACAAATAATCTCAGTAGCTTGGTGATTAATGTTACCATATGGTTTTTCTCATTCAAGGTAACATCAGCACAGGCCTCTAATATAGAACCAATGAAGGTTCACAACTATTCTAAGTCATCGAGGTACCACTCTCTATGATTCTAAAAAGAATTTTCTTGGCTGATACAGAGGACTGTGAACACTCAATCTTATTTGCAGAACGAAGCAACTCACTAGCTGTAATTTTTGAGGTAGGAGGACTCAAAAAGTGTCCATAGATTAGCATCCATGATTCAGTGTCAAATATGATTTAGTAGGATAAAGAGAAGCAAGGGCAATAGTGAACTTTAATATGATGCCAGTGAGCATCTTTTATTGTTGGAAACTTTTACAAACTTAACTTTCACTTCATCTGTGAAGAACCTCAAGTGTAACATCATTCCTTTTTCAAAAAGTCAAGAAAAACCATATATATATGCACTAATCAAAACATACCTCATGGTGATACTTTTTAATCTCTGAGTAAAATCTTCTCCACTGTTGCAGAGCCTGAGAAAAGTAATATTTTATAGCAGATCCTTTGCCCAATGCATAAAAATCCAATGCCCCATACATCTCTGGAAGATGTCTTCTAGAAAGGTCACTAATGAACTATATTCACATAAATGATAGATTTTATTAAGACTCACATGAAAGATGAGAATATGGCAAAACATCTTTGCTCTTAATTAAGAGGAACAATTGAAGATATAGTTGAGGATGATATTTAGATATACGAATATAAAAATTTATAGAAATCTTCAATGGACTGAGACACAGAAAAAAAGGTCTAAAAGACCATGTCAACTTATTAATATTACCTTCAAGAATGAGCATCGCATTTTTCTTTGCCTTTGAGCTTGCAATGCCCTCATCTGTACGACAAAAAACAATGATGCAAATAAAAGATTTGTTATAATGGCAGAACCTTTATTTCCTTTCTTCTTTTAAATTCCCTTATGAATTTAACATATAACTAATATCATAGGGTCTAGGGAAGACAATACTTCAGTAATTTGAAGTGCCTGCTCAAGATGTTGAATTTGAATCCACTGTTCTGTAACAACTTCTGCCATCTAAAAGCAAGGAAATGGAACTTTAAGTGAGTAAAAGACAAATTATTTCAACAGTAGCTATATCAAAAGAAAACAAAATCAAAAGGTAGCAGACAGTTCTTTAAGTCTACTACAAATCACAATCAAGAGAAAAGCTCAACTTTGAATGCAAATGCTGACCTTTTCAACTTGTGAAGTAACCGATTCTAGTCTATCCTCAGCATCCTGTGCTTTTGATTCTAAAACATGAAGTTCAAAATTGTTCTTTCTTGAAACAGACCAAAGCAGACGAACCTAGGATCATGAAGCCTACTACTCAAGTCAGTCGATTATCGCAATAAAGCAAACATTTCTTGCCATTCACCAATAACAAATGAAAAGGAAAACAATAGGAGAAAAAATGGAAAGAAGGATTATACTCATATGAGTATTTAAAACGAACCTCCTCTTCTAAAGCCTTGAGCCTTTCATCACCGACTAATGAGTCATCCTGTAATTAATATAACACAAAGTCACGTCAAGTACTTTTGGAAGAATATTCCTAAGTGAATAAACCCTAATTTAATACACGCTACTCTTCAATCTTCTGCTTTTTTTGAGGCATCAATTAGAAGAAGACATTCAATCCAAATAAGCATGAATATCATTCAAGCAAATGGAACAAAGCGGAAACAATCAGCAAAGCTTCTTAGGAAAGAATCGAACCTTAAGACTGGATAGAGCAGACTGCAGATAAGTGATTCTATTGGCCATTTCCTCGAGGAGCCTCTCGCGTTCCTTGAGAAAGAGGGTTTTAGCATTTATGATTTGAATTCTTTCCTCAAGAACAGATTCTGCATCCATATTTACAAGTCGAGATTAAGATTAGCACTTGTTTCTAAGTACACTATCTATCAGTAAAGAAATTGAGAGGAAATTTTACCCAATTGAGAGATCTTGAGCTTGGCGTCGTGCAATTCACGGATCAAGAGGTTGTGGTTGTCGTTTTGTTGATTTTGTGATGCGAGAGAGAGGAAGAAACAAGTGAGTATGGCGAGAAGGCGAATCAGATAAGCCGTCATTTCTGCTTCCCAGTGAACAATCTTTTCTTTCTTCCTGCAAGAAGGAAATAGGAAGAGTCGTCGGCTCCTACATGGCAAACGCAGGTAGCCGAAGCTTAAAGAATCCGGAGTTGACCACAAGAACTTTTCGAGTTGAAATACAAGTAACATAACTTTTTACCTTAATTTTGTGTAGTTTTCGATATCATTTTCGTTATTTTATTTATATATATCTCATTGCATTAAATATCTAATTTATTTTTTTAACTTTAAATAAATTTTTATTTTTTTTAAAAAAAAATTATTTAAAATAATAGAACTATAATTTTAGTTACTCAACACAATTAGACATAAGAAAATATAAAAAATAATATAAACTAACATTTCAGTAATAGTTATGTATAAATTTAAAAAAATTAAAAAAAATCATTTTATATATGACATGTTAAATATATCACGATAATCAATAATTTTTGGATTGAATGATTAAAAAAATTATGATATATTATAAAATTTAAATTTAAATTTAAATTTAAACTATTCGTAACTTTATTTTTAATTAAATATTTTTTAATAAATATATATATATATATAGCGATAATTATACACTAATTATTGAGATTCTTTTGGCACGTAGAATCCTAAATCAGCATTTGTGTTTACTAGAAAGAGTTACATAATAGTGCATTATCATCAAAATCAAAGGCTTGGTGGTGTCGCTTCTCAGTCTCTTCCAGAGCGTGGAACCTCTACCGGTTAAAGCAAAGATGGGATAGTTTTCAAAAGGGGCATCTGCAGGGTTGAATTCCCCAAGTCTTTTCAGCATACTCTTCAATAGTCCTATCACTGCTAAATCTTCCAGAGCCAGCAGTGCTAAGTATACTCATTTCAGTCCATCGCTCTTGATCGACAAACGCTTTATCAGCAGCTGCCTGTTGTTTCGACACTTTCATGGTTAAATCCTGAAGATAGCAGTCTAGTTTCTACACGATGGAAGCAAAACCGGGTTGTTTCCAATGAGGAGGGATTGCAAGAAATGTATTACCTGAGCCTCTAGGTAGCTTGTAAAATCAGCACCGAGGAGATAATAGTCCTGCCCATCCTCTATGTTGTCACACAAAGATTTGAAATACTCTTTAAACCCGAAATAGCCATCACGAACCATCCTACATTAGTAAAACAACCACATTGAATCACTTGAAATTCATATCTGAAGTAGTTCAAACTGCGTAAAAGAAAACAGGGCTATATATATATATATATATATATATATATATATATATATATATATATATATATATGCATACAAGAAAACAGGGCTACCTTACGACACGTGAAAATTGCAGAGGGACTTTAAGAGCAGGTCCTTTCTCGCGCAATGCAGAAACTTCATGCACTTTTGCACCGAACAAAAACTGAAAGAGATCTTATCAGGAATCTAGTCCTACTAATATTGTTGATTATGTGTCATTATTTTCGGTCAATTTATAGGCCAATGTTAACTTGCACTTACCATGTTATCCTCCCCTATTTCTTCAATAATTTCAACTGTAGAACCATCTGCTGTAGCTAAAAGTAAACATCCATTCATCAAAAACTTCATGCTGCCAGTTCCTGATGCCTCATGCCCTGCAGTGCTGCAACAGAATCAGGACACTTTAGGTAAAAGAAGTGTAGATCAGAAGCAGATGAGTTGAGTGGAAGCAATTCTTTTTCGTTAAGGCGCTTGGGAGGCGGGGAGGGGAATTCTGCACCCATAGCTTGTCTATTATTCATTTCATCATCCTGATCTTTTTGAACTGCTGAATCTTTACTTTTGAATGGCATAATCATTCCACCTTTGCAATGATATTCATTACATAAGCTTAACGATAATTAATGCTAAAGATTCCTATAACATTCTATCCAAATTTACTACTAAAATGGACATATCCATCTTTAGAAGTGAAAAATATATCTATATAAATGAAGCCAACAATTGACCATACAAAAACACCGAGCAAAATCCCACTCAGGGATTGCCGCAAAGGATAATAACTGCAAACAAAACAGATGATTCCATCTATCTAACCTTAGATGTTGAGAAAGGTCAGCCCCTGGTATAACCAACTCAGCAACAGAAACATTGTAATCAGGGATAAAAACCTGCAATTATAGTTAAACTGGCTTAGGAAGACAGATTTATTGGAGGAAAGGTTCACAGATCCTTGCAGCTTTATTTCATCATCATGATTGCCGATTATTTCTATTCAAGGGCAACCAGTCACCCTTCTGAGTAAATAATACTCACTTCAGACTTACATTCAGCAAATACATACGAAAAAATAATACTGGCTTACCAACTTTAAAAGATCACCAATATCACCGTCATTGTTGATTTTCTCAGCCACAGCATGACAAAGTTTGATAATTTTCTTTGCAGTTTCATAACCTGGTGCAGCCTTTCCTCCAATTATGCAGACACGTGGTACAACTTTTATCTTGTCATTCTTGTCCATATTCTGCAGCAAAGTGAGAATAGCATAAGCAAAATACCAGAGTGCCACACTCAAATCATGAAAACGATAAAAATTTGATTTGTTTAACTTAATGGTAGAAAGTTTGAAAATAAATAAAATTTATATAACTTAACATCTTTACGCAAAACCAAAAAGATTATGCTTAAGGAGAATGGATAATCAACTTGTATCTGACAGTTCAAGATATATGCAAACAGAATGAGTAAGAAACCTTAGATCTTGTACACATCCAGCCACACATGGTTGTTAGATTTCTATCGTGATAAACTAATGAGGCATGTATAAGAAGCAGCATTTGATAAATTCAACTTGTTTTCAAGACTCTTTCAGCCAAAGATAGTGTTAACCTTGATACAGTCATATCTATGGATAATGCCAAGTATATTAAGCAGCTGCCTTTTATATTCATGTATCCGCTTTGTCTGCACGTCAAACATTGCATCCAAGCAGACCTGCCCATTACAAATAATGCACGCCAACATCAGTTCATTACAAGCTCCTCTAAGACAGGAAAAGGAAATTCAAGGACATAAACTAAAGCTTTCTTTGCAACCTTCAAACCACTCATTGCTTCAATGTACTCAGCAAGCCTTAGTTTGTTGACCTTTTTAACCTATGACATAGTAATTAACAATAAACCAATGAATTAGCCAATTGTGTTCTATTCAAACCTAATCATGCTTCCTAAGATAGAAAGTACCATTTTCCATTCTTGATGCAGTTTGCAGTTAGCTGCATGTTCTCTCAAACCAATTAAAAGGTCAATATCACGGATCCAAGCTTCTGTTCCAAGCCATTTTGAGATAAGAGCACATAAACTAGGATTGCTCACAACAATCCAGCGGCGCTGAGGAATCAAAAGTGAACAGATCAAAATCAATACACAGCAGATGATTTTGAACTATTCATGTATTCTAGTCATCAGTGCTAGATGCATCATCGCATCTCAAAGTAACAGTTCCAAAATTTATTGAAGTGTGGCATGCAACTTTATCTTATCAGCAAGGTAACATGTACTGAAGATTGTGAATTATTTAAACCTGGGTCACTCCATTTGTCTTGTATTGAAATTTTTCAGGCCACAGCTCATAGAAGTCCTGCAAAGATTTAATAGATACTAACAGTTAAGATCAACTAATTGAAGATGTTCTTCACAGCTGAGTAATTTCGAATATGTTACAAGCCCAGGAGTAAAAGCAATGCTTTCAGCAGGTAAAAATAAATTTAAGTTTTACCTTGAATAACTTTGTTTTTAACAATTCTAAATGTACTCTGGAGACACCATTCACAGTTTGAGAACAAAGAATTGATAGGTTTGCCATTCGAATATTCTGGCAAAAGAGATGGTATGAAGTTTCAGTTTTCATAATATTCTAGTAATCCACCAACACAAAACAAAAATAAAATAAGTTTGCACTTTGAGATGGCCTAGTGAAATACCTTCACAGCACCTTCCTCAACAATTGACATCCTGGCCAACCGGTCGTAATCTAAACCAATCCTCTTCTTTAACTCTTCCACAAAATTGAAGTTTATGTCATATATAATCTGAAGAAAAGCAAATTTTTAAAACAATAGTAAACAAATTGACAACCAATCAGATTAATAAATAAAAATCTAAAGAGGTTGATAATAAAAAATAGTCCAGATGGCTGCTTCTGTGGAATGAAAGAACGATGACACAATGAAAGAAAATTCTTAATGTGAAGCTTAACCCCTAAAACTAATTAGACTTTCAATCACTTACAGTTATTTCGGGAAACAGGTCAACTTTATTTAAACAGAAAGTATAATATAACATTCAAATAAAATACACCTGCAAATGACGAGGGAGAAGGCTGCCCAGTAGATCCACGGGGATTTTCTCCAGTCCTTCAGGTGATACAGTATGAGTTGTGAAAGCAAATATTTTGCATATGATGTTCCATGCTCTATTCCAGCCTAAATGCTCTTCATCCACAAGCACTCTCATTACCTCAGCTATTGCAAGAGATGGATGGGTATCATTCAGGTGCAGTGCAACCTATATAAAACGCAATTGAAGTAAGCTGAGTTTGGGAGAGCTTCTACCATCAGTGCGGCATGGGCAGTGGTGAATAGTGCCAATAGGACAAATTTTTCTTTCTGTGAAATTACTTTTTAATCCCTTTAACTTTTTTATAATTATTTTATTAAAAAAGATGCATCTTTAAACGTCTTTTTATTGTTGTCAATCTCACCACCCATCCAAACTAACTCATAGTCAATCAAGCAGCCGTGCAGTACTAAAGCTAAGAATGATCATTAAAGAGGAAAGAAAATCATCTCAATGTACAGAAAGCTTCCCACACTCAACTCCACTCCTGCCATCATCTAAAATAACAATGATTTACCAATGATCCTGAATTGATAACCAGATTGTGCCTTGAGAACAGCTACTTTACTCAAATTTCAGGAGCTTAGAAAAGGGCCATGTCATCTCACCCACATGAAAAGGCCAGTAATAACTAGCCCTTTTGTAGGTGTTTTACATATGCTTTTGGCACTAATAGATAATAAAAGATGCAGCTACGAACCTTCTCTGGAAAAACGTCAAAGTTACTGTGAGTATCTTTGAATCTTCGGATGATGTCTTGCACTGATGCTGAGACGAAGAAATATTGCTGTTTCAACCGCAATTCTTTACCCTGAAAGAAACCAACTGAAAGCAATATGAATGTAGCTCTAGAGAAAAACAAGAAAGGAACGTATTCAGTTAACCCCTTTGCAAACATTTTAATCAAGTTTTTAATGAAAGCAACATGACTGATTCGAACTAAGTCCAATTAATTCCCAAAAACCAAACAGATGCAGTAAACACTGTAGAAGATGAAGCATGAAAAATTTAATAGACAGGCAGAGTCTAATTTTGAAATAACTAATCAAGTTAAAGAAAGCAACCACACCTGATAAGAACGATCATCCGGATATAATATGCTACTAATATTTTCTGCTCTCTGTCTATCAACCACAGCATTGATGTAATCTCCAGTGTTAAAGGATTCCTGTAGATTACATGATTTGGACCCCCCAAAAGGAAGGGGAGGGAGAGAGAGAGAGAGAGAACAGGTTATTTCATGGCAAAAGTTCAGTTTTGGATATAATTCAATATTTTATTTTCATAAGAAGGAATGATGATAAATGGAGATTGATAGTGAGGGGGTATTAGAAATGATTCACACAGGAAAAACCACATAGGTGCATAAGTGATTTACTTTAAATAACCAAATCATAGTTGGTAAAGTGAGTAAAATGATAGCATTTCTTTCAAATTTAAAGCCTGAAAAAAATTCTAAGCACTGTCTTCTTACCTTAGTTTAATCCTTCTAAATGGAAGTAAAGATAGATATAAAACTCCAGCTACTATTACTAATTAATACAAAGAGGAATGCTATCGAACTTTGTCAAAATTACCATATCTTGCTGATCGCTTGGTTTAGCTGCCCAAAGTCGGAGATTAATTGTATTCCTTGTTCCATAACCAGGTATTGGATTGTCATATGCCACGGCTTCAACCTACCAACATGAAAAAAAATGTTACCGAGCTAAAATAAATTACCGATCACATTCATTTAAATTAGCCCTCATTTAAATCAAGCATCACCCAGGGCATAACCAACGGATAAAGAGTTTTATAAAATAGAATGCACTCTTTAATTTATGAAAAGAATTACTGCCTTACCATTTCTCCCGGAACCCAAACTTTACACTTCTCTTCATTGAAAAGTTCATCTGTGACCGTCCCATAGAACTGAACCATCCAGGAAAATAGAGTCATAGTGAAGACAGATGTTTAGAGAACAGAACATAATAGTAAATGAATATAAACATAATGTCAAATATCCAATATTACAACAGATAAAAGCAGATAAGTACTTGCAAACCTTCACAGGATATGTTACATGAACCCGCTCTATCTCCCAAGGGTTTCCAAAATTCAACCAATAATCAGGCTGTTCATGTTGAAAACCATCCAATATGACCTGATGGAACAACCCATACTGGTACCGTAATCCATAACTGCAGAAGAAGACACATGATTCCCCGGAGTTAGATTCATTACACATAAAAGCCAATACTTGTTAGAGGATAGGCAAGTTATGCAGGATTTAATTAACTGGATGTTAATGCAAGACTTCCTAATCTGACCTCGAAAAAGGAAAACTAGTATATATTACGGCCAATACTTGTTAGAAGATATGCAAGTCGGCTTCACAGCTCATTTTGGTTTCAAAACCAGTATGGATGATTATTCAGAATCCCTACTTAAGTCAAGGCTTAGATGAGTTACTTTTGATGTGAAATAGCTACAAATCTTAAAAGAAAACAATAGAATAGAGGCATACCCTACCGCAGGATAGTCCAGAGTTGCTAGAGAATCCATTTGACACGCTGAAAGACGAGCAAGGCCTCCATTACCCAGGGCAGCATCTCCTTCCTTAGAATATCATAATGAATAAGCTAAAGAGGAAAGTGAATGGTTATCTGAGTATACCAATTATGAAAAATAAAACATGCCAATATAAGAAAAGCTTTCTTGTTACATGCATTAAAAATTCACTTTTACGCAACTTGTTAGAACAAGATATCTCTCCCTAGTTATATTAGATGGATAGGCTTGTTTTGATAGGAAGAACACATGTTAAAATCATAGACTCTATGCGCAATTGAATATGGGCATTTATACTTGGTCAATGGACCACCTCATTTAACAAAGTTCAAATCTCCGGTTCCCACAATACATGACTCTAATATGTACTCCATGTGTTCAATTCTTCTCATAATCAAACAATTGCGTGTCCTTAAAATCTTGATCCCTTGAGTAAAAATAATATAAGATTATGACAATAAAGGAGTACAAAAAGCAACTGTCAAGCTAACCTGCTCGGCTAAAACCTCAAACTCAAAACCAAGTTGGCTTAAGGCATCTGCAAATTGGTCTCTGATTCCAAGGTTGATGACACTATTTGACAACGAACGGCCTGGAATTAAAAATTATACAGTGTTTTAAACTAGATTTCAAAGGTATGAAGAAAAACCAGAATAATGTGTGAATCCAAGAAATTCATTCTACTCTGTAATAGAAATCACAAGTTTGATCCTTAGATTTGATACATAGGTACTAGAAGTGTAATAGAATACATAACCAAAGTTTTAGAGAGCTCTTAAACTTATCAGTCATTTTAAATTTTAAACAATAATGATAATAATAATAATAAGGCTTAGATTAAGGTAAGAAAATACCCATAAGAAACTCAAGTGAAAGGAAGTAAATTCGCTTTGGATCTTTCCTCTTGAAATGCATCTGAGTATCATGCCAACGTTCAATCAACCGATCTCTTACAGTATGTGCTAAAGCCTAGAAATATGTTAAACAATCAAAAACAAATTACATGAAACCAACTAACATTCCCGCCAAAATTCAAAAAAATGACTACTCATTCTCAAATCGACAATGACAGCTTGAATTTCACCTGATAAGCTTCAAAATCATCGAAACTAAACCGAGATCGAGCCACCGTATACTCAACATGATGCAAAATATCCTTTTGTAAGCTAATCGGATCATTCTTCAAGAAGCCATCCATCAATCCAAAAATCCTCTCAGCTTTGGTTTCCCTCTCCCCGAAACCTAACCGAGGCTTCCTGACCACGATCCCTCTGGTCGCCGACTCCACGGACACGGAAACGTCATCGTCACCGTCGATTGCCTCGATTAAGGCCTTCTTGATCCTCTCCAAACTCTCCTGATCATCAATCTTGTTGCCGTGAGAATCGGTTACGAAGAACGTTTTGATAAAAGAGTCTCCTTCGAAGTCTATGCTGGCTTTGTCCACGCGTAGGCCGAGAACATTGAAAACGCGCGTGATGACTTGTAGGAGACCGATACGGTTACGCGCGCGGATGACGAAAACGGTTGAGTTAGCGTGATTTTCAGGAGAGGTGGTTTCGACGGTTACGGAAGTGGAAGGGGTGGTTTTGGATGTGGCGGGAGGGGGTTGGGCGGCGGAGGAAGCTAGTGTGAGAGTGGTTCGACGAGGAGGCGTGTAGAGGATTGGAAGGGAAGAGAAGTTCTTAGAAGGTAGTGGAAATGAAGGGATTGGTTTGAGGAGAGGGAAGCATAGAGCAGCCATTGGACTGAGAAGTTTAGCTGCAGCTTTCCATTATTTAACCATTTGAAGAAGATGAAAGAGAAGAAAAAAAAAAAATTGGAGAGGTAAATGATAGGAAGCGGACAAGCTCAGTGAATAACCGTGAAGATCTAGCTTAAATCTGTGCCACGTTAGCAATTTAGCTGGTCCAGGCTGTCGCTTTGGATTGAAAAGGAGCGAACGCCGTTCACGGCAGCGTAGGAAATATCACGTGCAGCGCATGGTCCTTCACCGGCGCTTCTCTTTTTCATTTTCCAACACGGTTTTATCTTCATTGCAACACGTGTCTCTTTTTGGGGATTGAAGCGATAGCAAGTGGATATCCGATCCATGGTCCAAGATCTCGACGTTTGGTACGAAGTGGACGCATAGAGTAATCTGGTCCAGAAAAGTTAAAGAGATGGGCCCTCTTTATATTCGGCCTATTACATAATGCAACAGTTCAGGTCCTGGGCCCATATCAATTTTAAATACAATTTAAATTAAATTAAAAAGTTTTTTTTTTATATATAAAAAAAAAAAGGCAGCAGAGTTTTCATCCAATGATGTTATTTATAAGATTCAATTAAAAACAATAGAAAGATAAGAGGTTATTGACAATGTTTGCTTAGGAACACAAAATCGGGTGAAATCGTGTAGCTGCTTTGGTTCCTTGGCGCACTGTCTGGAAACTTCGACACTCTCCTGGTCACTTTCATTGGCCATCCAGATATATCTTTTGCTCCTCCTTTTTCCTCTCAAATCTACAATAAACTCCTCCAAATCAATCCCTGCAACACATCAAAACTTTCAGAAGCATAATACTGTAATAAATAAACACCAAAGCTCTAGCTTTCAGGTGTATAGTTTTTCGTTGTTTTTTTTTTTTCCTAATTTTTTCCTCTGAAACAATAAGAAGAAGAGCAGAAGGAAGACGTAGAAGAAGAAGACCGAGAAGAAAAGAAGATGGGTGTTGATTATTATAAGATTCTGCAAGTTGACAAGAATGCAAAAGATGATGATTTGAAGAAGGCTTACAGGAAGCTTGCCATGAAATGGCACCCTGATAAGAACCCAAATAACAAAAAAGAAGCTGAGGCCAAGTTCAAGCAAATCTCTGAAGCATACGAGGTTAGTTTTTCTCTCTTTTTTTACTTGTTTTGTTTTTTTTTTTTTGGTTGATTGTTAAATCTCAAAGGAAGATATTGGTTGGGTTTCTTTATTTAGAATCAGCATGATCATCATCAATGGAGTCTAGTTCATTCTCTTTTCTTCCTGAGACACTCCTGTCAAAATCAAATATTTATCATCTGTGTCTGCACAGTTCTAAATCTTAAGATTGCCCATCAATTCAAGATTTGATCTTTCCATACGAAGTCCAAATTCATACTAAAAAATAACTAACTTTCATATTTGCAGGTTCTGAGCGATCCACAGAAGAGAGCTATCTATGATCAGTATGGTGAAGAAGGGCTGAAAGGCCAAGTCCCACCTCCAGATGCCGGTGGACCTGGTGGAGCAACATTTTTCCAAACTGGAGATGGTCCGAATGTGTTTAGATTCAACCCCAGAAATGCTAATGACATTTTTGCCGAGTTTTTTGGGTTTTCTAGTCCCTTTGGGTCAATGGGAGGCGGTGGTGGCAGTGGGATGAGAGGTGGTTCAAGGTCATTTGGCGGAATGTTTGGTGATGATATATTCAGTACCTTTGGTGAAGGAAGACCAATGAGTCAGGGTCCTCGTAAAGCTCCTCCTATTGAAAATACGTTGCCTTGTAGCCTTGAGGAGTTATATAAAGGAACCACGAAGAAGATGAAGATTTCAAGAGAAATTGCGGATGCTAGCGGGTATGTCCCCTTTCCTAATTTTGCTTCATAACTGATCTGTTTTAGTACTTAAGAAGCAAAATGGAGCCGAAGAGTATTGAATGTGAAGAGGTTGAGTCTGAATGAACCAATAACATTTGACATTGGGATCAGAGTTTAGGCTGTCAATATCTATTTGTGTTCATTGTTCTGAATAGGGATAAAAGAGGAGATTGTTGGGTTCATTGTGAAAGGGGTTAAGTGTGTATAAATGTGAGAAAAATTTCACTTTTTGAGTTTGGTTTTAGGATTGAGAAAGTCTTAATGGTGAACAACAAACAGTTTGTCTTTGGTCATTTTGTGTTTACTAGAATGAATCCATTTTGAATGAAATGAGTGAGACTCGTTATCTAGAAGCAACCCAATCTGAGTAAAGATTCCTAGTCCCTAATCATACCGATCTGTTTCACGGCTGCATTTCTTTTCTTTCTGTTTGCTAACATGGTGGCCTAACAAGTTTTGCTGTGTTGCAGGAAGACATTGCCAGTGGAGGAAATCCTGACCATCGATATCAAGCCAGGTTGGAAAAAGGGAACAAAGATTACCTTCCCTGAGAAAGGAAATGAGCAACCGAATGTAATCCCTGCAGATCTTGTTTTCATCATTGATGAGAAACCTCACGGCACATTCACAAGGGAGGGCAATGACCTCGTTGTCACACACAAGATATCACTGGCCGAAGCATTAACAGGCTACACTGTCCATCTTACAACATTGGATGGGAGGAGCTTGACAATCCCCATCACCAATGTGATTCATCCAAGCTATGAGGAGGTTGTCCCAAGGGAAGGCATGCCAATTCCAAAAGAACCCTCGAAGAAAGGCAACCTGAGGATCAAGTTCAATATCAAATTCCCAACCAGGTTGACTGCAGAGCAGAAGTCTGGAATCAAGAAGTTACTGACCCCATAGGCTGGAACTCTTATCATTAAACTTGTGAATATCTTCTTCTTCTTCTTCTCTTGCCGAGGCTGGAACTCGATCAGCTGACGGCCGAGGCTGGTTGCGTGATTTGTAATGTACTGGTTTGTGGCATTTGTTATCCAGAAGAATAAAATCTTGTCTGCTTAGCACTACTGCAGGTGTAGAACATTTTTGAACCTCATAAACAAAGTATGACATTTGCTACTAATCTTGTTTGAAAAACGCAAATCCTTGTAGTTATGAAAGTCATCCAAATCTCCAAGTAATGGTGTGGAAGAATATGAAATACTAAAAAAACTTTATTAATAAATTCCTGTTATACAACGAACCATAGCATTTTAAAGATTCCTAAAAGAATGCCATCGAGTTGGCAAGCTTTTGTAACCAATTACAGCTCGGATCTGCATCAATCTCTAATTTTCTATAATTACTTTAACACTTGGTCGAGAGGTAGGAACCCAGCTGGTACTTCTGTTCTACCGCTGCCTTCATTCAGTTGCCTTTGAAGCTGCAATTTTAAAAACATGATGCAGCTCATGCACCAGCGAAATTTTTTTTTGCCCGAATGCAACAGTTTAATCACTATAATCTTCAGAAACTGCCGAGTCTGACCCATCATCATTTCTGGTTTTATTTGGTACTTCGTCTGATGCATCACTCATCTCCAAATCACCCTCTGAATCTTCTTCTTCTTCTTCTTCTTCTTCTTCGAGCTGTTCAATGCCATTATCATCTTCATAAGCATCGTCGTCTTCATCACTAGCTTCCATTGGTTCTCCATTCCATGCATTAGAGGCACCGTTAAAATCTAGCTCCCAGTTTCCTTGCTCATATCCCTCACCTTGGGCATTGTCATCTGACTCCTCTTCCGCACTGTTACTATCAGGAGGATTTACCATTTGCATCATCCTGAAATTTTCGGCCCTCCATTCTTCATCCAAGTCTCTTACAGATGCCACATTGGTCTTAGGTTTAACCACATCAGCCATACGAGCCACCATTGTATTATTAGCAGCTCTCCTTTCTGCTCTCTTTCTAACTGTTCGGCGGCCACGTCCAGAACTCTGACCATTTGTTCTTTGACCTTGTTTGAGGTGGAGACTTAAATTATTGTTTCCTCTAGCAATTTGCTTGCCAGTATCAGATTTGGAACCAGAAGCTCTCCTCTGCCACTTTCTACCAGATCCTTGTCCACCTCTTCCCCGTTTGTAGTTGTTGCGCCTACTGTTACTCAAGTCAGCAAAGTTTTCTTCTTTCATAGACTCTTCTTGGTCTAGTTCTTTTAATTCAAGCTCTTTATTCTTGATGAAAAGAGAGGTTCTTGAAGGAAGCTTCTACATATTTGACAAAAATGGTTAGCTTACATTTCAAAAATTAAATGACAATAACATGCTATGAAGGATTCAAAGAGGGAAATAAAAGGGAATTAAACCACTCACTATATATGCTCTAGCTTCTCTGTTCTCAGAAGGTTCAACTTTCTCCTGCTTCACATACATGATGGACAAATCAAGCTCCAAAAGCCTTAAAGCTACAGCTGGAGTAGTTTTCGGTACCCATGGAAGCACGGAATCAGTAGAATCACTCTCTGACTGAAGACAAGAACCCAATAATTCCTTTGTAGTCTCAAAGTTAGACGATAAACAATCTCGCTTTATGGCACTCTCAAGGTGAGTCAACATCTGCAACACCAACATGACATTTGAGTGAGATCAAGATCAGAACCGTATCTACAAAACGTATTTAATCCTTTGATAGGCAATGTAATATCAGTGAGTAGTTAGCAACAAATGTCTCATAGGCATGTGAAAAATGGATATAGCATCTGTTAGAGGAGAGCCTCAGCATAACAAAAAAATGCATAGAACAAGAAGCATGAGCAAAGAACTTGGCAGGTTTGATAGGTAAATGTCATAAACACTATTAAAAGGCTGAATGCTCAAGTTAGGATTCAATGTTAGCAGAACTTTTCATTTTGAGAATGTAATCTATTATTTTGATCCATTTGGAATCTTAACTTCTTGGATTTGTCAAATTAAGGAAAATTTATATCGAAGTTAGTAATTACCTAGTAAGGCTAATGGCAGTCATCAGTCCCATTTACAATAGTCACTAACTTCTTTACCAATTTTGCTTTATTAGACAAATCTAAAAAAGTTAAGATCCCAAATGGATCAAAATATAGGTTAAATCCTTCAAAATGAAAATTTGTGCAGACGAAAATGAAAACCTTAATTAAATGAATCCTATTTGGAAATTTATCACTACTTCAAATAAATGAAAACCTTTAGGAGTTCATCCGCGGAAGAAGATGCATTCAGCTTCCTGCCCCAATTCTTACGATGACCTTCCGTCCAAATTGATTCAAGGGCTTCTGGTGGAAGAGATACCTGCCAAGGGAAAATTGACACAAAAAGATAGACATAATTCAGACAAAAAATTCATTTTATACAGGAAATTCACCAGTGAGTTGTTGTTAGCTCACCTCAACCAGAGCACACAAGGACTTTAGCAAGCTGATTCCCAGGGGAAGAGAAGAATCAAGAGTATGTATATCCTTGTTGTCTAAACTCCTGTTTTCTTTGCACTGAATCTCATGTTCTGAGAAATTAAGACTATTGTTAATGGAGCCAAATGTCTGGTGGCAGTAAACACAGTGCATCTCCTCTGGGATATGAGAGCCAAGGCACGCATCACAAACAGCCAACAGCTGTGCACATCTCTTCTTTCCATATTTCACAGCACACAAAGTCGAGGAATTGTAACATTCTTTCCACATCCACCTTTGGAAATCCTGGTACCTCTTCAAGGCTGATTTTTTCTCATTTTTGCTTCTCCCGAGCTGGATTTTGAAGGAAGGTACTGTCTCCGATGCATCAGAGTTCAATCCACAGATGGCACTACTAGGGCTGTCAAAACCGGCATGAAAATCAGGACTGGAATCTATTTCAGAAGCTCCATTCTCAGTGGAGCTCGCACTTTGGCCCATAGCTCTGGCACGCTGCAAGTTCCTGCGAACATTTTCTTTAAAGGAGGATTCAATCTTTTGCAACATTATCCGTAAATGGGATTCCCTGATTCCTCGTACATCCAAAGATGCCGAAAGTGCATCGAAAGCCTGCAGAGAAATTGATTGAATACATAAGGAAAAACAACTAGATGTAAGATACAAAAATTATATTGTTTGTTCCACTATTCTAGTAATTCATCCCAACATATATCAGAGTTCTGAGTAGTACAGCATACCTCTTCAGAATCAATCAGCCTCCAATTTCCATCATGTAATTCAACAAATATCCGGCCAGAACAAGGATCATTTTTAGAAGCTGAGGCGACAAACTGCCAGTATCTATTACGTTTACGATCTTGGCCAAGAGGTAAGGACCTGTATACATACATCTCTTCTGCTCTGTGGGCGATGTATGATTTCAACTGCGAGCGTGATCTTTTTGAAGCATATCCATGCTGCTGAGCAGAGAGGTTATCAGGACCCATGAAGGCCTCTTGAAGTACCAAGGCCCTTTCAGCAGGATAACTATTTAGGTCATTCTGAACATTTTGCGAGCATAGCAAAGGTTTTTGGTCTTCTGGTATGCTCAGAGATGCCTCATCATTTTTATTATCAGCAGCATGAAATGGACTTTGGCTGCCCTCCACGGCGGAATTAGGCAGTTGGGCTTCGGCCTTGACTCCCATCACAGAAGAAAAATCCATTTTAATAATAGTTTCTTCCTTCAGACGACTTTTATCCAGCTGAGCCTCAGCCCACATTTGCTTTTTAAGAGCATTTGCTGCTTCTAAACGTTCCTGTGAATTCATAAATCAAATTACAAAGAGGAAAATGATAAGTGCCTTTACAATCAAAGCAACAAGACAATCAGACATGACTGTAGTTAAAGATCTACCTCGAGCACAGCACGGATAGAATTCCCTTCATTTGCAATACCAATTAAAACAACAAGGGCATTGAGGCGCTCCTCAACACTAAGATGAGAATATTCGCCTTCTGAAAGACCCTGAATCCATGACTCACCAGACTTGCTTTCATCGATTTCGATATTCTGTTCATCAGGATTGCCTGTTCCATTCTCCTCACCAGCAACATATTGTCCAGTGTTACTTGGACCATTGACATCCTTCACAGTATTTGAAGGAAAAGATGGAAAACCCTTGCCAAATTCACCCAGAATATTTAGTGCATCATCAGTTGAGGCATGAACTTTTTCACTTCCTGAACAAGTGTTTACTTCATCCTTAGGGTAGTCAGCATCTTTGTTCGCATTTGAGGGAATAGCTATATCATCAACTTCAGGATCCTCATCAACATCACATTCAGAGTCTTCATCTCTTTCAACATCATCTCTTTCCACCTCATCTCTTTCAACTTCATCAGGATCTTCTCCACCTAAGAACCCATTTTCAAATTGCCGGATCTTTTTCCTTGCTGCTGCAAGTATGGCCTCGGCATCAGCAGGATCTTTCCTATAGGCAGGTCGTACACAATAAGTTGAAGGAGCTATTCTTTCAAAAAGCTTTGCATCCCTCGTCAAAGCAACTGAAATAGAAGCCTCTGGCGTCTTGCTAGTTGTGAGGTCCCGAAGTCCAGATTTCTTATTGGAAATAATTAAATTAGGAAGAGGGAAGTAAAAGACATAAACTAATTTGACACCTAAAAGGAACACAATAAAAGCTCACCTGAATCTTATCTGCAAGTTCTAACACTGTTAATCCTTTGCTTCCCTCCAGTGAAAGAACATGAAAAGCCGCAAATTTGACAGTTCCAGGTGTCAAACGATGCCTCGATCTTCTTGGAAGTAATAGACCTTTTTCTCGCATCAATGCAAATGCATTCTCAGCTGCGGAACCATTGCGTAGAGTAGAAACTACATCTTTACAACATTTACCCTGCAAGGACAGATACAATAATACACTCAGACAATAAGCCAATATCAATCAGCTGTTTGAATATCATGATACCAAATAAATGAAGCAAATAACTACTAAAGATCTAACATGAAGCCTCAAATTTGTCCAACTTTTACATTTGATCATGCCCTAGCATATCAAGTTTAGAGGAATAAGCAAGGAACTATAATCTATTATGATAAGGCAATCTATTAGTATCTCAACATACTTGGGTACATTAAGACATATCCCAACACAAAATTAATAGTGAATATAACTGGTCAGCAACAAAGCAATTCAAATTAATCTAAAAAATTGATTACCAGAGATATCACATATCACCTAAGAAGCTCTCCTATTGAATCACTTATTAGTACTCTTTTATCTTCACCATCTTAACCAACGGAAGTGAATTTGTCAGGAATCATAGTTATTTCCAAGAGGATTTTGCCAATTCCAAGCAACATATCCAGCCTTTATAGCATTTCCATTATGACACACATATATACACACATATATAGATAAACACATGCATGATGACACACACATATACACATACACATGCATGATGACACACACACATACACATAAACATGCATGCATGCATGCAAGCACGCGCACTAAATACTGTCTTGGGAGAGAGATGTTGATTGTCATCATGCAGAAAGATAGGAGTGCCACAAAGTTAAAAGAACCTCATCATTATCACCAATGTATGACCATGTAGCACTTCGCTTCTTCAGCTGAGGTCCAAAGCCTGCAGATATTGTTAACTGCCGGAAAATTTCAGGCCATGTCAGTGGATTCAAATGATGCTGCCAATTGCGGATGTCAAAACCCCAAGCATATGCCTAGCAAACAGCAAATGCAAAAAGGTTCAGCAACAACCAAAAATAAGCAACATGACAAACCTATAACACCGCTTACCCCTTCAACAATCTGAGGGTGTCCACCTTCAGGATTGGCAGCACAGTACTGATTCATCCCTAATCCAGTCGCTGGTGTTCTTGCAACATCTTCAATGTCTTTTATTATTGATTTCAAAAGAGCAACATGAATCTCACCCAACAACCTTGAATCCTGAGATCAAAATGGTAAGAACATCACAACAAATAGAAAGCAGAAAAAAAAATGAAAATTAGAAAACAAAACATTCCATCAGATACTCACATAGTCATGGAAAGCTTGGACAAACTCATCAAGAGTAAAAGGCCATAGTCTGAGAACATCAGCAAAAGTAATCAAAAATCTCCATGCCTGGCAAAGGAAACCACATTATTAGACCTTTTACCTTTAGAAATAAAATGTACTCTTTATAATTTTACCTTTAATCATTTAGGAAACAAACTCACAGATACAAAAAGCATAACAAAGATCATTAGACTGGTAACTTTAAAGCAGAGAAAAAACAGATAAGTATGTCATACCATGAGAAGATTCCCAACATTCTCCTCTGAATCAATCCATGGTTGAACAGCAAATGGTCTTTTCAATTGCACAGACTTGGGGGGAAACAGACTTAAAGAATCTAAAACAGAAATATTAGTGTTATTATCAACTAAAAGGTGCTAAAGAGTCAAAAATAGATGGCAAAAGAACATGACTATAACCAAAATGAGAAATCAAAGAATTATTAAAAATACACAAACTAAAAGAAACATAAAACAATCTTTCAGCAAATACAAGTGAAAGAAATATGATTAGTGCACCTAGCATCATATCCTCCTAACCAAGAAACAATTATCCTATCCAAAATGCTCACCAAGCAAATTATAGATTAAGGCAACCATACAAATACAAATTCAAGTGACATTTACCTCTAAATGACTCAAGATTTTGCAAACTATCGTGATCAAGATGAATAATTGAGGATATTCCCTTGCTTGCAGCAGCCAACTCCATGAGTTCTAGTTGTTCGTCTTCAAGAAGATCCATGGACTCTTTAGCAATTTTCCGTGCAGTTGCCTTCTCCCTGGCAACTCTACGTCTCTCTTCCTCTTTCTCTCTGCGGAGCTCTTCCTTTTGTCTCTTTTTCTCAGCCTATAAGGTAAACCCAAAATTAAAACCAATGACTAGACAGGAGAGAGAATTTCCATCGTTTATGACTAAGGTCATAATATTGTCTGCAAAATATTCTTACTCTTAAAAATTCTTTCTGCAAAAACTTTTGTCTTCTTTCCATTTCACGTTTCTGCTCACGCTGCGATCTTTCTTCTTCCCGCTGCTTCTCACGCATCAACCTCTCTTCTTCTTTCCTTCTCTCACGTTCATGCCTTTCCATTTCTTTCCTCATCCTTTCTTCACTCTGTGAAGAACGATTTCCATACTATGAGCTAATATAGAGGATTCCCCAGGAGACAAATTCAAGGTCAATAAAAAAAAATTAAAAATCAGAAAACCTTTCGCCTTTTATTATCTAGTTTCTCAAGCTCTTTACGAATCCTGTTCTCATGTGCTTCAACTTCCCTTGCAATTTTATTTTCATCATTCTACAAGAAGAAGATATATGAAATAGATAAAATATAAAATTAGATTATGGAAGAAAATAGACAATATATGGAACATATTCTAACAAGCTAGACACCTTGCGCTTCCTATCATTTCGTACATCAGCATCATTATTCAAGGTTTGTCCAGCAGACAACATATATGAATCTTCAGATCCTAAAACCGGATGGGAAAGAGATGGAACATTTCTCCCGTTTGTAAATGACTCCCTTTCCGCAAGAGTATCATCAACCACTTGAGATGACGAAGGAATAATTCCTGTCTTCTCTTGTTGAGGTAACACACGAGCTCGAGATCCATGACCTATGATACCATGAACCCTGGACAATGGTTCCTCTCCATGTACAAATGATGTAGCTCTACCCCTTGCACCATCCACTGGGGATTCATGAAGATGTGACGGAGTAACTTGTCCATATGCATCAGATCTAAGACTAGAATGCTCTGGAAGAAACTGATACTCATGAAAAGCCCTTGCAGCAGCCTGGGATTATTGATTCTTATGATATCAGTAAGTCAACCCACATAAACTACGTAATATAATTTTCATTCGCATCAAATCAAGAACAAATTACATTTTAAATAAATTCAGTCTAAAAAAGATCAAAGATAATCATCCCACAGCAGATCAATTTAAAAATCCTAGACTGCTAAACCAACTACAGAACAGCCAGCACAACAAAAAGGCCACATTGTGCAGAACCAGTTAACCTGTCCCAAAAAAAAAATGCATAATGAAGGGGAAACTAGCATTCTGAAGTAGTTAGAGTTCAGCAATATATATTGTCACTAAAATTGAAGTCAAATCATTTGGAAAAATAAATAAAAAAATTCATTCTACAGCCGAGAAAACTGTCGCAAGTACATACATTACAACATAAAGCATTTTAATTTATAAATATACTGGTAGTTAAATGTATATGGAGTTTGAGAACTTACTTTGCTTGACCGGCCATCATGTCGCTCATATACTTTGCCCTCATAAGGATGCCCAGACCTCTTCTGTGGCTCGGGAATCGCTGTTCAGAAAAGAAAAAAGAAAGTAAAATATAATCTATGCATTTTCATCTAGAAAGCCTACTACATAAACTAAACTAAACGATCTATCAAAACACACACTAACAAGATGTAACTTTGTATGTCCATGAATAATAAAGCACAAAGGGAGTCTACATTTTGCAAAAATATAAATTCTATAAATCAACACAACCATCAAACATTCAAATAACAGAAAAACAAATTATTTATACCTCCGAATGCATCAGGAGGCAATGGATCGAACTCCATTCCGAGCATTGGTCCATCATCCCTCAATGGCTCCCCCAACTGTGCCTCCACGCAAGCAATTGCTCTCAGCTCCATTATCGTCTGCTGCGACTCATAATACCTCCTCACAGTCGGCACATCCTCCATCATGCCCCGAGAAGAATTTCCACCCAATTTCCTTGAGTCCATATACGGACTGGATCCCGAACCTGACCCGGACCCGTAGTCCGGCTCCGGCCCGGCCCGCAACTCATCAATTGGAGATTCCGGTGGTAACGCGGCGCCTTTTCGCGGTTTTTTTGAAGGAGTATCCTTCTTTTCTTTCAATCTCCGGTGACAAAACCACATCTGCAACTGCCGATCTGACAAACCTAATTTCTCTGATAATTCCGCTCGCGTCGCCTCCGATGGATACGTCTCCACTTATAAAAAAAAAAAAAAAATCACCAAAAAAATTTAAAAAGTAAATAAAATTAAAAAAATTTCACCAAGTCAAGAAAGCGATGAACAACATACAAGCATAGGCTTTCTCAAGAGCTTCGAGTTGAAACGGAGTCTTCATCTGTCTTTTAGGCTTAACGTTTCCTTCAGTGGAACTGCTAACGTTTTTATTCGGATTTTTGATCGGATTATTTTCTCCTTCTGAACCAGGCTCCATTGAAGCAGATCCAAAATCAAAGAAGAAAACCTAGGGTTTCGAAAAAAAAAAACCTTCCTCTCTCCCCTCTTTTCCTTCTTATTCTTCCCTTTCTCTCTCTAAAAACACGAAATATCGTGGAAGTCAAGAAAGGGAAAGGATGAGAATTATTATCTCGGAAGAACAATGAATTAGAAGAAATAGAAAAATAAAAACAAAAAGGATCAAAAAGAAAGAATAATAATAAAAAGAAAACAAAAGGAAAATAGAGAAAAGAAAAAGTGAAATTAGGAATAGAACAATAACAACAACAACAACAATAGTTTTTCTCGAGTCCAATTACAAATTCCATAATAAATTTTCTTTTTTTTTCCTTTTCTTCTTTTTTTTGGGGCACTGACTAACTAATCCTTTTATTCTTTTTGTTTTTATTGAATTTTGATGCGGTGTTCGTGTTAATCCTGTGGTGGACTTTTAAAAAATAAAAAACTTTTTAATTAATTAATTTATTTATTTATTTATTTGGAAAAAATCTGTACTTTGTAACCGGGACCAATCCTTTTTCACTGTTCCCTGGGCGTTATTATTTTGATGCAAACGCAACCCTTTAATTTTCTTTTTTAGTTGTTTCTTCTTTTTTATTTTTTTATTTATTTTTTCTTCGGTTGGGCAATCGAGCTGTAGTTAAGGATTTTGGTTTCCGTTGTTGTTGTGGGGCCCCCTTTTCCTTCTTGGGCTGATTTAGTCTAAGCTGTGAAATTTGGGCTGAAATATGGACCAACCCTAAGTAGTGTTTAGGTTGAAGGCACTTTCGAATTAATTTCATTTTCATAATAAAAACTATAACAATAACATAGGCTATAGCCTAAGGTGAACTCACATTATTTCCTTACCTTCTATAATTATTACTAAACTTTTAATATCCATAAAAAAAATTATTTTATATGTTATTAGTGGAATTTTTAAATCTTCTAAATGAAATTTGATAGGTTGATATATATCTTTTTAAAATATATTAAAAATATTAATTAAAAAATAAATACGTGATTATCTCTTAATCTTGTTTGTTGGATTGAAATTTTACATTATCATGTATTAAATATGAATTTATTACTATAATAATAGAATATTAACTAATTTTGAAAAAATTGTTTTTATGTATTTAATAAAAAAAACTTATTTTTGAAATACATAAAGTCAATTAGGTTAATAGGAGGAAGAAGTCATCTGAAATTAATTATTTTTGACATTTTCTCACAATTGTTAAAGTTTTATGCGTGGGTTTTAGCATAAGGGTCAACAAGATTATGAATGTTTGGCATGCTTCGAAATTAATATTTACCAAACATCTAATACCTAAAACTCTTCCAAGTATGATGCATGCCATGACCATGATTACAATATTAATGATAGCAAAGATATTTCTGGATAGATGTATGTTCTCTATATCATGTTTAAATTCTTTGCATTTTAATTACGCAAAAATCCCTCCTTGTATTTTTAATTTGCATGATTTAATCTTATTTCTAAATCATGTTATATTGTTTGCTAGTAAAATCTTTTGTTAGATATTGGTCCAAATTATAATTGGAAAACAATTTAAATTCTGAAGAAATTTTATAGACTAAAAAATTGCTTGATGATTTAGTTTTAGTTAGGATAAATACAATTAATTTAAATAGGAATAAAAATTATTGATAATGAAGTAATTTGACTTTTATACTTTTATATGGGTCTTAACCCTTAAAATAAGTATTGTGCCTTGAGAGATTTCCCATTTGCCTTTCACGTGAGAGATTTGTTTGTGACAAGTCAGAAAAATTGATAGTTGATTTATATTCGCGGACAAACTTTATTACAAAATTAACTTTGTTTCACAGTTCGAGATTAACAAACTAATCTGCACAGAATTCAGACTGTGTTTGTCAAACTTTTCTTAGTGTTTTATTTTAAAATGTTTTATATTATTTGTAATTTCTTATATCTGTTGATATTATCTCGTTTGTAATTTAATTCTATAATGATATCGTTAAATATTATCTCGTTTGTAATTTAATTCTATTATGATATCATTACGGAATATATTTATGCTTAAAATATCGCAACTTAACATAGTGTAAAATTATGTACCAAAAAATATACTTTAAAAATTCTTCAGATCTGTTTAGGTTCATCTTTTTCCCAGCTAAAAAACAGAGCGTACGCATGCGGAATTTTCCCATGATATCTTTTATTTTTGCCACATAACACGTTCAACCCTCTTTTTGAATCTTCTAATGAAATAAAGCTTAATTTGAGAGAGAATAAGTCACAGTACATTATCTCCAGTCAATACAGGCTGATTGGAAATTAGCAATGATTTTTCTGCTCTGAATTAAAGAAAATTTGATGGAAAGAAAGAAGAAGAAAAAAAACAGCAGGATATTAATTGAATACTAACTTTAATCTCCACGCACGAGGGAAGGCATAACTTTACACCCGTGATTTCCTCCATTTCCATGCCTCTTTTCTTTTCATGCTGCTTTCATTTGCTGCAAAAAGAGAACCCATTTGGCATTACTTTTAACTTCTCGAAAGATTACTGGAAATTTATTACAATGATTGCAGCTATAACAACACTAGATGTCTGAAACAGTAAACCAAGGTTCTTATTTCAGAATGGCCCTCCTTCAAGAATCTGGGCTGACTTGAGAATTTTACAGAGCTAGGTCAATTCAATTCTAAATCAAAGGCTGATCATGGCAATCCGTTGAAGTTAATAGTGTGTGGTTTTGTCAGAATGTTTTACTCACTCGTTTCTCTTCTTCCATTCTAGCCTTGATAAAAGAGTACATTGCCACTCCAGCAATTGCTATGACTGTTCCTATGCCTGTCTGTGTTGAAATCTTGTTTCCTGTAAGAGGTAGATTGTCAGATATTCGGTGACAGAGTTAGATCCGGACACAGTGAAGCAAAAGAATTCTTCAATGGAGTGTAAATGTGTAAGAACCTACCAAAGGCCAGGATTGAGAAGCCAATGACAAACACACGCTTCAGCACATTGCCAACAGCATGGGTAAGTGGTGCCACCCGCTCCAGAGTGTTGGTAGCCAACTGAATAACAAACAAAAAAAAATAAAAAGTAAAAAAAGTTCCATTTGCTGAGTATTAAAATGTTACGAGAGTCTTGCAATGGCATATTGAAAAAAGAAAACACAATGGTACCTGATTGTAGAGATGGTAAAACATTCCAACCCAAAAGAGATCGGAGATGAATTTAGTCATACCCACTTTAGTAATAGCATCACTGAATCCATGCTTCATCAGTTGAGGACCCTCCAACTGTAACAGGCGTGGGGAAACATGGAACGGTTTAAAGGACAGTGTGCTTAATGTTTTAATTGTTTAAAAATCTCCTGTTGTTGCACTCAAAACAATTCTTACTTACAATGATGGCTGGGGGAATACAGACTATAAGAGCAATGATGGAAATATAAGCATAGACATTTGTACTGTCCATATCGGTCTGCATAGGAAAAAACAACAGTTACTAAGAAATTCTGAGTTCCATAAAAACTGAAAATTTAAAAAGGATGCGAAGAAGAGCAGGAAAGGAATAGCTAAGTTTGATTCTTTTGAAAGAGTTTCAAAGAAAGTCACCATGGCTTTCTTGGAATAGATACTCCTGTAAGTGAAGGAAATGTTGGAAATCATTGCGCTAATGAAACCCGTCCAATTGAATGATAACTCAGTCAGTGATGCCATAGACACACCTGCATTCAGTCTGCTATTAAAATGATACCCAAACATGATGGCATGCTAACAATTCAAGTGCAATATGTCAATATAATAACAGAGTTTATAGTTTGTTTATCTACAGAATTAAAGCTAAAGCCCAATAAGAGAATACAATTTTGCATTTGAACTGATTTGTACGTTCAGGTGATCAAAAACTGAGAATAGAGAAATTACCAATAACAACAGGAGCAAGAGACAACCATAGAGTAAGTGGTATGGATTGTCCAAGTAGGAACTGGGAAGCAGCAGCATTGAAGAAAGGCTCGAGAGCTGAAAAACAAACATGTTGTGACTTTATGAGCCAGTTTACTAGTAGTAAACTGAAACTGGTGACAGCATGTCGAATGTGCGTATCATATATGTATATAAGATCATATCTAATAAATTGTCAATCAAATTCTTAGATTCTGCATGCGAAGTTAAAATAGTGACTCAAAATCTTTTAAGAAATATTAAAATAGTAAAAATAAATAAAATGAGTTTTGTTTTCCTATCTTAATCCTACTTGTGAAATCTAATAACTTTACTGATAGTACATTGGATAATAATCTCTCTCTCTCTCTCTCTCTCTCTCTCTCTCTCTCTCTCTATATATATATATATATATATATGCGAAGTTAAAAAAGTGAGATAATCTTTTAGGAAATATTCAAAATAGACAAAAGTCAATTTTAATTACCATCTTAACCTTACTAATAAAATCTAAAAACTTCAATAATAATATACTAGATAAGAATCTCTACACATTATATGCACAAGAGAACAGATTCATGTAATGTCATCACCTTTGATTGTGTGGGTGAAGGAGACAGCAACAGCTGCAAAGGATACATTGCTGGTCACATGGCCTAGGGCATGGCATAGAGCGACGGGGATCAACAACTTCAGTAGGTTTGAGTCAATGGGCTACACATGAAAAACAAAATTTACATTACATCCAAACAAAGCCTTAAAAAACAGAGAGAATATCAAGAATTGTCATTTGTCAGTGACTGGATCATCCCACTTTCCAGCATAATCCGGGTTTCTTACGCAATATGAACTTTAATAAGATTCATGCTACGGCAATAAAACAGCCCGCACATGCACCGATTAGTCACACAAATTCCAATGTAAAGAATCAAATGCCAAAAATAATATATATATATATATATCAATTACGAAAATAATATAAAAAAAAAAATGTAACATTGAGATGGTGGGATTAGCAGGTTCACTCACAGCCCGCTTAGGGAGGCCCACGGCCCAGCTGACCAAACAGTAAACCACCCCCACGAACAAGTGAATAACCGACACAAAACTGCGCCAAAATGCCATTAAAATAAGCTTAATACAAAACTAACCATTTATTTAAAAAACAAAAATAAAAAATGTAAAAGAAAATTCCAATTGCTTACTAGGGATAAGGGAAGTAATTGTAAATCTTCTTGTTGAGAATGTTAAATATCACATTCAAGAAGTACCTGTAACCAAAAAAAAGGGGGGATCATTTTGTAATTTGACGAAAATGAAGAAAACTTGATCGAATCTTAACTGGCGTTTGATCCGTTGAACATTTGACGGTTGAACTCGTTGACCGGTTTTTGTACTTACCACATGAAGAAGAAAAAGCCTGTAACAAGAGCGGGATACTTCTCGAAGAAGCCAACAGGAGCGATCTTTGCTTCCCTGCAATAACACCGAATCAGTGTCAGAGACTGAATCGTGGACGAGTTGACCGAGTCAGAACGGAGGAAACGGACCTCACCCGGCTGAATCACTTCCTCCCTCCGCTGGCGTCGACGCGGCGGCTAAAACCGGCTTCAAAATCTCGCGCTTACTAACCGGCGAGCTCTCTAGTAGCAGGGCCGGCCTCAGCTGCCTGCCCCATATCACGTTCCCGCCTTCTCCGACCGGCTTAGCCGAAACAAATGACACGCTAACGCTCTCTCGCGAAAGATTGGGCCTGAGCTGAGGTAAGCCAGCGATGGTGGAAGCGCGTGACAACAATCGTGACTCCATTGCTCATGAGCGACTGAGAACGAAATGTCTGTTGGGTAACTAGAGTGAGCTCTTAATAGAAGGGGAAGTTGAATAAACAGATTTTTCCATTTCTTTTTCCAAATTACTTATAATTTCTATTTTGGTGGTTCTCGATTCTCAAAAAATTACGTCATTTTTACCTCTGCAACAAGGCACAGAATAATATCCTGTGTCCTCTCACTTGATTATTCTGGAGATTGTTTATCAACGGTGGAGAACAAAGAAGGAATAATTAAAGAGGGGATATGCTCGGTTGTGATGGACTGGAGAGATTAATTGTGGCTGAGGATTTAGGAAAATGAGGGTAAAATTAAAATTTATGTATATAATAAAATTATATTAAAATTTGTGCCAATTTATTTATTAAAGAATAGGTTGACACAAATTTTTAAAAGAATATTTTTATATAATTTTGATATTTTTTATTTTTATTATTTTTATTATGAATGAATATTTCTCACATTATTTAAAATTTTTTATTTATAAAATAAAAAATTTTATGTATAACGTATAAAATAATATTTTTATTATTGTATCGGATGTAAAATTAGAGAGGTTGAGGAGAAACTCGGGATGAGAGGCGAGAGGTGGGGTCAGTGGGGCAGACCTTATCCCCAGTGAAAGGCTGGTGAAGAAGGGATATCTTGTTCAATCGTGAGTGGTCTCTTCCTTTGTTTTTTTCAAAAAAAAAAAAATCCTTATCTTTTTCGATTAACTTTTTGTTGTGTGGTGAAAAGTGAAAACTGTTTGTCACGAGATGAATATAATTTTCCTTTTTCGGTTACTTGATTAAGAAAAAGATTCCTATTTGACTTTGATTATTGTTGCAGGTATCTTTCCTTTGATTGAGGTGGAGGTCATAATTTTGACACATGTAAGTTTGTCCCATGAACATGATACTCTCATGCCGGTCATATCCATGTGTTTTTTTTTTTAATAATAAAATCATTTTAGAAGTTGTAATCTAATCAAAATATTTATTAATAATTAAAATTTAATTTTTATTTTTTAATTGAATTTAAATTTAAATTATTTGAATAATAAATTAAATTGAGATCGAGTATTTTAATTCTGATTTGAACAATTTGTGAGTTTAATTAAATTTTTTAATATAATTTTTATATTTTATTATTAATTTATTATTTTACTTTTATAATATATACTTAAAAAATGATAAAATCAAACTCATTAAGTAAAATTTGAGCATTTTTCAGTATTTTATCGAGTCGATCTTAAATTTTAAAAACAAAGTTTAATTTAGTTTGAATTTTCAAATTAAATCAAACTCAAACTTGATATTGTATTACTTCAACTTAATTCAATTGCATTCCTATAGATATTAACATCCAAATTTAAAACTTACAAAGCTTCAAACTTAAATATATATATATTTTATTTTATTTTTTGATTGATGATTTCCCTTACCAAACTCCACATATCCTAAACATGAATTGTCAACCATAAGTTCATCTAGAAGAATCAATTGTCAAATTAGAAGACGTTGAAATGTCATTTCATGTCCAGGCATAAATGTCTTATATATCACACGTTCAAAAAGATTGAAATATTCCTTTTACAAAATTATTATTAGTATGTATTCAATAATTTTCCATTGTATACCTTTAGCAGCAGATGGCTTTGTTTTTGTTCTTCTTCATTGATAGCAAGGCATATGTTGATTTGAGTTTGTATGCAAGATATCAAATGTTTTATTTTTATTTTCGTTTCTTTTATTTCTTTAATTCTTTTTCACTAGAAAATATGCTCTCAATTACATGAAAATGAACTAATCTGCGTACAAATAAGCCGAATTTGTGACTTTTTGTTGGAACAAAGACACAATGAGCTAGCAGGCTTCTCTTTTTCTGTCTTGGAAAATACTGGGCCGGTTGGGTTTCTTATTTGTTTTCCGTTTGGAACACTGTGAGCCAAAATAATGGGCCACTTCGGCCTGCAACAGGCTGGTTTAAGTTGGAGTGCGATGGCGCCAGCCGCAAAATAGTAGCTCATCATCGACGAAGAACCGCGCTAGTAGTTTGATTTTCCAAACGTTTACGGATCACTCGCTTCATTTCTCGACAAGGACTTGTAAGCAACTTCTATCTCTTAAATATGTTTTTGAATATGATTTTATTTTATTTTTTTCGTTAAATTTGTTGGGAATCTGGTTTCCCACACGTTTACTATTCTGGCAATCAGTCTTCTAGTTTCGACTCACCGAATGTTTGATGAAATGCTCATGCTAGCAATCCAATACATTTCCCCATGTATTGTTTGGTTCTCTTTTCTGTCTTGTTCTATAAATTTTGAGCCACCCATTTGAGTATATTGGGATGATAAATTTAAGGAAAAAATTTGCTCATATATATTCGTTATTTGGTTTAAATTTGATTAAATATATACTCTCCTCGTAGATGTATGCTTGACTTCTAAATCTGTATCTCGTGTAGGTGTGTACATGAGTTGCAAATTATCATTGAAGCATGTCAAGTGATAACGAGATTTTTAGAATTTGGGGCAGTGTTTTGTTGACATAGAGAGTTAGCCATAATGGGTACTAAGGTTGTGTTTAAATGGTCGAAAAAAATCACTCCTTCCCAAGTGGTGCAATTAATAAAAGCAGAGAAGATTGTAGACAAGGCTTTTGCTATATTTGATTTGGCAACAGCCGAGTATGCCAATGGTTTTCGACATGATCACAGCACTTTTGGTGTTATGATCTGTAGATTAGTGTCAGTGAACAAATTTGGACCAGCGGAAGATCTCCTTGATAGAATGAAGGTGGAAAAGTGTGATATAAGGGAAGATATATTCCTTTCAATATGTAGAGGCTATGGAAGGGTTCATAGACCATTGGATGCCATGAGGGTCTTTGATAAGATGAAGGAATTCCAATGTGAACCTAGTCAAAAATCTTTTCTGACGGTATTTGATATTCTGGTTGAAGAGAACCAGTTAAATATTGCTTTGAGGTTTTACAGGCATATGAGAGAAGTAGGTGTTCCAACTACTGTTGCCTCTCTCAATATTTTGATTAAAGCGCTCTGCAAGAACAGTGGAACCATGGATTCTGCACTTCATATATTTCGAGAGATGCCTAATCGTGGGTGCCCTCCAGATTCTTATACTTATGGGACTTTGATTAATGGTTTGTGTAGATTTGGAAAGATTACTGAAGCACAGGAGTTATTTGAAGAGATGAAAAGAAGAAATTGTTCTCCTTCTGTGGTCACATATTCCTCCCTCATACATGGCTTATGTCAGTCAAAGAATATAAATGAAGCTATGGGATTGCTTGAAGAGATGAAAGGCAATGGTATTGAGCCAAATGTGTTTACTTACAGTTCTTTAATGAATGGTCTCTGCAAGGATGGGCATTCTTCAGATGCTAAGGAACTACTAGAGACAATGGTTAGCAATCGTTGTAAACCCAACACGATAACTTATAGTACCTTAATTCACGGACTATGTAAAGAAGGAAAGCTAAAAGAAGCTGTGGAGATTCTTGACAGGATGAAACTTCAGGGCCTACAACCAGATGCAGGGTTGTATGGGAAGATAATAATTGGTTTCTGTGATATTAACATGTTTCAGGAGGCTGCAAACTTCCTCGATGAGATGGTCTTTGGCAGGACTTTGCCAAACCGATTAACTTGGAGACTTCATGTTAGGATTTATAATACGGTGGTCCAAGGCCTTTGCACCCGGGGTGATATAAGTCGTGCTTTCCTATTGTACCTAAGCATGAGGACTAGGGGCATCAATGTTGAGGCTGGGACTTTTGAGACTCTTGCAAAATCTTTCTGTAAGAAAGGAGACCTACAAAAAGTTGCTCGCATTGTTGATGAAATGGTGATCGACGGATGTATTCCAGAAGAGGGAGCATGGAACACACTTCTTGATGCATTTTTGGATCAAAGAATGGTCCAAGAAGCAGTTGAATTGTTTCAGGTTGAGCATATAAACGAATTTGCTGAATCTGACATAGACATTAAAGGTGAAGCTTCTTGATTTGATATGGAATCATGGATCTTATACTTCTGTTATTCTAATTATATACCTACTTCTGATTTAGCCATACCTTATATTCTGACTTGATTACTTTGCACTTGAAATATACTAGTTTCAAGCCATATGATTGTGATCCATTATATCCAAAGAAAGACCAGTTAAACAGGATTTATTCAGTTGGGCCTTTTTTGTATAGGACCAAAAAGTTAGGATCCAGCCCAATGTCTATGTCATTCGGACCAGACGTAATCCTAATCTTAAATTGAAAAGTGAAAAATTACACCTAGCTAAAATGTAATTCCCTCTTTTTGGCAAATAGCATACAAAAGATTATTATTATTATTAAGCAAGTAGATGAACGCTATATAATTTGACTGATTAGTAGGTAAACTGGCTATATCTGTTTGCTATTAGGACAAGTTTAGATGATGTGCTCAAGCTTGACTACAAATTCGTTCTGTTTATCCAACTCTTTAGCTACAAGCCTTTCAGCATCAAGTGGATTCAAGAACATGAAAAAGTTTCCTCAATTTTTATATTCACAATTTCTGATCATAATACTGTAAAATATACTATATACTTACAGAGGACTTTAGGGTGGTATAAACAACATGAGTGGGGCTTAATTCATACCTAATGTGACATGAGAACACCTAGTGGTTTACACCAATAGATATAAAAAAAAAAAAATGAATCCTAATTGGTTCATGCAATATCTTTAAAATATGACTTATAATAGGTTTGAGATTCAAATTTTAATATTTATAATCTTTTTTTAATCATCAAATTGTGACTTCTTATGTATTGCATAAGAAAGAGATGCATATTTTTAGATTTGCAAAATTCATTGATAGCTGATAGCTAAATGTTTTAGATGTTTAGTTTGCTAGATATATAGATTAATTTTATGTACCCAACCTTGATGTTACAAACTTGTTTATTAATATTAGTTAAAAATGTTGTCGATTTGCTAGATGTTTAGTCTTGGATGTTGCAAATTTATGGCTGTCGTAAATGGCAATTTCTCGACTTGCGCTGCTGCGTTCACACTCCATGGTCCAATGTTTTGCATTACATAGTATTTTGCTTACAAATGGTTCAAAGATTCTTTTTCTATATCCATCTATCTTGTCCGAAATGGTTAGGTAGCTGTCTACAAGCTAGAACTTGGAAATTGCCCTATTTTAATCAGGGAATTCAGGATTAATTAGCCTATCATAACTGCCATTAAATCAAGAAATTAAATCTGTTGTCCTTCGGTGCGGGCCATGCATGCATGGTGGCTGTAGTCTACAACTCTAATATACTTTTGCTATGTTCATGGTGGCTGTTTGGTGTCATGGTAATCTGATGAAGATGCCATGCATGCATGCTACTTCACAACCCAAATTCCGAATAAGAAAACATAATTAGGGCTTCAAATCCAAGCTCTTTTTTTAGATGAAATTATAATTAATTTTTAATTTGATAAATATATTTGTCAATCTACTTGTTCATGTTTGTTTTTATGTTGCTTTAACAGTATTGGCTAGAAATTGAAGAGGGAGAAAAACAAACATCATGACTTCCAACATTGGTTATTACTTATAATTACGTTTTCCAGATGCACAAATAATAAAACAATCAAAATGGACCCTAAATTATAACTTTGTTTCTTTCTAATTAAGCTTTAGGATTGAATTACACGAGAAGTTATCAATGTCTAAGCCTATGTTGTTTTTGCTCTAATGTTTGATTATTGCTTCAATACCAAAAAAAAAAATTCTAATGGTAACCCTTTTGTTTGATAAGTAGAAGAAAAAAAAAATTAATAGTTAAGTTTCATAATAACATATGTTATTTTTTAATTCAATTGATAAGTTAAAGTTTCAATCTAACTGTGCTATATAAATCACTTTCCTGCTCAGCCATGTTCTAACATCACTGGAGATTTTCCTTATCAATTACCCCAATCATGAGAAAGAGAAAGAAGAAAGTTTAAAAGGCTACAGTTAGTTTTGTGATGATGAGCTTTCTCAATTTGCAATATGAACAAGCCACGCCTTTGCGAACACACTTGCGGCAGCCCAATTGCGCAAACAAGTACGTGTAGGACTAGGGATTTCTTTCTTTCACATCCTCACTCTCTAATAATTGAAAGCCAGAACTTTTTCTACAATGGGTTCCCCTCTCTCTCTCTCTCTCTCTCTCTCTCTCTCTCTCTCCAGTTTCAGGTAACAATGGATTAGGTCCTGACCTTTCCCTCAAATTAAGGTGATCTGCTCGGGAAAGTCTCAATGATGATCTAGCCATGACCTCACTTTTACAAACCCTAAAATACTACTTTTATCAACAAAAGAATTGCCTTTTATTTTTAATAAAAACTTAAGAAAAGAGAAAATTAATATAATCTCTACCCATTATTAAAATTTATAAATTTATTGAATTTTTAGGAGTAATTTTTTTTAAATCTATAAATTATCTATTATAGATTAAGATTCAAATTTGGACTATTTACGTCAATCTCCATAATTAAAATTGCCTTTTTTTATTATTATGCCTCACTTTAAGCCTTTTTTTTTCTTTCTAAATTCACATTTTTTAGCATTATTTTGAATAATTTTATAAATTTAACTAGAAGGTCCTACAAGAACCAAAGATTAAATGGAAATTGGAATTTCAGATCAAGCTCAATTAAAATAGATTTTGATGCCCTCTCTCAATTTGAACAATATCTAAACTAGAATTGGAACCATGCTTAGGATAATTGATTGAGTATATCTATAAAATAATAGTTTGATAGTCAAATATAATCTTAATTTTTTTCAAAAAAAATATGAAAACTACTAAATGTACCCCATTGTTTTCCCTTCACACCCACTAGATATGAAAGGCTAATAAAAGGTACATTTAGTTGCGGGTGTGAAGATAAAAAAATTGTACATTTAATTTTTCTGAAGAGATATAAATTCTTAATATTTTATTGCATTCAAATCAGTTTATAAATTTTTATTTTAATGTAAATATATCCCAACCTTTCAAAATAGTATAATTAAATTTAAATTTATTAAATGACACTAACTGTCATTTGAATATTCTATGTAATAACTAACATGGATAGTTTTGTAGGCTATCATTTGGCATGTTATGTGAGCAATACAAATAAAAATTAGTATCATTTAACATATTAGAATTAATTACATTATTTTAAAATGTTGGAGTTATTTACTATAAAAAAAAATTATAAATAAATTTACATGCAACAAAATATTAGAGGCTTATAATATATTCATTTTATGAAAATTTTGAGAGTATATTTAGTTATTATCCCTAAAATAATGAGCAAAATTATGGTTTTCTTTGTATGCCTACTGTTCTTGGAATTTTCTTACAATTCAAAAGGATTAGTTAAGTTGGGGTCCTCACCCTGGACTTCAAAATTAGAAATTTCTTCCATTTTCTAATCCACGTGATAAACAAGTGATTGTACTGAAATCATGAACATCCCATATAGATAGACTTGATCTGTTAAAGATCATGTTGATCTTTATCGATTGAGAACAAATGTCAATCTTTCTTAGCAAAAAGCAATTTAAGTAGCTACTTTAGTAGTTTGCCCTTAGTCTACTACTACATTATTTCATCACCAATAGACCTTCAATTCACAAAAGAAATCATGTGTTTGGACTACTTTTTTTTCTTTCCTTCAATTCATCTATGATACAGTTTGCAGAAATTGCACTAGTGCTTAAACTGTTAATGTTCTGTCAAATATTCTCTATCTCCTTTTGATCTATATTGAGATCGTGCTTGCTTTTGAATAAATAAAATAAAGAAAAATCTCATATTTAGCTCGAAATGTCTTAATGTCACGTCTAGAAATTGTGAATATTTATTATGTTATATATATATATATATAAATTTAAATCTATATTAGAGAGATATTTTTTGTGAAATAAAACTGTAAAATTTTTAAGTAAAAATAAATAATAATTCGCAAATTAAATGAGTAGTAAAAACCAAAGAACGACCAAAATAAAAATTATCTGATCTTTCCAATTAGACCAACCACTCATCATTCATAAGAGCAAGAAAGGAGCTTCAAGCTTGAACTAAAAGAAGAGAATGTTTCAAAGAATATGGCAATAAAATTTGGCATAACAGAAGCAAAGCTTCTTTTTGCCAAAAAAGGGTAGTGAGAAAAGTTGGGGCATGGTGGGAAAGGAAGAAATGTAGGATTGAAGCATAAGAGGACAATTATGGTTGTGGATTGAGAAGAGACTGATCAAATGGGTTGGAGCCACCATTGCATTTTTACTACACTTTTGCATCTTTTATCAACCTTATTATAATGAATCAAAGCATACACTTCCCTGAAAGTTTGCAAAAGGGCTTGATTCTTGGTCCCACTCAAATCTAGGCTAATGGGTCCATGAAAAAAATATGGTTTCCCAATCTCTCGAAAAGAGTTGTGGGTTGTCATGGGGTCAGCTACAACAGTTCTTGCACTAGTAAGTAGGAATGTATCCTTTTTGTAGAAGTTTTTTTGTTTTTATAATTTTTAATTGCAAACAAAACTGGATCATCATTGTTAAAAAAAAAAAAAAGTTATAAGTTGGGTCTCTAGTGGTTGGACCACTAAGGTTTCATCTTTTAGACCAGGAATATGAAGCTCAAATTACTCATCTTGACTTATAATTAATCTGATTATTATTATTATTATTATTATTATTATTATCTAGGTAGGTTTATCTTACTGATTTAATTATTTGATAACAAAATTGGTAAGGATTGCTGCTTGCTTGATAAGGAGTATCAAACCATCTCAAAGTTTGAAAAAAAATTTTAACTTATTCAATTCGTGTAATTTTTATAAGAAATGACTTTCAATAAATTTGAAATTTGAATTTCAACACTTTCATCTCTTTCTCTTATTTCTAAATTGCGATAACAAATATTAATGTTTTTGAATTAAGATAATACTACTATTTTCACATTGAGCTGACATCCATTAGATTAGACATAACCTTTATGAATGATTTACATGCTGGGGTATCCATGTTTCCATTTGCTTTAAACCCAGAAAGTAATTGCTTCCTCTAAATCATTCAAAACCCTTGATATTGATCGGCAAACATTTGGCTTGGAAACAATTCCTTCTTTCTTTTCCTACCACTGCTTTCTCATGGCAGCAATTAACTTGACAAGAACTCACTTTGGGCTTTGAAGTTTGAACTACATCTGCAACTGCAAGTGAAGCCAGCCAAGTCATTGAGAGAGATCTGTCTCTCATGTTTTCCTGTCCCCGCGACAGCCAATAATCCTTTTCCGAATCATAGCAGTCTCTTGTTTTGTTATCAACCTTGTAAAACAAGCAGAAAGAACAACAATTCAACATTAATCAAATTAGTATATAGTAATTAAGAAGAACATAGAAGTCTGGGTATCTAAAATATAATAAGTATGAAGGCTAATTAACACTTGCAATACTTGGTGACAGAAATTGAAGAGGAGATCATTAATACATTGATCTTCATGTGAAGAAAGTAGGCACTTCATTATTGAGAAAAACAACAACAATTAAATTGTCTTAACTAGAGGTAAGAATTGTAGATTTATGAGGTTGAACTAGATGATCAGTGATGATTGAATGATGTCTGTGTTGTTCATAAATCTTTGAGCAAATCTAGACAATTTGACCGTAATTAATCGTCTCATAAAAGTTCAGCAAACATTTCTCGTGCATATTGTTCGAATTCAATGTACATTTTACAAGCAAAAAGAGTACTTGATAATCGACCATAGTTATAAGCTTGACAAGTACTTGCTTTAGAACAACGGTAATTTCAATGGTTTTCATTGAGAAATTTTACAGTAAGGTCAAAAATTTTTTATATTTTTTGTTCATAATGAGGTACAAAATGAAAAATAAGGAATCAAATCTTAAATCTATTATCTCTTGAGAAAGGGTAACAATCACTAAGTCAAAACTTAGTTGTTCAAAATTATTTTACTTTACTATAAAATTAACAGAAACACACTAATTAAGCATAAATTTAGTATCATTAGATATAAAATATATTAGAAATATTGTAAACACATGAAAATAAATATAAACACATCTTATATCAAAATCACATCTATACGTTTGTTCTAACGCATGCACTATATTTTTAATATATTTTACGTCTAATGATATTAAATTTATATTTAATTATATGTGTTTATCTTATTCTGATACTAAGATAAAAAATTTTAATTTTATCGTAAAAATTCTCAATTTTCATCCTCCATTATTAAATTGAATGCACCAAATTAATTTAAGAAATACGTTTAAAAGTTAAAAATCCCTAATCGTAATATAAAAAACCCTTACTTTTTCAATCTTTTGTCCCTTCATTCCCCTCTACACAAACTACATATTCTACAATCTTTAACCGGAAAAGAGAGTAACAGTATGATTTTGCATGATCAGACTCGAACATCACCATGACGAAATATTGATCGCCTAGACTGAGGGCAGACACATTTGATTGGTCATCTTAAAGGGATCAGTCATAAAACTCATGGTTCAGAGACAAGGAAATAGTTATAAATATCATGCTTTGCCAAACCTTTCAAGCACATGTTCAAGCAACAGTGATGCCTCTGATTCACGCGGGGTGACTTGTCATCATCCTTAATACATAGTCCCACCGAACCTGTTCTTTTCAATGGTTTCCAAGCCGATAATTTTCTTTATTTACCAACCAAGTTTTTGTGAGAAATTGCAAAATAAAAATGATAAAAAAAAGGGGTATCGTAGTAGAAATAATTGTAATGGGACCCAAAAATAGAAACGTCAGGGAAAAATCCTGACTTGATTTTATAATCGTTATGAATTAGCCTCAATCATGGATGATAAGATCTAAATTTGTTTGACTTCTTCAGCGTGGGCTAGCCAAGCAGTGGGACCCTTTGTTCTTGCAGTGCGGTGGCATCTTAACTATGGGACAACCACCCACATGGGACACTGACCATCCCTTGAAGGTTAATGGTAATATCCATGCTCGACTCACTCAAACACCATGATTCAAAGATATAGAGCACTCCTGCTTGGCTTGATTTATTGATGGTATATAAAATATTTTTTAATTTTAATTATAATAACAAAAAAGAAAAACTTGGATGGCTTTTTCTTTATGGAGGGCAAAAATTGCATGGTATTTTTTGTTTTCTTTTTGTGAGCTCGAAATGTTATTAATTTGTGTTTCCTTGCCTAATTTTTGATGATTGAGTGAGTGTTCTTTTTTGCTCTTGTCTATCTTTTGAGTATTGCTTTAGAATGATAATGTCTTCATCTTCTTTGTATTTTTAAAAATTTTTGAGTATTTTCTTAAATTTGTGTTGATCGAAGTTTTTATGTTAGTGTTGTGCATGATAAAACAATAATAAAAACGCATCACGTGGCGCACTTAGAATGCATCACGTGGTGCACGAAGAAAAAATATAAAAAATAATACAAGGAGTCAGGTACGATTCGTTAACCTAATTCTGAATTTTTTTATTAAAACTCTGTCTAATTTTTTGATTGACTTAAGTATTAAAATGTCAATGTAGGGAACAATCTCTGCGTCTTTTTAATCATCATTTTTTTTTACAGAGTTTTCGATAATACGTGACAGAAAGATCGAGACAAAAACGTTAATAATTCGTCACTGTTATAATCGAGTAATAACAATTACTTTATTAAAAAATTAATTTGAATATATGATAAAATTATTAAAAATATAATTTTAGTAAAAAACAAAAAATTAAAAAACAAAGACAAAAGGTATCCCCTTTCACTCTTATCTATTTTTGACAACTGGCCCGCGTAACCAGCCATCCAAACAAAGTATTAGAAAAAAAAAAATTGCTGCAAATGCTAATTAGAAAGATAATAGTGATCGACACGAACATGATTCGTCATTTGTTGATATATGCATTGTTTTCCAAGACACAGTGAACTGCAGTGTCTTAATTTCTACATTATTAATAGAGATGTGATTTGCAAAGTGACAGCAAGTGGATCCCCTTAGACTGTCTAATTAAATTCTATGATTCTAAAACTTGATGCATCCAACCCCGCAAACCTAGATTCATTAATGAAAATGTTTTACAGCTTAAATATCACCAAAGTTTTTAAATGGTTTAGGCCCCCACTGGATTTTCTAGAAAGTCTTCAATCTATAGAAGATTTTAATTTCTTTTATTTTTCTCACTTTGATTTTCTCCAGCATATGCCCCCCCCATTATTATTGCAGCATTAATTCATGAAATTTGAATTAAACAGGATTTCTCAATTCAAGGGAAATTTTATAATAGAATTAATTGATTTTATTGTAAAGTCAATATAAATACATATGATCAAATGTAAATTTAGTATTATAATATTACAAGTATTATAAATATATAAGAATAAACATAAATATATTTTATAATAAAATTATTATTTTTTATGTTTATTAATTTTAATTTTATATTTATTTTCGTTTGTTTACTAGATTTTTAACATATTTTGTACTTAATAACATTAAATTTTGTTATGAATAGTAATTCGAATATTATTTTAGCGAATTATATGAAGACACGTGGTATATTCGAGAGGGATCAGACATAATAAAAGATTTGGATAAAAGAGGACAAAGACGTAATTGCGACATGAGGAAATTCCCCATAAATAGGAAATATGTATGATTCCTGAGGACAGATAATATTTTTCCTACTGAAACTCTGAAAAGATTATTCTCTGAACTTAAGATTATTTTCTGACTTAAGTATCGGAGTGAAAACATAAGGAACAACCCCTGCGCCCCTCTGATTATTTTTTCCTTTGCAGAAAGTTCCAAAGTAGAAGGTACGAATCTCGAGGTAAGGACGTTAGCAACACGTGATTTTTGACAGTAACTGCAACAAATTTATACTTAATTATATATATTTACGTTAGTAAAACAAAAAGTTTGATTATATTGTAAAAATTTCCAATTCAATTCTTTTTTCTTTGTAATTTACTATAATTGTCTTAAAGATCAATATATATATATATATATATATATATATATATATATATATATATATATATATATATCCGAAAGAAGTGTAATAACCAAAAAAATTAAGATTCGTCATTTATCCCTTATTTTATAAGATAAATTTTCATAGAATTGCCATTAGATTCTGAACACTTTTCTCTCTTTTTCAAATTTTCCTTAAACTTCTCATATTTTTTTATATATATAATTAAAGTTTCTGATTTAAAAGGATTAAAAATATAAATGTTAAAATTCGAGTCTCAAGTCAAATCTACATAATTTTTATATTTTAAAAGTAGATGCATAATTATTTGAATCAATATTTAGTTAAGATCTAAGTATTTTTTATTTTAATTTCCAAATTTTTTATAAACAAAAGTTAATTTTTCCATAGCCACCACGAACATTTAGCATATACAATACAAACAAGCAGGTCCAAAACTGTGGCGGATAGGCACTAGACAGTGTGCTTTGTGCTGCAACATGGTCAAGATGAGCGAGCCTCCATTCTGGAAAAATATGCACGACGACTCCAATAGCAAGTTTTTTCGATTCTTTTCTTTTTCCCCGGCCCTACTCAATGTCTCAAAGCAGCACTTACTGTCGTTGCCTTGGTGGGTTCCACTTGTCTCCTAAGATTACCGTTTTCTTACTTCTCTAAGGCATATCAGCGAACACTTTGCTCCAATCCCAGGCGAGTGACGTGACTCGAGTGGCCACCCCATGATAGACACTGTTTGACTCAATTGCTTTTAAGTAAATGTTTGTAGATAACCATGCGAAGAAAATTCAATTCAACGAGTCAATGGCAACTTGATTTTTAATACGAAATTGCTTTCGCAGGATTAAATTTTTACAGCATCAGATTCAGAGGTCATTTTCCTTTAAAATTAATATGATTTTCAATGTATCCGACCAAACTTTCCTACCGTTTATAATACTGAGGTGAGGTTGAAGATTTATATTCATGCTTATTTAGTCTACCAACCTCTGTGTTACGTTTTAACTTCGGCTGAATAAATATGTATTCTGGTCTGAAGTTGGTTCATAAATTCAGTTGTTGGAAGCCATTTTAAATCCTAGCAACCACAAGAATTCGCATTTAATATGTTAAATAAAGAGAAAGAAAGTATGGACATTGTATTGAATTTTTGCATTGCTGCAAAGCAGCTTTGATTCAAGTATTTAATCAAACATCTTGACAACAAAATTAAGTCTTTGAAATTGGTTAAGTGATATTGATAGATAACATACTTGCCTTGGCTTTGGTTTTATTTTCATTACTTATTCAATGATTGAATTTGATTTGATGGCATCGAATTATAATTTTGATATTTTAATATTATATTAACAAATCTGAATCGTATTTTTATTTTTTTATAAAAGTTATCGATAATTTCAATTTTATTTGATTAGAAGAATTTGCGATGCTATAAAAATATATTAAAATCATTAATATATTTTTTTTTCCAGTGAAATATGTGGTGTTAGAAAAAGGATCCAATCGGGTGAACTTATATTTTTATTTTTTGGATATTATTAAAAGCATTATTTTTTATCGTTCGTAAAAAAATGATTTTCATCTTTAAGTTTTTCGTATTAAATCGTTTGTCTGGAATTTATATTGTTTTCTCTTTTTATTGATTATCGCAATCGTTTTCTTGACACGCAATATATAAACTATCGCCATTCCTTCAAATCCTTTTCTTCCGATCAACGTTACAGATTCTAACCAAAAAAATTATTACCACTATCGCTTATCATCAAATTTAGTCTTCCAAGATGAAAGCTGGGTCTGTTATAAGTGCTGAAATCATTAAATGGAATCACGATTCTCACGTTAGGTAAACCCCATCTTCTTTAATCTTAAAAATACAAATCAAAGGCTCGAAATAAAATAATAAGGTTAATTTTGATAAAATAAAAATAATAAATATTAAAAATAAATATTTTTTAATAAAATAATAAAAAATAATTTTACCTTCTTATTATTTTATCTATTTTATTCAATGAGCTTTCAAATTCACCCTAAAGCTTTTTATGCCCTAAAATTTCTTAAAAGAAAAAGAAAATTACAGTGGGTCCACTGTACTGTGTGTAGATATAATAATTGGAAATACGGAAAAAATATTATAAGTTTCCCTGGGGTACAAGCTCATGGTGTCTGGCGCTGAACTGTCTTGATTGCGCTTCTTCCTAGCAACCGAGCTAAATGCTTCGACCATCTGCAGCCACTTGTTTTCACTCATTTGATGCTCTTTTATCTCCTTTCCATTAATAAAATTGATGAATCTTGGACGGTAGATGAGAAAAACAATTACTGTTCGTACTTTTCTTCCACTATTTTGACCGATATTTAATTGAATTAAATGAAGTTTTATTAAGGAAAATCCAATGGATATTATTAAGGATAAGGATATAATCTGATCGAAATTATACCAAATTAAAAAAAAAATTGAACTTAATTTGAAATAAAACTGGAATTACTCAAAATCTCTCAATTAAGTTTGTTTAATTTGAATTTTGAGGTAGACTATTTTACATTCGAATTTAGATATTTTATAAAATAAATTAATAATTAAAATCAGATAAAATATATACTAAAATATAAAAACTTTGACAATTATATTAAAAAATCAAATTAATTTCAATTCAAATTCGATTCGAGTAATTTATAAATACATATATCTTATTACACTTTAATTAAAGTTATAATTAAAGTATATAAACATCTATATAACGAATCTTTTAATTGATACGAATTTCTTATTTTTATTGAATACTAGATTGTATTACCCAATTTGGTAGGAAAATATAGAATATAGTGCACATGGAAATTAGTCAATCTTTCAATTATTTCCCTCATTCTTTAAGTTAACTTCAAACTTATATGCAGTCAATTGTTGTTACTTTACGTTGAAACAAATTAGATAGCTACCCACTTGTTTTAAATTCAAACCAGATCAGTCTAAAATCCCCAACTTATTTAAAAGCATTAAATATTAAGTCGAGATTTAATTATCCCATGATTTTATTATTCATCCTACAAACTTTCAATTACAAATTATTAAAAAAAAAAAATTCATGAGAAGTACAAGAGATTCAATGAAACACCCACTTTTCATTTTTATTGATCTCAACTTCCCAATTTTAATTCTAAACAACTTGCATTACACCCTATTATTGATAAAATTTAGTAGCGGAATGTAGATTGGAAGGCTAGTTGGTATTTACACTCACCTCTTCAATTAACACATTCCATGTTTATACTTCTTTTATGTCTTCATGAATTTATTATTATTAACTCATCCATGGTGGTTAAAGAATGATGATAGAAAGGGTATACATTAATTTTAGGGTATTTAAATTTGAACTTATTGTATTTTATGATATATATAAGTTCTATAATTACTCGAATATTTTTAATTTTTGTTATTTAAATTCTATTCATGCTAAGTCAAATTTTATTTTTTTAACTCAAATTTAAAATAGATTTTAATGTATATTATAAAAAATAAATTAAATTAAAGATTATAATTAGTAGATTTAATAAATTATTACATTAAAAATAAATAAATAATTTATAATAATATATAATATTAAAAAATTATTATTTACATATGAATTTGAATAATGAATATAATAAAATTATCATCTAAACTTTGTTTGAACCCATGATAAATAATATTTTTAATATCCAAATCTCACTCGACTAAAATTATAAAACATCTAAATCCTTCGTAATCAAATAGAATAATGTAAAATATATATTTATAAAATATCCTTTTTTATCCCATTAAAAAAATAATTACCTAATATATTAATAGTAGATAAAATTAAAAAAATAATATATACCTTAAAAAAAATATAAAGTAAATAAAATAAACATGTAAGCATCATTACAATACCATTCACGGAATTTAAAAACTTCACCTTGTGAATAATTATCTTTTACCTATTCATGCAACCGAAGTTCCGATCGTAGTTTTTAAATCTCTGTCTCTACAGTGAGAGGAACATCAGAAGAGACAAAAGAAATGGTGTCAATCTTCTTGGTTCCTGAACTGTGAATTGCGAAATGGCGCCGTATTTCTTTGACTCCAGGAAAGCATTTACCAGTTTTGTTAAAGACGTTGGCTCACTCATCGGTCAACACTCTGTTCAATGTTTAAACCCATCCGGCGACAGTTTCCTCTTGCTTGCTAACAGGGCTTTTCACGCGTGGCTCAAAGAACGCTCATTCAAAAAAAAAGCACTGCCAAAGTATCGCTGTTGCTTTCTGTAATAAAATAAAAACGCAGCTCAATCAAGTCATTGTCTCGTTAATGATTATTACGACTCTGCTGTTCTCCCTCCACCCTCTGTTTTGCTTTTATCTCTTCGAAATCTTTTCCATGCAGTATAATTTTAAATCTAATATAATGGTATGATAAAAAATATTTAATAAAATTATTATTATTATTATTATTAAATATTTTAATTTTAATATTAAAATAAATTATAAAATTTATATTAAATTATCAATATAAATTTTTATTTATTTTTATTTATTTTTATTTAATGTAACATATCCTTTTAAATATTACTTTCTCGTATATTTTTAAATTATTTTTTTTTAATTTTCACCTAATCTTAATATTTTTTATATTTTTTCATAATCTTCACTCTTCTAATTAAAATATTTACATATTTACATAGTACATGTTCAAATAAATAAAAATAATTTTTATTTATTTTATCTTTGATTTATAAATGTATTTATTTATCATTTTATTTTATTGAATATCGCAACATTTATAAATTAAAAATTATGAAAAATAAATTTTCAAATAAGGTTAAATTTTTTTTTAATTTCCCGATGGAAAAATTTTGTTCAATTACTAATACTACGCATATAATAAAAACTAAGAAAATATATTCAAATTTTAATACATAACTTTCGCACTTTATAATTCCACGCTGAGTCTTGCACTTCTTAGCCTCCTCGTCCTTATCAGTTTTCTGTTTGTACTAGAAAAAAAATAAAAATCGAGGTTTGCATTTTTTTTTTCTGATCTCCCGGCTTCCTGACCTCCATGATTCTGTTTAAAATTCAGGATAGACAACAAATGAAAATGCCCACATCATAATACTCCCCACTCTTCTTCTTCTTCTTCATCTCTCTCATCCATTCATTCAATCCTGTCTCTATAATGGCAGGACACAATCCTTCTCATTCTAGAAGCTTACTCAAAACCTCTCTCTTCAGCTGACTCAAATATATTCACACCAAAGCTCTTCACTTTCTTCCTCATCCATCACTTCCATTTGCAACAATGCTTCTCCTTTTCATCTGCTTTCTCTTCTTCACCTTTCCTCCAACTTACCTTTCTCTCAACCAAGAAGGCCTCTACCTTCTCCAAGTCAAAGCCTCCCTTTCCGACCCTGAGGCCACCCTTTCCTCATGGAACCCTCGTGACCCAACGCCATGCAACTGGCGCGGCGTTGCTTGCGACTCTGCCACTGGCTCCGTCACTTCCCTTGACCTCGCTAACACCAACCTTGCCGGTCCTTTCCCTACCCTCCTTTGCCGTCTGCAAAACCTTTCATTCATCAACTTGTACTTCAACGATATCAATTCCACCATTCCTTCCGACATCTCCACGTGTCAGAATCTCGTCCACCTTGATCTATCTCAAAACCTCCTCACTGGTGAACTCCCCCACACTTTGGCTGGCCTTCCTAACCTTAAATACCTCGATTTAACCGGTAACAATCTATCGGGAGATATTCCGGAGTCGTTCGGACGCTTCCAAAAGCTCGAGGTTTTGTCTCTCGTTTACAACCTACTAGATGGTACAATCCCCGCATTTTTAGGAAACATAAGTACCCTAAAAATGCTAAATTTGTCGTACAACCCATTTAGTCCGGGTCGGATACCGCCGGAGCTTGGCAACTTAACTAACTTGGAGATTTTGTGGCTCACCGAGTGTAATTTAGCTGGCGAGATTCCTGACTCGTTGGGTCGACTCAAGAAGCTCACTGATTTAGACCTCGCCATTAACCACTTGGTGGGGAATGTCCCAAGTTCGCTCACTGAGTTGGTTAGTGTAGTCCAGATTGAGCTGTACAACAACTCATTGACCGGGAAGTTACCTCTCGGGTTCTCGAATTTGACCAAGCTGAGACTCCTTGACGCGTCGATGAACCAGTTAACGGGAAACATTCCGGACGAGTTGACTCAGCTGCCACTCGAAAGTCTCAATCTTTACCAGAACAACTTCGAGGGAACTTTACCACCGAGCATCGCCGACTCTCCAGCTCTGTACGAACTCAGAATCTTTCGCAACCGACTTACCGGGGAGTTACCCCAAAACCTGGGCAAAAACTCGCCGCTTAGATGGCTCGACGTCTCCAGCAACCAATTTACTGGCCCTATACCGCCAAGTTTATGCGAGAAAGAGAACCTGGAGGAGATTCTAATGATATACAACTCGTTTACGGGTCAAATACCATCGACTTTAGCTGAGTGCCGGAGCCTGAACCGGATCCGACTCGGTTACAACAAATTATCCGGTGAAGTACCCGCCGGTTTCTGGGGTCTCCCTCACGTATATTTACTTGAGCTTGTCAGTAACTCGTTCACGGGTCAGATTGGGAAATCAATTGCAAATGCGGCAAATTTATCGCTTTTGATTATATCTAGGAACGAGTTTAGTGGGTCGTTGCCTGAAGAAATTGGTTTAGTAGATAACTTAGTTCAGTTTACTGCTAGTGACAATAAGTTTAGCGGTCCTTTGCCTAACAGTATAGTGAAGCTTGATGAACTTGGGATTCTTGATCTTCATGGGAATGAGTTGGAAGGGGAATTGCCCAGTGGAATTGAGTCTTTGAAGAGGTTAAACGAGTTGAATTTAGCTAATAATCAGTTCTCAGGGAAGGTTCCTGATGGTATAGGGAGTTTGTCTGTGTTGAATTACCTTGATTTGTCTAGTAATCAGCTAACCGGAAGAATTCCGTCCAGTCTGGAGAAATTGAAGCTTAATCAACTTAACCTGTCGAATAATTTGTTATCTGGTCAGTTACCGTCTTTCTTCGATAAAGAAATGTACAAAAATAGCTTCTTAGGCAATCCTGGTTTGTGTGGGAATTTTAGTGGGTTGTGTGCTGGTAGGGATGGATATAAGCATAAAGGTTATATTTGGTTGCTTAGATCCATTTTTGTTTTAGCTGCTTTGGTGTTTGTTGTTGGTGTGGTTTGGTTTTACTTCAAGTACCGTAGTTATAAGAAAGTAAGGGCTATTGATAAGTCTAAGTGGACTTTGATGTCGTTTCATAAGTTGGGTTTTAGCGAGTATGAGATATTGGATTGTCTTGACGAGGATAATGTGATAGGGAGAGGATCTTCCGGGAAAGTTTACAAGGTTGTGCTTAGTAGTGGTGAGGCTGTGGCTGTGAAGAAGCTTTGGGGAGGAGTGAAAAAGGGTTGTGAGAGTGTAGATCTTGAGAAAGGTCAGGCTCCGGTTCAGGATGATGGGTTTCAAACCGAAGTCGAGACTTTGGGGAAGATTAGGCATAAGAATATTGTGAAGTTGTGGTGTTCATGTACCACTCGGGACTGCAAGCTTTTGGTGTACGAGTACATGCCAAATGGTAGCTTGGGTGATCTGTTGCATAGTAGTAAAGGTGGTTCGCTGGATTGGCCAACGAGGTATAAGATTATTGTGGATGCAGCTGAGGGACTTTCTTATTTGCATCATGATTGTGTTCCTCCGATTGTGCATAGAGATGTCAAGTCCAACAACATCTTGTTGGATGGGGATTTCGGTGCTAGAGTGGCCGATTTCGGAGTTGCCAAGGTGGTCGATGCAACAGGAAAGGTTGCTAAGTCTATGTCTGTGATTGCTGGCTCTTGTGGTTACATTGCTCCAGGTTTGTTGGTGAAAACTTTATTATCTTCCTAGTGATTGAACGTTTTAATTATTTCCTGTACATTGCTTGTATTAGTTTATAGTAATATCTTTGAATACGGAGTCTGAAATATCAAGAGAACTATTTTAAAGACCATAGATTAGCTGCTACAAACGCCATACATAGGTGTCTGTTTATCAGTTGATTTCATGTTTTATGCCAATCTTTCATCAGACTGCAATCTCTGGTACTTCATTAACATCTCCTGCTGCCTTTTTATTCTAATATAATTTTGATATTAATGATCTTTATATACATTGCAGCTCTCGTCATTGCCTGTTATTTTTTTTAACTCTTTCTAAATTGATCTCCATAAAACTTCTGGTGCAGAGTATGCATACACTCTTCGAGTGAATGAGAAGAGTGACATCTACAGTTTTGGCGTAGTTATACTTGAGTTGGTCACAGGCAGACTGCCAATTGACCCAGAGTTTGGGGAGAAGGATCTGGTAAAATGGGTCTGCACCACTCTAGATCAGAAAGGAGTGGATCATGTTCTTGATTCCGAACTCGACCCTTGTTTCAAAGAAGAAATAAGCAAGGTCCTCAACATTGGACTCCTTTGTACCAGTCCACTCCCGATCAACCGCCCGGCAATGAGAAGGGTGGTGAAGATGATGCAGGAAGCTGGAACTGATCAGAACCAGCCCAAGGCTGCTAAAAAGGATGGGAAATTGACTCCTTACTACTACGAAGATGCCTCAGACCAAGGAAGTGTGGCTTGAGAAAGTTTTCCTCGTAGCTTATTGCAAAAACAACGCCACAGTGTGCTACGTCTACGCCTCTAATTTTTCTTGCTCTCAAAAGTTTTGCTTTTCAGTCATTTTACCCACGTATGTTTGCTTCACAGGAAAGAGAGTAGGGCTTGAAAATTACACAGTGAGAGAGGGAAAGAGAGCATGTTTATGATGGAGTTCATCAATGTACACTGTAAATTTATTTTAACAATTAAGGTTTTATTCCACGTCTACAAAAAGGATACTCGCCTGCATAAAGATTTTAAGGCATTGAAAATGGTGTCCGCACTTTGAAAGTGATGCTTCAGATTTTGCCTGTTAAACAGGAGAAGAATCCCATTAAAGGGCATTTTGCCCGGTAAAAGAATGGTTTGAATAACAGGAATAAGCTACAAATCCATTGCTGAACTAGTTAGGTGAGTTTGATTATCAATGGGGCCAAAACCATTTATTCCAATGGCGCTTCTGCTGCTTGTTATTGCTCTGCTTTATTGAGACTTGATCCACACATCACTTCGGAAAGTGATAAATGACAAGACCCATATAGGCGCTCGTAGACCGCGGCCTTAGGCTGTTCAAGTGTCATTGTTTGAGTACCTCTTTAAATTTACCTGTTCTAAACATTTCTAGCAGGCATAAGGCATTTCCGAGGATTTGACAGTTTAGTGCACATTAAACCCACACCAGAATGCTACTTCACTGCCCTTTACTTGCTTTGCAAATGATCATTACCACCGCATAATTCAATTGCTGGTATCAGTCAGCATGCTGGTACAAGACAAAATTCCAACATAATGAGACAGTGTAGTACACTGGTTTTGTTGTTTATTCGAGTTAGGTGAGGGTTTGCTTTCAACATGATTCAGAAGGCTCTGCTTGTTATCCCTTGGTAATCTGGCTGACCCAAATAAAACAAGGTAGTTAGGAATCTGCCATATATGGACCAAGCTAAGCCAAAACTGAAAAATCCTTCTATTCTAGGCTCTAGACTTGGCTTAAAATTTGGTTGCAAACACCAAAACTGCTGCTACTTGTGGTTCCAGGTTAGGGTAGGCCGGATCTGTCAGTTCTCTCTTTACTTTATTTCATTAAAGACATATCTACGTTCTATTTTCACCCTTATTTTGTGGATTCAGGACAAATCCCAAATGTGGGTCGCTTTTAGTAATTGTGAATATCGTAAATCATCAGTGCACGGGTGGCTTGAAGGTCTGAAATTTCCTTTCAGTAACACCGCTGGAACACATTGAATGCAGCTCCTTGGTAATTGGGACCATAGTTGAATTGTCAAAATCTATATGGTTCAATTTCCAAGTATGAAAAATTCGTTTTCTGAAGTCTCTCAATCTGTAAACCCTTTTCCCAGTCCAATTATCAAGTCTCCTCCTGTTCCGGGAAAGAAAAAAGCGACAAGCATTTTGCGCCTACACTGTTGTGAATCGAGCATTCTTTTTTTTATTTTTTTAATGAAGAACCAAGCTCGTTTTGTTTTCATGACTCTTGGCTGTCGGCAGCCTTCTATTACCCGGAAAAGCAAGATGGGTAAACAAGTCAAACTCAAACCAAAGCTCAAGCATGAAGCCGAAAGGCCTACTGACACCTGCTACCAATGTTTTATGTTGGGCCACAGTGGGTTCTGATCCAAAAATATTTTGGGTTATCTTTCGGCCTGTTTCAGAAAATCTGTGTACTATGTCTTAATCGGAAGATTAACTTGGTAATCTTTAACTGTACATAGTAATACGACCCAAACACATATAAATTAATATATATATATATATATATATATATATATATATATATAGAATATGAAACGAAATAAAATATAAAGAAATTTTTTTGCATGATTTGTCAGGTTTAATGAGTGCCAATTTCTTTTACAAGTCTATAAATAAGCACTGACATAAATTGAGATAAGTACAAGCACTTGAATCTCATGTTAGGTTCATTACTGATTTAAAATACAGACTTTCAAAATGTTCTGAAGCTTCTTCTTCTTCTTCTACCAAACTTGAAACGACTTCCTTTCCGCCATTCTTTTTATGTGCGAACACGACAAATTACTACCTGCGTTTGTTGCAACTAAACTGTGATTTAAATGATTGGTAAATTACAGTTGTGTTTCGTTGAGATTATTGAGACTGTATTTTTCAATTAACTTATGCAACCAAAAAATAAAAAATAAAATTAGATGAGTGATATTTAAGTCTAAACAACAGGTTCTGGAGTTCTTGTTTGCAAAAGTCTTGTCGGCTGAACTTAAATCCAAGCTGCACAGAGGCAGACAGCTTTTTTTTTTTTTTTTAAATGAACGCCTTTAATTTACGAAAGAAAAAAAAAACAAATGTTAAGATTTAAAACATGCAAAACTTTCATATTAAGATAAAGAAAATAAAAAGATCATCATTTAAATTAATATTTATATTGAATTTTTTAAACAAAAAAATTATAATAAAAGATATTTGGATGAGATTCAAAGTTGAAACTGACCATTCTTTTATTACCCATATCGTGATAAGATATTTTTGTCATTTTACACTTGCAACTCTTGACCAGTTAGCAATTTATTTTTTGTAGAATCAAACAAAGGCCAATAATGAATTAAGAACTTGCTACCTAAGCTTCATGACATGGCAAAGCAAAGAACAGTCAGAATACGTCCCAAAAGGGCCAAAACGATGTGATTGGGTCTCAAGAATTTTCTCCAATTAAGCTCGCGTGATTACAATTTAATTTCCAACTGCCTAAGGGCTTTTTTTTTTTTAAATTAAAGATTATAAATTCTGAAAATAAATTTTTCAGAAAAACTGGGGACATATGCCTTTGGGATCAGATTGGATGCAACCGCACCCTTGGTGCAGTGGCATCCGAACATATGGGACAATTTTGAAGGGATAAATTTATATTTTTATCTTTGTTTTTAAAATTTTTTAATTATTTTAATAAAAAAATTTAATAATATTTTTTATCATTTTAATCTTACTATCTATTTAGACCTTTCTCAAGCCCCGCAGCGTGGGTGGTGGCCGCCCGAAACCAAGTATATCCCTGCATTTGGGGTAGAACACCAACTCTTTTACCAAATGAATCCCATTTTGTCAAAGTCTATGCACTTACTCAACTCTTTCAATAACTCTTCAAATCGTTATTCAAACGTCAAAGTTCAATCCCATATATGGGAGTGAGCCTTTTGAACACGTTACTTTATGGACTAGCCAGCCCAGCCAAAACCCTTTCCTTCTAATTTCTCCAATTCTCCTAACAATTTAAGAAGTCATTAACATCAGCCAAAGATCATAGTTTTACTTTTAGTACAGAAAACATGAGCCGAGGTGAGGATGTTGCTTATGATTTGGTATTGGTTCTTCTATCAATCTCTCTTTTCATTCTTGGTATATTCCTGTTCATCATCTGCAGAAAGAAACCAGTAAAATCCGATCAAAAACAAGAACTACCTGTCAAGCTTTGTGCAAGCGCGTATCAATTAACGGATATAGATGCAGCGACAGATGGCTTCAACCATAGGAGAATCATCGGCAAAGGCCGTTTAGGTACTGTTTATGCAGGCATGTCGCCAAGGGGGGAGCTTGTCGCGGTGAAAAGGATACATCCACGACTGGTATTGAGCAATGCTGGTTTCGGGTTTGCTTCCATAGTCAAAACATTGTCTTTAGCTCAACATCCTAACATAGTCCCCATTACAGGGTTTTCACAAGCACCAGGTGAGAGAATTATTATAATGGAGTTTGTTGGTATGGTGAATTTAGAATTTTATTTGCATGAAAACTCCGATGGTGCAGCATTGTTAGATTGGAACAGGCGTTTGAGGGTTGCTGCAGGGGTTGCTAGAGGGATTCAATATCTGCATGAAGGGATGGCACCAAACATAATCCATGGATGTATTAAGCCATCAAATATATTATTAGATGTGAAATTTACTGCTAAGTTATGTGATTATGGACTATCATTTTTGGCACCCAAAGAGAAGATAGGGCTTGTGGGGTATGCAGACGATGAGTATTGGGTTGAAAGAGGAGGCGGTTCTTGCAAGGAAAGCGATGTTTATGGTTTTGGGGTGGTTTTGTTGGAGCTTTTGACCGGGAGGAGAAGTGAAGAAGGGTTGCTTGTTAGATGGGCATTGCCATTGATTAGGGAGAGAAAGTTTAATGAACTTTTGGACCCAAAACTTGTAATTCCTTCTGATACAAAACCTCTTGTTAGACTGGCTAAAGTTGCTTCAGCTTGTGTTGGTAATTACAGAAAAGACAGGCCTTCTATTTCTCAAGTGGCAACCATTTTGAACAATTTGGAAATTGAGGCCTGTAATTAGATAGAATCAGCCAAAAGTTTCTGGTATACCAACCACCATTTTAACTATTTGTAAGCAAGCAATTTTGTTCTTGAGAATTTTACCTTCATATTGGAACTATTGAGTTTGTTTGTTGATTTACTTTGATCATGGAAAAGCTAAATCAGATTGTACACATGCACATGGGATGTCTACAAAATGGGTGTAGGACAGAATTGGGAAATGAGAAAGAACTTTGTGGGAAAACACTGAAATGCATGGAAAAATGGGAAAAGGGAGAGGGGCTCGGCTTCACCGGCTTCTTGTCTTTGAGCGGTGATTGATTATTAATCCTTGTTTCCGTGTGGCAACATTGGTGAAAGAAAGGCATAACCCTTTTCGGCTCTATCATTTCACTAAAACGACCTTGATGTAAATCATTAACCAATAATAATGTTCATAAAATTAATATCATGTTGTTTGGACTTTGATTCTCCCTCCAATTATTCTTGTCTACTTTATTTAAATGTAAATTATAAATCCTTAATTTTCAATCGATTCTGCTAGCTTTATCTCTTATAGTATTGTGTGTTATATATATATATATATATATATATATATATAGCATTTTTAAAGTTTTGTTTGTGCTTAAATCCAGATTTCCTAACTATTTTAAGTTGATCCCTGTTAATCTTAAATATGATACAAATAAAAAAAATACAAATAAAATGAATTAAAATTTAATAAAAATTATATATAAATATAAAAAAAATAAAAAAAATGATTTTTGATACATAATTTTCTCGTATTTTATAATAAGTGAATATAAATTTTATACATAAATTATCATATTTAACTTATATGATGTCTAACTGAAACGATGAACTGAAATGTTCTCCAAAATATCCATATATTTAACTTATGATTAAATTATTAATTCTACTGTTGAATAAGACTCCGTAATGGTAGTTATAATTTCTTTGTCAGCCTCATCGGTCGGTGGAAGCTATTATGAGACTTGGGTCACGTTTGGTAATGACATTGACTAAATGACGGGAAAATAGATTCAGATCCAGAGCAGGCTTAGCCCAAGTAATATGCCTACTTAAGGTCGCGGCCCCTTTAGTTTTTAGAAGGACAATCATAAACAAGAATGTAAATATTTTTATTTTTTGAGATCATTTACTAAACCCTTTTAATTCAGAAAAGGGATTGAAATTGCTTCTTTGGATTCAGTTTTCAACTTTTTTTCTTATTAATTTTTAATTTTAAGCATCATAAAATTTTGAAATTAATCTTATACATTCTTGCACGTCGAATAAATATTATATGTTGATTTGATTTTCTTAAAAAAAATTATAAAAAAAATAGTACCTTAACTATTTAAATTTATTTTTAAAATAATTAAATAATTTTGAATTTGAGATGCCTAATTTTTATATATTAAAAAATAAACTCATAAGTGATAGAATGTAGTAGAATAATTACAGCATTTTCCAATGCTTTATGAATATGAACATTATTCTTAATTGCAAAACATTGCGAGAAAGAGCACATTCTATAATTTGTAAGACTAAGAAACGTCAAAAAACTAATCTTTTCTCTGTAATACACTCACGAACTTACAAATATTTTCATTGAAGAAAGGTGAAAATGAAGGGAAATATTTTGGTGGGAAAAGAAAAAAAAAGATAATATTTGAATATATATTGCTTCTCATATACTCATTACAATGTTGAAAAATGACAGAAAAAACAAAAAAAATATTAAACTTATTTAAGATTTTCTATCAACTCTGCTAGTTGTGCCGTAGAATTTTAGTGGCTACGTCCTAAGTCAAGTCTCGATTCTCCACCTAGCATTTGATTATGTATATATATATATATATATATATATATATATATATATATATATTGGGTATTGATAGGGATTGCATGAGCTTGGATTTGGACCTTAAATTTGAAGCAATCTTCTTCCCTATAAATAGAAACATGATTGACTGAGTCAAAATTCAAGGTCCGCATTGGATACTTAATTATTGTAATATTACTTTTAATTGTTATTCTTTTTTTCTTTCCATGAGAATATATATATATATATATATATATAAGTTTAAAATTGTAACCAAAATTAAACTAATAATTAATATCAATGTATATACATAACATAATTAGCACATTTTTTTGGTAGAATTAGTTAGTACATTATTTTGAAGAAAATAAATAAATAAGTATCAATTACCATAAACAAGAGTACCATTTATTTGAATCGGTGTACATACGATAACAATGACAAAATGACTTGCCTTTTTGACTAACATAATATAAATCCTCGGATTTAGAAATATGAAATAATTAATTACTTGCTAAGTAATTAGCAAATAATACGTACGAGTTGTAACAAAAAGTTATACATACAAGCTTCCTACCTAAAACTAAGTGGCCATTATCGATTAATACAATTATTAATCAAGAACTTTTACTCGCAAATTAATTAATAGCAACTGGCTTTGATAATCACTATGTTTTTCTAAGTCAAAGTCTTTGTACGTCCAATTCACGAATTCTAACATTTATATTTTAATTTAACAGTAGTTATAATTCTTCAAAAGAAATTAAGATTAACATTCGATTTTTTTAATGGATTCTAATTAAAACCATGATACAAAATTTCAATTACTAATAAGTATCTCTTCAATCATAATGGAAATGCAATACACATCTCCATTTTCAAAAGAAATCATATCTAAAGCTGATCACCTCTCTTTCCATTATACTTCATATCATCTCTTTCAATGTTAATATCATATTTCAAGGCTCCCCCATTAAATTAAAATTGATAAAAATATTCGAGTTTAACTTTAAGTTAGGGACCATGCAAATGCTTTCGCACAACTGATGGGTTAAAAATGATTGTTTGTGGAAAAGTTAGAAGTTGCAAGAAGTCGTTGATTCCCATTCAAGACTTTGAAATAACCTTTCACTATCAGGTCTGATTGGAAAAGTGTGAATCCTGACCCTGGAGTGGGAATCAAATGCCTGAAAATGATATTGCATTTGCCTGGCATTCTCGCCCTTTCTCCTCTAATCCCAAACTAGGGTTGCCAATCAAGCTTTGGTAAACAAAACCAATCATTCTCATGTTTGATTTGAAGTACTTCTCATCCATGACTCCATTGGAGTTCTTTGATTTCTTGGATACTTTCTTTGTCAGCCAAACAAAAGAAAACTGGGGTTTTCTTGTGTTTGAACATGAGAAATAAACTCATCAGACAGACGCAGCCAAAACCCTGATCAGTAAGCGGACAATTATTCGCATGGAGCTATCTGGGAAACCGAAACCTGTGCCATACGTTAAAGTTCGAAAGCTTAATGAAGAAGTTTCATGCTGTTGCGTGGCTTCTGAGAGAAGCTCACTCACGTTAACATTAAAAAAAGAAAACAATTAATATTATCCACAACATGTCACGTCGGCTGTAAATTACGTGAAGGATTGTGATTTTCCACGGTCAGGTACTTTTTAACTCTCCTCTAATTTTTACGTCACAGCCGTTCGATCAAAAGGCTACACCATCAGATCATCGTTGTGATCAATGATGGGGTTTAAGAGAGGAAGTTCTGAAACGTGCAGGCTACTGACATATGATTTCATGATTATCCTAAATCTTCCCATAGCTAGCTGCTCGTTGGGTATATTCGTATGCCTAAAGAAATGTTTGGCACTTATAAAATGACTTTAATAAAATATAATAAAGAAAGTCACAAAGGGTTAAATTGAATAATTTCTATTTAATTCTGAATTGTGTTTATATATATATATATATATATATCTTAATTAATATAGTACTTTCAATAACCTTGAACCTGCTTATTTTCAAGGTTTTATACTAAATACTGTTAACTCTAATTAAATTTAAGAGCACATTTGAACTAATAAATTAAATTTATATAATATATAATTGTCACCAACTACAAAGTTGGTGAAGGTCGAGTTACGAAAAAAATATATTAAAATATAAAATAACATTTAAAATTTGAATTTCTGTAATTTTTTTATTTACAAATTATGATTTTTATTTTCATAAAAAATTAATTAATCTCTTTTAATTAGGCATTATAAGAAAAGTTGTCAAAAACATAAATGAAACAGTATAATAATTAAACTAAATAAATTAGAACAACAAAGAAATGAGAAAAACATGAGAAACTTCAGCCTTAAACTTCCAGTAGTTCATCCTAAGAAATACATGCATCTAAGACTAAAAGAAAGAGAAAGGGTACGGGTGAATATTCCTTGCTTAACATTAGAAGTCTACGCGAAGAAATGAATTTATAGCTATATATACAAAAAGTTTGGTGAATATTTTTACATTTAAATGTGTATCTCTCGTATTTTCTGTGTGTTACAATATTAATTTCTATAATTTCACCAATTAATATTATTAATATTATTTGGTTTCATAGCTTTAAGAATACTCCAATTTGACACCGGAGCTAAGATCGCCATCTCTCTCTCAAGAGGTAAAACGTCGACCTGGGAACAATAACTGCGGCCTCTGCTTACCTTCTCTCCACTCAACTCTTTTCTTTTCTTTTTATTTTCATTTATTTTAATTAAGTCAGTTATTTACTTAATTTCCTTATAAGCTTTTGATTAAAGCAGTCTTAGTGTATAAATCCATTTCACTTATCTTTAGACCAAACACTGCATTTATTCTGTCATACAAGCGTATATACATTAACATAACCAAACTTGACGTCCAAGTAACATTTCTTATCAAATTTTTCTTTATTATATTTCTGATAAAAGAATTAATTAAAATGAATAAATCCCATTAATTCTCTCTTTTCTTTGAACTTCCCCTTTAACATCCTTTTCTTCTCTCCTTCTCTCTCCGTTTGCCAGGAACTGTGAGTATATAGCACACAGAAGCAGCTATCCTACATCCTCAATCATAAGCAGAAAAAAGGGAAGAAAAAAGCGTGGAAGAATTAAATTCTTGCCAAGCATCAAGAAAGAAAAAGTGGGTAACTGAAAACGTGCTCTAAAAGAGACAAGTTCTGCTTTGCTTTGCTTGTTGTTTTTTTTTTTGTTTTATTTTTGGTTTGGTTTTGTTTTGTGTGTGTGTGAATCTGGGTAGGATTTCGTGTGCGTATTGAAGAAGTAGGGGAAAAAGAAGGTAGAAGTAGAATCCAGCCTTGTGATGGGCATAAGATCAACAGAACAAGAGAGATGACATGGTGCAACAACCCTGACGATGATAGTGGTCTACAGTTAGTTACAGCAGCTGCCACTAAAGAACCCACAGTCGCCGTCGCCGCCGCCGCCACTGCAGCTGTTTCCGACTCCAAAGTTCAAGAAATCAGAACCATTGTTTGCCCTTCATGTGGCCATAGCATACCCTACCAAGATCAGGTACATATTTTAATCATAATTTACTCTAATAGTTTGTTTGGTGTGCTAAAATACTAATATTTCTTGTGGGGTTAGACGGGAATTCATGATTTGCCAGGGTTACCAGCTGGAGTGAAGTTTGATCCGACTGACCAGGAAATTCTAGAGCATTTAGAGGCAAAGGTAATATCTGATATGCGCAAGCTTCATCCTTTGATCGATGAGTTTATTCCAACGCTAGAAGGAGAAAATGGGATTTGCTATACTCATCCTGAGAGACTACCAGGTACTTTGATGCTTTAATTTTAGCTCAAAACCTACTAGATTTCTGAACATTTAGGGATTCTTCTACTTCTTTTCAAATACAAAGTTTTTCAGCTTGGGCTATATCACTGATCTGTGCATGATTTTTTTTTCCCCACCATGAATGATCTATTTTGGTATACGAATTTAGATGAAAACGTAAAAAACTTGAAGCATTTTACAGAATTAAGTTAAGTATATTCCAAGGAAGTACCAAAGTTGGCTAATACCAACAGCCAAGGATTGCTGGTGTGTACTGTTTCTTCGGTGGCCTAATTGCGCGAGATCCTTTGTTTCTACTCAAGCCACATATTTTCTGAGGGACATGTGAATTAGGCGTAGCAGAGGTAGCCTTAAGCCCTTTGCTAGCATTAACCCTAGGATCTAGCCGTTGCCCTTCATCATTTCATGATCTTAATTCATAATATTTTGTTAGTTTGAAAGTAATGCGCTGATGCCGAACCTCATGCCTCGTGAATAGTCAAAATTAGGATGATTAGCTAATGTAAGTTTGCTAGCTATTGCTTTAAGTGGCCTAACTGATTGTCTAAAAGGAAATGAGTGGTCGAGCATCAAATCAAATATATATTCATTAGCAAATCTTAATTTCCATTCTCGACTCATACAATTAAGCTATTCACCTAATTAGTTTCATGCATAGAAGAACTAGATATACTTTGATCTTTTCGCATTTTCATGGTGCAGGAGTAAGCAAAGATGGTCAAATTCGACACTTCTTTCATCGACCCTCTAAGGCATACACAACCGGGACTAGGAAGAGAAGAAAGGTTCACACGGATGACGAAGGAAACGAAACAAGGTGGCATAAAACAGGCAAGACCCGAGCAGTTTTGGTTGGTGGAGCAGTGAAGGGTTTCAAAAAGATCTTAGTGCTCTACACCAACTATGGCAGGCAAAGGAAGCCTGAGAAGACAAACTGGGTGATGCATCAATATCACCTTGGCAACAATGAAGAAGAGAAAGATGGAGAGTTAGTGGTTTCCAAAGTTTTTTACCAAACTCAACCTAGACAATGCGGTCCAAGTAGTGTCAAGGATACACTCGATAGAAAGTTGAAAAAACGAAGCCGGCATGAAAGCCCTTCAGCAAAGGGTAGCAGCACGGCCGTGGCACTTGTTGACTATTACAATCCAACTTTTATTTCATATGATCATGGCAGCCATAATAGAGAAAGCCCATCTCAGCTAATTCCGAACTTGGTTGTTCAAGGTGATGGGTCTTCGTTCTTTCAATTAGCCTCTGATACAAGCAAAGGCAGACTTGAAAGAAAATAGCAATGGAAAGATCAGCGTTTGGTAGATCAGCAGCTACGACAAGGACTTACTTTGTTTGGTGGTGTTGTTGCTGTTGCGGTGTAATAATCAGATAAATTATCAGATTGCGATTTTGCCGAGGAAAAGAGGGAATGAAAGAATAAGGTGAATGTCTTCTTTTGTTAAAAAGATAAAAGAGTCGGATGCTTTGGAAGATTTGCCCACGAGGCCATAACAACGCTAGCTCTCGAGGATCAAAGCACTAGACAAGGGAGCTGGTGCCCTATTTTATTTACCCATTTGCATAATAAATATATTTACTATATATTTTTGACCATAGTCTATCCATTTATAACGTTTTATGACATTCATAGTAGGATGTTATACAAAGATGACTCTTATAAACTTATATATGTTAATAGTTAGTTTTATCATTTATTATGTTGTAGTACTAGTATATATGTAAGAAACTCATGGTTGCAAATATTCAATTATTTCTAATTCTAGTGTGGATTCTATTTGCAATTGTAAATTTGAATCGTTTGTTCTTATACTCTTTTTTTGGTGAATACATTCTCTCTCTATATATATAGTTGTTCTTTTCAATAACTTTTAATTTTATATTATAATTGACATATTCCAAATTAGTTACACATATAATTTAAATTTGAAAATTGAGTTACTTTAAAATTTCAACATTAATATGAAATTTGAGTTCAATTTTATAATAATTAGTTATACTTCATAAAAATGATAATTATTAATACAATAACTGAAATGATTTTATCATTCGTATAACATAATATCATAATTTTATAAATGTCGTTGAATATGAATTATTATTTTTGAGTTTTCCCTTAATTTCTAACTTCTTTTGAGCTGACCAAGTACTATGAACAATTATTTTTGTTCCCTAAAAAATCTATACATTGTGTTGTCATGCGATGATCAAGAAGAATATTGGAAGCTTGTGTGAATTCTTTTGGTGGTCCAAATGAAATTACAAGGTGATTAGAGCCTAGAGGGCGAATGGGAGAATCTCAAAGAAAGACATATATATACCCGAACAATGTAATAATTAATTATGTTCGAATATGATAGTTCCTTTAGGATAGAAGGTTCTAGAAGACTTTGAGATCACTTGAGAACTGATTGGGATCCTTAATTTGGAGATTAAAAATGTGGAAAAGTCTCCTTTAGCAGCCATTAGTCATTTATTCTATTTACAATGTGCTTTCAACAGAGAAGCACTAGAAATAGAAGAATGTTCAACAAGCTTATGGCCGAAGAAAGGTTTGGAAATTTTTGATCATAACTTAATTTCTAGTCAAAAGCAAAAGAAAAAAAATTAAATTTGTGGCTATTAGAAACCATTTTCCGAAGTTACGCTCTTCGAATCACGTAATTTTCTTCCCAAAAAAAAAAAAAATTCTAAGCAATTGTGAATTTATTTGTTGATATAAACTCACTCTCAAGGAAGAGAGCAAGGCTTGGCGGGTTGCCTTCCGCTTGTTATATACGGAAGGAAAGGTCATTATCTGAACCAGTCATCAGCTTAATTAAGAAGAATATTCTTTTCTCATTTTCATAAGTGTACTCTTTTCTACATTTGATATTGTCAATAATTAAGTTATAAACAATTGTTTCTATCTACAGATCACGAGAATGTTAACAATTATAAACAACTGATCTATTTTTTTTATGCTCTTATTATTTTTGAGATTTTTTTTTTTTCTGAAAAAAGAGAATTTGCAGTGAAGATGATTAAATGGAGCTGAAAACTGAATCCCAACACCCACGCTAAAGGAGATTTGGGGGATTTAAAATTCCGACGCTCCATTTCCTTGCAATGGAAGCAAATGCATAACACGACAGTGAACTCTATAGCTAGGGGTTCTTCAAAAGAGGCCAGAGAATTAACAAGAAGGCTTTCACATCATGAGTTGTGTGTCGAGGACAAACAACCAAGAAACATAGATGTTGAATACATAGCCAATAAAGCAAACTCAAAGACCAAAACAAGAAGGACAAACCAGAATTTTCTTTTTGAAAAATCAGATTGAAAAGCTCATATGTTCTTGTCTTGCAGACAAAGCAAATACCAAATCTTAAAGGCATTGGACCAAAGTGAAAAATACAATCAAACTTCAATATTCTACCTAATAGGTTTTGAAAATCGGATACAATCTGAAGAACTGCAAAAATCATACTGTAAAATAATTTATGTCATCTAACGAGCCCACATGGCTACCACAATCAAATTCACATATGCATGTCTACAGAAGACAGACAAACCTTATCCTAAGATTCTTTGTCAGTTCAAATCAATATTAAAGAAAAGAAACGTTGCTGGACTCAAAGGATATTCCTAATTTCTAAGATTTCCAACCTAAACTGAACTATTAACTTATCCTAGGCTCATAGACTCACAACTCTATAAACTAACAGTGGACTAGATGTCCCTCCGTGTACAAGTCATTAGTCAAGCAAAAAAACTGTTATGACTTCTGCAGAACACATTTCTCATACAGGGCAAGGATTTCTTTCTTATTCGGATTCCTCAGCGCAAGCAGCTCGGCACCAAAATTATGTTTTGTTAGTTCCTGCTTAAGTTTTTGCACTGTGAACTTCCTATAATCCTCCTGATCGTTCTGCTCATTCTGGTTGTCATCATCACCTCTGAACACAGATCCGCCATCTTCTGATTGTGAATACCCGAGGGGGCTAGTTGTGCTCCTCGACTTCTTATTTGCTCTGAAAATTCTGTCACTCATGTCTATATCTTGAACAGATCCCACGCCCATTTCACAATCATCTGCCCTCGCTCGCTTTACATGGGAAGCAGTTCTGAGCTTACTATCCAATGCTGTTTCATTTAGACGAACAGAAGTTAACTCTTGCTGGAGTGAATCAAGTTTTGCCTGTGCAGCTTGTAACTGAAGAGAGAGGGCTTCAGCCCTGTCATTTGCATCGGCATGTGCTGCACGTTCAGAGTCCAAAAGACCTTGAAGTGCTTTAACTGTACTAGCCCTTTGTTCATTGTTTGTTTTTAATAGAGACTCTATCTCTTTCTCCCTCTCTTCAACTCTAGCCTCTAATTCTGCAACTTTAGAAACTGCATCCATCTCTGATACACGTATTCTATGTAGTTCATCCTCCAAGTCTGTTTTCTGTCTCTCCAAGTTTTCAATTCGCCTCTCAGCCCTTTCAATCTGAGCCAATCTTTCCATTGCCATCCTTTGTATATCGCTTTTCTCTTTTTGAGCAGCTACTGATTCTGCTTGTGCTTTATCAGCCACTTCTGTTGCTTTCTTCGCTTCTTTCTCAGCTACTCTACACCTCTCTTCAACTTCTGCAAACCTCCTGAACTCAGATGAATACTTCTGTTCCAAATGGATCTTCTCCTGTTCCAAAGTCTTTGCTTCTCTCTCAAATGACAGGGCCTCGGTATTAGCATTTTCTAGCTTATCAGTTAACTCCCTGATTTCAACCTTTAGTGATGATATCTCTGCATCATAACTCCTGATTTTTGACTCAGCAGCCTGGTCAGCATTTCATATTGTTAAATAATACAACCTTTGCAAAAGCACTCAACCTTGTGCAAGTCAGTAAAGAATGTAGGATTAAAACCATTTAGGGTTATGATAAAATGCAGTGGTTGAGTGAATGATCATTGTAAATCATGGTTAACATTTCTTTACGTAATCATATTTCAATGTGTTATATAGAGTACATACACATGAATAATCATATATGTAAATATATAAGCTAACCTTCAACTCTAACTTTAGAGTTGTCAAGCACTGCTCAGCATGCTCAATCTTTGCTGACAAGTTCTTTATTTCCTCTTCCTGCCATCAGCAGATAAACAAATCAAATTTTCTTGCTGCATCTTACATTCGCATAATACATGATTCATGATTGAGCAAACAAGAATGTGTTTGTGAATGTGAGGTGAGAAAGATAAGAGTACCTTCTCAGCCAATGTATGTGAGAACTCTTCCCTCAGAGTATCTTCCCTAAGTTGAGTTTCCTTGCTGGTTCGCTCTTGCACGATTGCTGCCTTCTCCAAAGCAGCTTTTGCCTCTCTAACAGCAAAGTCATACTTCCTTTTCCACTCCTCTGCCTCCTCTTGAGCAGACTCAGCTTTCTCCCTAGCAGCAGCTAGCCTTGCTTCAGCAGCAGCGTTCTGGGACTTGAGCACTTCAATTTCTGAGGTGGCCTGATCTTCTTTGGCTTTCTGCTTCAATAGCACCTGATCATATTTTCTTCTCCACTCTAATGTTTCTTGTTTGGCAGAATCCAGTGCTTTCATTAAACTAGAACATCTCTCCTTCAGTGAACTGTTATCACCTTGCAAATTATTCATTCGGCTTGCATATTCCTCAGCAAGCTTCTTTTTGTCATTGATAGCATCATCATAACGCCTCAAATATTCAGATTTATATTTCTCACTATCTTCCAGTTGCTTGTTAAGTAACTTCATCTTATCCTCAATTGAACGGCATTTCAATACGAGAGAACTCTTCTCTGATCCAATCTGATCTATAAGTCTCTTGGTGAAATCCAGTACTGGCCCCTCCATGCTGACAGTTTAATAGATAGAAAAAGAAAGTTAATATCCAATACTAGAGACTTAGGCCTGGAGCACTAGGTACAACCAACTTAAACAATGGATAAAAATATTGATACTAACCTTTGCTGTAAGAATACAGCCAGTTTCTGCCATTTTCCAGGGCCATGGCATGAGGCTTCGTACTCAGATAAAAGAGCATCAAGAACCTGCATGTAAAATTCTAATCAAACCCACTGTAAGGCATCCTATGGAAAGAGCCAATACCACATAATATCTCTATCACGTGTTTGAAGATATATAAAAAAAATAAAAAATAAATAAAAATCAGAGGAACATTTCATAGGACCAAAAGAAGGGTAATAACTTTAGACTGAAAAGGGAAGTCAAAAACAGATGACTCCACTTACGTTCATTAATTAACAAACCTTCATCCTCACAACTTTAGTGATATGAATTATCATATCAAAACGTCAGTTAATGAACAATAAAGCTCAGGAATTAGATTGAAGTACTTCAAATGAAGAACAAGGGCACTTAGACGACCATTTACCTTCACAACATTATCTATGCTTGCATCAGAAGCATAGCATGCCGCCCTCAACCTCTTTCCCATGCTCTGTATGGCATTTGAACATTGCAAATCTGCTTCCATAAACGCATTCCTTTTATAATCCTGCATAAAAGACCAATAAAAAATTCAAGGATTAGCATGCGTTTTGATTACATAGAAACAGAGACTTAAACTATAGACGTAGCCATTGAGTAACTGCATACCTCAAATGCCTTTCTGAAGAATTTTTGTAGAAGTTCCTCATATTTCTTCCGCATTGAACCAACCCCTACAGCACTAGCATTGTATACAGCCAGCGATTTTTGAACTGCTTCTTCATGAGCCTCCCTCAATGCTGCCTAGGACCATCAAGATTAGAAATGTTAAAAAATTATCAAAACAACCACAAAGCAATTATGATAAAAGCATCACTTACTTCCTCAGGTGGTTTTGTACGGTCAAAAGTTGACATATAAATCTCTGCAGCAGAATCATATGCCCTTCGACACTCAGCTTCTTCAACATTCTGGATGAAAATAACACTGTTAAGAATCCTTCTGCAGAAAATGAGGAAATTTGTACAGTTTCTACGCTTTGGAATTGTTCTTTAACTTTTTTTTAGCATCAAGGTCTTTTCTTTAACCCTCTTTGGTTCCATTTAATGATATATCCAGTATCATTTCTTCACAGCAGTAACTAACCTGCCATGAGGACGATATTGTGGGCACTGCACCATTATTTAAAGCATCCAGATAAGATTCCGTGATACCAATAAGAACAGGACCCGTTAGTACAGTAGCCCCAACCTGCTTTGGCCTTGTTCTCTCAAAAACAAACTTTGTTAATGCATCAAGTCCAGCTCGAAATTCAGGTCTCATTTTGTCAAGCTGCAAATGAATCGTAAGGTCTTAGACAGACCCCTAGTACATAAATGATGCGTGCTAAACAGAAAAGGGACAGTCAGGACTAAGATAGGGAGGGAGTGAGAGAGGAGAGAAAAAGGATAATAGAAACAACCAAGACTTGGCCTAGTGGTTCTTACCCCTCCTAGGAGGGATTAGGATTTAGGTCCAAGGTTCATATCTCCCTCACTCCCTTGTACCTCATTTTGAACCCAAAAAAAAAAAGGATAATAGAGAATCAGAGAGAGAATAGAATATATGAAAACAGTTAGAAACTAACCGAAATTTGATCAAGCCTTTGGAGATCATTTTCATTGTTCAAAGGCCTTACAAGGGGAAAGCATTCTCTATCAGGAAATAGAGCTCGAATGGAGTCTCGAATCTGTCAATAATTAATCATGCATAATCAGTGTCTATCACAGAGAAGAAAATTTCAAATATTTTAGATCTTCAGAGCCTTCATAGTAAACATCGGAGAAATTATTTATAATCAGTGAATATTGGAATGCCATTAAGAAAATACTAACGACAGTTCTCTTCTTAGAATATCTCGTATATCTAACTTCAGCCAATAAAAATTATTCAAAGAGCAACAAATTTGCATATTAATAATTAAGACACTTTCTTTTCATCATGCCTCTGCAGAATTGATATTAATTTTTTTTTTTACTCCCCCAATTAAAATTCATGTTAAAAATTACCTCATTTTTGGCAGCTATATCTTTCCCACTACCTTGAACTGGCTGTAAAGCAAGCTCTAGGTAGTCTCGGGGAGTGATTTTCCTAGTATCCTCCACTAAATCCAGATAAAAATCCTGCAAATAAGATGAATATTTTACAAAAGAGAACTAGAAAAAAGTATATCTTACAACCATAAGAAAGCTCATGACATCCATATTCAAAAACCATACAAGTGACAACCAATAACAAGACAGATTGTAAGTGTCTGTGAGTAATAAAATGTTACCCTAAGAAGCCAAACAAATATTGGGGAGAACTGCCCAAGCTCAGAAGCTGTGGTTGGTCTTCCTCCAGCTTTGACTCGAATATGTTTTGTCATTTGAGTGACAAGAGAGAGACGATCCAGTGCAGCTTCATCTATACCTCCCATCTAAATATCAGAAGCATACAGTCAAAATTGGGAGATAGTGGTGGAAAAATCTTATTTAGCAAGCCACTCAAAAGGTGAAAGTTCTCATTAGAAAAAATAAGTATCAACCTGGTTGTAGATGAACATACTAGATAAGAGGACAGCTAAGGAAAATATCTGAGTGCTGTATGTTCCCTGTCAAGTTCGCAAGACGAGCATAAATCAAAATAACCAAACCAGTTAATATCCAATCCATTCCACAAAAAGTAAGTAAAAACTAACCGTTTGATCATAGGAGTCTATTCCTTCGGTATCTAATAGCAAAAGATTGTACTCAGTTCCATCAAGAGCAGTTCTCTTTAGTGGTGAACTCCACAACCATAGACCTTTCGTACATGGTCGATGAGTTGATGCTACTTGAAATCCACTACTCCTTCCAAGAAGCTACAGCACAAAAACAAAAGCATAGCAAAAAAGATGATGAAAAACAGACACCGTACAAGCTTCAATAGGGAAAATCACTGACAAGTATATAATATTTAACTGTGATACCGCCAACAACTCAGCATTGTTGCTTTACAAAAAAAGAGAATAAAAGGCGACAACAAAAGTTAATCCAGCTCAAACCTCTGTTCCTCAAAAAGGATAAACTTTAGCTGGTCAGATTCAGTTCATAAGAATAAGTTCTATAATAAGTTAATAACATTGACATGAAATTCCTACTCATACTTGATTATAAGTCATTAACTGAAAATTATAATTACCTCTGCTCATGTTCTTTTTTCTAGCAAGCATACATTACTGAACCTTATTAGTAAGGTCCTCTCAAATGCTCGTATATAAGCTTAAATTTGATAAAGACATTTTCCACTTACGGCTATAAAAAATGAAGGCTTCTAAAACAGTAAATTTATACCAAAAAGCCCTCCAATTAATCACAATTTATACACTTGGTTCCTCTAAAACCCTAAATTTACAACATTTAATACTTCTGAACTCACAAACCCTAGACTTCATCATTTCACCTACCAAAACACCAAAAGAACATAAAATTCTTCCAAATTTTTATCTTCAAAAGAAGAAAAATAAAAAATAAATGAAATTACCTGATTCAAAATGAAGCTCTTGCCCTGACGAGCCCGGCCACAGACCGAAACGACTCCAATTGGTCCCTTAACAAGCTGCAAAGCAGCGACCGCTTCCGGATCCATCCGGAACTTCCCATTCTCGTCGCTGTACAGCAACCGAACCGGTTTCGCGGGACCGGTCACCGCAGACGCCGACGCAGAAGACGGAGACGCCGAGTGACCAAACGATTGCGGCGACACATCAGCTGCAGACTCCTTTCCTCTACCAAAAAGTCTCATCATCTTTGCTCAGATCCTCCGTCGTTTGTTGTTGATTTTAGAATTTCCTTTTTTGAGGCCCTGTTTTTGCACCGTTTTATAGGTTTTTCCACTCTCAAAAGAGAGGTTTAAAATTGGGGAGGGAAAATAGAAAGAAGGCGCACCAACACTGTTGGTCGTTACATAGAAGCTCAGAATTGAGGTGTAAGATTACGCTGATATACGTGATTCCTTTGGTTATTGTCGGCGTGGGAAAGGCTGTTTTCGTCTTCTTGCAATGAACGACAGCGTGGAAATAAAGCTACTCTCCGGATTTTTTTATATACTTTTAGGAGTTTTATTTATTTATTTATTTCTTGTTCACTTTATAACTTATGCTTTTATATAAGAAAAAAAATATGCTAAAAAAGCATACCAAAATTATTAATTTTTATACAAATATTTTTCTTTTGGTTTAATAATACTAACATTTTATTTAGACATTAAAAGAAGAGATAAAATCCTATATGCCTTTATATGTTTTATGCATTTATTTTTACAAATTTTCTCAAAAATAGAAATTCTTTTCAAGAAATAATTTTTTTTACAAATTATTTTTTTAATGTTATATACAAGTATACTCGTAAACTCAACTTATTTATATAAAAAAAAAAAAAACTCAAAAAACAGCAATCGACTACCATGACACCACTTGTTTGCGATGAAAAACTTTAAAAAATTATCTACAAATTCTTTTAAAGCTCTTCTTTCTAATTATATTACACCACATTTATAAAAAAATACTCTTAATTTTTTTAATTTAATTTTTTTAATTGAAAATATCTTTCTAGATTTTAAAAAATAATAATTTTTTTTATATAAAAATGATACAAGATAGAAAAGAAAAGCTCGAAAGAAGCTTTTTAGAATAGTTTTTGGAGTTTTTCGATATTACAAACGATGACGTGTGGCGGTGATCAATTCTTATATATATATATATATATATATATATATATATATATATATATATATATATATATTGGGTGGGCTGATTTTTTTTAGAAGTGATCAATTGTTGGGCTTTATTTAGGTTATTTTTGTTATAACAATAAAGAAAAAAAAATTGAGTCGTGAGAAAAAATTAGATCATGGATAAAGTTTTCTCATCTTCTACTTTAAACCAAAATTAGCCAAATGAGTTTGAATTTTCATGTTAAAACAACTTAATTATATATATTAGAGATTTGATTAGCAAAATAAAAAATATATCTCATTGGTTGCTAGTTACAAAAGTTTAAAAAAATAATTAAAGAGATTATATTTGGACCAAGAATATATAATATCTATACAATATTTATCAACTACAAAGATATTCTCAATAATTAACAAATTTAAAAAATATATAAATTTTTAATAATAAATATCAATAATTTTTATTTTTATTTTTAAAAGTTTACTTTCTTAACTTTACTTATTAATAAAGATCACATTTGAGAAGATACTTTATACTTTATTATTGATACATCAAATATAAATTTTAAAAAATCTATTAATCTTGTCATTGAATTTTTTTTTTAAATTAAAAATAAATTCTTCAATTTAGTGGGAAAGATAGAGATTTATTTTTGATATATTGATAATCAATCCTATAAATTACTTTCAACAAGAAAAAAAAAAAAAAACCTAACATTATCATATTTAATTGTTAAAAAAAAAAAGGAATTATTTAGATTTGAGAGCAAACGTGGGATCATAATCATCCAGCCATGTCCAGTTGTCATTTGAAAGTTGAAACATAAAATTTCTTTCATGCAATGAAAATCATTGTGTAGTAAACCTCTTTTGAAGCATTGGGGAACTATCTAAAACAACAAAATCTCGCTTGTCTTTTATTCTCCCTCTTTTTATTCTTTTCTTTATCACTACTAATAAGTATCGTTGATTCTCTTTGTTGTAGCAAAGCGAGTCAGACATAATTATCATTGTTAATTCGAGAACATGAAAATGAAACCCTATCCTCAACCTCCGGAGACTGTAAGAAAGGAAGACTGTTTCTCATCAGAACTCAGAGAAGTGCTGGGCCGGAGAAGAAATTTCAAAAACGGATGCGTTGCTGTTGCTTGAAGTGGAAGCAGCCTTCAGTATTTTCTCTGGTTGTGATAGCAATAGTTTATCGAAAGCTCCAACAGAGAGTTCCATTTCAATGGATTTCAGCAGGTCTCTGACATTAGAATCAATGGTTTTTTGAGAGTTGGAACTGAGGGTTGAGAGTGAGTATTCTGGAGAGCCTTCTTGGAACTCCATTTGTCCCTTTTCATCTACTTCTCCACTTTCCATGGCTGCCATCTGATACTGATCTGCAAGTAGCTGATATTTATTGCCTTGCGGAATGATATTCTCTGTTATCATCTCTTGACCTTGTAAGCACCCACGAGCGAATGCTGGAGAACAGCTAGAACTGCTATCAAAGTTTCTTCCTCTTATTTGTTGAGGAACTTTGCCTTTCTGTCGGACTTGGCATAGAACCCAATCATCCAACTAAAACAAGAACATAAAGAAGAAGATAATAAGGTTAATTGGATTCACTGACAAAAGTTTGAAATGTTGTCATAATTTCAAGCTCAGTTACTCGGGTGGTTTTTAAATTTTTTAATGCTAACTCTGTTGAGTACTGTTGCAAGTTGCAACATCCTGGGAGAACAACCATGGCTGCCTGCATTAACCAAGTCATTTTAAGGGTAATTGCTGAGTTCATGGCTAATCCATAAATCTTTTTTGCATATATGTTTTTCTGTGACGATGGAAGAAAGTAAGTACTTACTAGCATCGATCCTTTAGGCCTCCGAGTTAGAAAATAATCATCAAGAAGCCTATACTCGATCATCATCCAATCAGTTTTTACACCTTTCGGAGGACGACCTGCGTAAAATACAAGAGCTTTCTTCATTCCAAGACATTGTGATCCGACAGAAGTGATGATTGGCTTATCAGTCCCGGTGGCTTTCCAGTAGCCAGAAACAGCTGCTCTGTTGGGACGTCTTCCATTAGGGTACTTCCTTTCTCTTGGACTAAAGAAAAACCACTCATTCTCCCCGAAGAAAGCCTTATCTGTAAACACGAAACAAAGTAAATGAAATGAATTAACAGAAGAATGTGAAAGAAGATATCAGACAAGCTGACAAGAAAAGGAGAACTACCGGGAAGTTCCCATGGATTGAACTTGTAGATGTTGACATCAGCTATTATTGAGATTAGCGGATTCGAGGAAGTTGAGACCTTCTGCTTTAGATAATGAACGATAAGCTCTTCATCCGTAGGATGGAATCTGAACCCTGGTGGGAGCGTAGCGCTAGACCTGTTCATTCCATACATTTCGTTGTAGAGGAAGATATTTTGAATCACTTTCTTAGTATTTATAGTAGAATTTGTGCAAGGTGGTAAAGAAGAAAATAAATAAAATCTATGGAGATCTTGGAGAAACCACCATGTAATAGTCGCTACCTAATAATTGGATTCTGGTGTGTTGTTTTCTATTTGGTTTACATGCATGGTTACTAGTTTACTACTCTTTCATGCAGTTGAAAAGGATAAGGTTATTTTCTCTGCTTCAATTTCATCTACCGAAAGTCTTGATGCAATACAACTTTTATCACATGGTGCCGCTTTCTTTGTTGCTTGCCGTGCAATTTCTTTCTGCAGATCAGAGGCGAAGTTTACAGGCCTTGCTGCATGAAATATACATAATTTAAGGCTAATGGATAAGGAAAGCTTTTGGAATTACCAATGAGCCATCTGCTACAGCTAGATTGTGTTTCCAACCAAATTCCCTGGGGACCATGGATAAATCTACTGGTAATCTCTTGCTGATTGGTTGCAACTTTTAAAATAATAGATTCTCAAACTTTCTTAGTTCTTGTCATAACTTTCATTTAACATTTTACAGATTTTGATACCAAAGTAACAATGTTGCATTCGCCTGCATTAATGAACACAAGAATATAAGAAACCAGCACTTGAATATATATCTTTCTCTTTCACCTTTTCTTCTGCCAATGCAGGGTTTTATTTTCATAGATGATGGAGTACTGAGGATATGTAACATAACTTACAAGGATGACAGCCATAACAGGAAAAAGAAGAGAATGCATAGAGAGATCTAAGACCAAAATCAGATTCTCAGTTTTATCTTCCTTGAAGTTGCAATGTGAACTCTCCCTCGTCATGAAAGAATTGGATTTTCTGCTAATAGGAATTTCAATACTTTCCTTGTAATAACTTAAAAAGTCAAGCAATAGATACAGGCCTACAGCGGATGCCAGCTAGCTAGCGAATATCCTCGAAAATTACTGGCAATGAGAGAAATTCTCTTTCAGTGATGAAAATGACCTGATCATAAAGGGAATATACGTATCTTTCAATCTGGTTTTGAAAATAAGAAAGGATTATATGAAGTTAATTATGCATGGCATTGCATGCATGCATTCAAATATTATTTCACTAGTACTGCTGATTCATAGGATGTCGGCATCCATGCATGATGTTGACAAGTTCGTAGAAGCATAATTCCCTTAGCCGTATGGAAAGGTCGGATACAATTAGAAAACTAGTTAAGTCGATACAAGACGAAAGGCTAATTATTGAATATTAGATTCGTTTTCATTGCCTCATGATACGATGCATACATGAATCATAGTGGTGAGAGGTGCAGGAAAGGGAGAAGGACTGGTTATTGATTAGTTTATTTCGATCTCGAACGCAAATCTTTAACTAAGTTATCAACAAATTATCAGATTTGGTGATCAAGGAAAATTAAGAGATATCATTAGGACTAGAACTAGTTAGGTATAATAAGGTGTCATGTCAGGCACTAAAAAAACGCAAAATATTTTAATCTCATATCAAATATGAAAAAAAATTTTAGACGTATAAGAATGACGGTTACATATTCCAATAAATTACTTTTGAAAATAAAATTAACAATAACGTGACAAATAATATTAGAATCAACTTTTAACTATATGACTTTATATCGAACACCTCAATTTGATAGACAAAGTGAGCCAATTCCATATCGAACACTCTAGATGATAGGCAAGGTGGGCTCCAAAAGTAATTCGTGATAAAAGTGTTACATCACAAGATTCGGTGAAAAAATGTCATATTTTACCTTTTAAATTGAAATAGACAAGATATTTTAATTTCATATAAAATATAAAAGAAAAAAATCGTTAAATATTGAAATTTAAAATTCCTATAATCTAATTAAATTTTACGCAAAGAGTGTTATGGATATGACAAAGCATCAAGCTTTACACAAAAATGCTGTTTGTTATGTCTGCAGCAGAGGACGACTGGAGTTGATTCCAATATGAGAACCTACATCAAAATTACTCTTCTTACTGTAGTAGTTAAGGAAACAGACTTTGTACCTATCAAATATCTCTGCAACCCTTTGAATCCTTTTGAGGGCACAAATGGAATGACAATAATCCTCGACAAACTATGATCCAAGCCCTCTGCAATATCTTAAACAATTTCTTTTGGCCATCAAGGATGTCTTTAACGTGTCTTTAGTTCTTCTGGTCTTACAGGTTGTCTTCATTGTAAGATATGATCTAATCATATAAAAGTCAATGATGTTCATGAAATCCAAATTTATCCCTAATAATAATTTGTTGCTGATAAGCTAGCTGTTGACCATTGTATATGAAATCCTCACGTCGCTAGCTTCAGCCAAGAATATATAAGGAAGCTGCTGAGAAGCTCCATTGAAGGGTTTCAGGCAAAATAATGGAGTTTTATAAAACTATACCATTGTCTTCATCTTTTGATCATTGCAAAAACTAACTTGAACTTATTCCAAGAGTTGTCTTGCTCTGATCAAATTAATACTTTAAAAAAAAAAAGATTTGAGATTAAAAAAGTTTTGATTTCTTCTTGTTTTTTGTTTCTTCTTTGCGCTACCGCCTCTTGTTTGCAGAGACCGAGTGGAGTCAGCAGCCAAAAATCAGAATATATCCTTGGCCTGCATCATTTACTCTTTCAATTGGCACGTTCTGCCTACATGGAATTTAGAAATGAGCAATAACATTAACACCCACTTTGAAAATTGCATTTGAGGTGAATTGATTAACTTGCCATGGGATACGGAAGAATTCAATGCACAAGGCTCAAGGCTCGAGGTTTGAAAAAAATCATACGTATGCAATTATATGCAATTGTATTTATGGCTTGAACGAAAGATTTTTAAGTCAGATTAATTTTTATTGTTGCAGTAAAGCTTACCCTGAATGCATTGATTGGCTTCTTGCTGTGAAAATAGTGATCAAAGAAAATAAAAAGCAATGCCATTTAATCAGAAAATGACATCTTTGTGGAATCTCTTCAGCTAGCTTGACCATTCTAAAATGCAGAAGCAAATGTAAAAGTTATTGTAAACTCGGATATAACTCTTGATAAAGTCGAATTCAAACTCAATCTAAGGATCAACTGTTATTTGCATCAACGTGATCATCGTACTAGACTATTGAGAGCAACTCAACTAGCATCACATCAAACTGGTTTTTGCAACTCCAAGTCAGCAAAAGCCGCCATTTTGTTTCCTTTTTCTTACTCGAAACATAAATATATATTTGCAGAGATTCAAAATTGCTAATACATTTGTAACGGAAAAACCAGTGGAAGAGACAAAGGCTAGGTTGCGTAATGATCAACAAGAAACATTTTGTTTTTGCCGCTGAGTGAACCCACAATCAATTCCTAGGTGGCTCCGAATATTGTCGGGGACCTTATTCTTTATATGGTGAATGCACGTGGGATACATACAGATTAAGGCTAGGCTATCGTTCCAATAACTATTAACAGCAAACCTCTTAACCGGTCCCAAAATGAAGATCCTAGAATAGGTTTCTTGGTAGCATAGATTTCGGGAGAAAACCAATGCTGGACTTAAAGAAAGGATTAAGACTAAAATTCAAATCTCTTTCTGCTCATATCGGATGTGACCCAAAAATAGCAATATGTTTAGTCATCCTCCTAATAGCTGTAGTCATGTCCAAGTCCACCCCTATGGTTCTATTACAGAAAAACTGGAAATTGATTCAATCTGAGCCCAGCCCATACAAAACATTACAGAGAACACAAAATGACAATTGGAATTTGGAGTGGAATATGATATTAAAAAAAAAAAACATTTAGAAGATGGAAGTTTCTAATGTATTGTTAAGTAACACATACAAGCGGTTAATAGTTGATTTAATTAGAACTTTAATTTGCTTTTTTTTAGTGGACTGAAATCGAGCTTATTTGAATTCGCTTTTACAAACCGTTACAACTCTTTTGATTAATTTAATTCTTATATTATAATTATATAATTGTCTTATTATTACGTTATCCTATAAAATGAAGATAATCTAAAGATAAATGCATAAGCCACTTTTTTAGATTAATTATGTGGATAGTGATCCAAAATCTACTTTTTTATGATTGGGGATTATTGGAGATCATTATCAAATGCATTTAGTGGAGAAGAATGATTAATGATTTTTATGTGTAGATGACCCTTAATTACCATTTAATTTAATTTCTACTATTCGGGGGATCATGAGATTTGGTAACGTTTGACGAATACCCATAATTTAATTTGTGTAAGAGAATTGATGACAACAAAGGAAACACGATATTGGCCTACAGATTTTTACCTGCAACCATCAACTTTGTTGTTTAGCATTTGATCCTGACAACTATATGACATGTGACCTACTAGATAATTTCGTCATTCACATGGACAACTATTCTGAAGTCCACTTGCACCCTCCTCTTCATCATTACTCCTTTTGAAGTAGGCATTAAAACTAGCCAGCTAAGGAAATCTAAGTGATGTGATTAAGTCTTGTCAATGTGAAATTAGTTTTTGTTCAATGTATTCATCCCCATGCAGGCCTAATCCAATTCCAACATTCAATTTTGGTCGAAAAAGGTAGAAGGGAAAGAACGAAAAAGAGAAAAAAAAAATTAGACAAAGCTGAAGCTCAGTACATTCATGCTATAATAAAACAAATCCCTAGCCCATAGTAATCATGACTCCGCCATTATCAACACCTAAGTACCAACGTTTCAAACTTAGCCACATTATCAAGATGATCATTTGTCAAATATAACCAAAGGTCGGTGATAAAGGTGTTTCGTGGTAACTAAGGAGTTGAATTCATAAGGTAAGATTTCGTTAAATTATTGAATTGTAATTTATTATAAAAAAATTTATATTTAAATTATTATTAAATTAAATATTTTTAAATTGATATCAATCCTAAAATATAAATAAAAATTAATTTTATATTTAATAAGATATTAAAATATTACATGATAAAAAAAAGCAATAAGAGCTTACGAGATGATTCCATAATTAGGCAATAATTTTGCATACTTTGACGAATTTACGGTGGTTGAAGCTTTTTGTTAATTTCTGTATATTTTAAGACTACATTAATCCAGGTTTAGCGTGTGGAATCCTGATCATCATGAGTCAACCTTTCAACTTGAAATTATCAAAGAGATAAAAAATGAAAAATAAAAACCAGAGTTTTATCTTTTCTCTCTAATTTTCCCAAAAAAAAAAATTAGCATAGATCTTAAGATAAATTTCAGTTCATTGGAAAAAAAATTATATTTATATATGATCTATTCTAATTGTAAACTAAAACCAACCTACAATTCTTGAAATGAAGCCCTTCTCTTTGTCTCAAGTTCTATACATAATATGTGTTCCGATCTAATCTTTACTTGACAGAAAAAAAATTAAAAAAATAATAATAACAATAATAATAAAACGATTAAGTTATAAAATAAGGAAGTAATAATGAAATTTAACCTTTAAATTAACAAAATTTTCATTTTTTTCCTTTTCATTCTTTCTGCTATGTAAAGCTTAAAAAGTAAAATTGCAGCATTTCTCTAACTAAAACTACAAAACAGAAGAAACAAGACTTGAAACAGATTCATAACTCACAGCCATAAGGCTCCAGCATCCTTCAAAATAGGCACCAATTCACCAGAAATATGAGTGGACATAACCCTATCCAGTCCACCAAACAACTTCCCTCCCACGAAAACAGCCGGGAACTGAATTCCACCTTTCTCAACATTGAATCTCGACAATTCATTCAGCACAGCCTCTTCTTTCTCTTCGTCGACTTCGCAGACCGCCGGATTCACTCCAAGCCCTAGTAGCAACCTCTTCACAACATGGCACATGCAGCAGCCACGTCTGCCAAAAACAATCACCGCATTCTCCACCACCAATTTCGTTATAATACTATTTTCAGCACCATTGACAACAAGTCCCCCACCATTGGCACCATCAAAAAAGTTCCGAAGAGGCGAGCGGCTGCCAGCGGCGGTTGCCATGCGTGATTTATAAGGGATAGCTTCTTGCATGGAATATAAATATCTATGGTTGCAACTTACAACTGCATATATGAATACGAGGCGGAGAGAGAAGTGGTTTATATTGTATGATTATATAAATGATGAGAACGAGACGACTCTAACGTCAACGCCAGTTACGCACCATAGTGCGTCAGGTGGACTGTGGGTGATTTGCTGTACGTCACCGTCTGGTGGACGGATTCCCATTTGTTTGTATTGTTGCCGGGTCCCCGATTGAACGTGACCTTTGCTTTATCTTCCGCACTGTTTGTGTAGCAAAAACCGAGAGGAAGAGATCTTTTTTCTTTTCAATGGCTACAGTGTCTTTGGCCAAATCTCAAATTCAATGTGGAAACGTTCACAGGCACTACTTTTTCTTAAGAAAAGAACAATATTAGCCTACAAATGCAGATTAATAAATGCTTAGATGGCAACTGCAAGTGCCTCGAACAGATTAGGAAACTGCTATATTGAGACCATTCCAAGAAAAGATGAGGGAAGTTTTAATGCGGTGGGGCAAGGCTACGTAAAAATTATGGAAATTTCAATAGATTGATGACAGCACATATAAATTTAAAGATATTTATTTTTTAAAAATTTTACATTTAACTAAAAAAAAATATATTTTCAGCAACGAAATTTTAACGACGAAATAATTTCATCATTAAATAAATAAAGTAGCGAAGAATTTGTGATGAAATTTCATCGCTAACTCCTCATTTATTTTTTTAATTTTTTAAAAATTTATTCTGTCGTAAAAAAATATTTAGTTACGAAATTTCGTCTTTGAAGACACTTCAAATTTTTTAAATTTTTTTAATTTTTTTCGTCGTTGAAGCCTGTATAATTTTTTTTAATTTTTATTTTATATTTATTCCGTCGCTGAAAAGTTTCAGCTACGAAATTCCGTCGTTGACGTTTTTCTATTTTTTTTGAAATTTTTCGTTGCTGAATCCTGTCTAATTTTTTCTAATTTTTATTTTATATTTATTCCGTCGTTGAAAAATTTAAACTACTGAATTCCGTTGCTGAAGTCATTCTATTTTTTCTTTAAATTTTTCATTATATGAGAATTTAATTTAAAGTTTTTTTTTCATGAATATAATATGTAGAAGAAAGATCTACTTAGGTTAACATAAAACAATTTTTTTTTTTACACTTCTTATAATATCATATAATATTAATAATTTTTTAAAATCAACAATTAAATTTAACAACTTATCATACACGTAAATTTTTAAACTAATTTGATATTCTTATCATTTTAATCAATAATAGTATATTGTAAATATATATTAACTATTAAAATTTTATTATTAAGAAATAAATAATTAAATATTTTTAATTAATTTAAAATTTGAAATACATTATCTATGTAAATAGAATATAAAATTTTACAATTAAATTAAAAAATATAAATCGTATAAAATTATAAATTTTTTTAATTTTTCAGTAATGTATATAAATATCTTCTCTGACATTTGATTATAATAAAATGTCTAAATTACAATTATAACTAAAAACAAAACTTTATTCGGTTAACCCATAGCTTAAGTTAAAGCTATATTTATTCTCATGTTTTTTTATTTTTTTATTTTCATTCATTTGTTTTGAATTAAAAAGAGTGCATTTTTTCTTTTTATTTATATCCGATTTCACTTTCATAATAATTATTGATTAAATTATTTTAGAGCATAAATTAATAAATTATTTAAACTCCAAACTTTTATATTTTACCACAATTCTTAATAAAAATGAATAAAAAATAAAAGTATATATTTACCAAACGTAGTCTTAATTTCGTATAAAAAGAGTATATAACATCAGGAAATCATGGATAAGTACATTATTGTAATTACCTGCAGGCTGCAACAGATGATCCAAATTATTGGCTGGCCATAGTACACGTCAGCAAGAATACAAAATTCATGATGACGTCATGCACTAGATCACTCATTGAGCTGCTGCGTACTGCTTTTGTCTTTTGTCTCCTGGGGACGACATGTGGTATGCACATCATTAAAGATCTGCCGTGGCATATTCTTAGTCATTTATCAGATCAGAACCTGTCAATTTCACCCACGTGTTAACTCTTATCTTCCCTGCCACTCTTTGCTGACGATTGAATGATGGCTTGAGATAACGAGAATGGGTCCCACACTCACAAAATCGAGGCCCCAGCCTGACGTGGACGTTTAATTATTCCCACGTTTTTTTATAAGAAAAGGATTATTTAATTATTTAAATATTCATATATTTTGAAATTATTCTCATGAGAAAATTTCCTTTAGAGTAGCGCAAATAAAAGATTTTCTGCGAAAACAGTATTATTGAAAAAGAACCAATTATTTATCAAATATCGCACCTATGTGATTTATAAATGACGATTATTTGTTTCAAAGGTTTATTAATAATTTTAGTAATAAGTAATTATTTTTAATATATAATTATGTAATATAATTTAAATAAAAATAATATATCTTAACATGAATTAATTGTCTTGTATAATACTTTTTTATAAATCACATATATATTAAAATTTGAATATCAAACATGTTGAAAGTTACATTAAAAGTTAACGTTGTTATAAGAAATAAAAGTAAATTGTTTAAAATTATCATTATGGAGAGAATTTTATTTAAATTTATTTTTGATTCAAATAAAATTTATTTTAAATCATAAAAAAAGAAAATATATATAATTAAAAAATATTTTAAAAAGATTACGTTAAGTAATTGAATTACATCTAGATCCAATTATTTTTTGTTCGTCACATTCTTGTCATCTCTTTCATGATTACTTGAACTCATGATTTGAACATCAAACTACTGCTACTTTTACAAGTTTGGAAAGATTTCATGGATGCTAGTGAATTTAATATTTTTTTAATTCGCTAATTTTTTTAATTTAATAATAATGTTGGGGTCATTTCAAAAAGAAAATAAGGTTGAGGTGGATGTTTTGTCCCAAAAGAAATGCTGTTTTTAGTCTTATTATTAATAAAAAAATAAATAAAGTTTGTGAATTATAATGGTAGTAATTTAATAAAGAAAAAGAAAGGGAACTGACGTCCCTTAAGGGTAGAGTAGAGAATAATATTCCAACAGGGGGTGTTTACTTTGAAAAAAAGAAGAGGTCGGTCGGTCCACTCTTCATAGAACCGGATAAAGAACCGGTCATTTTCTTACCAAATGAAAAGAACCTCAGAGCACAACTAAAAGGAGAAACTTCTGCTACAAATAATTCAAGAAAACCAGTCTACAGTCAAAAGTTCAAAGCTGTTGGCGCATAATATGTGTAAGAAGAAGAAACAACAAAAGCCCACGGCAGAATGAGAAAAATGCTCTCAAAACTGCGGCCGTTGTCTCACGTTGCTGCTGTACGTAGACTAACTTCTACCATGGATTTCTATGTGTTTTGTCATTTTGCACCTTAATTATGTTCTTTTTCTCCTTTCGTTTTAGGCGTTGAATTAAGATGGTTTGAACTTTATTGAGGTTATTGCGTGCTTCAATCATCATTTTTCAAGATGAGTAAGCCATGAAGGTTTTAGTTTCTGTAACACTTGTTCCAACGTTAAAATTAGTTAGGTATTTTCATATGCAATAAAATATAATAAAAGAGATATTGTCTATTACAAATGAGAATTAATTCAATGGCTCATTTGGCTCATTGGTATTGTGCAGTTAACCACATAGGGGTGAGATTTTCATGAAGTGATAAAGAGAGAATGAAAGATGCTTTGTGGATGTGTTAGGCTTTCTGCCTAAATTTGTTGAGCATGAATTTGAAGTTCGATTTGCTGTATTTTAGATTCAATATATTAGAAAATCTAATAAACTCAAAATTAAATATTACAACTCTTTCTGAACAGAAGAAATTGTTTGGCAGAAACTCGGGCCTGTCTCTCCACCAAAAGCAATGGTCCAGAACAAATGTACGAATATCTTGGTTCAGTTGGGAGTTGGAACATCAAATGCGTGGTCGGAAGCTAAGAATAGAAAATCCATGTTGAAATCTGGGGGCATTTTTTGTTTCTAGTAAAAGAGTGGTCCAGTGAAATTGGCCATCAACTAGCGCTATCAATGGGCTTGGCCGTCGGGCTTTAATAACATAGATAGAAGTAAAAGCCTTCGCCATTTGGTCCCAGCTTGAAACATCATCACACACACCTTTTGCCGGCTCACTTCACTTCCACTGAATGACTTTTATGTAGTCGGAAAACAATCCCAATACAAAACATATGCTTTTATATGCAGTGGCAGATTGGATCAGAAATTTTTATTTATACAATAAAATGTAGGTTTGAATATCAAACCTGTAAAATTTTTTTATTTCAAAATGAAAATTTAGTCATTTAAGTGAATGTTCAAATTAAATTGAACCGAAATTTCTTTTTAAATGTCATATCAAATTTCATGTACAATTAATAAAAAATTTAATTTATTTTGAAAACGCGTAAAAAGAATTAAATATATATTTTATTCAAGGCAAAATTATAATGTTGAAATTAAATCTTAGATTTTAATATTAAAAAAAAAAGAATCATTAAATTAAATCTTGATTATTAGTATGGATATAAAGTTTTAATCCTATTGAAAACATTACACGTTGTAAATATAAAACATCATACACAAATATGGAGGAAAATATCTGCTATAAATAAACAAAGAAAGAAATAACTCTAATGACTGTACATTTAACAATGGCCGATTTTTGTTCATGATAAATTTCTCACATTAAACCCTCCAAAGGAGCCCTTCTTTTGATCCTCCCCTGGTTCTCCGCTTATGCTTTTGTTTTCTTCATCTTTTGCCTCAACGGCGAGGTACTCAGAGTTCGACGGCCCATCAAATTTTACAGAATAAGAAGGGTCAAGGCTGAAAGAAGGTGAAGTTCCAATGGAAGGCGAAGTATCAAGTGAAGTATCGAGTGAAGGCCGCGCCGAGGTGTTATTGTTTCTGATTGCAAATGCAATGTTCTTTCTAGCATTGGCTCGCCATCTGTGCAGACCTTCAACCACAGTTTCTGGAAAGACAGCTTTCTTCATCGATGTCCCCATCTGTTTCAAAAGTTATAATCCTGAATTATTACATGCAATTGATTTCCTTCATTGTTAAAAATAAGTTATCTTAGTTTACCTGCACGACCAAGGCATACAGAGGCAGAGTAACGTAGCCGCATAGGATATGAACCAAAACTCCCATTGCTGCTCTTATGATAATGTCTTCAGTGTTTCGGTGGAAGCATGATCTTAATCCAAACTTGTACTGCAGTTTTTAAGCAAATTAATTAGAAAAAAAAAAGGAGAGCTATTGATTCCATGAATGAACTGAAATACCAATGCTTACCCAAGTCCATGTGAAGAATGCAAGTTGAAAGGAGTTCTGCAAAACCCAAAAACACTCTTTAGATTTTTGCCTATGCGAATACAATCATCCAATTTAATAAAAGTGATATTCAATTGTTGAAGTTTGTGGAGTCTAATAAGGTTTTGTACATATGACACTTACAAAAGAGCTAGTACGACAATCTCATTAGCTGGTCAACGAGCAGATGTCAAGGGATAGAGCCCCTTGCTAGGGATGGGCAGCTGAAAGGTCTACGTGTAAAGATCCAGTAAAGCCTTATTAATTTAAGTTACCCTAACTTCACTATATAATCTATACTATCAATAATTAATCTTTTTTTTCATAAAATATTTCAAAAAATTAATAAGAAAAACCTAGTGAGATGGTGAACATAAGTAAATGGTTGAAAATGGAGGAATTAAAGACTTAATGATAGACCTGAAACAATATGAAGTGCATAAGGTGGAGGAGCAATCTGGGGCGGCCAAACCAGAAGAAATGATCACTAGGCTTGACAAGAACAGTTCCTCTTACAACTAGAGATTTATCATAGCTATCCAAACACATCCTTGTTATGATACTTTGCAATTGCGTTCCCACCATCAATAACAACTGTTAAACAAAATGTGTTCAGTATGACTCTTTTTAACACCATTTTCGTTGGGCTGAAGCTGAAGTTCTTTTACTTACCAATAGTGGAATAAAAGGAAGCCAGAGATAATTATAAAAACCTGCAGATTACATTAACAAACGAAATGTTTTAGCATTACGGTTTAATCATTATTAATTTGCATTTGTAATTAATGTTAATTACATTCTTTGAGTTAACTACCATGTGCATTGAAGAATATGAAGAGCATTGAGAAGATCCAAATCCAGAGGCTGAAAAGAAAAACACCATTGGTTAAATATATATTATGTCAAATTTCATTCTATTAGGCTTAAAATACACCAACCTTATTCCCACAACCACTCCAAAGTCCTTCTCCAAAGCTCTTTTTATGTATTTTTGGAAGTCAAAGTTGCTTCCCTCTGCAAAATGGGCCTGGAAGATATAAATATATATATATATATATATATATATATATATATATATATATATAGTGGTATAAGAAGGCAAACAAGTATTAGGAAAATTTTTGTTAATTTACTTCTAAAAGGATGGCTTTAATAACTTAATTTACCGTAACAAATCCATGTCTAAGTGTAAAGTAATCTACTTTGGAGACAGATCCACAGAACTGTCGGAGAAAACATGCCTGCACAAAAGGTGAAGACAACATCAGTTAACTGCTTTCATGGTCGTCTGGGATTATAATTGAAGTGATATAAGTTCTTTTGTAATACTAAAACTAACCGGCCAACGTAGAAATCTGTGTTCACTCCAAAACCTCAGATGTCGCCTTGCAAATGAGGTTTGATGGATAAGTTGGAACCTCCGAGGATCTGTTTAATGGATGAAGTGAGATGATCAGCAAAGCAATTTCCATATTTTGAAACCTATCGATGTACTTCTACCAATTGTTATTCCATATATTTAAATTTTGAATTTCGGTATGTAAACTAGTTAAACTATTCATAAATTATTTAAATTTAATTTGTTAATTACTTGAGTATAATTTCTAGACCGCAAAAGCTTACCATTTGAGAATTGATACTCGAATGTTCTTGTCTCTGCCTCCCAAGAGTCCCATCTCCTCATCTACCAAAATAATAATAATAATAATTAAGACAATATTGTCAAACACAAGTAGAATTTTCAAACTTAGCTCTTTCTAGAACTGAAAAAAAGTTCACATGACGTAGAAGTTTCTAACTTGGTCAATAATGTCATAAACACAAGTCGAATTTTCCAACTTGGCCCAATTTAGTAGAAATTAACCTTGAAGAACATCAAAAGAGAACTGAATTCTTTTCCGAACAGTGAGATTTGTACATTAAAGATAACCACAAAAGAATCTACCTTTGCCATGCCAAGACTGAAAGTGAGGACGCATGACAAACAATGGAAGAAAGCCAGCACAAACATTAAGTACTGAAGCTCCCTCACACCTTGTCTAGACAACAATGAGACCTTTCCCTGCTCGAAAATGGCAGCCAAAAACAATCAATAACGTTAATATTCCCTGAATATGAATGAGGGGTGTGGTTAAATGCTTAACTACGTACTTGTGCTTCACATTTTTCTTCTTCCTCGATATCATTTGAAGGATCACTGCAGGGAAGAAATGTTTCACCTACGCTCTTTGCGATGCATATTTTTGCAATTGGCTTTTCACTCACAGTCAGCAGCAGTGATATGAACCCCAGCAACGTTAATTCTATAATAAGAATGTCAAGTTCGAGTTCATTAATTAGCAACACTATAAAGGAAGACAGAAAGGAATGTTTCAGTTTCATTTAGTTAGAATTCTGACCGGATTTGATCTTGTTAAGAGCCTGAATGAGAGATTTCCTTCTTTTCTTATTGAAATACTGTAAATTCATCGAAGAAAAAACATGAAAATCAGAACAAGAAGGTGATTATGCATGGAAAGATGGTCATTTTTGCATGGTAATTAAGTCACCCCTCTACAATCTGAATACCTTGGCCAAAAGATGAAGCACATGCTCGATAAAAATGGAGATTAATATCAAGACGAAAACAACAGTAGCCACAGCCCATGTTGGAGTTGTTTCAAGTGTTGTTTTAGAGCTTGACGTCGCCTCCTCTCCTGCCATGTCTTTTCTGTGCTCTCTGAAACATCTGGGTTTTGTTGTTATTAATGGAAATATTGAAAGTGGAAGAATAGTATTCAGACAACAAGGCTGGCTGCTTAGTTAGTTAACGTATAGTGAGGCCCCAGGTTCGACCTGTGGACCGTGTTTCTTACGGAATCCATTACGTCTTCCTGCACAAAAAGACATATAAAAGTTGAATCAATCACAACTCTCAGCACACCAAAAACAAACTTGCTTCGCTAGGTGGTGAATTCTAGTTTTTGTTGCTTATGCTGACCTTTCAGGGATACGACATAAATTTTTTTTGTGTAATATCTGTGATTCATTTGTTTTATAGTCTGAGATTAATCTTTTATTGAGATCGAAAATGAATTAAGATAAAGTTTTTTTGGCAATGATAACTCTGAAATTCGAACATGGTATAAATAACTGGATAAAAAATTTACTTTTATTTCTTTCAACTAATTGTTGATGAAGAAAAAACATAAAAGTAATAAGAGTTAAATTTTGATAAAAATTGTACAAAAAATATGACAAAAGAAAAAAATCGTTGGTGTGTCTACATAAATTTTTTATATTTTACACCGTACAAACAATAATTTTATATATAAATTATTAGGTTTATAGATTAAAGTCAATGGTTATAGGCTATAGCATAAGTTAATTAATGATATGTTTATTTTGTTTATTTATTTACTTTTTTTTTTTTACAAAAGATACAAATAGAAAGATTAGATATTTTTAAAAATGCTTGTATGAATCAACATATTAAAAAAAATTATAAAAACTTTGCATTCGTGAGAAAATTTTAACCTTGACAAGTAAAAAAAATGAAAAGTCTTACAAATAGAAACTTATGCAACTGACTATTTACAAGATAAAGATTCAATTATATATTTATATACGAGTAACCAATTTTGAAAACATTAATATTCAATTACAAACCTTGGAGATTCAATCTCTATCATCAAATTAACAAACCTTGAAATGCAATTTGACACGTACGAGTTTTGCTATGACACTATTTCCTCTTTGAGCCCTTAGGCTAAGCTGAGGTCCCCGTCCCACAGTATAGAAAAAAGGATTCTACATATAAACCAAAGAAAATAAGTGTTGATTTTCGAATTTCATATCTATAGAACACGATCTGGAGGATTGCTCCTTACGACAAGATCCGTTGCTGTCTCTCTTTTGTAATATTTCCCAGTTCTGTAATTGGGATCTATGTTGGTCTTTCGGTTGTGTCTCAATCGCAAGCAAGGAATTTTGAGGTTACAATATGATTAGATCTCTTGGAACATTGTGAATAATTTCAAGCCATGGACCAGAATCGGCAATATTCATGCGCTAACAATGTCAAATTCAAGACAACTTCTCTTCTTGATTGTTTTTCTTTAAATATAAAGTTAATGCTTAAGGTTCAACTTCCTTTTAACTTCAGCCACCTGCAAGAAAGCCTCTAATAAATAACCTCCATTGTCAAACTAATTAATTGATGTTCAGCCTCAGGGACCATCTTACACAACCTCTCTGCCAAAACCATCTACCAGTTTTAGCACAGTAAATAAATAAGTAGTTGCTGTGAATGTGATGATTCAGAGAGGCTGCAGTTTCGCTTCTTTGTGGACCTTTGCCTACCAACCCGGCCACATTTATGTTCACCATTGTTCCAGGCTGCAACAGTGGGCAGTGCTTGAATTGGAACGGTCCCGTCAGATTTTGGTCCAGTTATACCGCCAAGTTCTCAACTTGTTTCGCATTTAATGTTTGTGGGTATCTTTCTAATTCATCTTCCAGTACATTTTTTTTTTTTAAGGTTTGAACATTCAAGTTTGTTAATGTTAGTAAATTCTTCATGCATATATGGTAGCAGGATAAGGTTCTTGGGTCAAGTGGAAGACAAAAAAATTGATAAGTTTCAATGTCATCCCTCTAAAGAAAACCAGTTCAAATCATTCTACTCTATATCAGTCAAATATTTAATTTTCTTAGTCTATATTCAAATTGAATATTTTGTATCCATAATCAATTGATTTTATATATATATATATATATATATATATATATATATATATTGAATGTCTAACAAATTCATCAACCAACTGCTCAAGGTTTGGATAGAGTACCATCAGAAAGGGTAATACAAGATGTTCTTACAATAGCCATAAGGCAGCTAAGATGCATGCTAGTTGTTACATAAAATAATTACAATTTTTCAATTTTAGATCAACTAGATTCTTGCAATCAAAGCACACCCAAGTAGAGCAACCATAGGCATCTTCTTGCCCAATATTGGCTGCTGCTGCGGCATCTTCTTGCCCAATATTGGCTGCTGCTGCGGCATCTTCATCAGTATCAGTATATATCATAATTTTTGAGACAATGTTGCAGAATTCCCTGAAAGAAAATGACAACCACTGATATTAGGATAACTTGTAAGGATTGAAACTCGAAGTATAGTCATTTTCAATAACAATCACATCCCAAAAGTAGGCCAAGAATGGAAAATATTGTGGAATCTCTGCGACATTTGGGTGGTGGACCAATATGTAAAATAGCACTACCAAAACAAAGGATCATTTTTAATAGAAAATTAAAACTTTGGCAGTTAATGATCATCACTATCTTTGTAAAATATTTTCAACCGATTCTCCAGCCTAGTAAAAGATACAACCTTCCGATCACATCATCGTCATATTAGTAAACCTCTCGGTATCCAAAACCTTGTCTACAGAACTGCTAACTGGTGGACCTGCATTCTCTATTTCATAACTACACTACAATGCAATATCAATAAGCATATTTCTAACAGCATAGAGGTTGCTTACTTTGGTACAATTGCTTCCAACAGTGTTTGTCACTGCTGGAGGCTTTGGATGAAATTGTTCTCCAATTCGAGGTAAAAAAGCTCCAGGAGCCAATGATGAGGTTGCTTGCACCATGTTGTCCTCCTTAGTAGCATCAAGCCTTCCCTCAGTCAAGGAGAAACCAAAAAGTCTGCAGCTACTTTTACATGAGGAGGCTAATTCTTGAGTAGTCCTGAATGCCGGCTGAGCTGCCAGAGGTTGAGAATCACCAAGTTGAACAGAAACAATTGAATGACCAAATGAATCCACGCCTCCTAGATCCCTCCAGCGGGAATTGTATTCAACAGTTGAAGGAGGTAATATCTTTCCCCCATATGTTTCAGGAGCAAGAAAAGAACTCCTTTCGTCAACTCCCTGATCCTTTTCCTGGCTATTGAAGTTGGGACTAGGATTGCAGTTTGGAATTGGATTGCTTGCTTGTTGGAACATTAATACTGAGGATGGTGACGACACTTGTGCAGAGGTTGCAGATGGTCGTATATAACTATGAACATTATAGCCCCCCATCAAGTAAGACCATCCGCTTCTGGTTTTCAGCCACTTACCAGCATTAGAGACAGCAGGACTGTCATTTTCTCGAGACTCATCTACAGTTGGACCTCTGCTATATGGAGGACTTACAAAAATTTCTTGACCTTGCAAGACCTTATGGAATCGGAGAGATTCGCCAAAGCCTAAACCTTTATAGGAAATATCAGGATTCACTGGTGGGTCTCTACCAACATTTCCTATTGCAGCAATACTGGAACCACTGGAGCCAGGAAAGCACCGCCTTATTTCAGACCGATCCATAGTCTGACTATCAGCACCGTCATAAAGAGTGTTAAAACCCAAAATTTCTTGACCTTGCAAGACCTTTTGGAACCGCAAAGATTCCCCAAAGTTAGATGCTCCAATTCCATCTGTTAAAAGAATAAAGGACTCGGCTAAATAATGTTGCATGACACGGGAAAGAGAAATAGTTATGCAGAACCTACCAGGAACCATAAATCCAGGTTTTCCTGAAGCCAATCCAAGCCGGTTCCTTTTTGAACCAGGAGTGAGCAAGCTGTTAGAACCAGAAACCAAACCGGATGGTTCAATTTCCCACGGAGAAACCCTGCTATGCCTGTTGGCTTCGATATCATCCCACCTTACCTGCAAAAATAAGCCAAAAAGACCTATTAGATTAACTACCGTAATTTTATGATAAGATCATAAGTTAATGAGGAGTTCTTCAAGACAGTCTAACAGTGACAACTACTCAGCATGACCAAACAAAAACATCCAGAACAAATCATGTGAAGCTCCATGAGTTGAACTCAACATTATAATTAAATTCAGAAGTGCGAGCACCTTCCAGATGTGCAAACCTAAATGATTACATAATTACTTCCTCGAAACAATAAGGTGCACCAAACTAGGCCCTTTTTTGTTACGTAGTTCTGCTTAATGACTGGTATAGGATTAGACAAACAAGAGGCAACTATTTAAAGTCCAACAGAAGTTCTATTTTGCAGGAAAGCAAGCAGGTTTCCTTGGCAAAGTATTCACAATGCTTCTAAACTATGATACACTCACAGTCTCGTTTGAATATTGAGCAAGAAGCCACAACCATACATGAATTACTTAATGAAGCAAATTATTGGCAGGGGACAATATCCTTTCAGGTCTATCAGCTTAGCTTCAAGGATGGACAGAGAGGATTAAAAAGCAACTGCAATAATCCTGAGAATTATCATATATGTAATTACTATTGGAAAGGGTAACCACATACCCCTTCTTTTTCTAATAATAACCTTAAGGCTAGGCCTTGACAGGAATTTTATCATGACAATATTATAACTTATAACTGAAAGGAACACTATAGTTATAAACTTCCACAAAATTTTTATCATATATAAACAAGGTCAGCAACCATACCAGCAGGCATCTCCATTTCGAACCAGGCCATCTAACAGGATCCATATCACTAATTCCAGTTACTAATCCTGTATATCTGCAAAAAGAAATTTTCAATTATGTAGCATGGTCGAGTTGGTCTTTCCTCCCTTCTTTAGGCTAAAAATCATATAATTTAACTGAAGAGTTGCAGATTCAATCAGGTCACACCTTCTTTCTGCTGCATCTTCACTTTCAAACCGCATTTTGAACCTCATTCCAATAGAAAAAGAATGATCAAGACTCTTCCAGAATTTATGGACTGGTATTATGAACTCTGATGAATTGGCCCTGCAAGATATCGATAAAAAAATTGCTTTAAATCACATCAAGTGACTGTAGAGAATGACCAAGAAGGAATGAGATCTAAACTCGCAGATTATAACAAACAAAAAGATTAATAGTACAGTAAGCGCAAATGGACCACAAGCAACTAACCACCAATGATGACAGCGAGGACCAAGGGACAAGCTTATGAAGATTTTCCAATAATAATACTAGTTTGTATATACGAGACCGCATATCTCAACTAAAATAACTTTAAAAACTTCTTTCTTATTAGACATTATATAGTATTTTGGATTTTCGAGGAGGGAGCTATAAGCACTAAATTTACCATTTAAACATTAACACGTTAGGTTCTCCCATTTCAAATTCTTTTCCCTCCCCAAGCCAGCATTGTCAAAAAAAATCTAGTTCACTAATGAATTTTCAAATTGCATATACATAATATTGCTTGTCAAATATCTGGATGAGACAACCACATGCCTTGGATTGCAGTAAATGCTGAAAACACTTTTCATAGAAATAGCATGGACAACATCTGCAAAAGTGCTGCGGTTCAAAAGCTGGCTGCACAAAGATGGAAAAGAAGAGCCATTTTTAATTTGTGCAGCTCTTCGGATTCCCAGCCTCAGTTCTCCATCGTCACCCCTGCCAAGGACACTTACTAAGATGTCTATAAAATATTAACTAGAACATCAGAAAAGGGCAAATTTGTAACCTAAGAAAAAGCACAGCATCTCCAGAGACAAGCTTCTTCTTATTGACAAACGCACTCCATCCAGTAGTGAGCAAATGCCTCCGCGGTTGTCCTACTCAATCCAAAAATGTCAGCAAAAAATTCAAGAAATGAACATCTAATCAAGGCTCTGATCCGCATGCCTTAGTTGCATATGAGGAAATCCATCATTAACGTCACGGTGCATTAAAATGCATCCAATATTTAGTGCATACCCCTATAGATGTGCCGAAATCTCCATTCCACGCCATGCAGGTCTTTCGCAACAAGCTCTTGTGAGGGCCTCTGCTGTTTATAATCCTACAATACCGATCTACTTAAACTCAATACGACAAAACATAATGAATTGTAGTAAAATACATAGAACTAACTAAACAAGGAAAAATTAGAAATGAATTTAGGATAAAAGTGCAACAGAATTACCAAGGGAGGGAAGCAGTCCTCAGCAGCTCGACGAGGAACAGAGAAGCCTCCATGCGTACTGGTATCAGAAGCCGTAAGGGTCTTGCAGAACATGTGAGGGGTTGTTGACTTGATATCTGCTTCGGCATCCTCCTCTACACCATCAGCCTCTGTCTTCCCTTCTTGCAACTTCTGCTCAATTTGCTACACGGCATAATTTACGGCAAAATCAAACTCAAAATTTGGAGGTAACAAGAGAAAAGCACCTTGAAAGGCAACAAGAAGGAACAAATACATTAACCAACAAAATGACACACCAAAATAAGAATCAAGTTAAATTCATCATTGGACAATGATTTCTATTCCTGAATGATGTCATTGTCCTATCCCCATCTGTTTAAAGAAAATGAACATCTAAGTTAAAGCAACTTGGTTCATACTGATTATAATTTTCCTATGGTTGCTATTTTTATAAGCAACCATTCACCAAACAAGACAAGAAAACAGAATTAATCCCACCTCACTTTCAGGAACCAGTGAAACTTGCGCGTAAACCTCATCGGTGGCACCCTCTGCCTGCCAAAGAAACAAACATTTCATAGCAAATTCACATAAGGAAAAAAAAAACACTACAGCACTCTCCTCTGTCCCCTGGGGCTTGAAGGAAAGCAAATATACAAAAAAGATGGTAACTTTCCCATGATAAGCAAAATTGAAAATTAAGCTCATACACATTTCCTCATAGAATTAGCTCTGTATCAAACACAATTCTCTTGAAAACTAAATCAAACCCAGATGCAAAACCCAAAAACCATAAATAAAATGAAGAATTCAAACCCATAAAACACAACCGTAATTCCATTTTCTCAAGAAAAATTCGAAACTTCAGAGCTCTCCCCTTTAAAATATTTCTCACGAACATAAACCACCCAAATAATAAGAATAAAAAGTTTCCTATGACCCAAAAGCTCAAGAAAAGATTTGTTAGATGAGGAAAATGAATAAAACACACAAGATAGAGTGACAGTCTTTAAAACATGTAAGAGTCGGTTACATGGAGCTTGACATCAACAACCCGACAAAACACGTGGGGAGGGAGATCATAAGCTGCCGCTACGCCGGAAAAATCGGAAACTTGTTCCAAGTGGCCCTGAGGGAAGTACACCACTATACTTCCTCTCTTTGGCAAAGATATAAGTGGACCAGCACACGCATGCCAAAGCTCAAAACAAACTGAAGAACTGGAACTAGAAGTAGAGCCAGGAGCACCAGAAGCACTTAACACGGAAGCTGAAGATGACGATGGAGATAGAGAACCAGATGGCGGCGTTTCATCGTCGTCTGTAGTGTTCAGATCGATTAAACCCCCCATTGGGTTGTCCCCCAAAAAAAAATAGCTTAGAAAAGAAAAGGATTTTTTGAGAAGGTGAGAACGTTTTTGTGCAGTGACCTATGAAGAAGAGGGTATTTCATGACTGCATTTTTAGAGAATGGTGTTTCAAAGTAAAGAGTAAGTGCAACTTTGGCATTGCAAAAAGGAGGAGTTGAGTCAAGACCCTCGAAAAGAAACCCAAAAAAAAAAAAACAAAATTTTTGAGGGGGACGGGGTTTTAGTCTTTTTGTTAGATATCAAATCAAGCTTTTATAAGCTTTAATTAATTGGAATTTAATGTAACTAAAAAAATTAAATGGTATTTAAACAAAAAATATAAAAATAAAAATAATATTAAATATATCAAAAATCTTCATAATTAGATATGTAGCACTACATATAATAGTTTTTTTGGATTACTAAAGGTAAATGTTTTCGATTTTCCTTGGGAGGTTTCTTCACTGCAAGCTGAGCAGAAGCAGTGCTGCAACTGCTGCTACGACTGCTGGAAGTGATGTGCAGTGTGGCAGAAAGAGAGAGAGTAATCAGAACAAAGAGAGCTTTCAAGTAGGGGTTTTACTTTGTTTGTTAAAATCTAATTCTAAATATATCTTTATACGAACTGATTATTAAAAAAAAAAATGAAGCTGAGGTTTCCAGCTGTACGGCTCCCTGTATTTCCGGGCGGATGTCTATTCTGTCCCCTTCTACTTACTCAAATCTCACTCATGTCCTTCTCCCACTAAACTTCCGTTTTATCCGCGCTCGTCCGCACAAATTAAACACCGTTTCTTCATCATTAAAGCTTAACAATTAGTTTAATTGGATATGATCATTAATTTTGATAAAATGGGATTGATCTGAATAAAATTAAAAGTTAGTAAAATTATTATTAAAATTTAATAAAAAATTATAAAATAAGGATAAATAATTTTATTGTTTTTTAATTATTTATCGGACCTATTTGAATGGAGCCAAACCAATTTTAAAATAAACTTTTTTTTTTCTCTAATGATTTACTGTCTCCTCGCATGATAGGAGGGTTTACTATAAATATATAAAATTTCTATTCATATTATATAAATTTTTTTATATAATATAAAAAATTTTATATTAAAATTTGTATCAATATATTAAATATAAAATTTAATTTTTAATTTTTATCATATTTATATATAATTTTTGTTAATTTTTAATTTATATTATTTTTATATTTTTTATTAGTATCGTATCTAAGATTAATGTAGTAAATATTATTTTTTAGTGTTTGAAAGTTATAATTTAATACACTAAATTTGTTTTACTGTTTTGGCATTAAACATCTTATCTTGTAAGAAAAACTGGGATTGAAATTACTCTTAATCGCCAAACCCTGAAAGAGACCAAAGTTAGCAAACTTTCCTATCAGAAAGACAAACTTTTCCCAAACTTCAAATCCAGCCTATATAATGTCGGAAAAGGCCTATCTACACCCACATCTTATTTGGTAAGAGTTCATATTTCTACAACAATGATCTCCAACTTGCCCGAGTTGTAAACTTATATACGTGAAGATTACAGCTTTGATCTTTTGTCTTCCATGATTCCTGCTCGCCCAAAGTTTTGACTTTGATGCACTCCTAGTCTTGTAGGCCATTATTGTTTTGTTTTCTTGAGTAAAAAGCAATGAGAAATGCAGCCCATTATGCCTGACCAATCAGGGAATATGTTAATCATGGAAGGAATGACACTTCTAATATCCGTATGATTAGGGTGACAAAAAGCTAATCTATGTCAATTTAATGGCTGCAAAGTTGTAAACATTAACTTGAAGCCCTAATTTTATCTATAAACCCTAATGCTTAATCTACACACTTGATTGCAACAGCAGACAGAACACTGGACTACAACCTTAACAACTCATCCAATCAGAGTCAACCCATGAGATTGTTCAACCAGAACTTCCCATGGGTCATCAATAACTTGAGTTCACAAATACATCCAAAGTACATTTAATGTTACACTTGTTGAGTTACTAGACTCTACTACATTTATCAAACTAATTAAGATTAACATATAAATATAATTCTGTGTGACAATCAATCAATAAATGAAGAAATTGTAATGATCTTTTTAAGGTTATGTTTGATTCTAGTTGAATAAGAAATCTAGTTAGGAGAAAATGGAATCCTTTATAAAATTTACAAGAGTGTACCTAACTTGAATGTTCCATATCCATCATGCTAAAGAAGAATGCAGTAGCTATTGTCATGGATTTTATAGTACATTTTATGCTTAAAGGTACAAATTAAAGAATAATTTCCTCGTTTTACTCTAAGCCAAAAGCACATATTCAATATAAAAATTTTAAAATATGTTATTTAATTTAATTAATTTATATAGTTTTTTAACAAAATAAATTCTCATAAGTTTATTATTCAAATATTAATATCAACATTCTATTTTCGTAATCAGACAATAATCTTTTTAAGAAGAAAACACAAAAATCTTAGATTCATCAATGCTTTGACATATTCACACATGAATTTTTTATGGTCTAGTAACTATATGATTAGGGGAGGGTCCCTTAATCAAAACCATCAAAAAGTAAAAATGAAGGTTAGATTCATTCGATGGGTATTGGTATTTAGCATCATAATTAGAAAGCAAAGGAGTCAATTAAAATCAGACTTGAGGGGGATTGGGGAAGGAAAAAAAAGGGTAGAAATGGGAATTTGGGAGTGTATGGACAAATGTGTCACAGTAATGAAAAGGGGCAGGTCTCTATCAGAGCCATCAAGTGCAAAGAACCTAAAGCCTAGCTGAGCGAGCAGGCAGGCAGGCAGGCCTTAGGCAGATAACCCGGACAAAACGGGTTGCAACTCAATACCCAATCGGTCATGACTCCTTTTACGCTTTTATCCGGTAGAAGAAACCTTCTATCCCACTCGCCCCCTTGGAGCGTTTAAACCTTCCCAGTCAATATGTTTCACTCAATCTTCCTCCCAAAATAAATATAATTTTTTATCATTTTGATTCATTTCATAAATATTAATTTATAATTTTATATTTGTTCAATAAATTTTTTAGATTTTAAAATAATATAATTAAATTATAATTTATTAAATTATAAATAATTGTTTAAATATTTTATATAACAATTGACCTAAACAATTTTATAAATTAACTTTTGATGTGTCATGTGCAATTCAATTAAAAGTTAATATCATTTGTAAATATCGGTTTAATCACATTCTTTTAAACAGTTATAAGTTCATTTATAAAAAAAAAATTATTACTTAATATGCATGCAATAAAACATTGTGAAATTCTATTTTTTAATAAAATTGAAAATTTATTTAACTATTAAGTCGAAGATATATTAATTAAAATTGATACAAAAAATTTCACATTTATTTTATTTTATGTATTGTAAACATAAATAAAACTCAGGCATTGCCAATTAATTATATAATGATATTTTCTTATTTGAAAAATTACAAATTAAATTTATAACTTAATAAAATGTGATTATATGATTAAATGATTATATATGAAATTTATAATTAACAATCACGTGTAAATTTTTTTATATTGATATCTTTTTTATTCAATAAAAAAAATTAAACGTGAAAGAACGCGCGTTTGGAAAGCGTGGGGCTAATATATTAATAACTTTCCCTTTTGCCTCACTTTAATCTTTTGCGTCAGTCCCCACCCACCGCACTAAGATTGTTTCATTATTAGACTGGCTGTTGATTTGAGCGCCCCCTCTGCTTTTGAGAAATGGGGCGCTTCCCCATTGATTAAAAGCAATAAAACCAGTTAATAAGGGAAACCTGTAATCAAATCTAAAAAGAGAGTAGAGACTCAAGCTAAGATATGATAAATGGTATTAAAATTTAATAAAATTTTATATAAATTTGATAAAAATAAAAATATTATTTTTAATAAATTAATATAAAATTTTTATGTTTTAATACAATATATAAATCAACAAATTTAAATCCTGTCATATGATGGAGAAAAAAGTAAGGAGTGCCCCTAATAACTCCCTTTTATGGGTTTTGGTGTCTTTATCTATTTTTGGAGTCAAATGCAATGTTGGGCAGTTACTTTGTTTGGAAACAATAAACATTATTCATACCCTTAAATTATACCTGCATCCGTAAATAAGGACATGGTTTTTTAGGGCATTTAGGGCATTTATCCTTCTGATGGAAGGTAAGTTGTCCTTCCAGGAGAAAAAGATTAAAGGGAATTTTTTTTTTTTAAACAAAATTGTACGGGAGTAATTTTTTACCTTTTTATGATATCTAAATTTAAATTTAAAGTTTGCAAATTAAAGTGAAATGATAAAAGGAAAAGAAACCTAATCAACCAGTATTATCAATGTTCTTTGTTTTCAAATATAAAAGGTGTTTTACATATTTAAAATTTTAATTTCAACATTAATATATTTTTTCAAAATAAAAATTTTATCGTACAAAACAAAATTATTATACTAAATCTCACGTGTATCCTAAGATTAAAAAACATACAAAAAAACAAAAGATGGAATCGATAATGCTTGAAGTATCATAATGTTTTGTTATTCATTATTATGTTTATATAAATATATGATCTTCTCTTAACCAAACTTATAATGATGTCTTTTGAGTGATGTTTTAGGACAAGAATCGGTTAATTTTGTCGGAATCTTATATGGTTGGTAAAGGGTATACGTTATTTTAAGGCACAAGAAAATCAAAATTATTACTTGTGCACGGGTTCTCCAAATTAATAATTGCAAATTGAAACAACACGGAAAGTACCACAAACCTTATTCTTAGATTCACATTGAGACTCATCAAACCAATGATCTTCTACTTTGTTGAAATTAGCCAAAAGACGAATTGCATTCCGTCCCTACAAATATTAGAGCATCTTTTTTTTTTTTTCTTTCTTTTTTGAAAATTTGTTTATTGGGTCATTGACTCCGATTAGTACTCTTTGAGATGTTTAATATGTACCAAATTGAAAAGAGTGAAAAGAAAAGGTGAGTTTACCAACAATTAAGGAGAAGCTAAGGCAAGATGTTTGTAGGTCATTCTGTTGTCTCATATTAAAATCTTTTCTATATTGAACTTTTCTTCTTAAACAAATGTTGTCTTTATCTAGTGGCAAAATTGCTATAATTACATGTAGATGATATATATGAGTTAATATTTGATGTATTGTTAGTGTTAAATTTTATACGTTATAATATTTTATTAATTAGTGAATTTAATATTTTTTTAAAATTTTTATTTTAAAATTCATGATTTAAAGAGATGATATATTATGATTTATAAATAATGTATGAGATTTATACACAAACAATAAATTTTATATATAAACCTCATATATAGAAAAACTCATATATATATATATATATATATATATATATATATATATATATATATATACACATTTTAACTATAAAAAAAAACAAATAATTCAATACTATGATAAAAAAGCTAAATGAAGTCTTGATTAATAACAGGGGCAAAGCCCAATAGGGACCAATGGGGCCTCGAGCTCGGATTGACCCAAAAAAATAACATTAATTTATGTCTAAAAAAATCTTTTTGAAAAAATTCAATGAAATTTTTCGTACTATATTTTTAAAGTTAAAAGGAATGAACGGTTTTGTTATAAAAATAGTTCAGATTAAAAATGATAAATTGTGTATTTATTAGTTTATTTGTTATTTATACTGATATTGATTCTATTAATTGTCATTACCTGATTAGAGAAAACATTTTTAATAATAAATATTTTGAAAACTAGTTTAAGTAATAAAATAAGAAATCAATTTGATCAATAGTCAAATGATGGGTTAATTTAATAAATTGAAGAAAAAAATTATATTCAAATGCATTGATAACCAAATTATTATGTGAGGGTTTCAAAATATAAAATCGCATAAAGAATAATTGTAAAAATTTTAATAATTATGATCGAATGCAAAACTTTTAATTATTTTTTATAATTTAATTTATTTAAACTAAACCCCTACTAGATGACGTTTCAGCTCTGCCACGGATTAATAATGCACCCCTTCTCACTTATTATTGTTCTCTCTTTTAATTAATATTGATTTTAATCCTTTTTTCGATAGCAAGTTAGTGATTAATTGAATTTTTAATTTCAGCAATTAAAAATTCACACGAATTTAGTTAGTATATATATATTTCGAAACAATACTCCTTTGTCCTTACCATTTATCATTTGTCACAAAGCAAAAGGTTTTACAATTAGGGTGTGCTTGGTTGGAGGGAATTTAAATTTTTTTTATATATTTTTTTATTATTTAATTTTTTCATTTGGTTTAATTATTTTTTTTATCAATCATTATATTTTACCTACAATACTCGATTTTAGAAAAATTTAAAGTAAAATGATTACTTTCGAATTTTGATGTATATTTAAATTACCTGAATAAAAAAAAATTTAAATGTAAAGTAAAATTTTATTTTTAAAATTTATTTATTTATTTTCTCTCTAGAAGCAAACGCACCCTTAGCTTTTCTTTTCAACGTTGTATGGGAAACCTACGGAGTGTGAGGAATTCTAGAATTGCAAGTTTTCTGTACGTTGAACAGTTTTTGTTGGATCGTACAAAAACTAAGAGCCAGGATTGGACCGTGACAAGGCCAAGACCATCATCCGAAAAGAATAATGATAATAATAATTGTCGAGGACATGGGTTTGTTGATGGTGATTTAATTTTTTTATCTGAACCAACTTAAAAGGTAAAAGGTTTAATTATGTTGTTTTCTATTGGATTTATTTTGATGTCAAAATTAGTAAAAATATTTTAGAGAATTTGATTGCAAATTAATAAAATATAAAAGTTTAGATTGTGTTTCCATCATTGGTCAAATTGGGTTCCGTAACTCTAATTTTGTGGCTTATTGGGCCATGCTCTCAAGGCCCCACGCAATTGGCTAATAATAATAATAATAATAATAATAGACCCTTTTTCCTAAAATAAGATTCTCTGGTGTCCTCACAAACACAAAACCATCCCTTGTCCCTCAAATATCTACACTTATGTTTCATTCACGCAAGCATATTTCCTTTCTCATTCGATTTTGATTTATGATTTATTAGTACTTTTATAATTAAAAAAGGTACTGCTTTTACATTATAGAATTGTTTGATTCCAAATGACATGTGAATTCATTTGCTTTGAATTTTGTTAATTCAATCATTTTTATAATTAAAAGTTTAAAATTAAGTTCACAAATTTCTTTGGCATTAGAATTAAATTGCAATTACGATTGTAATTGAATAAATTAAATATTAGCAACTCTACTATTAAAAATATTCAAAACTATAATACTAAAAGCTAATATTGCTAAAATAGACAAAGATACTTTTCTAAAAAATAAATAATGATTTTGAAAATTGAGTCCGAGAGCGAACAGATATAATTATGTTTTGAGGGTGAGAGGGTGAAGCACAGTCGACGGAGGCGCGTGGGAGTTAGGGAAAAATGGGATGAGTTGCAGCGTTGCAGCGTTGCAGCAGAGAAAGGGTAATGGGGTTATAATCGAAAGGAAAGGGGCCCAAGTGAGTAATCTCAGGCCTTTCTTTTGTGCAGAGGGAGCCCTCGACTTTTACGCGGGTTTCTGCTCTTTCCCTCTGCGTTTGCCTCAGCCTTTCATCGTACTTTAGTCATGTCAATCATCCTCGAACGCGGCCCTATGTTTCTTTTGTACCTACTCTCTGCCCCTTTTCTCACCGTACACGTGTCGGATCCTCACCTCCTTCAACATCTGATGGAGGGTAGTCTCGCCATTTCCGCTTGTGGTCTTCAACACTTCAACTTAACCTCTTTTAAATTCGCAAAATTTAAATAAAGCTTCATTTTTATTTTTTTTTACACCTCATAAAAATAGGGAATTATATTTTTAATCTATTTGTAACCAAAAAAATAGTTTCACTTATTCAGTTACTCTCACCTAAGATTTTAAACGGAAACGTGGCGTAAAATATGTGGTGGGGGTAGGTCCCACATGAAACTTGCCAAAAGGAACTAGACTGGTCTTTTCATATCAGAAGCTGTCGGTTGCCACAATCACTCTTTAACTATTCGATCGTACGGCTAAGCACGGGCAAAAACTGCATTTGAAGTTTGAAGCGCCAGGGAATCAAAACTCAAAAGGCAAGGCGAGGGAGCCTTAGCCTGACAGGCTGTTGTCACATGGGGCAGGAGCGCCACAACCGAATTTCCCCAAAACGGTGTCGCTCAAGTGCAATTTTCTTAAGATTGAAACGAGCTAAACTAATTATTCGAGTTGTGGCTCATAATTATTTGAATTTAGTTGTTTTATTTTTAAGTTAAGTTGGAATTTAAGTTAACTGAGTTTTAAATTGAATTGAATTCAATTATTTAAATATTTGATTTTGAATAATTAGTAAATTAAATATAATTTTTTAAATGTATATTTTAAATATTTTGTTGTTAATTTATTAATTTATTTTTATATTTTATGTTCAAAATATTATAAATCAAACCAAATAATAATTTAAATATTTTTTATTCAAAACCAATCAAACTCAAATAAATTATCAAATCATAATTTTTAAATTTAATTGAAAACGAATTTAACAATAAATCGATATGACACGACTTCACGTTTCCCTTAATTCCTTGTATAATCCAAATACGTTGCAGATTTCACGATTTAGTACGGACTGGAGAGTTTGAGACCTCATCCAATGACACATCCGAGACTCCGACGACACCCATTTCCTTTTTCTTTTCAACTAAATGCTGAAAGCTTAAATTGGGAAATAATTATATTTTAGGTTTGACATAGTCTTGTTGCACTTCTAATTTCTTGAATGACAGCAACAGTACAATGATGACGACATGATTTTCTTTGTGTTGGGCAGTTGAAAAGGAGCCTCATTAAATATAGTAATGAATGTATATATTTGGCATTGACATTTTTCTAAAACAGATTTATATTTTATGTAAAATACCATAATTAAAATGTTTAAATTTGTATGAATACATCAACTATAAAAATATTTTTTAATTTTTATCAAATTTAATATAATTATCATTTTCATATATTTTTACATCAAAAAATAATTAAATTTTATTTGTGCTTTTAGCAATCAAGTTCAAATAAAATCCTCTGCTCTCTAATAACCTCGTTTTAAACCCAACTTTTCTTGGGCTTTTATAAATTGGCCATATTCATTCAGGCTCTTACTACGAACATTGGAATCCTTATTTTGTTGGGCTTTATTCTCTAAAAAACTTAATCATCAAGTTCAAAAAATAATAATAAATAAACTTTATTTCTTAATCTATTATGGTCAAAGTTTGCGATTAATGTTAATGTTAAATCCCTAGAAAAACTATGAATTGAAAGAAATGGTTACCAAGCTTGTTCATGCTCGGCTGACTAGTTCTTGTAGCATCAAATTTGGGCCTCAATCACCATGACTTTAAGGGTGCGTTTAGTTCAGGGAAAAAAAAATGATCTTGAAAAATAATATTTTTTATTCAGAAAAAAAGTTTTAAGGGATAAATTCTAAGGAAAAAATTTTACTTTACATCCAAAAATTTTTTTTTTAACTCAGATAATCTAAAAATACATCAGGATCCGAAAGTAATCATTTTATCTTAGATTTTTCCAAAATCGAGTACTGTAGGTAAAATAAAAAGACTGACAGAGAGAAAAATAATTGAACCAAACGGATGAATCAAATGACGAAAAAAAATTACGAGGAAAATTTTAAATTCCCCCCAACCAAACGCACCCTAATACTCATTCAAACCCATGAACATGCTAAAAAGCATGGGAATTTTTTTAGTATGAATTAAATCATTACGGAATTAAAAAAAAAAAGGTAAAGAAATATAGAAATCTCAATTTGCAATTTTAGCTGTCTTGCTACAATAATGCATTAAACTTTGACTACTAGAACCAGCCTGGTTGTTTCAACTGTGTATATATCAGAGTAAGTTATTATATGCAGAGTTAACTTAATTGCTGAAATGTCTTAACTTTTCTTGCGGATTAAGTTACATTATTGCACGTGATTGTGAGGAGTCTAGTTCTTGATGCTGAAATTGCAGCGTTGTCATCGTTTATCAACAAATCAAACACAACCAACTAATGTTGGGAGAGATCAGAGATTAGAAATTCTTCCAATCAACAAGTAACTTGCAAGTTATAACAACAAAGAGATTGTCAATTTGGAAACCCCAAACTTTTAGCCATCAGCTGTTTCAATCCTTACAAACTTCCTTGATGAGCAATCCAAGTAGTTGCTCGATTGCTTCAGCTCTTATGCATGCAGTTCATTGAACTGAAAAATCAAAACTGGACAACTAAACCTCGACGATTACTTCTAGCAGAGAGCTTCTGCGTGGCTGGATTTCGATGGGGGTGCAATGGTTTGGTGTTGGTATCAAGGTAATGGAGGAAAACTACCATGATTATGGAGGAAACAAACATTGGGATTGGACCAAAGAACCAGAGAAGCAAATCAAGAGCAAAATAAAGTGCTCTAAGCCCAAGTGACCAAAAATCACCTCCCCTGAGAACTGCTATTTTCACAGACTCGACTGCGATCTCACAGTTCGGTGTGGTTATTAGATAGTTCGCATGGACAAAGTTCCTGGCTGATTGAACAAAGCAGGAAAAAGCAAGGAGGAAACAAGTGAGAAGGCAGATGTACTTGATGGACATGGTGGATGGCCTTGTATCACCATAAATTAAATTGCTTTGAACGAAATTGTTTGAAGAGTTTCCCAACCAGGCTCCAATAAGAGAGCTGAGAGTCAAACAGACTGAGCACAAGAAAGTTGCAGCCGATGTGTTGGATCCGATCACAGTCAATGCATTGCTAATTTCATCCTTATCAGCCTGCAAACACCAAGAAAAGCCTGGTTGATCGATTTGGTTGCAGAAAAAGAAAGAAAGGAGAAACTAAGACTTTACCCTTGCCTGCACAACTCTTTCAACCCAAGCTTCTTTGTCATTGTTTTCAAAGCCAATGACTGTGGTGTGAGGACGATGGAGGTATCTGTAGAAGAGGATTAGATGGTAAGCAAACATGATCAGCAACCCAACAGGGACCAAAACCAAATCGAGATTCTCCTTACTGAAATACATTTCTTGACAGTTTTCCCCTGCCCCGAAATCAACTATAATGGAGGAGTTGAAGGATTAAATATCTTGAGTTTAGCCTGTAACTTGTTCTGCAAGGAGCATTCTATGGCGTCCTGGAATTCTTTATTCATGAGATGCGCTGAAATTGCTAATACGAAATCCTTGACTTTCATTTATGGGGATGCAAACCAAACTTGCAAGCTTTTTTTCCTAATTTTTCATATCATACGGTATCTTGGAGAATTAAATCTTTTACATCCGGGGACTGAAGTCATTTAGGGTGGAAAAGTAGAAAGAATGGTATTTGTTAGTGTTTGGTAATAAGGAAAAGTACTAAGAAAGAAAATAAGAAAGATTTTTATTTATTTTTTTTTATTAACAAAATTAAATTATTTTAAATTGAAAAAATTAATAAAGAGAAAATGGAAAAAATGTGAGTAAAAAAATGTATATTTGTAAAATTATTTTTTAAGAAATTTTGTTTTCTTATTTTAATAAATTAATAGTATAATAATAAAGTAACATATTTCATTTTTTTTTTCAACTTTACCTAGTAATAGGAGGAAAAAAAATCTTTCACATTTTTCATCTTTCCTACCAAACACCTCTGAATAAAAAAATTAATATTTTTTATTTTTCCATTTTTTCCTCCCTTCAATTTTTAATTTTTTTTTCTTTCTACTCTATTAAACAAAGCCTCAAGGTGTTATGATTAAATTAACAACATAAATAAAAGAGTGATTTTATTCAAGAACTTTGCTTTTTTGAAGTTATACGGCTGAAAAATAGGACTTTTTCCGACCATTTTGATGACAAGAAGTCGAAGTTTCTTAAGGAGGTTTCCACAATTCGGTTTTACTACATAGAATATAGGATTAAGACTGGATCAAGATGTAGAGTAATTAACTTGGGATTTTAACAAATTCTTTTAAAAAATTTCAAAATAGTGAAAGAAGAATTCATTAAAAATTATGTTTAATTAATGAAATAAAAAATTAAATACAATTATTCAATGAATTGTATTTTTCTTCAAAAAGTTAACATATTTTTTAAAAATGTGTTCTTTTTTTTTTGAAAATTAAAAATGTGTTTTTTTCTTGTAAATGGTTAAAATCATAATCATTGGGTTTTAAAAATTGTTATTATATTATATATATTGTGCCAGTTAAATCAAACAATATAATTAAAAAATTACAATATTTGATTGTAAGGACATAATTATTAAATTAAATTTAAAAAAATAAAAATGTCAAGATCCCTTTTGAGTAAAACTACTAGTGAGTTCAATTGAATCAATTCCGAGCCAAATTTAACTTGTCTCTACCTATTAGAAGGAACCAGTTTGAATCGATTACTTAGGGACGTACCCAAAAAAATATGTAAGGGCCACTGCAGCTTGGTCAACAGGGGTTTAGTTCCCAGGTTGAACCGGGTTACTCCTGAGTTGACCTTATTTTTAAAATTATTTTTTAAAATTTATTTATTAAATTTTAAACCAAGAAAAATTAATAAAGTTGTTATAGTAAAATTATTATAACTTATTTAATAAAGTTATTGTAATAAATACAAAGTTATTATCTAATATTATAAAGTTATAATTATAATAACTAATGTTATTATAACTTATTTAATAAAGTTATTACTTTAAAAAATTTTAATTTCTCGCTGATTTAGGTATATTATTGCACATGATTGTGAGGAGTCTACTTCTTGATGCAGAAATTGCAACTACTTCAACAAATCAAGCACAATCAACTAATGTTGGGGGAGATCAGAGATGGGAAGTTCAACAACAAACTTACAAGTAATAATGACAAGAAAATTGTACATTTGGAAAATCTCAACCTTAACTTCCGTGATGTGGAATCCAAGTTGTTGCTTCAACTCCGTTGTTTCCAGTACAATCTTCGTTGCATATGTAAATGGGAATGTAGGACTGAAAAATCAATACTGGACACCTAAATCTCGACGACTGCTTCTAGCCGAGAGCTTCTGGGTGGCTGGTTTTCCATGGAGGTGCACTGGTTTGGTGTTGGTATCAAGGTAATGGAGGAAAACTACCATGACAATGGAAGAAACAAACATTGGGATTGGACCAAAGAACCAGAGAAGTAAATCAAGAGCTAAATAAAGTGCTCTAAGCCCAAGCGACCAAAAATCACCTCCTCTGAGAACTGCTATTTTCACAGACTCGACTGGGATCTCACAGTTTGGTGTGGTTATTAGATAGTTCGCATGGACAAAGTTCCTGGCTGATTGAACAAAGCAAGAAAAAGCAAGGAGGAAACAGATGAGAAGGCAGATATACTTGATGGACATGGTGGCCTGCCTTGTATCACCATAAATTAAACTGCTTTGAAAGACATTGCTTGAAGAGTTTCCAAGCCAGGCTCCGATAAGAGAGCTGAGAGTCAAACAGACTGTGCACAAGAAAGTTGCAGCCGATGTGTTGGATCCGATCACAGTCAATGCATTTCTAATTTTATCCTGATCATCCTGCAGACACCAATCAAAACATGAAAGAACAGAAAAGCTTGGTTGATCACTCGATTGCCCAAAAAAGGCTGAAAACTAAGAATTTACCTTAGCCTGCACAACTCCTTCAACCCAAGCTTCTTTATCATCGTTTTCAAAGCCAATGACTGTGGTGTGAGGATGATGCAGGTATCTGTAGAAGAGGATTAGATGGTAACCAAACATGATCAGCAACCCAGCAGGGACCAAAACCAAATCAAGGTCCTCCTTTCTGAAAGCCATGGCTTTACAAAAATTCCCTGCCTGGAATCAACTAATAAAATGATAGTGGAGGAGTTAAAGGATTAAATATCTTGAATTTAGCCTGTAACTTGTTCTGCACAGGGCATTCTTGGCGTCCTGGAATTGTTTATTGCTAATCTGAAATCCTTGACTTTCACATACGGGGATGCAAACCCAACTTGGAATCTTTTATTCCTAATTATTCCATATCATACGGATCCTTGGAGAATTAAAATCTACTTACTTTCAATCTCTTCGTAGATATACATAAGTGGACCAAAATCACTTTGCGTGTCATGACTAAATTAACAACAAAAAAGTCTAAAAGAGTGATTTTATACAAGAACTTTGCCTTTTGAAGTTATACATTGAAAAATAGGACTTTTACTGACCATTTTGGTGATAAGAAGTCCAAGTTTTTAACACATAAAATATTGGATTAAGACTGGATCAGGATGAAAATAATTAAGTTGGGATTTCTAAACTTTAATTAGGGCTTAATCACGATTTGGATTCACTTAAGTTGGTTGTTGATGAGTCCTCTGCTCTTGTTTTTATGAACTTGCTGTTATGTGCTATAATCAAAACATGTCAATAACCTGGAGTTTGGGAAAAAACCCTTACCGGATTTCAGCAACCCAAGTCAGTCACTGATGAAACCTGTGGCTCGTCAAGCCCTTTCCTGCTGAAGAATGTTTTTTTTTTCTAGTCTTTGTTTTTTTTTTTATATTTTATTTATATTATTTTGGCGTCATTTCAGTGTCTAAGTTTCTTGGTTTACATTTAGATTTACGCTTGGTTTTGAATGGACTTTAAAATAGTATGCCAGTTTGAAGGGTGATATACATCTTTACACGTTCTGACAACTTGGTAAATTCTACAAATCACCAAGTAGTTTGATATATGGAAACAAGAAATTAAGTAAATATAGCATAATAAGGATTAATTAAGCTCACAACACATGATTTTGTTCAACAGTGATATCCTATCAGGCTATCACCCTTTAACAAATGATTTATTTCTGCAGTAATATTAAAACATAAAATGATAAACATCTGGTATGATTTTTTTCTCCTACTTAAGGATAGACCTCAATGAGAGACCTCAAACCAAACAAGGGAGTTATTTTGTAGTCATTGAAACCAGCTGCCGTGAATAATTTCTCCCAATCTTGTTCAGTTCTTTCTCTTCCAGTAACCGCAACCATCATCAACATGTCGAAAAACAGCTTTGCTTCAGTTAATTCATGTTCATCTTTCTCCACATTTATCACAATGTCAATGATAATCACCTTCCCCTTTCCACCCTGTGTTGGGATGGCTTCTCTGCATCTCTTCAGTATCTTTATGCAGTCCTCGTCGTCGAAAGCATGTAAAACAAGCTGCAAATTAAATTTTGCTTTTCAGCATGAGAATAAGGAAAACATGATTTAAAGTTGATATTTCACTTGTGCAGGATCTGGATAACTTTTAGTCAGAAATTTTGCCTACCTTCATTAGAATGGCATCTGCAGAAGGGATATGCTGGAACAGATCACCTCCAACAAAACTCAAGTTCCCACTGGCTGTAGCTGGCAAGTTAGCCACAACGTGAGGGAGATCAAACACTGTGCATTTCAATTGGGGATAAGCTTCTGAAATTACCCTGGCTACTATTCCTGTACCACCGCCTACATCAACCAATGAACTCAGACCTTCAAAAACTGGTTTGCAGTCTTTAACAACCAAATTCATCATTTGAGAATCACTTTCCATTCCACCATGGAAAAGGTTTTTGAATCCTGTGTTCTGGTCCATATGGTCCCAAAATGCTTTCCCATTTGCAATCTCAAATGGCCCCTGCTTGGTTCCTTGTATCCAGTCTCCTAAGAATTGCCATGGAGTCATTAAAACAGGATCAAGCATTGCCATAACAAAGGGTGATAAGCAATTGATGTTATCTTTGAGAAGAATCTTAGAAAAAGGTGTGAGAAGATAGGCTTCCTTTTCTTCATCTTTATCGACTTTTGTTGTAGCAAAGAAGCCCGAGTGGACCAGCATCCGCATCAACCGGTATATGCAACTAGCTTTGTTTTGATCTATCCGAAGAGCCGAGACCAATTCTGAAAGAGTGATAGGTTCGCCATGGTTGTGGATAATATCTGGTATCCCAATCTGAACACAACACTTGAGTGACATTGAACCTATATAGTTTAATATATGTTTGTATAAGTGAGCTTGAGCTTGAAAGGATTCAGTGGCTCCTTCATCCATCACTCAAAAGATTGCTTTGCTTTTCACAAAGATCACCCTGTTTTGCGGTTTCTGTGTTGCAAAATTGTTCTGCCTTCTACAACTAGTTGAAGATGATTGATTGCAAATCAATGAGAGAGAGAACCTTGTGTAGAAAAATACCCACTTGCTTGGAGTTGACGTAGACTCTTGACTTTTGAAAGGTATATATTTTCTTTCTTTTTTTTTAATTAAACTGGATAAAAATTGATTAAAATTGTATATAATTTATAAGAGTAAAAAAATAGATAAAAATTAAAAAAATTATATTTATGTATTAAAATAAATTTTGATATAAATTTTTTATAATTTATACAATATAAATATAAATTTATTTAATATAAATATAAATTTTATATATCAATTATTTTATATATTTAGAAAAAAGAAACAGTGTATTAACATGATCCGGTGCAATTGGACCACAAATACATTAATTGTGGTCCAAACCATCTCATCTCTGTGGCTCTATGAATGATGTTTTATCCATTGCCATGGCAGCGTCTCATTACTCACAGATATGGTTAACCATTTCAATTCATTTGGGCCAAAAGAGAAGGGGGTGAACCTGCGAAAACAAACAAGGAAAACAATGACCACTTCAAACACTATGCCTCAAATGGTGGATATTGACAAACAAGTCAGCCCATACGGAAAAAAAAAACATGACAAGACCTCAGATCCCAAGTACTGTCAAAGCCATCATGAATTCAATCAAATCCAATTCATCTACAGAGAAACGAATCACTGGCTTTTTATATGATTCGTCGAGTCATCTGCAATCAATTCCCCATTATAATCAAGTAAAGAAGCTTGACAAAAGTAATTTAGCAAATATAGCATAAGGATTAATTAATCTCACAAGTCAGAACACAAGATTATGTTCATGATTTATTTCTGCAGTAATATTAAAACATGAAATCATAAACATTTGTCCTACTTAAGGATACACCTCAATGAAGGAGCTTAAACCAAATGAGGGGGACATTTTGTAGCCACTGAAACCAGCTGCCATGTATAATTTTTTCCATTCTTGTTCAGTTCTCTCTCTTCCAGCAACCACAACCATCAACATCATGTCGAAAAACAGCTTTGCTTCAGTTAATCCAGCTTCATCTTTCTCCTCATTTATCACAATGTCTATGATAATCACCTTTCTACCCTGTGTTGGGATGGCTTCTCTGCATCTTTACAGTATCTTTAGGCAATCCTCGTCCTCGAATTCATGTAAAACATGCTGCAAAATAACCTATTTTCAACATGAGAATAAGGAAAACATGTCAATGGTGTATATGTATGCAGGATCAGAAATTTTTATGCAATACGAGAAAATTTGTCTACCTTCATTAGAATTGCATCTGCGGAAGGGATATGCTGGAACATATCACCTCCAACAAATTTCAAGTTCCCATTGACTGTAGCTGGCAAGTTAGCAACAACGTGAGGGAGGTCAAGCACTGTGCATTTCAGTTGGGGATATGCTTCCGAAATAACCTTGGCTACTATTCCTGTACAACCGCCGACATCAACCAATGGACTCAAGCCCTCAAAAACTGGCTTGCAGTCTTTGACAACCAAATTCGTCATTTGAGAATCACTTCCATTGCAGCACGAAAAAGGTTTTTGAATTCTGGGTCCTCGTCCATGTAGTCCCAAAATGCTTTACCATTTGCACGTTCAAATGGCCGCTTGGTTCCTTGTATCCAATCTCCCAAGAATTGCCATGGAGTCATCATAGCCGAATCAAGCGGTAACAGAACAAAAGTGTGATAAGCAAATGATCTTATCTTTTAGAAGTATTCTGGAAAAAAGGTGTGAGAACATAAGCTTCCTTTTCTTCATCTTTATCGACTTTTTTTTTTTGTAGCAAAGAAGCCCGAGTGAACCAGCATCCGCATCAGCCGGTATATGCAAATAGTTTTGGTTTGATCAATCCAAAGAGCTGAGACCAATTCAGAAAGGGTGATAGGTTGGCCATGGTTGTGGACTATATCTGGTATTCCGAGCTGAACACAACACTCGAGTGACATTAAACCTACGTAGTTGAATACATGTCTATATAAATGAGCTTGAGCTTGAAAGAATTCAGTGGCTCCTTCATCCATGATTCTCAGTTCTCAGAGATAGCAGCCTGTTTTGCTGTTTTTGTGGTGCAAAATTGTTCTGCCTTCAATAACTAGTAGAAATGTTTTGAGAGGAAATCAAGACGAGAGATCAGAAATTGAATCCAACTGAGTTAAAGAAGATTAGATATAAACTTAAATTGGAATTGATTCAAAAATATAAGACTTGAAATTCGTTTTGAATTTAATTTCAAAAGAGCTTAGCTTTTGAAGCTTAAGTTGGATTCAACAGAAATATTCAAGTCACTCAAACTTGGTTCGATATACTTAAATTCGACTTATTAGATTCAATTTGTCATGTTTTAATTATATGTTATAAGATAAAATAATAAATTAATAATAAAAATATTTAAAAATATATATTAAAAAAGCTTAATTAAACTTGTTAGTTACTTGAATGAAATATTAAAATATCAAATTCGAATTTGACTTGTTACTAGAATATCTTGAGTTCGAGTTTAGTTAAAAAAATAAACGAAATTGAACTTAAATAATTTATAAATAACTTTAATAATTTACACTTGTACTAAAGATGTATCAAGATAATGAAAAATACACTGAATTAAAAAAAAGAAGAAGAATAAATGTACAAAATAAATAGTATTTGATAAAAAAATATTTTTTATTAGTAGATTAAATATTTTAAGTTGAAAAGATAAATGAAAAATTAAAATAAATGTAAGTTGAATGCGAATATTTATAATTTTTTTTAACTTTTTCATTTTCCAATCAAATAATTAATAAATTATATATTTTTTATTTTATTTTATTTTTTCTGTATGGTATATCAGGCATTTTTTATTTTTTATTTTTTATTTTTATCGGACAAAATCTTAATGAACGAAAAGATAAGTGCACGGAAATGGAATCTATGTACCATTTAGCCAGCGTGGTGGGATACATCATACATCCAATGGCCCTTAATTTTATAGAGTGGAAATTTTCCGAAAAGCACAAACAAAATAAACTTGCAAAAATAGAAAAGATTGGAATAATATCCATTTACTTGGAATAGACGTTTAGTTTTTTTTTTTTTTTTTTGGTTAGAAGAACGGAATTATATAAGAAAAAAATCAACTTAAGAACGAATTCTTTTAATTTTAGGAAAGATTAAGGTGTAATTTAAAATTGAAGTATATAATCGTATTTCAATTTTATTTAATTAAACGACTTATCCACGGTTTCAAGATAAAAAATGGTAAGATCTAGATTAGGGATGAAGAAATTAGGGTTTGTTTGATTGCAAAGAGATTTATTCTTAATTTAAATCTTACATCCTCTAATTTATGTAAATTTGATAATAATAAAAGCGAGACCTATAAAAAATATAAATTAATATAAATTAAAATTGAATAAATTTAGATATTAATATAATAAAATAATAAACTTTTATATTTTACATATATATACATAATTGATCACTTGAACCAAAAGAGAAGGGAGTTAAATTTTGAAAAATAACGTAACAGTGACCTTTTCAAATATTAAAATTTAATTTAAATGAATGATAAGATTAATATTAATAAAATAAAAAAATTATAAAAAAAATATATAAATAATTTTTTATAAAATAAATAAAAAAATTTACCCTCCCAAAATTTTAACATTTTACCACTGCACCAAATACCAAATAACCGCTTCAGTTAGATCCAAACTAACCCTAAGCAGTCTAAGCCTCCAACGGTGGACAACCCACAAAAGATAAGAGGGCTTAGAATTGACAAACCAGACGGCCCATAAAGGAAAAATATTAACCCTAAAGCTCATAGTCGAAAATCATGAATCTTTCTTCTCCTCTGTTTTAGGGCTTACAGAGAATTGAATCACCATTTTTTTTTTTTTTTGGTCTCTGAAATTCTCTCTCTTCCATTGTTACTTTACCTTCCCAAACAGTGGAAACACCGATCTTCCTTACTGGTTTTTTCTCCCATCTGTGGTAAAGGTAAGAAATCATGTGAAAGTTTATGCTTTTTTTTTAACCTGAATGATCGCTAAACAATTGTTTTTTCGAATGTTGACAAGATATAAGTCACTTCCATTGCTTACAAGATGTCTAAAGCTCAAGATCCATTTTATATTGTCAAAGAAGAGATTCAAGAATCTGTAAGTTGGGTCTTTTCTGTTATTTTTCTGGAACCCCGTTTGAGAAAAATGATTGATTGATCTCCTTGGTAGTTGTCTTATTTCAATATGTCTTTTTTTTTTTTTCCCAATTAGATGACATTTTGGATGGTTTGTTGGTTTAGATTGATAAATTGCAATCAACTTTTCACCAATGGGAAAGGATTCCTCCTGACACTGGAGAGCAAGTACATCTCACAAAAGAGCTACTTGCTAATTGTGAGAGCACTGAATGGCAGGTACTCAAATTAAGTTTTTCTTCTTTAATTAGATTGGATCCTGGAAATGGGAAAAATTGTATATTGGGATCATGTGTTTTACATTATCTTTTTGGGTTGATTGAACAATTTTAATCCAATTTGCAACTGCTGAAAAGACTTCTTTCTTGATAGGAAGGTGGATGAATTGGACAAAGCAATTTCTGTGGCAGCTAGAGATCCTTCTTGGTATGGCATTGATGAAGCGGAACTTGAAAAGCGGAGGAGATGGACCAGCACTGCCCGTACTCAGGTATCATCATTAGAAATTTTTATTTGCTAAGTGGCATGCAGGCTTTTCCTGTTATTGTAATTGATGGAATTTGTGATCCATGCAATATTTGGATTGTGTAACACATGGTGAATCTTAGTCTTCTACATTTTCAGCTATGGATCCCCTTTAAGGATCATTTTGTTTGATCAGGTGGGAAATGTGAAGAAAGCTGTAGTAGCTGGAAAAGAGAATGGTAATACTGCTAGTGCGATGCGTCGAGAATTAATGAGACTGCCAAATTCTCATCAGCCAGATAGGTCCAATCAGTATACTGCAGAAGATAGTGATGACTTTATAGCATCAGAATCAGATAGACAAATGCTTCTTATAAAGTAGAGTGTTTATGACTTCCTATTTCCTGTTTCTATTATTACTTTTCCCTGCGATTGTTTAATCAACATGCTTGCTTTTCCAATTTTACTAGTTTTTCATTGTTTATTTATTGGTGGTTTTAGGCAGCAGGATGAGGAGTTGGATGAGCTCAGCGCAAGTGTTGAGAGAATAGGAGGTGTTGGGCTTACTATACATGAAGAACTTCTTGCGCAGGTGAGTACTTACTTTTGTTCTTCCCTGTAATGCACCCACAATAATATCTATGGTTTACCTGATTGTGAAGATTAAAGCACACTTTTTTTTATCTACCTATTCGGGAATGAATTGCTGCTGTAGTCAATATGTTCTGTTCAATATCAGTATAGGATCAATATTGAGTATTTCACATGCTAATAATTGAATTTCTTGGTGTTTCAGGAGAAGATTATAGATGAGTTGGGTACTGAAATGGACAGCACAACAAACAGACTGGATTTTGTTCAGGTGATTCTCTCAATGTATTATTGTAAATAGAAAAAAACCCTATCCTCGGTCTGAAAATTTAATGGTTGGCTTTTTGTGCTTAAATGCCAACTTGAGCTGAATTTGCTGCGCGTTAATTGCATAGCTTGTCTTGAATTATTTCTTTGATGAAAGTTTCCTCATTGTTCCTTGCAGAAAAAGGTGGCTATGGTTATGAAGAAGGCCAGTGCTAAGGGCCAGATTATGATGATATTAGTTTTGCTTGCTTTGTTCATTATCCTATTCATTCTGGTCTTCCTCACTTAGGCTGGAGAGAGCGCCGGGTCTTATGATGTTCATACATGAGAGAGGGATCTGATCTTTGGAAATAACCATATGGGAGATGCGGAATACAGAGGAATTGATTGGTGTGATCTCTAGCGATGAATAAACGATCCGAAAATGCTAGGAAGAAATTATTTTTGAGTTTTCTGGGTTTAATTGTTAAACTTGATTAGGACTACGCAAGACAGGTGTGTGTCATTCTTAGTGTTTATTTCTCCTCTGCAATGTAGTGTTTCTTCTGTAATTCTGTATTTTGCTATATGGCTAGATACCAAAGGCTTGCAATATGCACTGAGTTCTTCTACTTGCATCTGTGCACAATGAGCTTACAGTCCTTCCCAGGTGCAATATTTTGTTCTGGCAGTAAGTTCTTGCTAACATTTTCATGAAGAGCTATTCTTCTGGGCTGAGTGATATAATTGAAGCATGGTTTTGCAATATCTAAGAAATTTTAATTGTTAAAATAGTGTGGTTGCATTTGCCATGACTGTTGGAATAACCATAATGGTTAATTCAGGATTTGAGATTTGTAAAACAGTATGGGGACATGTAAAACAAATCACTTAAAACCGTCATATCCTGATGAAAGATCTAAGCTTGAATCTTCCATATTTCCAACTATTCAAAAAGAGAAAGAAACTCTCAATCAAATACATCAAAATCCCTTGAACAAGTTAACAATACATAGACTTTGGGAGTTCCAATACCTAATACGCTGCGGGCCGGAATTAGAATAACCCAACCGTGGTGCCCGGTCACCTCCAAATTTCGCGCTTTAGAACTGAACTTTTCAGCTTTTAAACCTCTCAGTAGTCCGGTTAGGTGGGAGACGGGAGTCAGTCATCCGTGTTTGTAATAGCAAATTCCTTTAACAGGAAAGCCCATTTCAGTAAGGGCATCTCCTTCCTTTGACCTTCCTTAACAAATCTAATTATCTTCCTTATCAAGAAACTCAGACCTTAACGAAGTCAGACCCAGCAGCCGTCACCCATTTTATCATTCTCCCTTAAAAGCTTTTCCCTCTATCTGATTATTAGTTCATAGAGAATCGAAAAATCAGATCATAAAAAATGGTACTGCCATTGTTAAAGCTAGGAACTTTGGCCCTAAAAACTCTCAGTAAACCGGTGGCTAGTAGGCTCAAGCGACAGGCTGCGTACGCCCCCAGGTTTCGCCAGTTCATCGTCGGTATTGCTCAGGTACAAAATGACTAGTTTGTTTTATTTCTTTATTCTTTGCTGCTTTCTTCACAATTTGACATGGGAGGCTAAAGTGTTAATCTTTTTCAAGCCCTTAATTTTATTTGCTCAAAATGGGCTTAAATTTCTAATTTCCAATAACATTTTAGTACCAAGCGTTCTTGTTTGCTGTGAATACAATAGTACAACGTGGAGATAGATTTTTTGAGTGTGGAACGTGAGAGTGAAATCTTGCAGTATATTATGATACGACATTTTTCATTGATACTGGACTATAAGTAATAGCTTAACATTCATGCAAAGTTTGATTATTTAAAAAATCTACAGATTTTTGCAGCCTAAGATTGGAAATATTGTTCTTTGGAGAAAATTAAAGAAGACAACTGCATTTAAAACGCCTAAAGTAGGGGATGACAATGTATGGGTATATCATTCTTGGTCATAATATCTTTTTTTGAAGTTTATGTGACTAATTGAGATCTTGATTTTAAATATTTAGCCTGAATTGTCATCTTAATTGATGATGATCATTGGTTGAAGAATGGAATCAATGATATATTACCGTTAGATTATTAACCTCTTTTTAGCAAATCGAATCACTAGTGATCTGAAGTGTTGCATTTTAACTTCCTACTGCCAACAGTGTTCTAATATGCATTAATAATTTTCTATTATGTTGATAGATTTGATTCAGATGATGTAATCTGTCTCTTGCTCCTTTTGTTCATTTTCTGTTAATCCTTCAAAAACTTTTTTCTTTTCAATGTTCTACTTGTCTTTAACTTACCATGAAGTTATGTTTCTTATTTGAGCAAATTTTTTCTCAACTTATTGGTCAAAATCATAATAAAGTACTATTGTGTAGTTTCTGTAAATTAATAGATTCCAATAATGTAATTCTAATGCCAATTAATGGAACCAGGCAAACCATCGAATCACAACAAGAATGCAAAGAAGCATCTATGGTCATGCAACTGATGTTGCGATACGCCCCCTGGATGAGGAGAAAGCTGTTCAGGCTGCTGTAGATCTTATTGGGGACCTTTTTGTCTTCACGGTATTGGTCATTACCTGGCTATTCCTCCCATTACTGTTTCTAGAAGTCTTCAAAACTTCTTTCTTCTTCTTCTTCTTCTTCTTCTTATACATATATATATATATATACATATATATACATATATATATATATACATATATACATATATATACATATATATATATATATATCTTAGATTACTAGATTGATGATGAAGTCACCAAAGCCTTTTGTCCTCTGCTATCAAAAAGAAGAAAACGGGCAAGAAAAGATAATAGAAAAGGGAATCAAGCTGGAAACAGTGATAAAAATGTTTCACACTGGCATATATTTATGTTTGCATGAGTGTTGATATTTCTGTGTATCTACCTGAACAAAAAGTGCTCTGCAAATAGTACTACAAACTAATACCTTGAATTAGGCATATGAATGGCCTGGTATGTATCTTTCTTCTTCCTCGGAGCAGTCTTTTGGAACCAACCCAATGATTAATCATATATATTTACGTAGCACTCAAATTATAAGCATCATTGGTAAATTGGAAATCTACCTGGATCCTTGATATACCACTGGTTCCCTAGAGTAGAATGGGTGTGCTATCATAAGGGATAGCAACTAGTGGATACCGGTTGTCATGATGCATTTCTGCCCCTTCATGTTGGTTTGTGCCATTGAGGTGATAGCTGATTGCCTGATTTCATTGTTTTTGCACTTAATGCGTGTATGAAGTGCTGATGTCTATCTACATACTTGCATGTATGCCAAGCTTACCATACTTGCACTCTGTTCAATATATGCTATACATGAAGATCTCTGATTTTGTGCATGTCTGAGTCTGTATATAGGTTGCTGGAGCTATGTTGATCTTTGAAGTTCAAAGAAGTTCTAGATCAGAAGCCAAAAAGGAGGAAGCACGCAGGCAAGAATTGGAGGTATTCATTAAACAACCTCCTTTGTTTTGTTGTTGCTTCTTGTCAGGGTCATTTTTAACATGATGCTTTAGCTCTTGTGGAACCAACTTGGAGTTTAATTGGATGACTTATTTATGCATGAAGATTTTGACAAGTTTCTATATCCATGAAAGAAGCACAGTGATTGAGTATTTTGCATCTCCTGCTCATGAAATTATTGATTTCTAAAGCCACTTAATTCACAAGCACCATTCTTCACTTTTATTTCAGGCAATGAAGCAAAGAAATGAGGACTTAGCAATGGAAGTGGAACTTCTTAGGCATAAGCTTGAAGAATTGGAGCAACTTACTAAGCAACAAGGACTCAGTGGTCTTTTCAAATTTAAACATGCCAACACGGAGGGGGGAAATTTGGCAAAACCAGCTTGATGTAAATGGGAGACTTGAAAAGTAAGTTATTCCCATTCTGATCTATTATAGAGTTTCCTGACCAGCCCCTCAAAAAGGGAATCATTCTTCTTTTCCTTCTTTGCAACATTGGGCCTTCTTTTCGGACTGGATTCTGGTTCCACCTTGGTCCATTAAAAGATTATGAACACGAAAATTGTTCATATTACTGAAAAAGTAATAATAAAGATAGGGATTGTATCATTGTTGCTTTAATGAGTTTATATTCAAGAGAAGTTCGAGTTGGCATGGTGTGCTAGTGTTGAAGACATAGTACATCATTCTAAAGTTTACCTTTATGAATTGAAACGTTTATTAGCTTGCCACCACTTTGTTCAAAAATAGCCTTGCCAGCTATGAGTGTCAACCTATCTTTAGGACAAATTTGCTCTCTATAGAACCCTCATAACCATACAAACGGTGCATGCATGTGCCGAGGGTGGAACGCTTGGTATGGGTCCATTTATGCTTAAAACTTTGCTGATAACTATTCGTTACTTTCAGAATTTAGGTAAATGACAATAGCTCTCTGCTTCAGAATTTTGAGGAGTCCTACTCATGAGATTTGAAGCCTTGTTGGTTTCTGTGGTGTTCTTTTGTGCACAAAATCTGGTAGCTAATCTTTCTTTTAAATTGACAGCTTCACCTTTGTTTCTCAATAATAGAAGGCATACAACATCTAGGAACCATATGGATCAGGACGAGTCTCCATTTATCAGCTCGTTTCTTACTCTCACTGAGTTAATTTTGACAATTTTTATTTCATAATAATGCACAAGAAAAAGAACATTTTGATGAAATCCCAGGATTCCTATTCATATCCTCATCGACTTCTTCTACCGTGCGAGTTTAATATAAGCGACTTGCTTTCACAGAATATGGAGACTTTCATGTTGTTTACCAGCGAATATTCGTTTAGATGATTAGATCACATAGGCTAAACCTTCTAAGTTCATGCTCAAAATTTGAGCCATGTAAGTGGCAAGTGGTGGTTAAGGGCTTTTGGAAAATGATTCTGTTTTGATGTTCAACAGTGATTATTCTCTTCTTTAACACTGCCAATCTTCAATGAAAGGTGGCATCAAACCAGCAAAGAGGTAGGAATCTGGTGGGTGGTAGTGGGGCATCTCTTTATGCCTTTCTTGCCCGACTTATCCTTGCCTTTCTCGCCCGCACAAGGCATTTTCGTAAGTGGGTAAACGTTTCTTTTAAAAAGACTGATTTGAGCAAAGTCCAAAGGCAAAATCCCTTTTGCACCGGCAGGGTCCGGTGGAAAATCGGGACTTTATGTCGTTAGATCGGATTTGGATCGGATTATTTTTAGGTTTTAATCATTTTTACAAGGAGAGTAATTTCTGTGCTGATAAGCTAACTAAATTAGCTTGCCACTTGGATGTGAATGTCTATCTATCTTTTAGAATAGGATTGATAATTTATAGATACGATATAAAAACGATACGAATAGAATATATGAAAGGTACAGTAGTGATAAGGTTAAAATTAAGTAAAAAATATGTATATATAAATATAATAAAAATTAAAAAATAAAATTTTATATTTTTTATATCGTCGCACATTTTGATACGAATACGATTTTACATAATAAAAATATGAATTATAAACAAGAATTATCAAATTTAATATCTTTATGGTTCGATATACTGTTATGCACAAGATGTCACTTTCAAATGTGGATTTGTAATTTAATTTTGTTTATTTCTTTCTCTTGAAACAAAATAAAAATTATTAATTTTATCATAATATCAACGTATTAAATATAAAATATATTAAAAAATTTATAAGCACTTAATAATTTTAATATATTTTATATATAATAATATTAAATTTATATTTGATTACATACATTTATAAAAAAACTTATAATAAAATTAAAAATTTTGATCGCATAAGTTCCCAAAAGGGACCAAAGAGGCCATGACTCACAAAGCAGTCAAATGGCTCTTGATGTAGGGTCGGTCTGACTTCATTTTCTGTTTCGGGTCAAACCGGCCTTAGTGAGATGATTTTCAAATCTAAGTGTGTGTGAAATAGATGAAAATGGTTCAATTATTTATTTTTTAAAATTTAAATATTCGTAAAAATAAGGTTCAATTTTTAACATTTAGAAATATTTTGTGAGCGTAAGATAATTAGCATTAGACGTTTATTCGATGATATTGACAGTTCCTTTCGAGGTCGGTAACAAAAAATAATATATATATATATTTTATTAAAGATGGCATCTTTAATTCTTTTTGGTACATTAGCATCTTTAATTCCTTTATCTCTTGTACACATAAAAATTGACTTATAAATTTAAATTAATTAATCAAAAGTATGTGAATTAAGAAAATATAAAATTCTATTTTTTTAATTTTCTTATAAGATTAATTTGCAATACAAAAGTACAAAAAGAAAGATTTTTCAAGTAATTATATGAGATGAAATTTATAATTCTTTTTTTTTTAAATAAAAAATTAATAAACAAAAAGCATCCATCATACATAAATCAATATTAAATTTTTTAGTAATTTATTAATTGTAAAATAGTTGGGGTCATCACCGTAATATGGTGTAAAAACAAAGGGCATATAGCAAAACAAAATTATTCTCTATCCGCCAATCCATTATCCATGATAGAATCCTCTCCTCTCCCATTTTTGCCGCGTTACTGCTTTCGTCCTTTCTCTTATCTTTCCTTTTTATTTTATTTCGAGATAAAAATAAAATCGGAAACTCAAAAAAGAAAAAGAAAGAAGGCCATACCATAGGTGTGAGCAGCATCTCTTCTTTTATTATTATTATTTTTTTTTTTTTGGGCGGAATGAACAGTGGACTGCTTGTTTCATCGAATATTTACTCTCTCTTTCTTGCCATTTCCCAGCGCTTCCTTTCTCTATTTCTCTCACTCTACTTTTGTCTCAGAGCTTCCTCCATACAAAGTTGAGGTTTGATCACTCTCTGGTTACCTTTCTAAGATAACTATTTCCATCTCTTCTCAACTTATAATTTGTCTTCGATCTCATGCTGTGTTCCTTTTATCTCAGTTGTAAGGTATCTGGAAAACTGGGTTACTTTTTCTTTTACGTATAATTCAGATTTTGGTGTGTTTTTTCATTTATTTTCTGATTTTTCTTTGCTTATGGGAATTTAGTTTTATGGGTTTGATGTAGACTTAGTAATCTTGATTTCAATAATATTTTGTAGCTTGTTTCTTTTTAATGGGAGTTAGATTAACTGTGGCAATCTCAGTTTCTTTGATTTGTAACTGGGGAGTTTATTTTTATTTTTTTTTTATAAGCCTTGGGGATATTTTCCCCCAATATTGTTAGTTGTAAGCTGATATTTTGTTATAAATTTTTAGAATAAGACTAGTGATTATTGGGTTGGATTTTCATCTAGTTTGATCGTAAATTGTGTTTTGTTGCGCTTTGGATTGCAGGATTTTGGTGGGAGTTTTTGAGGGTTGTTTATTTTAATGGGGAAAGGTTCGAAAAGCAACTGCAAGTCAGCAACCCACAAACTCTTCAAGGACAGGGCAAAAAACCGGGTGGATGACTTGCAGGGAATGTTCTTGGATCTGCAGTTTGCAAGGAAGGAAAGCCGCAACATTGATGTCGCAGTCCTTGAGGAGCAAGTCCATCAGATGCTCCGTGAATGGAAAGCTGAGCTCAACGAACCTTCTCCAGCATCTTCATTGCAACAAGTTAGCAATGCACATATAAATTTCATTTGAATGACATGCATATATTTATATCAGTGTGAGTTTGTGAATGTGTGTTTTAGTAGGTTGTATTTGGTTTCATGGATTTGGTCTGACGGTTGCAAAATGTAACTGAGTTAAATGCTTATGAGTTTTGATTTCAAGGGGTTGAAATATGTGATTGTGAATTGTAATCTTCATGGTGATTTACAGGGTGGGAGTCTCGGATCATTTTCGTCGGACATTTGTCGGCTGTTGCAGCTTTGTGAGGAGGAAGATGATGCAACTAGTGTACTAGCTGCACCAAAGCCTGAGCCTAAGGATCAAAGCCTTCAAGTAGGAGATACTGCTGCTTTCCAGGAGGTGATTTCTTTTTGCCCTTGGATTCTTTGCTTTTCATCTTCTCTTGGAATTTGCATGGTTGCACTGAAAACAAGTTTATTGAGCATGCTTAGGCCAACATGAGATTCAAGTTAAGTTGTCCATCCTAAGGAATGATTATCTTTATTGCTGGAAGGCATTTGATTGCGTTCTTATGTAAATACTGGATTGGAGCTGTTTATAACACGGAAAATGAGGAAACAATGGAAAATTATGTTGCCTATGATTGTTTCTAATTTGTTTTTTTTCCTGGAATGGTGTTACAGAGTAGAGAAGGCTACTCTAATTTGTTTGCATTTCTTTTCCAGTTGGGATTTGAATGAAGATTGTGATAAATAATGTTTTTTAATCTTTAGGCTGCCACTATAATGTTATTGGTTTCCTTATGATTAAGTGGATGTTGCTATGAAAAATAGGGGAGAATATGTGATATTTTTGTAAGAGGCTATAGCATCAAATATGTATCATTTATTGCTCACTCAATGAATAGGAAGACAGCTGTGGCTAGTGGATTTAATTCTAAGATATCTTCTCACTGCACCAATAATTTCTTATCTTATTTTCTGTCTAATGAGAACTTCTCCCTTGTATCCTTCTTGTAAACTATTTAGTTTGCAAATCATGTCTGTAACTTAGGTAAATTATCATTCCCTTAAAATTTCCATCCTAATTTAGCTAATTAAGGTGTTGGCGATGTAGTTATATTATTTTTTTAGATACCTATCAAATCAGTTGCTTTGCTGCCATCTTACTTTATTGGGCTGGGATGATAAGATTGAGCCTGGCATGTTAGTCATGCGGAGTGGGGGGTGAAGTAAGGAGTTCTCATGTGTCCAGATAAGGGGGACCAAACTTCTGCCTAATAGGGCCTGAGTGCCTATGGGATGCTTTGTTGTGTACAGGTGGCAAGTTTGAGAAGTTGATAAAATTTTCCTTGTATTATTAGAATGGATGGTCAAAGCGTAAGAAATAAATGCTTACTTTCCTCATGTTTTGCTTTATGAACTTTGGTACCTGTATCTTGATTTGGCTTACTGGGCCTTTAATTTACCTTTTCTTGTTTGTACCTTTGCATTTAACGTTATCTTTCCCCGGAGCGGACGCTTGTATCCTTTGTTTTTTCTCTTAATTATATTTCATGAATGTTTTGTAGTTAACTGTTCCCATTTTTCTTTGGCATGTTATTATGTTGAAAAAGACATTCACTAGCTAGTTGTATAATCAATATGTCCTTACAGGGTTATGGAGTGAATCAGGGGCAACATGAGCGTGGTTTTCCCTTAGTTGATCATTGCAAAGACTCGCCTTCAGGACTCCGTGCCATGTCAGTTAACAACTTGGAAGGGCCTACTCAATTGGAATATCATCAGTTTGATTTGCACCAGGATTTTGAGCACTTCTATACAGGTTTTAATGGTACAGGATTCTGTGGGGAGGATGCAATGCCTCCTGCTTCTAGCTATCTGCCAAGCATATGCCCCCCACCATCTGCATTCTTAGGACCAAAGTGTGCACTTTGGGATTGTCCAAGGCCGGCTCAAGCGTTGGACTGGTGTCAGGATTACTGTAGTAGCTTTCATGCTGCTTTAGCAATTAATGAAGGACCACCTGGAATGGTCCCGGTTCTGCGACCTGGTGGCATAGGCCTCAAGGATGGTCTGCTCTTTGCTGCTCTCAGTGCTAAGGCTGAAGGAAAAGATGTGGGCATACCTGAATGTGAGGGGGCTGCAACTGCAAAGTCTCCATGGAATGCTCCTGGTATGTCTTATCAGATATTGCTTTACTTGGTTCTAGTGGCAACTTTTATAAGTCAGAACAGAATATATTCTGTAGTCATACACAATGTTCTTTATGACTTTTCTCCTGTGATTGCAGAGCTATTTGATCTCTCGGTTCTAGATGGTGAATCAATTAGGGAGTGGCTCTTTTTTGATAAGCCTCGAAGAGCATTTGAAAGTGGGAACAGAAAGCAGAGGTCTTTGCCGGATTACAGTGGACGTGGCTGGCATGAGTCACGAAAGCAAGTCATGAATGAATTTGGAGGACTAAAGAGATCATACTACATGGATCCACAGCCACTAAACCATTTCGAGTGGCATCTTTATGAATACGAAATCAACAAATGTGATGCTTGTGCCTTGTACAGGTTGGAATTGAAGCTTGTTGATGGTAAGAAAAGTACAAAGGGAAAATCTGCAAACGATACTGTTGCTGATCTGCAGAAGCAGATGGGAAGGCTCACTGCAGAGTTCCCATCAGATAACAAGCGCTATGTCAAAGGAAGGGCCAAGATTAATGCGAAGGTTGGCGTTGAAAATCTTTATTCAACTCCAAATGTGGTGCCATCAAGAAGTGAGAAGTTCAATTATGGGCTTGGTGTGCAGTACGACTATCTTGTTGACAATTTAACTGGCTATTATCTGACATAGTCGCTGGAATTTGGATAAAGCTGAAGTAGCTGCATCCGTTAATCTGGCTATATATCTGCTGAAGCATTATAGCTCATAGAAGTGGGAGATTCTGCATTTTTACTAGTCCTTTCTGCAGGTTTTCATGATCAGAAAACCAAGTCAAGCTCTTATTTTTTATGGCCATAAATTTGTAAAGTTCATTTGCACACAGATGTTCTGTATTTAGACGATCATCGATGCTGTAGTCCAGTTTAACTTCTGGAGAGACAGTTACAGGCAAGAGAAATGGCTGTTTTTCCTCAGCCCACTTTAATACTATCTGTTAAGGCATGGTGAACAATAGAAGCTAATTACTTTTCCAAGATTTCATACTGTATGCTAAATCTTTCAGCTGTTAATGAAAGATACCTCAGCCTGTAACTGGATATATCTATATATATAATCATATACATTTCTTGAGTTGATATCTCTTGATCTATGCGTGAGATTTAGGTTCTTGGAGTACAGTCATGAGCACAGCATGCAAACAATTTCTATTTTAAACTTCTAACCCTTTTTAGGAAACTTTCTCATCAGTTATCAACCCATGGCCTGTCCCATTAAATCTGGAAAGCATCATTCATATTGCATTAAATCAAACATAAATTAGTTCATACATCCTTCATCTAAGAGGCTCCCTTACCATGCTATCGATGGCTTAGGCTATTCATATCATACGATGTTAGATGTGCATACCTGCACACCAACTATTCCGACGGGAAGTAACATAATTACAGCCTTCTGAAGTTCTAAAACATTCCCGGCTATTGCTAATCCCAATCAGATGTTGAAACCCGTTTTCTAGGCATCAAACCTTCATCCTGATCTCCATCATCTTCAAGGTTGTTAACCCGCTCACATTCATCGATCCATTCGCTGTATCTGCAAAGTCGCAAGAAGAATAAATATACAAGAGACATCAAGTGAGAGAGACAGAAAGCAAATGCCAGATTGAAGCACTTACATGTCTATTGGTTCAGTCAAGGCTGCAAAAACAGAAACAAAAGAAACAGGGATGAGCTAAAAAATGACTGGCAACTTAGTTTTCATCACAGCTACAAACATATTCAACTTCTTTACCAGCAAAAAGTAAAAAACATAATAAGTACCTGTTATAACAGTACTGAAACTTTCCTGGCATATCCTGCAAGAGGCTTCGCCTATCAAGTTCTTCATGTCACTGGAACAGATAAACACCAACTTAGTACTTGGCAAAACATAACTATAACAACTTAGATAACGTCTTATGATATATGTTTTCTCTTTTATCTTCATCAAAGATAAAAATAGACAGACTGGCTTTTGCAAGAGGGCAATCTACAAATTTCAAACGATTGTAAATAAACACGAATGCTCCACTTTTCCAAACATTGAATAGGAAGGATTGTCTCAAACTTATCTCTGTTATTAGATCAAATAATGGTAAAATATTTCATAAAACAAATATAACAAAATAATACTTACAGGCGGCATTCAACACTAGTGCCATGGTTACAAAAGGGACAACTGAAAACAGTGTCAAGCTTATCCATTCGTTTCTTGGGAGCAGGCTTCGCTCTTGATTTCCTCTTTCCCATGCTTCAATTTCTTCAACATGTCAATTTACAACCAAAATGAGCATAAACTTTTCAGAATTACTTACCAACAAATAGATTCTTCACTTCAAACCCTAACTAATTATTTCAAGCTCTTTTTTGGGATAAATAATTTGGCTTCGCGGCAAAACCAAATCTATTTTCTCTTTTCCTCAAATTTCTCACAAAAAAATGTAAGAATTTCTTTAATTCTTTTTCTTCTCAAGAACAAGCAACAGAAACAAAAAGGTAAAAATTAGGCTAATCCGAGAAGAAAAACAATACAATTTTACTTGAGAAACAAAGAATAATTAATAAATTTTGAATTTCATGGACGAGGAAAACAAATTGAATAATCGAACTTACCAGAGAATGATTACGATTGGCGTGAAGAATGGATACCCTAGCTTCTTCGATGCTTTTCGATGGTGAAGCAAAGGATATTATTTATAGATGCAAGATAGACTAAACGTTGGAATGTTATTTTTCAGTTTCTGAGAAAGGAAGAAAATGATATTTATAGTATTCCCGGCGGTGTGCTTAAGATGGAAAAACGGCGGCGTTTTCTTTGAAAAAAAATGTTGGAGCCGATTGTTTATTTGGCCCATTTGATCTGAGCCTCAAACCGAAAAGACCAGTAAGCCCAAAGCTAGTCAAGTCCATTCATCAGTCCAACATTACTATCCCTTAGCCCGGTTCAAAACTATAGGATATTTAAAGTTAATTTAACTGAGCAATAATATTTATTTCGAAAATAAATAAAATAATTAATATTGAATAATAAAAATAATAAAAAAATAAATAAAAAATAGAAAGATAATTTTACTTTGCAATAGAAGTACAATGGATTCTAAATCATCCCGTAATCAATCCAACAAGAAAGAGTTGAGGAAGGTTTGATACGATCGGATTTAAAGATATTTAAATTTAAATTTTAATTAAATTAACTAATTGAAACAATATTTAATTCGATTAATCTATTAATTAACAAAATTTTTAGTGGACGAAAATAATATAAAAAAAATTTCGATCGCCTTGAGAGTGAATGTGTTCTCAAGAAATATCAGTTACAGGAAATGACTTCCACTAGCCTTGAGCTCAGAGGCTTACCATTCTTGGTTGCCCCGAATAATCTGCTTGTTGCCACGTCTGCTCAAGTAAACAGCTGGCAATAAAAACGTCGAAGTGATATCTAAATCTTCAGTCGCTCGAGTCTCTCTTGTGTCGAACAAAGATTTGCTCTCCAACTCGAAGTTCAGCTGCGCCAAGTACTGCTAATCATGTCAGAACACCGAAAGCCCGAACCCCCTCAAAACCTGCCTCCTCCTCCTTCGTCTTCTGCATCTAAATCAATCCCAGAAATTGGCAATAACACGGCCTCTGATTTCTCGGGCCAACAAAAGCTTCGTTACCCGAACCCACCCGACCTAACGAACCCGGACCCGGCAACACTGAGAGATCAATGGAGGTATGCCATCAGGCAATACAGTAAATGGTACTCTCACGCGTGGGGCACTGCAATTTTGGCTGGGGTTTCGTTTTTTGCCCTAGGTTGGATCATCAAGGGCTCTAATCCTCTTCCCTCTTTCAAGTCTGATCCTGACAAAAATGATGATACAAAGTGATCTTCGATGCTTAATCAATTTTCCGGTCAGTTTTAATTTACTTCTTCTCATGTCTGTGTTGGGTGTTTGACTTGGAATTGCAGCGCTTGAATTAGGTTTCTTCTCTATTTTTTGTTTGAGCTCTGAATTTAATTGATTTTCATTCTAGTATTTGAATTGGAATTAGAATGATGATGCAGAGAGAAAAGTGCATTCTACTGCTGTGTTGTCCGTACTATAATCGTTCATTGTTCTGAATTTCACCGGCTTGTTTCTTTCTAGATGTGGATACTGGATAGATATGCTTCTTGTTTCGACTGTTGATCCAGAATGAACTTACTGTCGGAGAGGCCTTGTTCACCAGGAAGATAAGCCACTAGAAACTTATGTTATTGACAACTTAACTTGGAAGCCATTGTGGTGGATGCTGGATCATAGTTTGCTTCACTTATGCTTGTTGTGACTGCATCTTAATGAAAACGGAGTCCTTAGAATTTGTTTTCTTTAAGCCATTTGCCTTGTTTGCAGATGCTCTATATTATCCGAGTATGGTGTAAATCTGTTGTGTTGCGGCTAAACCATGAGATTAAACGAATTCACTTACTGTGAAACTATGGCGAATAAGTCGATTTGGTATTTAAATAAATACCATAAAAGGCTCAATCAAAGCATATCAATTTAGGGTTTCTTCGGAAGCCAATCATCAGGCAATAATAAGAAATAAACTCAACAATATACAAAATTAAGATGGTTTATAGCAATTAAACTAATGAACAAAGAAGGAAATAAAAGCAAAATGTTTGAATTAACAATAAAAAACAACATAAAACCATTGATGTTTCGTCCTAGAGTTCAAGCTAACATAGACGAGTTGTGTTTGGCATGATCCAAAGAACAATGTCAACTGGTTAATACATTGTTGTCGGTCGCCTTTTTGTGCTGTCATGGGAAACTTCTATGTTGTTATGAACAAAGGCATAAAATTTCAAAGATAAATATCTCTAGACTTCTCCCATGATTAAGCCGAGCAACATCCGACTTTCTTCACGGCTGATACATCATCTTTAGATCCAACATTGATCGTCTGGCCTTTGGGCAAAGCTGCTGGGTCATCTCCAATATCAAGAGCTTTCCTGCTTACAACACGATAAATCTGGGTCAGCACTTCCGTGAAGGCATTCTCAACATTCAGAGACTCTAGTGCAGATGTTTCCATGAAAAATGTGTTCTCTCGTTCAGCAAAAGATTTGGCATCATCGGTGGCCACTGCTCGCAAGTGACGCAGGTCTGCCTTGTTCCCAACTAGCATAATAACAATGTTGGCATCGGTGTGATCTCTAAGTTCCTTCAGCCACCTTTCTACATTTTCAAATGTAACATGACGGGTGACATCGTAGACTAGTAAAGCACCAACAGCACCACGGTAATATGCACTGGTAATTGCACGATATCTTTGGCAAAGGAGAGTAGACAGAGAGATGAGATGAACATTCCTAAAACTTCAAGATAATTGCAAAAGGATGGACTCAAAAAGGAAAAACCAGTCATATCATACTGCAGGGAACTGTATAAAAAATGCTCTCTTTTATGTCTTAAGTCTTCTTTGGTAAGCCAGGATTAATACATTAAAGGTCACTCTCCAACACTTGCAAGTATAGATTAAAGCGTAAAGGCAGCTGATTTAAGGCACAGGGAAGGAAAATTAGGAATCATAGAATCTCCTTTCCGTCCTTCTTACCCCCCTTAGTCTTATTTATGAAACACTATGCTTTCAGAATTGCAGAAACAACAAACAGTTAATAAAATGAAAGAAAAAACAAGAAGAAAGTTTCTTTCATACTGATCTAGAACAATATGCATTATAGACCATATTAATATGAGAATTAAAGGCCAAATTGACATAAAATTTGAATGCCAATTTCGCAAAGTATCATTCCAGCAATGAAACAAAGAAGTGGCTTTATATACACAACAAAAGGCAGGAAACCACATTACAATAGAAGGTCCAGTTTCCTATAGTGAGATATAAATGATAAATCCATAACTCTAGCAAATATAGTAGGCTAGCCATGTTTAATGCCACCAAAATTCAATACAATGACAGCCAAGCAAGCAATTTTGTTAAGCAGGGCAATCTCTTATTTCCAATTGAAATCCCATGTGTTGCATTATCCAAAAACAGTATGCAGTTTATTCATTTGCAGGAACTAAATCTCATAAATTTCCAATTTTGCAAGATCCCAACATTCAGATAACACCAAAAAAGGATCCGAATCCTAAAATTAATAAAAAATAAAGCGTAAATCATAAAACCCAGATCAAGATCTGCACCACATAAAAGAATGGCAAGCAGGAAATACCTTTCTTGTCCAGCAGTGTCCCAAATCTGAGCTTTAACAACCTTATCATCAACACGAATGCTGCGGGTGGCAAACTCAACCCCAATAGTAGACTTAGATTCAAGGCTAAACTCGTTTTTCGTAAATCTAGACAAAAGGTTGGATTTCCCAACACCAGAGTCACCGATCAGGACAACCTTAAACAAGTAATCGTAGTCATCATCCGCCCGGTAAGTTCCCATTTCTCACCAATGCCGTTTCCCTTCTTCTTGTTGTTTTGCTTTGTCGTCCGATGTTGTCTTTGATATTATTTAAAGAGGAAAATAAAAACCACGAGAGAAACGCGTTTTACTTTTCTTTTTTCTTGCAAATTGGGTACGGTAACTGTCAAGGTAACATTTTTTGGTTTTGGTTCTGGGTTTGGGATGGCTCGAAGGAAAACAGCAAAAGCTAAAAGCTTGAAGTCTTTAGTTGGCAAATGGCCATGATTATAATGGCTGGTGGTGGGTTAACCAAAATTAACCTCTTTTCACGAGATTTTGGACAAAAGTATGTTTGCTCTCCCGGGTTAGTAACATTAACACGTTACACGATAAAAAAACAGTCGGTCGGGGGAGTTCTACGGTATGATTTTGGTATTGTTGTAATTTAATATAAATGTATGGGTAAATGTAAATTTAGTAATAATAAATATAAAATATAGTAAAAATATAGTAAATTTAAAAAAACAAAGGTAAATATATCTTATAATAAAGTTATCCTATATTCATTTTAATTTTATTTTTATTTTTAAATGTTTGTGATACCATTAATATATTTCATATTTAATAACACTAAATTTATGTCTAATTATATGTATTTATGTTAATTTTATAGTTATTTTTGTTTGTTAATTTTAACACCAACATTTTTTATAATTTTATAATTATACGCCAATCTCTTATGATAAAAGGAACAAAAATAGATTAATTACCTTCTTTAGCACATGTAAGAACTAGAATTGGCATTATTTTAGTTTTCTTGTTAAAAAAGAAGTGTACAATGTTAAACTACTTGTTTGAAACTTTTGTCTTATTTTTTTCTTTCTAGAGATATATATGATATGTCAATCTAAGGACATAAAATTTGAATTTGATTAGATAAAAGGATAATTGTTGACTATTTAAATTTAAACTAATTTGAAACATTCGTTGCCGTATTCATATGCCTTTCTCTATCAATTGAGTATATATCTTTTTTAAATACTTTTCCATCAACTTATAATTTTTTAATAATATAATGTAACATGTCCAAGAAAATGCCCTTGCCAAAATTGTGACGTAAATAAATTTTCGTTAATGCTCATAAAACTATTGATATAAATATTAATTTAAATAATTATTTAAAATATATGTTGTTACTCAATTACATCAGTGTCGAATTGTAAACGTTTTTACCTCGATTTTGCTCACGTGTTTTAGAATACCTATGTAAAAGAGAGAAATATCAAAGGGACGTAGGGGTTCTTCCCTGCGTTGGCACTCTGATACTTAAGTCAGCCAGAGAATTTGATAGAGTTTTAATAGGAAAATTCAGAATTAGGTTAACGAATCGTACCTAACCCTTATAGGAATTTACTCTGTCACTAATTACATTTTTGTCATTTTTTATCTTACTCATAGCTTGTATCATTTCTCATATGTTTTCTTCATATGCCACGTGATATTCTTTTATTATGAACAACAATATAAAAATTATGTAAATTTAAAATTTGAATCTCAGCATTTATTTATTTATTTTCATCAAATCAATGCTTTCATTGTAAGAAAATGTAAATAAAATTAATTATAGGATTAAGAAGATTGTCATACAGTGTCTATGAATTTTAAAAATAAAGAAAAATTGAAATTATATGACACTATGTATGAATGAAAACAATTTGTTGGTTTCATAGTATTTGGTTCAGATATTTTTGTTACAAAGTAACTGTCTTTTGCCTAAAGCCAAAATCATGAAAGAGTAAGGACGGGAGAAAAGGAATTAAGATCCAAATTTTAGTGCATAATTAATTATTATCAATTACACTATGTGTAGGAAGCAGCCAGACTGAATGATTGCATCAACAACAACAAAAAAAAATTATTTAATTGCTAATGAAAAGCTTTTAGTTTATCATATAATAATAAATCAAATCTAAAATTATTCTTTTAAATTTATCTTTTCAAACATATCACTATTTAAAAGATTTTAACCTAATTATTATTTATCTTTTACCCTACGAACAAAAAAAAAAATCACAAATTTAAAAAAGATTTAAATTTAAAGTACTATTAATTAAAAAAAAAAAAAGTCTAAAGGAGTACGGAGTACGGACATAGAAGATTGGGTTTGTCTGCAATACTGAACTGCCCAAGGTGATCGTGTTTAGCCCAATGGACCTTAAAGAGGGTAGCCCATAAACAGAATCAAAGAAGGCCAATCCAAGTTGAAAACGTATTTACTAATGAGTTGTTTTAATCTTAAAGATAGACACTAAATGACAAGATAGGAAGATATAAAAGTAATATGAATTGAATTTTAGTAAAAATTGTATATAATTTTAATAAAAATTGAAATGCATTTTATATTTATTATATAACATAAATTTTAATAAAAAACTTTTTTCCTTATTCTACATGGAAACAAGCTACGTGAATATATATTCATGTTTATTTGAGTTTTTTAAAGGGGCTTGGGACATTAGTAGATATGGGTCTAGAGAAAAAAAATATAGAAAGGCAAAACTATTTTTTTTTTATTAATAATTTATATCTTTAATAATTATTTTTTAAACTTTATCAAAATTTGTTCGTACAAATTAGTCTTAAATTTAAATCTTACATTGAAGAAGCAGCCTAATCTTTGTCTCGTTATGCAAGTATTTGTTTGCGCCCGATTACGCGCTTTTGATGGCGGATGGAGAGCCTGCCTGCCCAGCTGAGCAGCAGCCTGCCGATCTTTGTTTTGTTTCCACTGAAGTCCTCTGTTCTGAAGATCAGAACTATCCAATCAAACCTACTGTTTGTACATCTCATTCCCACGTGTGGGATTTACAGATAAACCTGACCACTCTGCTTACGACACATTTTTTGTTCATGACAGATTTCTCACGCCATTTCTTGACTTAGTACACGGCCATTGTTTCTTTCCCCATCCGCTTTGGAATCCAGGTTAATTTGAATCTTGGGGTTGGAGTCATGATTATCATCGCTGATGGTTCAGGCGAAAAACACGGTGACTTTTGCGATGTGACGTACGAAGTGGGGGCGGAAGGAACCAGATTCTAGAAAAGGAGAGGAATTTCTTTCTGACGTCCTATCCAACTCGCTTTGTCAAATCGAAAGTGCGAGGGCTGAAACACTGTTCTCACCAGAGTGCACGTCAACAGTCTGCACCACTCAGCACCAACATTGACTCTCTCGCTCCTTAAACCACTCATAGGAGTTCAGATCGTAGCTAGCTCATAGCTGCAATAAGAAAAACAGTAGGATATGTTTACAGACCGACCGACCATTTCTGGGAGGCAGGGTTTCAGTGTTTCAGATAGGTGTGAGAAACTGGTTTGAAACAATGACTTTGGTCGCTCTAACGTAACAGATGGGTTTTGAATGGGTTGTTTGATGTTGGGTGAATCTTAAGCGAAACCCTATTTCTGAATTTTAGATAAACCTAGTGGAAACTTTCTTGCACAATTTTCATGTACAACAAGTAATACGAATTTTCGATTTTATTTCATGCATATTGCCTTATCAAGAAAGTAGAGAATACATGTTGGTCCACAAAGTCTTAAAGTATTACATATCAAATCCATACTAATATAGAGTCTTAAGGGCCATAGCTAAAGCTAAAGCTAAAGCTAAATTTTAACCTTGAGATCAGTGAGCCAGGAAAGATAAAACAGAGGACCTCCATTTTCACATATTTCCAACCCTGCAATTCAAGAAAACACACTAATCAACAAACTGAATTGGTAAGAAAATCGTCCAGCGTTTAGACAAGAGAAAGGTCCTTCAACCTTTTAACAGGCTGTCGTGCACATTATATAATCTATATATGTATTCCAATTTGACAACAGTAAACAAATTTTGGGGAAGGGCTTTGAAAGTTTGTCACCTTCATCATATGGCGAAGGGGCTTAATGAGCGCACCAGATAGTAAAATCCACCAAGTTGAAGAGACTGTAGTGTTACCCCCCATTCGGTCGTGGGAACGGGCTGGCCATCGGAGCTGATCAAGATTGCATCATCGCCAAAAGCCTGCCACACGTTAAATGGCCCCACGGCCACCTCAAACGCTACGTCATTGATAAAAACCGTCCATCTAGCCGCAACTCCAGGACCCACTGCTCCCGATTCCCCAACACCTGCCAAAAGGGAATCATTCATCATATGAGTACTGACACTGTCTATATAACACCAACGCGGTAGTCGATTCTAGAGAAAACAAGCCATGCACACGTCCATCTAGAGGCAATTAATGGAAATTTTTTTACCTTGAACGTGGTGATTATTAGATGGAACAGTAATTGTACCTCTGTTGGAAGCGGTAGAAGGAGCAGGAGTGTGAGTACTAGCAGCAGCGGTGACAGTCTGACTCAGCTGCGGCTGCATATTCACCTTTTCTACATGCTCTTTCCTTGAAGCCCCATGACCCAGTATCTCGCCCAACAATGGACTTGTACAGGGTCCAACTGGTTGTTCAGGAACTTGAATCACATTGGTTAGCTCGGAGAAGCCAAACCCTTCTGTAAATCCGGCTCCTGCACTAGCCTGTTGCACAGGAAAGAAAAACGGTTCGTTCAAGAACTCGTTTTGAGGCTGATGAAAGTAGGTCTCGTTCACTGAAGCGGTTGGGGAGTTGGAAACATTGACGAGGTTTGGAGAATTCAAAGAGAGAGTGCTACTGTTAGCTCCTTTTGGTGAAGATTTGTCGGATGAGGATGAAGAAGAAGAAGAAGAAGAAGAAGGTGCACTGATGGTGGTAATATTGGTAATAAGAGGAGTTTGCTGCGTTTGTTGATTTTGCTGGGACTGTTGTTTAGAGTTTTGGAGGTTGCGCAGCTTGTGTTTGCTTCTTGATTTTCTGTTTTGGAACCAGTAAAACACATTGGCATCGCCTACTTGGCCATACTCCTGCAACTGAGCTCTGATTTTCCTTATCTCATCCCTTGGTGGATTAACCATTCCGGAGTTGAATATGGCTTCCAGTATGCGAATTTGTTCAGGTTTTGGGTTCCATCTTGGTTTAGGCTCACGATTACGCTCTTCACATCCTGCAACTCTTGCAGAAGACCTTAGCATACAATTAAAAAGAATTCAAACGACATATTATAATCATTCATCTCTTATTTATGTAGGTAATAACAAATCCGAGAAGCCTAAAGTAGGAAGGTGTTCAGGTTATCTAGATGACTTTAGCTGGTCCTTAATCAAGCTAGAAAATGGTTCTGGCGACTATATATCGACTATAGATGAGAACAAGAACACAGAACAAAACCCTGATAGATGTTCTCATTGCTACTGAAAATTGGATGATTTACCAGAGGTGTGAGGGGCTCTGTGGCAACCACTTGACATCAGAGATGGATTGATTTCATGCTGCCATTGGTGGTGAGTGTTGCAGGGCTTGGATTTGAACATGCTAGTCCAGTGTCTGTTTGACGGATCCATGATGATGATGATGAAGATGCTGATGATAGTGGCCAAAATCTAAGCTAGATATCTAATCTAAAATAGCCAACCAAAAATGAAACAGGAAATACAATTGCCCTTTTGTTATTCTGGTTTTTGGTAATTAATGCTTTGCATTGACCAAACAACAGCATCCCTTCTTATAGCCTCCTCACCAACCCCTCTGATAAATAACTATATAACAGGCAAAATCCAAAACAGGAATCCTGCTAAATGATAAAGAAGAAAGATAATTAAATAAATGAAATGGGGATGATTGAAAGTACTCTCCCATCCCTCCTTACAGTTATATATTAAAACTGATATGCTTCTTTTATACTCAAAGTACAAGTCAATTCTCCCGCACTAGAAGCAAAGGAAACATGGATAAGAATACATGCTGGTGCTTAATTAGGATGTGCATCAGAGGTGACAGAGAAAGCTCTCAATGCATAAGAGAAGTGAGAGTAAGTTTTGTAACTCGAAAGAGGGTCTTTTTTGCTTTAGAGAAATGGGTTGCTCTGATCAGCTTGTCTCTCTTTTCTTGTTCAGTTCTCTGTGGAGAGAGGATCGATTCTTTTGCTCTCTTCGGTTTTATCTTGCATTTGCAGTGTATTAATGGAAGGGTATAGGCGCAGATATAAGTGTTGGATTATTCTAATGGAAAAGGTTGTTGCAAGAATAAATGGGGGCGGGGGGAGGGGTGTTTGAAAGTCAAGAAGAGCACGCAGAGTTTGATACTTTGAGTTAAAATTTGTTTGAAAGTCAAGAAGGGCACAAATTTGATAAAAATTATGTAAAACTTTATTAAAAGTCAAAAAAATTTTCTGTTTGACGTGTGACTAATGAAGTGGTGGAATGGTAATTGCAACCTTAACAAGTTCTGTTTTATTTTGGGCAAAGGGGGGACTTAGATTGACTCGAGGGCTTTATTTGTTGTTCATTCGCCTAGATTTTTCTTTCTCTGCTTCATAATCTAGACGTTCTTCCTCTTCAAAAATTCAATGTTGTAAACAGGGCCATGCAAAACAATTGTGCACTTATGCAATGGATATTACATTTGCAGACGCATAGGTTAGTGTTGGTATTGAAAATAATGATTGGTATGAAGCTGGTTATGGCTTGCTCCATGGCCATCCTCGAAATCCTCTTGTTTTCTTAATACTACTTAAATTAGCCAATATTGATTTGTATATTCAGATTTAAGAGCATAGATTTTAGCAGTAAATCCAAAATTCTAATCAATAGATTTTAGGCTTATAAAATTGAAAAAATGAAAATATAGACATAGCTTAAGATCACAAAACCCTCCACTTCCAAGCTCTGACACAAGGAACATATGGGACCATGGCCTCTTTGTAATAATAGTATGATAAGAAGTCTTTCTTGCACTCTGTTAGGGGGAGACAGACAAGAAAGTTTACAGATAGTGTGGAAGACGATCCCATCAAAGCTCTTTAGCAAAACTAAAGTCCAAAAGTAGACCAGTACTGTGCTGGGAAAGTTTTTATTTTGGTACTTTTGTCTTAGGGCTTTGGCTATGTCATTTATGATGATTGAATGAGAGGCTAAGGAAAGTGAACCATGCCATTTCTCATTATGCCTTTTCCTCCCAACCTTTCCCTTCTCTTTCTACATGATCTTTGCAGGACTGTGGCCTGAGGGGATGGAGGCATGGAATGTAAGGGGCCGGGGTGTTGGAGTTTGTGCAGTCTCTCATGTGTCACTTATATAAAATTAATACGACCGGAAATTGTTGATTCAATAAATCTTGTGTAGGCATGATTATTTGTCAGATTCATTTTTAATACAAATATTTTTACTGAAATTCCATAGATCACTATAGTTATTCATGTACCTTGATGAAGAATAAACAATGAATAAAAGGCTAATTTCAAATTCATTTTAATAAAAAAATCGTTAATTTGTTTCTGATACCCTTTTCAACACGAATGCATCACAAATTCACAATAATTAAGGAGCAAAACCCCGAACAAATTAATTTCAGAATTTAAAAAAAAAATAAATATAGAAGACTGAAGCACATGATTACAATAAAATGTTGTTGGTATTTAATCAACCAAAGGCAAAGCAAAAGGCAACGTGAAAATGGGTATGTGTGTCTGTTAATGTACGCTTGAAATGCGCTAAGAGAAGAGTCACTTAATGCAAACGTGGTTGTAGTAAATACTCAACCTGCATGGCTAAAGCTTAAATGCCTAAATTCGGGTGCACCTGCAAACTATGATATAATATTCCAGTACTGTTGAACAAAGTCTTCAGACTGAAAAGATTCTGCTTTTATGAGTTTATCTATGGCACACAAAATTTGGAGACTGCTCCATTATTTCATCACTATGAGAAGCCAAGCTATAGTTAGCTCAAGAATTGCAATAATTTCAATTGTTCCCTCTATTCATAAATAGCCACTTTTTGCTAATTCAAATTCCATGGAGAAAGTTTCAAGAACTCCTTCTATTTATATATAAGAGATTTTCATCAATTATAAAAAAAAAAATCAAATAATCATAATATTTTAGATTACAATTCACTACATAATTAAAAAATATTATATTAATAAAGAATATTAAATTATCAGAATCTAGAGAAATTCTGAATGAGAGCATTTAGTATCACTTTCTCTTTTTTTGAGGGAAGAGTACAACTTGGTCTTTGATTTTCCATTCCCAGGTTTGCTAATCATTGAGAACAGATTTGGAATATTACTGTATTTCTTATTAGAAGAAATGTTTTGTAGTTAAAAATTATTGTTAGCGCTTAACATGTATTCCTAGTGAATAGAGACTTATCCTTCTACTTGTCTCACAGAAGGGAACATTGTAAAAGGATTTCCAATGAATAGTTAATTTAACAGTAATTAAAGTAATTGACCCACCTTTCCAGGAAGAGATGAAGGATAAAGAACAAGAGCCTACAAATTTCAACTCCAACCAAGTGCTGTTGTGCACATGACGTGGCACTTTTGTTCATGGCAACTTTGCACTAATCACATTCGAAGTGTAACTCCTAGGAGGAAAAGAAAGTCAATAGCAATAGCCTTTAAGAACTATGCTTTGATTCATTCTGATTATCACTGTACTTTAACCTCAACAAAACTCAAATTGCTTGGTCTTGCAGCAAAGAAGAGTGACATAGTAATTATTAAAGTCACTTGAGCTCAAATAAAGTAAGTTAACAAGCTTGAGCACTGGCTGTCATGGTTGTTCAATCAGGAAATTTTCAAGTTGGAGGTGGAATGATGTTCGGGTAGACCACCAACCGCTTGTAAATAGTCGGTGTACACCTTTGTGAAAGGAAGCAAATGTTCTTCTATGAATTGCAATCTAAGCTATAACTCAGAAAATTGTAAAGAGGCGCTGGTATTAGAAAAACTAGCTATCACAAACAGGATTAAAATGAACTTGGACAGCAAAAACTGAACTTGTTCAGTAATCGATACCATTGTAGTTTCACTCGTTCGAGCGACTTCTAATCCCCTCTTAGAGATCCATCATAGCTTCATATGGAATTTATGTAAACATAGTAATGAAAAGTATAGCAGATGGTATTTATCTGCTGACAGTTTTGGAAAGTAATTGACTGTAATGCTGATTGAGATTCAAAGGAAAGTGCATGATCTTCTCTTGCTAGGCTTTCTCTTTGGTTTTGGTGGCCTCAATGCTACCTTTATTGCAACATCAAAAACAGTCTTCACATTCTGAAGAAACAGAACAAAGGAAATTAGTTAATCTTTTTAACATTTGCAGTTCTACACGATTACTTAGGAATCTTGTCTTGTTTAAAATCAAAACCAATTTATATGCAGAAAGTACTTATTGCGAAACTAATTTCTTCCATCAAGTATAGCCTAGCCTATAAAATTATTTATTAAGAGGGTTTTGAAAAAAAAAAAAAGAAAAAAAAAAAGAGGAAATTCTGGGACAAAGGGTCCTTAGAAATAGAATACCTGTTGGGTTTTGGAGCTGCATTCGACGTAAGTAACTGCACCTATCATTTTCTTTAGTTCCTCTCCCTGCTCATCATGTTTCCATTGAACCAAACAATGAAGTATCAACATTAGTCGGAACAACAGTAAATAATTACTTAATCTTAGATGCTTTAATTGTTAACTTGCCTGGGAAGTTGTTATTGCTGTTGCTCCTGGGTGATCACTGAAGTACTGTCTGTCATCTCTCAAATCTGCATTCAATTTGAGACAAAAGTAAAACAGGAACAGGATCGTAGAAAAGTGAAGCACAGAATAGAACAATACAAAGAATGATCTACTATTCTAACAGTAAATTCTAGCCAAAATGCAGAGTTAGATGCATTATTAAGAATACAAAAGTAGTATGTTTTCTTTTTTAAACTTGGGACAGTCTCAATCATGCTTGTAGTGATTTAAAGATGGGATTAGCTTACCTAGTTTGGTTCCAACAAGCACAATTGGCACATTAGGAGCATAATGTCTAAGCTCTGGGATCCACTGTTAGCCATATATTCAGTATTTATGTCGAAGTCAAGGAACTTGAGGATGTTAAATTAAAGAAAAACATCACAGAAAACGGGAAACGAGACCTTAGGTATGCCAGAAAAGTTACCTTTTTGTGGATATTTTCATAACTGGCCTTGCTAATCAGAGAAAAGGCCAGCAAGAACACATCAGCTCCTCTATAACTCAAGGGTCTTAGCCTGTTGTAATCTTCCTGTCCTGAAATTCACAAATTTACTGAGAGGTCACAGCATTGATTTGAATGCATCAGTAATTTCACAGAAATGCAGGAAGCTAGGATTTTAAAACTGCAGACTCATGAACTTACCGGCAGTGTCCCACAGGCCAAGGTTCACTGTGCTGCCATCCACCACCACATTGGCACTAAAGTTGTCAAACACTGTTGGAACATAATCCTTAAAAAAAAAAAAAAAAAAAAAAAAAAAAAAAAAACCATGGCTTTATTATCACTTTTCCCGTGATGTCAAAATAATCAGCATGATAAAATTCCCCACATCCGTGAATATTCCATGATCCCATCATTACCGTTGGAAATGTATTGCTAGTATAGGAAATGAGCATGCAAGTCTTTCCCACCGCTCCATCCCCTACTGTGACACACTTGATAAATCTTGCTGTGGTCATTTTCTCTGGGGTCTTCCTTGCAGCTTCTTCAATGATCCTATATTCGAAGCAATTTCTAGTTATAAGAAGAAAATGGAGGGATATTGGGAAGTATGAAAAGAAATGCAAGTTGAGGTTCGGCTTTTAATGACATGCTACAATCCCATCACCCAACTTTAGCTGTTGCTGATCCAATATAGAATGATTGAAGGGTGGCTTTTCTTTTCTTTAAGTACAAGGACATGACTAGAAATAGGTGACTAAAGTAGGTTTGGTGCTAGTGTTAGTTGGTTTAAGTGTTGAGGAAGGGAGGTCATAGAATTAATGATGGTAATAATTTGATAAGAAATGAGTTGCTTCACTAGCCAATACTCCATGATGGAATTTATAACAAGTCAAAAAGTTGTACTATCCTTCACAAAGTGTGATCTGAGTGGCACCATAGTTATCATTTGGTGCTTTGTTGATTATATCGGCTGAGCTGACCACAGATTAGCTTGCCTCTGCCGGCTCCCACCAATTTTTTGTAACTTCAAACCCAAGCAGTCAAAAACAATGGAATTAGTGACATTTACGGCATGTATAATTGTATACCCATCTTTAGAACAAGGATAACCTTACTAATTAGTCATTTAGGAGATGGTGTAACTTGTAAGAGAATGTTATGATAACTCTATTTTTCTTTTTGTGCGATGCAATGGGATTTTTTTTTGAAAAAAGAAATAAATACATTGAAATTCAAATTTTAAATTTAAAAATTTTTCATATTTAAAAATATAAAATAATAATTATTTGAATCAATACAAAAAATTTTAATAATTTTATCTACTACAGAACGTTATCATATATTTAATCTTAAATTGAGAACGGTCGAATTGATCCCTACACCTGGAAAGCTCATAGTTAGAGCCAGTATTGGGTCCGGACTAGAAAGAACAAAAACAACGTGCCTTGAGTTAAATTCTATAGTTTCTGTGAGCATGAACATGAATCACAACAATTAATTTAGGATGAAAATCTAGCTTTAGGCTGCCGATGAGATTTTTAGTGCAAATTCTTGAGAGTTTTCCGGTAGGAAGGTGATTCTAATGGAATTCCTCTTTTGTTTGAATTAACAAAAGAAAAATTACACATCATAATGTTCATGATCATGCAGAGTATGTTAAGACACATAGTTCACAAATCCTAGATAAATTCATTTTAAAAAAAAGATATTCTTGTCAATAATTAATTCCGAATTATAATTATCCACGCGTCAAATTTTTTTTATTATATAACACAATTTTTTCTCTTTACAAACCCTTAATCTCTTAATCTTAATCTGATTTCATCTTGCTATTTTGGATTTCATCAATTTTTTATGTTTTTAGTCTTTAACCATTTCATCTTGTCACTTTTATTTTTGCATTTTAAGCCTTTAGTGTTTTGATCTTAATCTTGCTTTTTTTTTTTTTTTTTGTTGCATTTTAAGACCTTAGCAATTTCCTCTCACTATTTATTTAGCAAACACACTCATCAAAGAAATAAACATTAAATATAAAGAACAAAAAAAAAAAAAAAAAAAGAAACAAAAACTTACTGATAAACAAAAGTGGACACCCGCAGAACTTATGCATTTTTTTCCAAAAAGAACTGAAATACCTGCATGAAGTTAAGAATTTTATGGACATTTATTATAAGGGCATAATTGAGGTTTATAACTTCAACCGAATTTTTATATATAAAAGCTTAATAATATATATATATATATATATAAAACCTAGCTTAAGCCCTGGGAGAAAAACCCTAAATTCTCTCAAACAAACCCTGTTATTCTTCTTCCTAATATTCTTTGCCCGTAGTAATAACATAATGTCAGTAGAAAATGGCGAAGAGTCCCTCAATTCTCGCCATGCATGCGCAGCTTGCAAACATCAAAGGAGAAAGTGCGAAAAGGATTGCATTCTTGCTCCCCACTTCCCTGTAAATAAGGCAAATAATTTCCGAGAAGTTCACAGGATTTTTGGCGTAAAAAACGCGATAGGTATTTTGGAACATCTTAGTCCCCATGACAGGAAAAAGGCTGTCGAGTCACTTGAATGGGAAGCGTTTGCATGGAAGAAGGATCCAACTCAAGGGCCTCTAGGGCTCTACAGGAAGCTGGAGCAAGAACTTGAATTGTTGAAAAATCAGCAGAATCCACAACGGAATATTATCGTGCCTTACCAGAATTCCGGTTTGATTGAATTCAACAACAATTCTGCTGGAATCAATGTAGCAACTAATACCAACTTCGTCAATGCTACAGATTTTGGTTATGCTAATAACCCAAATTTAGGATTAGATTTAATCATGAATAATTACTCTGGATTTGTGCTAAGAGCTGACAGTATCGCATACCAAGGTCTAGTTAATTATTATCCAGGCGTTCCTAATTACTATACAATTCCGCAAGGGCAAGGGAGATCAGTAATGCTGCAAGAAAGAGGCCTTGATGCTATTGCAGCTCAAACCACTGCTCTTTTACCAAAACAAGACATGCAGAGAAATCAAGTCCTGGGTAGTTCTGCCATGAGGCCAACAGCTTCTCTGTATCATACAAATATTGGTGGTTTTGTTAATGGTTCTCAAGGGAGAGTTTAGCATTGAATAGTACTGCAGGAAAATCATAATGCTATATATTAATCCTAGTTGATTATATGATCAGTTAGTTGGTTTTGATTAGAGACTCTGGTTTTTACTTGCGTAATGCATAAGTTTTGTTAGCCGATTGCTTTTATTTTCTATAAGATACAATTTTGTTTAAATGATTTATTGATTAACATATATAAGCCCATGTTGTAGGTGAAATTAATGCAAACTTGCCCAATGGCCCATTTCTTATTAAACTTCTCCCATGGGCCATGCCTAAGCTAGCAGCTAATCTCAGCAGTTTCATTGGCAAGCCCTTCAATTTTTCGTAATTTCCTACCCCCATTTTCTCTTCACCTTTCATTCCAAAACGTGGTTTCCATTAGTCTTCTCTTTAGACCATCTTGGAAAGATGAACTATAAATGGGTCAATTCGGTTCTTTCTTAATTAATTCCTACTTTTAAAAGTCTTTGATTTTATGTTTTATGAATGAACAGAGTCGTGCTAAAAATCCTTTTCCTTTTTTCCCTCGTACACGTAAATCTTAATTGTTTGAAAAGTCAAGATTGATGGAGAACCTTCTCTTTTTTCCAAAGGGCCCCGGCCGCTCGTGGTCTAGGGACGAAGATGACGACCATAATGAGCTCAGAGATTTCTATGAATTGCCAAGCCAATTGCGTCATTCATTGCATCCATATAAGTGCAAAATGACCGCCATGAAGCGAAAAAGATTTAGACAGACACTCAGATATATATATATATATATATATATATATATATATATATATATTATTAATCAATTGCAAAAGTGTCTCATTATTTTTATTTTTATACAAAGAAAGCCTTTAATTAAAAAAATTAATTTTAAATTTATAAAACGTGATCATTTAAAATAATATTTAAAATTACCTCAATATTTTTCTTGTAAATTTTATTTATATTATCCAGCTGTATAAAATATAAATTATATCCATAGAGAACTACTATTAGACACTATATTCAACAATATGATGTGTTCAAATTTCACATCAAACCCAACTTTGCTTCCTATTCCTAATTTTCACGATAATTGATGAAAGTTGCACACACGAGAGAATCCCAAAAGTTTGCTAATCTATCCCTTTATGAGGCTCTGGCCAACCTCCAAAAGTTTTCAGCTTTTCAAAACCTACCTCAGCAAACATTTTACTCTAATCCGACTTTACAATAGTCTATAAGCCAATATTACATCCCTTCATCTTTATTATATTTATATATAATTTTAATTAAATTTTATTTTATATTATTTATATAATTTTTATATCATATCATCTTGTGACAGAGGAGCACAATCATATCGAGTCTCTGATTCCTCTCACCCTCCCTCTGTCAAATAATAAAATTCCAGGGAAAGACCCCACATGCACTCGGATTCTTCTTTCTTAAATATAATTCTAGAGCAACCTTGTACAAACTTCAGGCCTAATCAAGCACAATCCTGTCAAGCCCCTAGAAACCAACATGACATCCCGTCGAGAAGAAAAAGCCTGGAAGGAATCCCTGGTTCAAGTTTCCCTCTCCCAGAGTGAAAATCAGCTACCGTTTAATGAGAATGACTCTCAGGACATGTTCATCTACCAAGTCTTGAACGAAGCCAACGCTCAAACCCTGGCAATCAATAGCTTTCATCAGTTTCCCGTACCCCCGAGAAACCAAACTGCCGGGATAAACATGCTTGAACCAGCCAGGAGCATCGCCAAGAAGCACTACAGAGGCGTCAGGCGTCGCCCGTGGGGCAAGTACGCCGCGGAGATCCGTGATTCCGCGCGACAAGGTGCACGTGTGTGGCTAGGCACATACGAAACAGCTGAAGAAGCTGCTTTGGCTTATGACAAGGCTGCTTTCAGGATGCGTGGTTCCAAAGCTTTACTCAATTTTCCAGCTGAAGTTGTGGCTGCGTCATCGGTCCAAAGATTAAGGCGAAATTCAAGCTCCACAAGCATGGAAAAAACAAATCTGGATTCAGGGAGTAGCTCCAACACGCTTTCAATTGCGACATCAAAATCGGAATCTGAGAGCAGCACAACTGGGGAGTCCCCAAAATAAAGAATCAAAACCAATCACTCGGACAAGTTCTTGCAAGTTTTCTAAGACAGTCCTCGAGGAATCATGATCTACCATCTACCCGGAACCCAAATTCCCAAAAAACAATTGGATTCAGCTGTGTGAAAGTTTTCATTTTCCTTCTGATTTTTTATTTTAGGGGTAAGTTTTCCCTTTTGATTTTCTGTTGTTTTCTAATGGTGTTCTTAGCATATTTGTACATAAGGGGAATGGTTACATCTTCGGTATCTAATGCACATTGCAACAACTGCACAAATGCGCTTTGAGAACCAGTTTTTCAGTTCTTGTTGTCCTATAACAGGATTGTCAGTAAAGCTGAGATTTGATTAGTATGGTGAAGAAAGGGTTAGTATAGTTAAATTGGTTGAAGATCAGTTTTTTTCTTCTCTTTTCTTTTTGCTACCCTCATTACCCTAATAGACTTTACTTTTACCATCAAATAATTCTTTCTCCCAACCTTTGCAAACATATATTTCAGGACAAATGAATAGTAGAAATACTATAAAATTACCTTGTACATATGTAAGACTAAGATCTCCTTATTTTATTTTTTATTCATGTTTGATTACTTGTTTTCTATCATATCACCACGTAAATTCAAAATCTTCTAAGTTCTAACATTCCTCTGAAAAAAATTAATTTCAGATTTTTTTTTTATTCATAAAAATATAAAACAGAAACAGTTACGTTTACCTAATGTAAAAATGATTTTCTTTTCTTAAACGAGAATTTAAATATGATACTATTCATTGTTGAAGATCCCATTTGAGAGGATGACATCACTGCTCACACATCTGCTGATTCGAGTTTACAGAAAATTGTCAATTATACTATACAAACCAAGTTGGTCAAAGACAACCTATTGCGATGCATTATTCTACTCTCGAATTCGTATATATTCTACGGAAAAGAGTAGAAAAATTTGTAAAGAAGAATAAAAACAAAGATTAAATAGTATATAATGTTCATATCTAGTCTATTGTAATAAAATAATGCTTTATATTTATTGAGAATTTAACGTGATAACATAATTTAATCATTATATTTTACAATATCGTCTTTTTAAAATAACATAAGTTTTGCATGTATATTGTATATATAAGTCATCGAAATCAAGTGTTAGTAAATTTCGGTATATAATAATTTTGACTTTGAGATATATAGTATTACACTTTTTTTAGTGTAATATTATTTCACATATTAGCAAGCTAGTTACCTCAAGATATAATAATATCTTTAGAGTTTTTTTTTTGTGGATTGTGAAAATCAAGAGTGAGTATTTTAGAAAATCAATCAAAAGTTTATAGGTTTTGAATAGTTGCAAATCAATAGTTATAATTAACTGTTAATTAACAAACATTGATTTTCAGACACAATTGTTCCAGACATAACTGAAAATATATATGTTGGAACAGTTAAAAAAAATTTAAAATTTTAAAAAATAATAATAATAAATAAAAATAAAAATTTCTATAAAAAAAATAGGATATTCAGAACCAAGAGTTCAAGTGTCCCAAGTGTCCATTTTTTTATTTTTAAAATTAGTCAAAATTTCAAATAAACTCACAAACTTTTAATAATTTAAGTTATACTATAAAATTAATTTCTTCTTATAAAACCAATTATTGTTTTATCTATAAACAATGTAAAATTAATTTTTATTACAAACTATCCAACATCAAGCTCATTTCCCCTTCTGATTTTTTTTGGGGGAACCATATTAGGTTGTGGTTATTTCTCTTCAGTCTTCACCTAATGTCCGCATCATCATGCACGACGAATTTGACTAGCTCTACTTCTCATTATTATATTTTTGTGTTTCTGCAAATGAGAACTTTATACTTTTGTAAGATTCATTGCATCTGAATGAGTTGAATAGTAATAAATTGGACCTTTTGTTTCCTCGTAAGTGCACCAATTTTGATTTCTTTTTGATCATAAAAAAATTATATTATCAGTCAATGAATTTATGAAAAGTAGTAAACCAAGAACAGTTCATTGTAACAAAGAAGACTTTTATTAAAATTAAATCCTGATTCAACACATGTGACAAATTTCCTAGCTAGTTTGCTTGTCAAAGGATCCAAGCGAATGGTTGGTTGGTGGACATAAAATTTTTCTATTGGTTGTCTAAAAACAGATAATAAAACCTATGTCTAAATAAGCTCAATAAGTCTTTAATTTTTAAGTCCTTATTTCATTAAAAAAAAAACTTGATAAGATGTCTCCGCCATAAAAACATTAAGTTAAAAATTGTTGTTGTTACCAAACAAAATAACGATGTATTATTGATATTCTTATTTCAATTTTCGTGTCACGTGTTACCAAAAACTCTGTAAGAAAGAGAATAATCAGAGGGACGCAGAGGTTGTTTCCTGCGTAAGCACTCCGATGCTTAAGTCAGAAGAGAATTTGGTAGAATTTTTGTAAAGAAAATAGAGACTTAGTTTCATAAATCATATCTGACTCCTATTTATTGGGATTAATTTCACATTCAATTACGTAGTTATCCACTAATTGAGTATTTTTTACTATTTTTGGATCCTATAAAATCAAAAATATTTAAGAACAAAATCGTCCAAACTGCATAATTTATGTCTCTTGTAGTACTATTTTCAAGACGGTAGATTAGATTTCTCACCTGTTTTTTTGTGCACCACGTGACGCATTTTTATTTTTTTATTTTTAATATTCTTTTTATCATATATAATAATTGTAAAATCTCGTGTGTACTGATAAAATAAAAATGGATAAGATAAGATTTGATAATTATTCTCCGAGTCCAAAATATATATATAGTAGAATCTTGAGAAAAGCACCTAAACTCTCCAACTCATTCATTCTAATTGTGACGTTTTTTTTTTTTAATTTTTTCTCTTTTGACAGATTAAATCAACTTATAATGAAACACATCTAAGAAGTTTGGCCATATATATATATATATATATATATATAAGAAAGACGTCAACAAAAAAACTATACATATCTCTTTGATAGGTTTCCACTATATTTAAACGGTCAAATCTAGAAGAATTTTTTGTCTAATACTTTAAATTCAAGTGGGGATATGCTTGAAAAAGAGAAGCAAATTCAAAATTTTGTTCAGTATCAAAGTCGGACAAAAAAAAAGTTCGGAAACAATCGACCTCGACGTGATCCCTTTGTTCTTTCCATGTGCATGAGGTTTAGGCTTTTCAGCCCTATAGGTAAGATCTACTTTGTACGTTGTCAATAATTAACTTAAATGGAATAAAATAACATCAAATATCAATCCAATCTTTTCTTTTTCATTTTTTTTTTGTAAGTATGACTTTGGTCTGGCTGGCATTATTTTTAGCATAGATGAACAAATTGTGTACCGACAAATTGTAAACTCCAGGCTCGAAAATTTTTGAAATATTGTGGGTCTTGTCGTTTAATCTATTTTTGGTGCCTTGGAAAACTGGGCAGGGTCTATATGGTATCGTTAGCTGGGCTTTGGGAAAGAGAACCCAACTTGAAGCCTAATGGACCAGATATGACTAATTTAAGAATCTAACCCAATTTGTCAAATGCCTGAGAATTCAGCCTGTTTTATTTTAAAATGAGTAAAGCCCTAAGCAAATTTTCACTCCCAAACCCAAACCAAAATCATTTTATAGGAAAAAAAAAAAAAAAACCCGGTTGGAAAACGGGAGAAGAGAATGCATGTAAATTCCAAGCTTATTGAAAGCAGTCTCTTAAAGAGATTGTACAAATTAACTAGACTCAGTCTGGATTTAATATTACGAGATTTTAATCATACATGTTGTCAACTGGATCAAGTCTCTTGTACCAAAGAAAGGGATGAAATGAAATCAACTGGATTGCTAAGGCACCTTAAATTATAACCAAATTAAACAGTGATTGCCGTTTCCAGCTACCAAGTTTTACAGGGTATGTTACATTTCATACCTGTGTTTTGATTAAACCAACCTTTTCTCTTTCCATAGCTACTCAATGAATCTATGGAAAACCTAGAATAACACAATTCTGAAAGATGTGATATTTAGATTTAGATTGTCCTGTTAGCTTGCTTTAACGAAGTTTTATATAAACAAATTGTTGTAATGAATGTATGTAGAAATGAATTACAACCTAGACTAATAGTAATACAAACAGTTAAACTAGTACTATGGCTGTGAATCAACCAATCTTAATGTACTGTTGAAATCTTTCAAATCAATTGGCCAACTATTCCCGAATTCTGTTAAAAAGAAGACAGCAGACTCTCCAAATAATCACTCCCCAAATCCTGAAACTCAAGTACACCATATCCATCTTCAAGCACCTCTTCAACCCTTGCCGTTCTCTTTAGTGCTGGCTGTTCAACCATCACAAACTCATTGTTTTCCTCCCAATCTCTGGACTCTCTTTTTCGGTGATTTGTGAAATTTTCAACACCTCTGCAAGAAGAGTCGTAACCTTGACAAGTTGCTGGGTCAGTTTTTGTGTAGTCTATACCCATGGCCTTAGCAACCGTCTCTAGTGGGAAGTTAAGATATGCCTTGGGGCCTCTAATTCTCAAGGCGGCCTTGTCATAAGCCATAGCTGCTTCCTCAGCTGTGTCAAAAGTCCCAAGCCAAACACGAGCTCCTTTCTTCGACGAGTCCCTTATCTCTGCTGCATACTTTCCCCAAGGCCGTCTCCTCACCCCCCGGTAGTGTCTTGTTGCCGCTTTCTCTACTCTCATAGAATTCAATTCAAGCTCTCGAGTGCTAATGTCTTTGCTTGTATTATCATTACAGGATTGCTCCATATTGCCTGAAGGAATAATTCCGTCAAGAAGATCCTCCCAGGCGTCAGCTCCCATTGATATCCACCTCCCAAGACTTGGTAGCCTTTGTAAAATCCCCATGGATCCGTCTCTCCCATCCAGGCATGGCAGTTCTTCCCATGATTTGGACGATGATTTTGTGGCATTTCTAGTTGTTTTATCAGCTTCTTCTCCACCAATGAAGTTCGCCCATACATTCTCTAGTATTGACTGATCGAATGTAGCATGTTGACTGCTTTCCACAGTCGCCATCTTGCTATCTACAAATCTCAATCTCCCAGTCACCAGATATAGAATAAAGGGTTTTCAGAATTGAGAAATATGAAGTTATAAATACGCGTAATTTTAAGCTTTATCCTAATCCATGACAAATTCCAGTTGGAAACTTGTCATTTAATCAACTGACCCTTAATTCACGGAAAGAAATTAGAACGCTAACATTAAAGAATTAACTGTATTTGTGTATTTTAAGGCTCTAATGTTGACTTATGTGGCTGATCTAATTATTTGGAGGCTTAACTTGTGCAGATACCTGCACTTTGTATACATTTTTTTTCCTGAAATCCTCCCTGTATTTCATGGCCAATCACATAAGACAGCGGAAACAGAGGAATGGAAAGTTGGCAGAAGAATCAATCGATTTGTATATTGTTCAAATACTGCATTTTGGCATTTTATAGTATTCCACGTGTTAGCACTTTCTAGTTATGAATGACCTATGCAAAACCTTCCCATAATTTCTTTTACATATTCCCTCAAAGACATAAATTGCCTCGATTTTATACTTGAATTAAGCATTAATTTCCCAGATAACAAAAGGCTTACCACATTAACCTCTAATCCAAGTTACCGAAATATCAAGGATAATGATTATGTATGTTTGAGAAAGAGGGTTGTTGGTAAGGGTTGTCCACTTCGTTTATAAAACTATTAAGCTTGATTCCCTTGCCAGCAATCTTCTTTGATGAGCAGTAAGTTTTCGTTAAACCCAGTAGTCTGAGAAAGCCTCCCTTCACCTAAACTTTTTGCAGCCAAAAAGAAAAGAGGGTTACAGAAGTAAAACTGAAGAATTCTGAGTTGTTTCTTTGTATATACATCTCATAATCCAAAATGCTTGTTCATAGTGAATTGATATTCCTGGTTTAAAGGTTTAAAGGCACTGCCCTTTCCATTCCAGCTGTTGCGAAGGACATCTTCCCGGGTTTTGGCCAATAATTTGTTTGTGTCGATCTAATTTGTTATCAAGAATTGCAGTGCACCAACTCAGACGAAATCCTGTTTAGCTGTTTCTCCATTGTCTGATGTTTCAGATTAGTCCGTTTTTGGTGAATAAATTTGGTAGGTGCCTCTGGAAATCCATTTTTCTTGGGATCCAAGCATTGACATAATTAATTAAGGAATAAAGATCAAACTCATTGTAAGGATAGTTTTACAAGGCCACACGCTTCTGCATTTAAAAAATGAAAAATTCAACCGGGGAAGCAAATGATTAAAGGCTTAACACCAAAGAAAAATGGAGACTATTATGCAAATGCGGTAGTTAGGATTCGATGTATTGGGGAAGAAAACTTCAGTGACTAGTGCAAGTAATGGGAAGCGACGGATATGATTGGTTCAGGCTCAATCAAGAGTAAATATTTGCAAAACGGATATTTGGTTTGGCCAACGCTCATACGGAATTATCTTGATTGAGCTTTCTCCTCCATGGACGATGAGCCATAAAGGGCCGAGGACTTTTAACAATGGTGGCAACTGGCAATCCTAGTTAATTGGGCTTTCTCGCATGATTATAAAAGAGATATAAGTGTATATTTATAAGACTGGGACGAAAAGAGAAGGTCTTTACTAACTATCAAAAATAGTTGATAGTTAAATGCTTTTCACTGTTTAAAAAAAAAAAAAAACTATCAAGAATGGTTGTCTGTACGAGGCACTAGCTAACACTTTTTTTTCGTGAATCTGGTGCTGTAAACACTCATATAATTACTTACACATGCATTCCTGCTTTGTGGGCTACCAATTAAGGATCGGTAATTAGCTTTCAAGTGAGTTGGTGGTTGAGTCCATTTTCAAAGAAAACTACCCAAGAATTAAATGCTTTGCGTTTTGGTTGATCGTAGTGGTTGATCATAGTGGTTGATGGGTCACCATTATCTTAGCTTTTATTTCCATTAAGGAAACATTGGAGTTAGGCATCAAAGTCAATATAATTAGGAGTAATTCTGACTTTAAAGAGTAAATATTTCTACTTAATGAAAGCGTATTATTCATGAATCTCAATTCAGTCTAATGCCTATCAGCTTTCTGATCATCCATCAGAGCTCTTGAGCTGGTTGCAGCTGTGAGCAATACCGTTACTGACAAATTAACATGCACTGCGATTTCATATTCACCTTGAACCGACAAATATATACTGCTAATTTCTTGGAGATCAGTAGATCTATTGGGTGTTTCCAAGTTCCAAATGGTTTTTCTCATCAGTAATCTGCAAATCGGCATAATGGAAAGTAATTAAACGAATTATATGCCATGCTAGTTTTTCTTTTTTCTTATTCATTTTTGAAAATTTGGTTTCCTATGGCATGCGTCAACCATGTGAGTTCTGGGGTCCCAAACTCCCATTCATAAGCACTGATCATCTATTTCAGTTCAAGCTTATAAGTAACATGTTCCATGCATCTTTCATGTCTAATCATTTTTCACACACACATATATGTATAGATAATGCTCTCTCTATCGCATACAAACGCAGTGTGTCTTGACCAACTACTTATTCCCTCACCTTGTTGCTATCTCACTGTCCTTTTCCACACAGCTGATAGGGAAGAAATTATCAATAAACGAATCTATTCTGAATGTAACTTTTTGGATATTGATCTTAGGTAATATAGCTGGTAAACTGGGTAATTGTAAGACAAAAGTTGGGACATGGTACAATGATTTCTCCAATTAAATTGCTTTCAAATGTAATAACTTGCTTGGACTGGCGACACTGCCACACTGGTCCATATGCTATTGTGGCAGCATTCAGCTGGATTGGTTAGTAAAGTTTGCAGTTTCATTTGATTGTTTATTATTATTATTATTATTATTATTATTATTTGGTGAGGATTTATGGCAAAAACTACAACTACACAGCAATCTGCCTCATTAACCTCACTGCCTGGCAGCTAGCAAGTTCCAGCCCTGGACCCCCACAAATTCATATGATGAACTTGTATGGATCACATCACACAGCCAAATTAAAAGAGAATTTTTTTGAAAGCTATTTCCTTAAGTCAATTTTGAGATGCAAATATTGTCTAATTTAGAATAACGTGTCTATCAAGTAAAGAAAAGCAAACGCATTTCGAGTCAATAATATATTCAAAAGATGATAATAAATAGCAAAAAAAAAAATGACAATACATAATAGTAAGTCTAGAAGACTCACTAACTGGTAATATTTAGAAATAATTAGAATTCTACATCGACACAGAAGATTTGATTCAATAATTATTTTATTTGATAAGAATTCTTTTTGATGTGGATTATTCTTTAACTAAAAATTGTCTTTCTCTAAATTAATTTAAAAGTTACAATTGATCTGTAAGTTTTAACTAATTATTAAATCAAAGACCCGAGTCAAATATGATATAATAAAATTCATATATTCAAAGCGTAAAGAAAGAAACAAAGTTTTTCACTGTTTTGATTAATTTTGCATTTTCACAATATTATAAAGCAATATAGCCTCAATTCGACAAGCAAGTAAATTAGAGTTATGAAATCTACATGGAAGAATGTATGGTTATAATCTGTCAAGCAATTCCATTTTTTACCTGAGATTACAATGAATCAGATTCAAGATAGATTCAATAGAAAGATTGAGCAGAGATAAGATCAAGATCATTTTGCAAACGTTTTCTCAAAACAAAAAGTTTCATTTTATAATCTGTCCATAGCTCACTTCATACAGACAAATATTTGTGTTTATGTAGCTTTATCCTCACCAAATCAGCTATCTTTATGTTCTGGTCTTAATTTCCTCCCATTAAGTGGCTCCATACCTCCTTTATTATATATTATGTTGATCAGTATCTACCACATCTTCTGATAATTGATATACTTTATAGTATTATTAACTTATTACGGGGAAATATACCAGATTAGAATATGCATCTCAAAATTTGTGGTTGAAACTTAAAGTTGAAAAACGGTTTGTTGCACCACTTCTCACCCCAAAATGAAGTCTCAAATCCAAACCCTCTTTCTTCTAAATTAACTTATACAATATATATCCTGCATGACATGACAATCTAATCTAACATTCATATGGTTGAATCATTTGATAATCTGGTTGGTGGGTGTAAAGAGACTGAAAATCAAATTTCTAGGAGGAGCTTCTTACTGTCAAGTTTCAACATGCTCACTCACTGTCATCAATAGGAAAAAAGACATGTTCCATGACTTGGTGGCTGTTTTGTACAAGGTTTAGATTGGTAACAGATTACTGTAATGTATAAATGTTTAGTCCAAAAGAGTAATTTCACTTGCCAAACCAATGTTTTTGTCAAAGTAAGGTGCAATCTATCTAATATGAAAATTTGGTCCTTCCAAAATCCAATAGCTTTTCCTTGCCCAAGGTAGTTGAGAGGCTAGTCATGAAATGTTTGGTTTCCAAACCACAGCAACCAAACTAAAATAGAAATAGTGACGAAAACAGTGAACATACCAAGATGTTTTTATCAGGAGAATTCAACTTGTGCTTGACCCACTTTTATTAGCATTTGCATCCCACCCTGCACTCAAAAATCAATCAGTTCTACATATTGTTTCAGTTCCCAAAATCAGATAACTGATTCCATGGAATCTGCTTGTCATAGATACTCTCTTCTTCTTATTGTTCTCTTTCTCTACAAGCCACTCTTTTTCATTGCTAACGCTGAAGCTTCAATAAAGCAAAGGCCCTTCAACAACAAGGTTTCGGCTAGCCTTGTCTTTGGAGATTCGACGGTAGATCCTGGAAACAATAACTATGTAAAGACTTTCTTTAGGGGCAATTTTCCTCCTTATGGAAAGGATTTTAAAGACCAAATTCCGACGGGAAGGTTTACTAACGGAAAGCTTTCCACTGATCTCATTGGTACGTAGCTTGATTATATATATACTGAAATTAAACATGATTTTTTTTTTTTCTGGCTTGCTGCTTTGTTGTAAAATTTGAGACTTTATTTCACTGTTTGCTTTAATTTGTTCATGGGGGCAGCTTCGTATATAGGCATAAAAGAATATTTGCCGCCGTATTTGGATCCAAGCCTTAGCATTGAGGAGCTGATGACAGGAGTTAGCTTCGCGTCTGCAGGCTCAGGATTTGATCCACTAACACCACAGATAACTGTTAGAATCTCTTCTTCTTTTGTCTCTTTGATACGTTATGAACTTTATATACATTAATGTGAGAAGTGAATTGAGTTTGATATCCTGTGTTCATTGACTTTTCAAGTGTTTGTTCAAATCGCAGAGCGTTGTTTCGATTCCAAAGCAGCTGGAGTATTTTAAAGAGTATAAAAATAGACTGCAATCTGCCATTGGAAAGGAAAGGATGGAAGAAATTATCCAGAAAGCTGTGTTTCTCGTCAGTGCTGGTACCAATGACTTCGTAGTCAACTATTTCACCTTACCAATCCGACGAAACAACTATACTATCTTAGCCTATCAACAGTTCATCTTGCAAAATGCAAAGCAGCTTCTACAGGTTTGGATTGAGAACTGCTACAATTATCAAAGCGATTATGATAATTAATTTATAATGAATGAGTAGATTGTTAATAATTAGAGATAAACTATAAATGGCATGGATCCGGATAAACAGTACCTTGACTGTGAATAAATACCTACTGCGGGCATCAACAGTCAGTACACGTTTGCTGGATAATTATTAAAGCTAGTACAAAAGGTTGTATGGTAGTTGAATCTGAATATCAAGGTCCTGAAAAGATTGGGGTCCAAACATTAACTATGTGGGGATTATTAGTTCCCCTCCTAGCCTTCCCATACTGACTTGTCCCAATCCAGGTGGCATTGGAGGCAGTCTTTTAGAAAGCACTTAATTTACTACTCTAGAGTACTAATTAGTATTTGATTAACACAGGATTTATGGGATGAAGGAGCTCGAAGAATTGCAGTCACGGGGCTGCCTCCGATGGGTTGTTTACCGGTTGTTATCAGTCTCAACTCTGGAAACGCCATCCTCGAACGTGGTTGCATAGAAAAATATTCTAAGGTTGGAATGGAATATAACCAAATGCTTCAAAATGAAGTGAATTCCACGCGTGCTAGATTGGCTCACCTTGGTTCAAAAATCTATTACATTGACATTTTCTCACCATTGGTCGACATGATTCAAGGCCCTGGAAAACTTGGTAAGCCTGGAATTAACCTCTAATCTATCCTAGAAACAATACATATAAACTTTTCTTTACTTTTTCTCTGTAGATTTTGATGAGGTTAGCCATGGCTGCTGCGGGAGTGGTTACATAGAAGCAGGATTTTTGTGTAATCCAGAATCATATCTGTGCGTTGATGCATCAAAATATGTATTCTTCGATTCAATTCACCCAACCGAGAAGACATACACCAACTTGGTTAATGTTAATCGTCCTGTCCTCGATTCAATCATCCAGGACAGTCATTGATATTTGAACGATGGAGTGATTAATTAAAAATTCGTGCTAGCACTGTTTTATTTTTATTATTTTTTGTATGGTAGATTAATTGTATTTCTGCAGGTGCCGTATTGATCCATTGAATGTCGGCCGCATGCAAATTTAATGCAAGACATATGGAATTTTAATGTGTGACTTTTTTGTTGGATCTCTTAATCAACGCTATTCAGTTTCCAAAATTCATTTTTATAAGCTTCGGATTTAATCACATGTTATTCTTTTTCTCTTTCTATTTTTTTTTTTAAACCCTTCATGTTTCATAATTAGAGCTATGAACAATTTTTTTTTTTTTTTTGATAAACCAAGGTCAATTTGTTAATGAGAAGAGTCATGAAGACTGAGGGCATTACGACCTTGAAGCTTTAGAGATAATCCAAGCAATCATCTAGCCCTTTGTCGCAATCAAGAGATGAACAGCCAAAAACAGGACTCACCAAACACTGGAGAACATCATGGATAGATCAATACTCAAACAGACCAGAAAAGGCTAAAAAAAAAAAATGGGTAAAGAAACAGCAGCGACAAGAAAATTTAGCATGAAAGAAAACTACCCAGCATTTCCGTCCTTTGGTCAGCATTAAAATGATCAGAGCTTGACTCCGTCCACATCAACACAACCAAACCCAGCCAAAGAACCGATCCCTAATAAATGATAATAGTAATGTTCTCATATCACTCTTCTCAATCAATCAAAATCAAACTCTAAATATTAAATAGCACAAAGGCAAAGGGAAGCTATGAATTATTGTTTTGCTTGAGAGAAGAAAATTCCATCTTATAAAATGTTTTCTTGTTGAAGTTGAAATTATTTGGAATTAGTAAATCCTATCACAAAACGCAAGAGTTGACGTAATTAGATGATGGACCTTTATATAATTCAAATCAAGCTTTAATTGTATGTTCTAAATCATCTTCAATTCTAAGGAAATCTTTTGCATTTTATTCCAAAACGAAACCTCCATAGGCAATTTAATTATATAACTAATTTATATCACTCCTTTTTTGCCGAATTTTTTGTTAAGGGGATTACAAGCTAAATGTAAGGGATTACAATATTTATACAAAGAAAGACACAATAGAGGTAAGTAAATGCAATCATGATTTGCTCTTCATAGTCTAACATAATCTATTTTCTTAAAAACAATTCTTCACATAATATAAAACTCTAATATGGGTCATCTTTTTGAATAGTCTATGTCTATTATTCTGTTTTTTTGAAGAAAAAGAATGAGTTTTGGCTTATGCCGCCAAACCCTAATTGGCACCTACCAGAAATAATTCTTTCAAGCTCTTTCACTATAATTTCTAAGTCACCGCCACTTGAATGAAATCATATAGGGTTAATTTGGATGAGCGATAAAATTATTTTCGATGATATGAAATTAATTTCAATAAAATTTAAAAAAATAAAATAATCAATAAAGATATATATTTTAATAAAATAATAAAAAATTAAAAACAATGAAAAAAAGTAATTTTGTCCTTAAAATTGTTTGTCCTTTTCCTAATCTACAGTGTTTCAGTTATCTACTGGCCCTCCAATGAAACATTAAATGACCCATATTGACCTTCACATGAGCAAACTTTTTTTTTTTTTTACAATGAAAAATTCATTGATAAAGAATTCTAATTACAAGTACAACTAAGTCTCAAAATTAAAATTTTGTAAAACTTCTAATTTGACAAGAGACTCGCAATATAATTAGTAACAGAAGAAATTGATCCTAAATTTGAATAGAGATTATGTAATTTGTTGAGAAGATTATTGTATTTTTAAGGACTATTAAGAATTTTGCTTAATTGAAAAAAATTACAAATTTAGAATCATTTTCAATGATTAAATGAGCCATTGTGACAAAATTAACTTGGACAATAATTGAAAGGGCTTTAACCACTGCCAAAAGTTCCGCGAAAGTTACAATCAACCATACCGATATTCTTCGTTGAAAACATCATTGCTAAGATATGCCCATGATGATGACACAGAACTCCTCAAATTCCTTCTATATCAGGTTCGCTCTGAGAGGAACCATCAACATTAAATTTCCAAGCTCCATTTGGTGGGATTGCAGTAGATATTTTTCCTCACTATCTTGTTTTTAGTAACGAAAGGAAATCTCTTGAATATTGTTGGAGAGAAGCAGCATGTCCAGGTCAGGATGTGAAGCTTTTAACCACCAAGAGAGCCCGATTCAAACAAGATAAGAAACTTGAAGGGGAGACAGTCTTTTATTGAAAATTTTCTCACTGCGAGAGAGCCAAATCGACCATAAAATAGCATAGAAAAGGGAATCCCCTGATCTGCTTTTGATTCCGCTTAGAATAAATTGGGGTTTTTCTTGAGAGATTTAGCTCACACTTAAGCTCTCTATCCATGTCTGGAAAATGCATTTCATTTACTTTATTCCAAATCATGCAAGGTTCTTAATTAGAACACACATCCATAAATTTAATTCAAATATAGCCACTGCAAGGCTTTTGATACAATGGCAATATATATAATTTGAGAGTTTCATTATAAAGTATCGATCAGACATAATTTGTTTTTCTATTACGAGATACTTGAATTCCAAGCGATGCAAACTGAAATGTCTAGCCAAATTTAACACAACGTTCACTTGTATCTACTCTTATTACAGACATTGTTAATTGATTACCTAACTTGTCCGTCTACCTGAAATTCCGGTTAACCTGTCAGCTGTTCTCGAAGAGAATCTATGGCCTGGTCAGCGATTATTTCATACATTTTTTCTGTCGGATGAACAGCATCCCAGAATACATATTTTGATGCATCAGCGCAAGTGCTCATGCCTTTGCATGTATCTCCATACTCTACAGTCCCCGATCCACAACACCCTTTTGAAGTTTCAACCAAGCCTGTCATGTTTTTATTGGTTTCAGAAGCTAATATATACCATTCTTTTGCATTTTAAAACCAAATAAAGAAGAAGAAACAGAAGGGATCATAGATCAGAAGCTAACCATATTTCTTTGGGTTGTTCACAGCATCCTGAATGATGCCATAAACATCAACGTAGACAATTTTCATCCCAAATGTTGTCCTCGAGGTGGCCAGCTTCAAATTTATCTTGGAATTGAATGAGGAGGAGAAATTGTTATATTTCTCCACACATGTTTCCTGGTTCATTAGAGTCTTGACAAGGGGCATGCAGCCCAAGGGAGGGACACCAACAACGACTAATCGTGTAATTCCAAGACTATGCATCATCTGAAACAAATCAAACAACATGGAAAATTTAAACCAACATGAGTTAAGAGGATAACTACTGACATATATGTAAAAACTATTTAACTAATTTCATGAATGAGTTATAAAATTTAATATTTCTGTTGCAGTTCTATGTTTTAGCTAGGTTCATTGCCTGTCATGGATCATCAATCGAAGTAGGGATATTAACCAAAAATTGCAGGAATGAAAGTATGGCTTAAATTTGACTGATCATTTAAACTAGTTTAAACTAACTTCTTAATGACATTTTCATTAATCATCAACCTACGAAAACAGTTGAAACAGCTTAATTAGAAAACGGCATTATTTAATTACTATAGCGACGAATATATATGTACCAATAGAGAATATAGTGCCAAAAACTTCTTTATCAAATGATTAAGAAAATATTGTGTCATACTTGAAAACTTGAGTTTAATTCTAAATAAGCTTATTCATTAAAAAAGAAAAAGAGAATGACTGCAAAGTAAGCTATGTTATTGTCGGAAATAAAGTAATTCAAAAGTTGATTAAATGGTATAAAGTTTTACTGAGTTTTTAAGTGAGAAAAATTCATAACGAGAGATATCGCCTTTAAATTTTCATCAAATCAAATTTTTTTTAACCAACATCAATCATTAAGTGCTAGCGAAGATTAATTTTGTACTTAATATAAAGTATAGCAAAGATCAGAGAGACGCCTTATCGTCCTCGAACACGCAAGAGGCCAAGTAATTTTGGTACTCTTCCGGAGTATATTGCTTGGGGCGAATGGGTTCTAAGTAGTAGTTTTGGAGGAAATCATTTGTGCCCATGCTCATCACAGCTACGGCATTTTTTATGATATTTTCTGCTTTCCTCGTACCAACCAATTGAATCAACCGTATCTTATATTGCCTGAAATATTCCAGCTGTTTGGAAACAGGCAGGACATTCTGTTCCGACAAGATAAGAAAAGGGAGAAGAACATGATACTCGAAAAACATGTTTCCAACTCAAAACCGCAAAGAAGGGGCAGATCAAAAGAGAACTTACGGAGAGATTGGCAGTGAGCTTATCGTAACCAGAAGCTGCTGATGCGAAACTAACACCATGTAAGATATCAAGTGACCTCAATCTCTTGTCAAGGAAGGGTCGAATTGCCTTTGTGTAACCCAAACCTTCGGCTGAAATAAACAGTTAAGCAAAGAAAATAGTCAAACGTGTAATTTATCATGCTCTGAACTGGGATTTGTGGAGCCATGGCAGTAATTTACCAATGAAATCTGTGGCTAGTCTTCCATTGGTAAACCGTCCAGTTGGACGACCTCTGAAGAAATCTTTCCCGTAAGGAAGGAAATTACCCTTCATGGGCGTAGCAAGATAGTTGTTATTGCCTGGATCAACGCTTGAGTCTCCAAAAACTAGCACACAAGTCACATTGAATTTAGCGGCCAGTTGCTTAACTTAGTGAGTATCCAGAGCTCCTAGGACAATGGCATGACCGCTAAGGCCAGTGCCAAAATCTGCAACAAAACAACTCTCCTCCACGCCATCTTTGCTACCATTTTAGAGCTATCTAGCTTGTAGAAGTTTGGAGAGGAAGCACACTCCCTTTAGAGGATGGCTCTTGAATGTTATTCCAGCACACTTCCATTGTCGTACTACAGTTCTTAAATAGGTTTCCGAGGGTCCGCTTTGTGTTGGTTGAACATTTAACATAAATGCTAGGTTGTATAGAATCGTGTTATAAATGGTGGTGATTTTCTGGGAACTACTTGCATTAAATATGGCCTTTAACATTCACACTTCACATTCATTAGCATAGTATGATTAAAGTTTGAGTTTATAAGCCAAAGCATTTCTTTTTTGTCTAGATTCTAATTTCTTTAATATACTCGTGATTAGGATAAGATAACTAATTACCTAGATTGACGAGAAAAAAATTTCGAATGATTGCATTATTGATATTTGACTGGCATAAAAAAAATACATTGTCATCCTATTTATATTAGTGATGTAACGTATAAAATATTGATATTTGATATATTTTCTTTTATATCATAATGATAGTTTGTTATTTTTTTATTCATACAGAGGTAAAAGAAAAAATATATATTAGTTAATTTATGTCTATAATTCATGTTCGCATCATAAGAAATTGTAAATTATCGTGTGTGTCTAAGATTATCACTCAGACTTATTTTTTTCTAAAAACAGATAATAATTGTTAGGTAAAGTTTTAATTGTTATTAACACACCACTTCATTAATTCGTATTTATAAAATAAAAAATTTAAAAATAAATATCACTAATTTACTAATTAATGATAAGTTATGATATGATTTGATTAATAATAAATGAAATTTACATCTATGGAATCAAATAGGAACTCATATTTGAAACACAAAGTATTAAAGATTACAATTTATTATAATTATTTTAAATATACTTCCTAAATCATTAAAATCAATGATTATTAGAAATTTCATAATTATTTTTGGAAAAATCTTGAGAGCCAATACTTTCCAATAGCTTCTTCTTTTTTTTTTTTTTTTGGGGGGGGGGGGGGGGGGGGGGGAAAGGTATGCAATTGTACCACACTTAAATTTTGAGCAAAATAAAATCAAGTTATTAAAGCTTAGGGTCCACGGCACTCAACTTTTTCCTCAAACTATTATTAATAGGTTTCTTTGTCATAAATGTAATTTAATTTGTAATTCCCTAATACTTTTGTTATAGGTCTTGCTTTGTAATCCCCCTTTTTTTGCGACAAGTTCTTTACTTTGAATGTATATATATATATATATATAAACATTACATTTATAAAAATAAATAATAAATCAAAGCTTTGGGGTTTGAAAAGATTTCATCATAATTGATTATACGTAGGTTTCATCAATATATTTGATATAAGTAGGCTTTTAGGTATAGTCCTGATGGTGGTCGTGTCACCAGGATCCAAGCGTACAATTGACCGCCAACCAGGAGTCCCCCGCACGGCCTGGGGCAGAGTCTCTTGCACAGCCTGGGGCAGAGTCTCCCGCACGGCCTGGGGCAGAGTCTCTTACGGCCTGGGGCAGAGTCTCCCGCACAGCCTGGGGCAGAGTCTCTCGCATAGTCTGGGGCAGCGTCTCTTGCACAGCCTGGGGCAGAGTCTCCCGCACGGTCTGGGGCAGAGTCTCCCGCACGGCCTGGGGCAGAGTCTCCCGCACGGCCTGGGGCAGAGTCTCTTACGGCCTGGGGCAGAGTCTCCCGCACAGCCCGGGGCAGAGTCTCTTGCACAGTCTGGGGCAGAGTCTCCCGCACGGCCTGGGGCAGAGTCTCTTGCACAGCCTGGGGCAGAGTCTCCCGCACAGTCTGGGGCAGAGTCTCCCGCACGGCCTGGGGCAGAGTCTCTTGCACAGCATGGGGCAGAGTCTCCCGCAGCTACTTGGCCCGAAGCGCGACAGAGTGCTCTACCACTCTGTCGCGGCCTAGACACGAGCCTGGGTCTCAGCCCGAACCGACTCAGAAGCTTATAAATATGAGGTGAGCCCTCTGAGATGGAGGATCCGATCCAAAAAAAAAAGAAAAAAACAGGGAGAAACACTTAAACCCTTTGATTTAAGCAATACTTTCTCCATTTCTTATATACACCAACTCCCGATCACTGACTTGATCGTCGGAGTGCGCGTGCAAGGATAAATCCCTGCCCCCTCTGATTCCTGTTGTTTTTGCAGGATATACGAAGAATACGTGGAGTAAATTGTATCGATTAATTTAATCGTCAACAGTACAATCAGACCACGTGGAAGGTAAAACACTGTTGCTGTCAGGTAGGCAACATCAAGTCCTATTCATTAACAAGAAAAAATTCCAACCAATTAGAAAAAAAAACATGCAAAATGGTTGTAGGCCCCTATTAATATAGCTAGTGTTGTGATACTAAAGGTAGAGCCAATTATAAAAGGACCCTCACCTTCAAATTCTAATAGCTTAAAATATGAAAATTTTATATTTATGTTTAATTTTTGTCATTCATTTATAATTTTTATGAACTACTATTTTTTTATTTCTCTTGTTTCATATAATATCATCAATTTTTGTCTGAATTTACTAAATTTAAAAGAAATGAAAAGAAAAATATGATGCAAAAGCCAATTTTGGTCCCATTTACAACTAACAAAAAAATCTACTTTATTTTAAATGATTCAAGTCTCACTCTAATCAATAATTTAGTACTTATTTGATATTTAATGTTTTAATACGAACTATAATACCATAATTTTTATTTTTTATATAAATAATTACGCTACACGTGTATATAAATCATCAAATTTAATTATAATTAAGTCTACCTTGAATTATTATATTTGGAGTTTTAACTGAAGAATAATTTTTGTAGGTATTTATTTCTTCAACCTTCTGCCGTACAACAAATTTTAAATGGCAAATGCAAATCAGGCTTGAAACACACAACAGTACTGCAAAAAAAGCAGTCTGAATTTCAAGGCTCAAATTATGAAATGAAAATACATGAAAAGACAAATCGCAGTTGAACTTTCATCGCTTCGATTCAAATCAAGCGAATAAATTGGCTCGAAAATTCAAAGCTAACTCGTGGACCCTGGCTTGTCCACCGATCTCTGACCGTCCCATTGTTGGAGGCTCCAATCCAATCGCATCACGGCACATGGATTCATAGAGGTCCACTAAGCCAACGTTTCTTCTCTTACTTTTTTTTTTGGGAGTTTTTTTCAATTTTGTAAGGTTTTTTTTTGTTATTTTTATTTTGTGGCTAGTTTTTTTTTTTTGTTTTTATTATATAAAGCATAAATAAAATTATATATAAACTATTATTTTATATTATATAAAATATAATCATTAAATTTAAGGTATATTTGATATAAAATAATACATAACTATTTATTATATAATTTTTAATAATTTCACAAATATCAAATATATATTATTAATTTTATTTTGTACAAATTTTAATCTAAAATCCTTAATTATCATTTTTTCCCACTTCCCTTCACTTCATCAATATTTTAGCAAAAATAGTTGTCAGACCTCGTGACCTAATTTCGAACTAATCGCACAATATTCAGCGGAATCGTACTTTAAATTAATATCAATATTACTACGCGGATCATTTTATTTGTCGTTTGTGTTCGATGTAAGTTTTATTCTACCCTTTATTATATTTTTGCGCATTATTAGTTTCTAATCTTAACTTATATTATCAACGAGTTCAGTTTATTTTTCTATTTATACAATATGATTACAATTTATAATTTAATCTTTTCCACTCAACTACGGCATAATTTAATCATTAATTCTCAACATCGAGTTAATTAATTTTCGGAGTATCATCATACTTCACATAATCCATAAACTCGACATCAGAGTCATTACCATCTAACATGCCGTTTATTCATTTTAAACCGAAAAGAAGAAACCTAAGGTAAATCACGAAATCCAAAACTACTATATCAGGACATAACCACAATCGGGTCTAATCCGTTTATACAACTTACTACATATTATCCAAATCCATAGTTTTAAATCGAAAAGAAGAAATCTAAGTACGATACTTAGTAATCATGCTTACATATCACCCAGCTAAATATATCTCACAAAATACAACCATGCGTATATATCTGAAAAATAAAAATGCATATATATATATATATATATCGTCCATCGCATAATACCTCAAAATACCAAAAACTACTAATTAAATTGAAAGAGATAACTAGAACGAGTTGCGTTCACATCTAAGCATATATCATATTATTAATTTTAATATTACTATTTATAATATTTAATTTTACCATTGTAATAATTAATTTTATCATCATCATTATTTTTAATCTTAGTAAAATTAATTTTATCATCTATTTAAATAGATCCAAAATTTCCATTGCAAGTGAATACAATAAGCTACTAGTATCTTTTTGGTGATTGATCCAACAATACCCGGAACCAACAAACAAAAATAAAGTTCTTGTATTGTAAATGATACTTTTTTGTTTTGAAGCTCAAATGAAACAATTTATAAATTAAAAACTAAAATAAATGGTGAGTTTGAAATTCACTATATCTCTCATGCGGTAGGTTTCACTCATTAAATACAAAATAATAAGAATGTAAAATCATTATCTATCTATTCTTTTAAATTTTTTCATTTAAAAAATATATATTTTGAATAATTATTTTTTTAATTTTATCATATTCAATCTTATTGATTATCTAAATTTACCAAAAATGCATGAGGATGTGATATGATGATTAACAGAATTTTGTCACTAGTGCCTGCAAAATGAGACAGGTAGACCCAACGCAGTACAACTGGGATAGAGTGGACTGTCCCCGGAGGCTGAGGGCATTAATTCGATCAGACATCATCCATGAATAATCTTCATCAAGCCTGCCTGAAAGAGGAGGAGTTGCGCATGCAAATTGCAGAAGAAAAAAAAAAATAACAAAACCTTTTTTATAAAAATATTTTTAACATTTAGATTAAATTACATAATTAACACTATTTAATTTGACAATTTAAAATGCATTAAATGAATATGTCTCGTTAAATAATAACCCTACCAGATTTTTTTAGGATATCCTTTAATAAAGGTGCAAAACTAATATTATAAAATGACAAATGACAAGTCATGTGAGTCGATAACCCTTTGAATTTGTAGACATTGATGTGGAGAGGTTGTCTGATTAAGATGATAAAGACTTTTGAAAGTATAAAGTATAAAGAACGATCAATGACTGATGAAAATGGAAATGGGACAAGTTATAAGAGAGAATGCTATGTTCAATATCAAAATGTTTTAAGTTAAGATTTTGTGTTATTAAGCTTTTTATATTCATATCATTGATAAGTAATGTGATTAACATAATCAATTGTATTGTGTGAGTGTTTTCTTATTAATGAATAAGATATTATTTGAATAAATGTTGCATTTATTTTGAGATCATGTGTATGATTGTTATTATAATAAATCTCGTGAACTTAGCATTATTTTAGATCTTAAAACTTGATTATTACATATATATATATATATATATATATATATATATATAATATAAATTTAAATTTTGAGAGAAAAGTAAAGTTTATCTTGATATAATATTAAACAAATTATAATATTTATAAAGTTGTAGTTTGTTTTAAAAGCCACAAAATCTAATACACTATAACTTTTTATTTTTTGTTATTTTATTTATTTTTTTATATTTCCTCAAAGATTGTCATAAAAAAAGTTTTAAAAAAAATCATAATTGATTAAAATATTAAATAAACCGAGTTTTAGTTTATTATTATTTTTGACCTTTTCCCTAATGTTTTAGATGTTAAAAAAACTTTTTCTTGGGTTTACCGGCATATTAGCAGTCTCCGTTGTAGTCTAGTTGGTTAGGATACTCGGCTCTCACCCGAGAGACCCGGGTTCAAGTACCGGCAACGGAATGATTTTTTGTAAAAAAATCTGGAATTTGGGGAATCCTCAATTATTTTATGATTTCTTTACTATTGCTCCCGTCTTTCGCCAATCGCGTGTAATCTTTGCTGCTTCGAGGGTGAGAGATGGAGAAAGAAATAGAAAGAACTAGGGTTTCGAAATATGAAGGAAACAGAAAACTAAAAAGAAAATGGAAGAGTACGAATTAACAGAGGAGGCACGGAAGAGAACATTTTAGCTATCCTCGACTCTGCCGAATCTCACAAAGATTCTCAAGACGCCAAATATGACCGTTCGTATACTTTCCAATTTGAAGTAAATCCCTTCGATTAATATTACTAACATTAATTTTCTAACTAAATTATAGATTTTTCCTTTTGTTATTTTGTTTTGTTTAATTTAGGAATTGAATTTATGGAAGGCGTGCGTCCTGCTTCAACTGTACCGGAAACCGGAACTCCTCTGACTGAGTAAATCTATATTCTCACAGTCTTTTTTTTCTTGAAAAATATAATTATTTTTATTTTTATTTTTTGCAATAAAAAAGATTGACATGCCTTTTATATCATTTTTTTAAATAAAGAAAAATGGTCCAGGGAGTGTTTCAAATCCTGAGGGCAGGGAAATCGCTAGAACTTATAACGTCTAGTTATGAGCTTTTGAATGAGATTGAAAAGATACATGATCGATTTTTAACTTATGATTTCATTACTTACTCATCTGGTAATGGTTCGCATGAACTGGTTGTGATTATTGAGGTAATTGGAATCTTGATGATGTTAAATAAGGTTTAAGTACTTGTGAATTCTGTATTTTAAGTTGATTAGCCTTTTATTTATTTAATTTAATTTTGGCTTTGTTGCTTGTTAGGCATGGTTGCCATTTATGGCTTCTTCGGATGTTACATCTAGTGAGAGAGAAGCTGCTCGGAAAAACTCCTGTGGCTTGTTTGATCCCAGTGTGGGTTGGATCTGTTATTTTAAACCTTTGAATGTTTATTGGGGATATAAATAATTCAGGTTTATTATATGTTGAATTCATCGTTGATGAGAGGGAAATTGTGCTAAAAGCAGGAAAGTTGATTTTAGAAACTACCCATAAGCATAGCTTTGTTAGCTTTTGTTTGACTTCAATGTTGATATTGCTGCACCTTATTTCTTAAAGAAATGCATTTTACATCGTATGTTGTAGGAACATTGAGATTTCCTCCCTTGGAAAAGAAGCACTATTTACAGCTGCAATGATCATTTCAACAACTTCATTGGAGATCAAAAAATGCTGCATATGATATCTGGTTTTCAAAAGGTCGCATTTTGAAGGTAACTTACCTGGCCTTATGTTTATATATTCAGTTAACTTATTTAGTTGTACCTAGCTGTGTTGTTATTCAATATTGCAATTGTGATGTTTGGACCAAAAAATGTGTACCTATCTCTTTCTGTTCTTTTCACATTTCCATTATAACTGAGGCTGCATAATGTGAGAATAAAAAATTTCATAAGTCTGGTATTACCAGAAACAGAAGCCCTGACCTTCTTCAATACCTAATTCTAAAAGATGTTTTCATGTAAAAAGGTTGAACTTCCATCTGAATAGTAGTAACTTATTGTCTTATACCCAGGAAACTATCTAAAAATTTATGTGTTTGTGACAAAATTCTACAAAGATCTGTCAACAAATGGTACCGAATCCATCAATTTAGGATTCTTCAGCCATCTCAGTTGTATTCCTGAAAAGTTTAAACCTTGTTTAAGTATAAAAGTTTTCTAACTCATTGTAGAACATCAATCATGACAATAACTGAATGTTAACCAATTATTGATATCACAAAGATTTATTTTTTAAAAAAATAAAAAGAAAGCAATTACTAATAAAACAATGAAAGAAAGAATGGATCATTAACGAAATAACCTTTTATCGCATCTGACTTTAAGCTTTTTCTAAATTTGTCAACTAAAGATGCATAGAACTTACAAAATCAGTTTGCAATTAGACAGGTTCTCTCTCTAAAATTAAAGCTTCTCTTTCTAAACGAGAGTCTTTCTTGATTGTGAGCTTTTCTCAAGTTTTTTGCTCTGTTTTTCATGTTTTCTTTGCTTTCTTGCTTTCTTTTCTTACATTCCTTTCCAGTTTCTTTCCATCTCTGTCTTAAATTGCTAAGATCATATAGGTATGTCTTTAGCTGTTTTTAGGATTGAAAATCTTAGGTTTTTTTTTTTTCTTCTTCTTCTTCTTCTTCTAAAAATCCAGAATTTACTGAAGGTTTTCGATTGATAGGAGTTTAGGATGCTGGTTTATACATTTCTGATCATCAATATCATCAAAATTTTAGCTTATCTTATTAAACATGCGACAAGGTTTTCCCTAATTGAAGGTTTAGGAAAGGATTTACATATTTTCCTTGAAGAAAGTGAAGATCTATCAAGAAATTATTCGAGATATGGAGATTGGAAAAAATATCCAGGATAAACAATTCTATAGAAGAGGTGTGGCGAGTGTCTTGAGAAACCTCTGGTCGTTCGAAATGTTTCCATTGGTGAGGGATGTGTAGGTGAATATGTTTAGTGTTTCTTTTGTGAATGAGAAGTTGATGATAAAAGCTCTGGAGGAGGGTCCATGGTTAATAATGGGCATTGTTTGGTGTTGAAGGAATGGAAGATGGATGAAGTTTATGGAGAAAGTTTGTCAGAAATAATCTTCTGGATCCAAGTTCACAATGTGCCACTAGTTATGCTTACTAAGGGAAAGGCATAGGTCGCAAGCAAATGAATAGGAAGAGTGATAGTGGTGGAGGATTTGAAAGAGGAAACTGGGATTGGAAGGGGTCTTTTGAGAATCAGAGTAGGAATAACGATTGATCAGGCTTTTATAGATGGTTTTTAGATCCCTGGGAAGGATTGAATGAAGATCTGGGCTACTTCAATGTATGAAAAATGATCAAAATTTTGTTTTTCATTTGGGAAGTTGGGACATTTGGCTAAAAACTATGTGGAGTCACTGAGAGAGAGACATTTGATCAAGAAGTGTTAAGATATAGAGCTCATCTGAGGGTGGCTTCTGTGATAACATTATGAAAAGACAGTTAGGTGGGGGGGGGGGGGGGGGGCGGTGGGGGGGGGGGGTGGTGAAGTTGGAGAATAGTGTATCTGTGGTGGCTACAAAAGCAAGGATCATGGAGATGGCGGTTGCTTGGTGGTGCCCGAAAACTATAGTGAAGATGGGCGCCTTTGAAAAAAAGGAGGTATCAGGTGAAAAAGACAAGAAAAAAGAAAATGCAGTTATAGAGGTTAAGTTGATAATTTTTGGTAGTAACAATTTCCTAGCTGCCAAGGATTTAGTTGGTAACAGAAAAGAAGCCGGTAAGGAATTGCTTAATAATAGAAATGTAACTGGGAAAGAATTAGTTTATGAAGGAAATAAAACCTCAGTTATTGAAGGTGAAATAACGGCAAAAAGGTTATCAGGTGACTAATTCAGTTATTAATGTCACATCAGCAACAAATGCCACATCAATATGGGGTGATGAGATAAAAATGTTTAGTAACATGGTTATAAATGGCAAAAGTCGGAAGAAAAGGAAGGAATAATTGAAGGTAAAAGGTGGGCAGGAAAAGAAATTCAAATTAAGTAATGATAAGTTGTAGTAGGAAAGATAAATAGTTTTTTAAAAAAGGTGAATGCTTGAACTAAAAGGAATTAAAGAGAACAAAGAAGAGAGAATAAGCCAGCCTGATTATTTCATGGAATTTCTAGTGAAAGAAAAAAAGGGACTAGGAGTGAAGATGTTGAGAACCGAGAAATTGAAAAAAAAAACAATGCAATGCGTGGGAAAATTAGCTACTGCTTTAAAAAATATGAAGTTAAAAAGATAGTCAGAGGAGATGGATTTTTTATTAATTAGTTTAATGAAGAAAAGGAGGTTAGAAAAGCTGGTGGAAGTACAAGGTACTGCAAAAAGCTAATTATTTAATTTTCATAATCTATAACAGTAAAAAAATTAAAGGAATGTAATGAATTGGATAAAATAGAATTCACTGAAATGTTTTATTACATGCAATCCATATCAGTCAGTGTTGGAATCAAAGAGTCCAACGAGAACAAGAAGGCCAGGTTTGATTTCTGACACAATGCTGCCATCCACCTGGGAAAAAAAATGCTAACTTGATGATGTTTAGGATAATAAGAATATTTTAGTTATAGTTTAAGAGAGATTAGTTTTAGACTGAGCTTGTCGCTGGCAGAGGTGACTCTTCGGACCACAGCTTTCATCGCCCTGATTTTTAGGTTTTGGTGTTTCTTCAGTGACTAAAAGAGTTTTCTGCTTATTTTTGATGCGTATTAGGGAGGGAAAGTGGGGGGAAAATGGAAAGGGAGTGCATGGCTTTTGCGGCCTTCTTTAAAGTTTTGGACTCCAAGTCTAAGATACTTCTTTTTCTATTTCACTTCCAAATGTTTATACCTTTTTGGGTTAATTGATCTGTGTAATTATAGTTTCATGGTAAATCTACAAAATTCCCTTCTATAACTTTGCTAAGGTAAAACCATTGAAAGGTAATGGGAAGTTATATTATCTTGAGACAATAAGGGTAACTGGTAAGTCTCCCAGTTTTTTGGTATTAAACTCTCTAACCATTCACAAAAACCTCATCCATGAGACTGCAACAATCCCACACTATCAAAGCCAAAACCAACCTATGAAACCAATAAATAAATGAAAAAGCCTAGAATCCAAGAAAAAAAGAAATCTACTAGGAAAAACCAAAAAAGAGGGAAGCAACAAGATTCAGATGTGCATACTTTTATCTTGGGAAAACCTCAGATGTGCATACTATAATCTTTCCTCCTTTTTGCACCAATTGAATCCATTTTGTCCATGGCGGCTGTGAACGCCTCGAAGAACTTGGCCTTATCTTGGCCAAGAGATTGGACCAGTGGCTTGGTCCTTGGGTCCAAAAATAGATCTTGGTCTGAAGCTAACAAACCCAATTTGCCCTCCAAATTTGCATAATAAGCATGATCAAATAAGAATGGGGTGGTAACATCAAATGGAGCAACAATGTCATCATTCCCACCTGCATGTGGACATGACATTTTTAAGGCCTTTAGCAGCCTTGGATCAATGGAAGGGTCAGGCTGCTTAGTGCCCTTATAATCGTAGAGTCTGCCCACAAAGTGCTTGCAGTGGGCAAAGCCAATAGTATGGGCGCCTGAGAGAACAACCAGATCCTGGACACTCAACCCTTTTGAGCTGAAGAGTTTGATCATTTGATCAATGGTTGAATTTGCATGTGGGAGGTTGTAGGGGACCCTGGTTGCCATTGATATATTTCCATCCCACCTTCCTTTCTTTACTTGGTAATAAGGTCCCCCTGCCTGGAAACACATTAATTTTGAAAATCAGAATAAATCTATTGCCCATAAATAAACTAGATTTCCCTGTTTCTTTGTAAAAAATTACAATATTTTAAGATGAATAAAAAACCAAAAGACTCAATTGTCTTAACATTGATAATGATTTAAATTCAATGGTCTTGGAGACACAAAGATCGAAAGTCAGGATCATGCAGGACTAATTAGCTGCGGAGTCTTGGCTGTTAATGACATATCCTTCACTGACAAATAGGCAGTTGAAAATATATATTCATTTCATGTCTTATTAGAACACAGTGTAAACTGTTAGTATAGCTGTATTGCAGAAAATAAGTGACATAAATATATTTTCCCACTCCTACTACTTTGGAAGCATCATTTCAATAGGAAAGTATGCTTACAATAATTGACTGATGGAAGAGAGTGAAACTGAAGTATTTGATTTTTTTTTTTTTTTTTCGGAGCAATTGATGATTGTAATTGGAAATAATATGCAATTCATCATAAGTCAATCAACACGAATAAAATTATGAGGAGAAAGTGGAAAGGCACTAACCAAATGGACAAAATCTCTGGCTGCAATTGCAAGAATATCAGCACAAGAAACAACGCCTGGGCACTTGCTTTCCACCAAAGTCTTGGCTCTCATTATTGTGTCAAACCCTTCAGTTCTCAGGCCCTGGTTATCCTCTGCATCCTTCTCAGCTAATATCTTACTTCCAGGCTTTGTTGTTTTAAGGATAGATGCATCACAGCCCTACATTACAACAATGTTCCATGCAAAAATTTTGACTATCAACTTCTAAAACTTCCCCGGATGGAAATCCATGTAGAATTAAGGCAAACAAGTGCATGAATGGAGAACTAATCAATGGAATAAAATTTGCATTACTTCGACAAAGCAGTCATGGAAAAAGAGGCGAATGGTGGCAGGTGCGGAAACAGGGGCTTCTTTGAATTGTTGGGAGGTGATGGAGCCGATGAGTTGCTCAACTTGAGGGCAAGATTTTGCATAGTGATTGACAGAAAGTTGGAGTGGGCGGCGTGTGGCGTTGGTGGTGATGGCTAGACAATTGTTGGAGCTTATAGTTAAAAAGAAAATGGTAAGCAAACAAGTGAAGGAGGAAGAAGAAGATGGACCAAGGACAGGCATGATTGTATAGTCTGCAGTGTGCAGCTTGGGACAAAGAAAGCAAAAGTAGTGCAGAATATCAAAGCGTAGAAGTTTTTTGTGGGACAAATTGTCGAAGAGAGATTGTAAACACAATTAAAAAAAAAAATCTGCACAATCTCTTTTAATGATTTTTTTCACCAAAATAGCTTATAAAAACTTACATAATTACCTTTTAATATGTTTTTAAATTTTAAATTTTTATATTCTTAAAAATTTATTTTCAAAAATACAATAATACTCTTGAAAATGAATTTTTGCTGTTGTCTGGCAGCAAACAAATGCCAGACAGCAAGTGTTACCTGGCAGCAAATATGCTGCCGGCAGCATTTTTCTGGTGAGGGATGGGGGTGTTTTTGAAGGAGTTTGTTGGTGTTGTTGTCTCGATCGAGGAGTCTAAGGATATTGATGCTCTTACTATTGATGAATTGCAAAGTTCACTCATTGTGCATGAACAGAAGTTCAACAGGAGTAATGGAGAAGAGCAGGCTTTGAAAGTGACCATGGATGAGAGAAATGGTGGAAGAGGACGTGGCATAGGTAGTTTCAGAGGGAGAGGCCGAGGAAAAGGGTGCCAAGCATTCAGCAAAGCTACCATCGAATGCTATCGTTGTCATAAGCTCGGCCATTTTCAGAATGAGTGTCCTACGTGGGACAAAGAGGCCAATTATGCCGAATTAGATGAGCATGAGGAGATGTTGTTAATGGCTTACGTTGAAGAGCATGAGGCCAAACGTGATGAAGTATGGTTCTTAGACTCAGGTTGCTCAAATCACATGTGTGGAGATGCAATGATGTTTAGTGAGTTAGATAAAAGTTTCAGAGATCAAGTAAAGCTTGGGAATAATACCAAAATGATGGTACAAGGGAGAGGAAATGTCAGATTGCATGCGAATGGTCTCAATCATCTCATCACGGGAGTGTTTTATGTGCCAGAATTGAAAAACAACCTTCTAAGTATAGGGCAACTACAAGAAAAAGGGCTTGCAATTCTCATCCAAGCAGGAATGTGCAAGATATATCACCTAGACAAAGGTTTGATTATCCAAACTGCTATGTCAGCAAATCGAATGTTTATTTTGATGGCTAAGACACAAGGAAAGAAGGCAGTATGTTTTCACATGAGTGCACAAGATCTTTCTCACTTATGGCATCGGAGATATGGTCATTTAAGCCATAAAGGATTAACAACCTTGCAATCCAAAAATATGGTACGTGGTCTACCCCTTCTTGCTCCCACCACAGAAGTATGTATAGATTGTTTGAGAGGGAAGCAACACCGAGAGTCCATTCCTAAGAAACGTTCATGGAGAGCAACCCAGAAGCTACAGCTCATACATGCAAATATATGTGGTCCAGTGACTCCTATATCGAATAGCAAAAAGAGGTATGCATTATGCTTTATTGATGATTTTAGTAGAAAAGCATGGGTTTACTTTCTAGCAGAAAAGTCAGAAGCTTTAAACTCATTTAAATGTTTTAAGAGACTAGTTGAGAATGAGACAGATTTATACATCAAGTGCCTACGCACTGATAGAGGAGGTGAATTCAACTCAGACGAGTTCAATGAGTTTTGTAAAGCTTGCGGCATCAAAAGGCAGCTGACTATTGCTTTCACTCAACAACAGAATGGAGTGGCCGAGAGAAAGAATCGGACAGTAATGAACCTGGTTCGTTCAATGCTCTCAGAAAAGAAGATTCCAAAAACCTTCTGGCCTGAGGCAGTAAACTGGATCATATATGTTTTGAATAGAAGTCCCACAGTAGCCGTCACGAATGCCACTCCTGAAGAGGCATGGTCTGGTGTGAAGCCTTCAGTGGAGCATTTTCGAGTCTTTGGGTGTGTGGCACATGTTCATGTGCCAGATGCTAGGAGGACTAAACTTGAAGATAAGAGTTTTGAATGTGTTCTTCTAGGAGTTAGTGAAGAGTCAAAGGGCTATAAGTTGTATGATCCAATATCTAAAAAGGTGGTGACTAGCAGAGATGTGGTTTTTGAGGAAGATAAAGAATGGGAGTGGGGTGCAAGCTATGAAGAGCAGGTGTTGGTAGATCTTGAATGGGGTGATGATGAGAATAACATAGAAGAAGAACATGGATCAGAAACAGAAGAAGAATCTAATGAAGGAGCTGAGGTTAGTGAAGAAGAATCTAGTGGAAGAGCAAGAAGAGCCAGACGAGTTCTCATTTGGATGGAGGACTATGTTGGGGGTGAGGGTCTATCCGAGGAAGAAAACGAGCTCAACATGGCCTTGATCACACCTGAAGATCCTATCAATTATGAAGATGCTGTAAAGAGCTCAAAATGGAGGTTGGCAATGGACTCAGAAATCAACTCTATTGAGAAGAATCAAACTTGGGAGCTTACTGACTTGCCGGCTGGAGCTAAAACCATTGGGGTCAAATGGATCTATAAAACAAAGTTAAACGAGCATGGAGAAGTTGACAAATATAAAGCACGGTTGGTGGCCAAAGGGTATTCTCAACAGCAAGGAGTAGATTTTACAGAAGTTTTTGCTCCGGTAGCTCGAATGGACACAGTAAGAATGATAGCTGCAATTGCAACGCAAAGAAGCTGGAAGATCTATCAACTGGATGTCAAATCAGCATTTCTTCATGGCAAACTCAGTGAGGATGTGTACGTGGAGCAGCCAAAAGGTTATGAGAAGAAAGGAAGAGAGCATAAGGTGTATAAGTTACACAAGGCTTTATACGGACTAAAACAAGCACCACGAGCTTGGTTTAGTCGTATTGAGGCTTATTTCATTAATGAAGGGTTCCAAAAATGTCCAAATGAGCAGACTTTGTTTACCAAAAAGAGTAGTGAAGGTAAAGTATTGATAGTAAGTATTTATGTGGATGATTTAATTTATACTGGTGATGATAAAGATATGATGATCAATTTTAAGCATTCCATGATGAAAGTTTTTGATATGACTGACTTGGGAAAGATGAGGTTCTTCCTTGGTATTGAGGTGTTACAGGAATCTAATGGTATATTCCTTTGCCAAAGAAAGTATACCACTGAAGTGTTAAAGCGTTTTGGGATGACTGAGAGCAATCCAGTAAGTAGTCCGATTGTGCCAGGGTTCAAGATGAGTAAAGATGATTATGGGGTCACAATTGATGAAACTTATTTCAAGCAGTTGGTGGGAAGTTTAATGTATCTCATTGCAACCCGTCCAGACATAATGTTTAGTGTTAGTCTAATCAGCAGGTACATGGCTAGACCCACTGAACTTCACTTACAAGCTGCTAAAAGGATACTAAGGTACTTGAATGGCACTTCCAACTATGGGATTCTCTATAACAAGGGAGGGAAAGATGAAGAATTGCTTGGTTTTACTGATAGCGATTATGCAGGAGATGTAGATGATCGTAAAAGCACATCCGGGTATGTGTTTTTCTTGAGCTCAGGAGCAGTTTCATGGTCATCCAAAAAACAGCCCATAGTTACTCTGTCTACCACCGAGGCAGAATTTGTGACTGCTGCTGCGTGTGCTTGTCAAGCTGTATGGATGAGAAGGGTGTTAAAGAGGCTAAGTCATGCACAGGAAGGTTGCACTACTATTATGTGTGATAACAGCTCAACAATTAAGCTCTCACGGAATCCAGTCATGCATGGGAGAAGTAAGCACATCGATGTGCGATTTCATTTCTTAAGAGATCTTACAAAGAATGGTGAGGTTGAATTAGTCCATTGTGGAACACAAGAGCAGGTGGCTGACTTGATGACAAAGCCGTTGAAGTTAGAAGCATTTGAGAAGCTCAGAAAGATGATGGGAGTATGTAAAGTTGCAGATGTAAACTAACTGTACTCTACAGTTAGTTTAAGGGAGGGAATGAAGGAGTTTATTGGTTGAGGTCGTGGTTTTTTCTGTTAAGAGTTTGCTGTGAATAAGTCCTAATTTTTAGGGATGTGATTTCATTTGATTTAGTTTGTTATTCATGTAGCTCAGTTGAGGCAACGTGAGCTGTTTTTATGCTTTCTGTTTAGTTGTATTTTGACTATAAAAACTAAGTTTCCATTTTAATAAATCAATTCCAGTTTATTCAGCCTTCTTGTATACTGTCATTATTTTTAACAGTTTTTTGCCGGTGAGAGATAGGGGTTTTTTTTGCAAAAAGAATAAAATAGAAAAATGTTAAATTTTTTAAATTGTGAGGAGTAATTCTAAAAAGAAAATTTTAATGTTTAGAATTTTTTAATAAATAAAACGTGAAAAGCATTTGATAAATTGTATTTAAAAAGTCTGTTTGCCACCAAAGAAGATTATCAACGCCCGTGAAACCCAATCGTACAAGATAGAGAAAGACACTGTTCAAGTAGTCAAGTCACTCAAAATTGGGCGAGGAGAGAGGAACTCCGAAGCCCTGAAGCAGACACTATCGGTGTCTATGAATACAAGATTGCCCTTCGACACTGTTCTGGTTTACTATTAGAAATTGAAGGAAGGATCTGCGTAATCATTCAATGTCAGAAAACAATTCGGAACGGATTCTAGTCACGGATTGGAGTAATGATTAAAATCTTGCATTCTCTTCTCACTCAATGTCGTGACGAAAATTCGTCACGATCAATTCCTTTTATCCATTTCGTTGGAAGGTTTGGTGTGGAATAGCTCTATCTTATCCATCGTTGTTACTGTATTTGGTGTGGAGTTGCATGGTTAAAATTTATTTATTAAAGCGTGCAACTCACTTTGCCTACTTATTAGAGCGGAAAATTATATTATCTTTTAAGATGTATTAACTCTTTTGACAAACAGATTAATTAGAGCCATTTGCTTTACTCTATTTAGAGTATGCATCAACTGTTATCTTACTTGACCCTTTCAGTAATGTCTTAAGTGGAGGTAAGCTTTTCCTGGTGAGCGTAGTAAAAGCTGCCAGGATCATCTCACGCCCAAGTTCCTTTGTCTTAACTTTTGGTACCACTAGAGTATTGTGATTGTGGCTCTCATGTGTGGGCAGTATAAATTCGATTTTTCATTGCAATTTTCTGTTACTTTTCTTTCATTGTCTTATAATCTTCTTCGATACTTAATCTGATCCAGTTCTAACTTCCAGATAATGGCCTCTGATGGGAATTTTAAAGTCAAATGTCATAAGCTTATGAATATCATGGATAGCTGAGATTGCTTGGTTAAAATTTATAGCGCAAATGTCCAAGAATAACACTGTGGTCTCGATGATTGAATAGGCAAGGGGTAGTGCCATATATATATATATATATATATATATATATATATATATGCACATTTAAGGCTTAAAACCGGACGTTTCCTGGACGCTGCGTTTTCTTTCTACGCGCGCGTTTTGTCTGATTGTCTCTGTGGTTTCGCCCGAGAAGTTGCAGTTGCACGCAGAGCGTTTGATATAATCACCCTGCGAGTCGATTTGGAGCTGAGTTGATACCGCTCCGCAAAACTACTCGAATACAGATATACAATGCAAAGGTTAACATCAAGAATCACGAGAACCGCAAAAGCTTCCTCGTCATTGAGAGCTATCCTCCTAAATGAAGCGCCATTTTCTTGTTCTTGGCTTCCAAACCGTGGCTTCTCCGCTTTCTCTTTGCAACAGCATGGCCAAATCCCACGAAATGCAGCGATCCCTGGAGATTTCTTGACATGGGGTTCGCTTGGTGTTTTCAGGACTTCGCGGTTTGCAACTGGGTTCACGCCTTTACAACCCAAGCCATTGGATTCCATCATGGATTTGGACAGAGCTAAGAATTGTTCACCTGAGGACCTTGCTTCTATTTGGGATGACGTAATGTGCCCAATTACTCAACTTTTTTTTCCCTTTCATTTTTATATTGATCAAGCATTTTTTTTTTTTTAGTGTTAAGTATCATTTGGGAGAGGTCATATTGGGTTGACTATGAAAGCAAAGCTTTACTGTTTGTTGGAACAAAGGAGCTCAGATTGGTAATCCATTCCTCTTCCTTTGTTTCGGTTGTTACAAACGCATTAATTGGTTCCATAATTGTTGCTTGTCTTACTTCTCTCTCGGCAGCCGATATTTTGTCACTCCTTTGTGGAGAGGAAGTGGTTACACAACGATGTTTTCTCAAGGTTTGTTCAATGTTCAGTAGCCTTTGAATTTTGTCATACTGGTTTTATATGAAAGTTAATTTCTGTCTTTTGTGTTGGTTGAATTTTTTGGTCTTGAGTTATATAACCCTGAGTCAACTGAGGAAAGTATTTTGTATTCAACAATGTCATAATCATGTTATGAGTTATCGAATCTTGCGTTTGGTAGCTAGTCAGTGCAGTAATATGCGTATTATCAAACAAGATAGGACCAGTTCTCCATCCTAGTTATTCACAAGTTTGTCATTCCTCTTCTTTAACACTGTGTGTTACTATTAGGCAAAGCATCATAGCTGGTATGGCTTCTGCAGTTGAAAAGAGCCTTGAAAATGCCTTGGCTCAGGCTGCTGTAGTTTCTATCTATTGGCCATTCCTGTGCGAGCATGGATGTTAAATCAAAGAAGTGTAACAGATTTTTTGCCTGTTGATTTCCAAATATTTGTGATGAATGCTTAGGGATGCAATTAGTGTTATTTGTTGCGATAAACAGCATTAAGTAATAATAATGCCGTGCATTAGGCCCCCCATTAGGGTATTTAGATGGCAGACGCCAGTGAAATAGACTAACAAATTTTGTATCCATCCATGAAGTTGTGAGTTTGCTCGAAGGTTTATTCAGAATTTTCTTGCAGTGCGGTTGCCACACATACTTTTCACTGGTCTTGAAGATTACAAAGCTAGAGGAACTCAAGCTGCTCCTTACTTCACTGTATCCTTTTACACAGAATTTGCAGAGAGCAAGGACTTGGTACTCATTCGCGGAGATATTGTTTTTGCCAGCAAGCTTAGTGATGAGGAAGTGAAGTGGCTCCTGGAAACGACTTTATCTTTTTATCTGAATGATGTGAGGTACAAACTGGTTGAACGTTTCAATAAAGAAACACGCGATTTTGAGTTCAAGGATCTGCTACAGGTCTTTGACATGCCCAACCTATAGTTTCTTCATATGATATTTGCTGAACTGCAATTCTGCTTTGAGAAGAGGTCTGAAGCTATAATGCTTCCACTGAGGCAATATTAATTTCTTCTTCCATTAAAATGATGTTGTCCATGAGATAACCGATTTCTTTTCATCTGAGGTTACATTCATTTATGTGCTATCAACTAAGTCTTTTTCATGAATATCTTTTATCTTTCTCATAGTTTCAAGAACATATTCATGATCTACATTCCTATCACATCTTAATTTTTTTTTTTTTTTATAACCACAAGTATCTTCATCTGTTTTATAATTTAAAATCTGTTCGAGTCAAAAATAGTATTCAAGTAAAGTTCTCTCAACAGTGATAATTTCAAGATTCGAACTTATTCAAATGTCTAAAAAAAAAAAAAAAAATCTATTTCTGCTCTTTCTAACCAGCTATTGGTATCATATCTTTAACAGTAAGAGATGCAAGAATCTAATTAGAATGATCAAAGTACTCTGAAGCATGGATCATAAACAGCTGAAGTTACTTGTCTATTCTGAGTTTAGGCAACAAGAGAAACATTCCTATCAACAGAAATCAATAGTAAACATTGTCCATGCTATGTTGGTGTCCTTGCATTAATTTGGTCCCATCGACATTTTACAGTTAACATGTTCATCCATAACATACTTCTCTTTCTCGGAAAAAGGACGAGCATAGCATTGTCAAATAGTAGAAAAAGCTAAGAACCTAATCTGCATTTTTTTTTAAATTGTAAAATTTGACAATAAAATATATAATGCTAATTGAAACTTTTACATAATTAAAATTATTAATTTTACAATAAAACTTATTAAATATGATAATTTATATATATAATTTATGTTTATATTATTTGACGGAACGAAGCAAGTGCAGGCTTGTATTCGCAAATCAATAAATAAATTATAAAATAATGGACCCGATCGGGCGAGTCGAGTCGAGTCGGGTCGGTCCGTTAAAACGAAAATAGCCTTCGTCTTTAGTCTTCGTCACTTGAATCAGAAAAGCCAAAAAGTAAATCAAACCCTGCGTCTTCTTCTCCAAGTACTCTCTCAGGTTTCCCCTTTTACTCTCTACACTCTTCTAATTCCGTTCTCTCATTTTTTCTCTCAGTTTCCCTGTAACCAAACAGAGAAGAAAAAACCCAGAAAAACCCACTCAAAATAATGCTATAGTTCTTCGGGTGAATTCTTTTGTTTTTTCTTATGTTTATATTGTTGAATTTTCAGTTTCTCAGTTATTTCCATCCTTGAATCCACCAAATGACTGATGATTCCGAGGAAGCCAAGCAAATCGAGAAGCTCTACGAGTTCGGCGAACGCCTCAACGAGGCCAAAGAAAAGTCTCAGGTCGGCCCCTCCTGCTTCTCTATTCCTAGGGTTTTACTTTTTCTATCTGTAACTTGTTTAATTTCCGATACAGAATGTGAAAGACTATGAAGGAATCATAGATGCCACGAAAACAAGCTTAAAGGCGAAGCAGTTGGCTGCGCAGCTAATTCCTCGCTTCTTCAAGTACTTCCCTAACCTCTCCAGCCGTGCTCTGAATGCGCATTTTGATTTGATTGAAGAAGAAGATTTGGCGGTTAGTTCATATATCATCTACGCACTTTTTACTACTATACTAATATTCTTTAAATTTGTTTTCTTTTTTACTAAATTTGGCTACTGACAAGATTGGGTGTTAAAGTAGAGTTTTTAGTACTGTATTCAATCTAATTAAACTTAAAACTTTTTATAGGTTCGGGTGCAAGCGATTCGGGGACTTACTTTATTTTGCAAGGATACAAAGGAGTATACTTCTAAAATAGTAGATATTTTAGGGCAACTCCTTACTGCTGGTAAAAATATAATTCTTTTTGTACAATTACTATGTCAAAGCATGTGTTTTATGTTATGTATTTAATCTTGTCCCTGTTATACCTTGTTTCTTTTAGAGGAGATTGTGGAGCGCGATGCTGTTCATAAAGCCCTAATGTCTGTATTGAGGCTGGATGTGAAAGGTAATATTTCATTATCATGAAATCTGGTAATTTCTGCATTAAAATTTTTGTAATGCTGAAATTTGACTATATGTTATTGGTAATATTACTATGAATTTTATTTGAACTTGATTTTTGTTATATTGATTCTTAGTTTATAGCATTCTTTATTGGTCTAGGCATGCTTCATGGTTTTTTAATGACTACAAAATTCATGACATTTGGTTGCTATGCTTTTTATAGGTGCTTTTAATGTAGCTTTTTCTCTAGGGCATTATGGCTAAGTTTGTGGATCTTGTGGTAAGAAGATGTTTGGGTTGTCTAGGGTAGGTTAAGAGCTTTGTGAACAAAAGAACTTTGGGCAATACTAAGTTGGATTGCAATGGTCATCTTGATAAGTGTAATCAACCACTTTATAATGCTGTAATATCCTTGTAAATTTGGCACGAATCCATGATTCAAGCACTTCATTTTCTATAATTGTTCTTTGTGGTTTTAATCTTGATGACTAGATTGTCTTGCAAATGCAGAGTCCTTGACTGCACTATTCAAGAACATTTGGAACGTTGAGGACCAAGGTCAAGATGACTCTATTCGTGACAAGGTTTTATGCTTTATACGAGATAAGGTTAAGACTGCTTCTTTGTTTACCCATCATTGCTATCCTCATGCATTATTTTGTGATGATAATTGAGGGGAAATCAACTATGTTTGTAGGTTTTTCCTCTTAAAGCTGAACTGTTGAGACCTCAGGAGGAAATGGAAAGGCATATAACTGATTTAATTAAAAAGGTACTATTTTGATTTTACTACTTAAGCATTCTTTATTGTATTTTGTATCTAGTCTCTCCTTCTTCCCCCAAAATTTTGAACATTCAGTTTTGAACTTGGAGTGGAAGATGCAGGATTGATTTTATTGAATTCAATTGCAGAGTTTAGAAGATGTAACTGGGGCTGAATTTAGAATGTTTATGGACTTCTTAAAAAGTTTGAGCATGTTTGGGGAGAAAGCTCCTCCTGAGCGCTTGAAGGAACTTATTGGAATAATTGAAGGGCAAGCTGATTTAGATGCACAATTTGATGTGAGTACTTGTCTGGTTTGGAATCTTTTCTTTATGATGCATTACATTTACTAAGTAACCTCTTTGCATAAGTTAGTGTAGATACTCATTAGTAATGATTTTCTACCATAAAATATTAAAAATATAGTTTCATTGGTCAACATTGTCTCATTGATGTTCACCATTGCACTGTCATTGTCTTGAACTTACTTTGTAACTATTCAAATGGCTTTTGGATGCAGGTTTCAGATGCAGATCATATTGATAGGTTGATATCATGCCTATTCATGGCTCTTCCATTTTTTGTGGTAAGGACTGCATTTGATATTACTGAATATCTGCTTTTCGTCCATAAAATATTGATATTTGACCTTTCTTAGCTCTCTCTTACCTCTAAATCATTTTACAGAGGGGTGCATCTGGCAACAAGTTTCTCAACTACTTAAACCAGCACATTATACCTGTTTTTGATAAGGTGAACTACTATTTTGTTACCTCAAGTACTTCCACACATGTAATCTAAGTTCATTTTGCATGAATCCTGATATAGGTGCAGTAAATATACCTTCATTCTAGTTAGTTTGTTCTTCTTCTTTATCGTTGCCACTGTTATTTTGAATACCGAATGAAAAGTGTTTTTGATTAATTTTATAGTATTCAGTGATTAAAGATTAGCTTGTTGTCATAAATGTGGATGAATCTTATAAGTTTTTCTCTGAGCTTCAGAGCTTGGCATTTATCTTTTTCTATTTGAAGTTCTTGAATTCCTTTATTTGGCTTGGTACCTTTTAGTTAATAATCAGAGCTTGTGAAATTGTGATTGATCCGATCCCACTATGTGTTTATACCTTCTTGTTGGTGGGAAATCAGGAAGGCATGGAAGTTTTAATGGGAAGGTTGCATGTTATATAGTTCAGACTAAATTCTGAATGGCAACAGAGTTTGCATGAAAGCAGCTTGTGGGTAATAATATCAGCGGCATTTATACAATCTATGAGCACCTTAAGGCTTAACATATGTTAACATCCGATTCAGCCAAAAAATTTGAAATGCTAATGCCTTATTAGCTGTAGAAATGTTTCTTAAATATGATGATGTGTCTCTTGGTCAATTTTTTACATCTGAATACTCCCTGAAAAAGCGAATTCTCATTACTAGAAAATCTGGAGGAACTCTGTTTTGTGTAATCTCTGGCATGACCCTTTATTTGTTCTACTGAGTAGCTAGCACTATGTAAGGAATATATTCTAAAATATGTGTCTTACAGCTTCCAGAGGAACGAAAGCTAGATTTGCTCAAAGCTTTAGCAGAAATTTCACCTTACACAACAACACAGGATTCGCGCCAGGTTCTTCCTTCTGTTGTTCAGCTTTTAAAGGTATATCTTTTTGAATTGTTTTAGTTTTGTGATAATTATTGTATCACACATGTTTATAGTTATATCAATTCTGTTTATCTATAAATCTACTTTCTTTTTCAGAAGTACATGCCTCGGAGGAAGACCGGAGAAGAAACAAACTTTACCTATGTTGAATGCTTGTTGTTTTCGTTTCACCATTTAGCTCACAAGGTTTTTTTTTTTTTTTTTTCCAAAAACTTTTTAAAAACAAAATTTTCTTACCCACCATCTTTTGGCATAAATTTATATTTTGTTATGCTTATTTGATTATTATTGTTACATAGGCTCCCAATGCCACAAATAGTCTATGTGGTTACAAGATTGTGACTGGTCAACCATCAGATAGGCTTGGGGAGGACTTCTCAGAGAATTATAAGGACTTCACTGAGAGGTAACCTAGCCTCTCTTCTCCCCTATGCTATAAATTTTAAAAATAAAATACAACTGATTCTTTTCTTCTTACTGTATCTTGATACAAACAATAAGTTGATCTTGTTGAAGACATTATTTGTATCTTTTTTATCTTAAAAATTCCTGCTGTAGGAATGAACAGAAGTTGAGTAACGGGGATTTATATCACTAGATTAAGTATGTTAGACAGGCATCTGTTGATGACCTGTTTCTTTCTTATTCCCTTTTTGTTCCCAATTTTTAACAAGTCCTCAAACTTATATATATATATATATATATATAGTTCAATCAATGAATTAATCCAGATTCTTACCAAACTATCAAAAAGATACAATCTACCAAACAGAATTGTACAAATTGTTGAGGAACATACAATTGCTTTAGGGATGCCTAAGATAGCGCTGTAATCTGTTGTTTAACTAAGACAGTCCAACATAGAGGTCCAGATTGGCTGCAAGTTAACTTAACAAATCATTCTAGAATGCTCCAATGGAAAAGAAAATTTGAAGTGCCCTCAAACCAATAATCCTCAGTTGAATTGTTGTCAGCATTGTTACAAATGCTTCTTGTATACTGTTCATACTAACTTTTTAATGAATGGTGATCCAGATTGAGTAGTGTTGAAGACCTAACTAGGGCCACCATGAAGAAATTAACGCAGGGTATGGCTGAGAACAACAAAGCAATGGCAGCTGCTAAATCTGATGAAGCAAAGGATAGCATTGTGAGTTTACCGGTAAAGGGCAGCATATTTAGTTTATTTTCTGTTTCCTTTTTTATTTTATTCTTCATTTTCTGCTTGCAGAAAACTCAAAAGCAGAATACTACAACCGGATTGCGTACCTGCAATAACATTTTAGCTATGACAAAGGTAAAAGGGAGTGAAATTTTTCTAATTCCCAGCATGTGCCCGCGTGCCTAAAATCTCAGCAACTTATCTTTTTTTTTTATTTTAAATTTACCTGTTCAGCCCTTACATTCAAAAACACCTGCATTCATTGGAGATAAGAGTGTCAACCTTTCTTGGATAGAAGCTATAAAAGCTTTTGTGCCCTCTAGTGCGACTGCAACTGGGTAAGTTAACTGTTTGATCTTCAACCATTTTTTCCTGCTCATTGTTAGATTTCTTTCTACCCTTCATGTATTTTTGGCTGTTCTGAAAGTCAGACCACATGATTAAAAGCTGATGCGGGGGGTTGATGAGCTGCATTAACTCTTAACAGAATAAAACCAAATAAAACTACATTCGTTTTCATACATGTATCAAGCGAACTCTTGCTAGCTAGCCCCTGAAACAAAACATCTGCTATGTTGCATAATTAATTGTTGTGCAGGATGAAGCGACCTGCTACAGCAGCTAATGGATCAAATAATTTGGTGGCAAAGAAGGGCCGAGGAGCTGGTGGCGTGCAAAATCAGCTTGTTAATAGAGCATTCGAAGGTATATCTTATGGTGGGAGGGGTGGTGGAAGAGGCAGGGGGAGGGAAGGTATATCTTATGGTGGGAGGGGTGGTGGAAGAGGCAGGGGGAGGGGTTCGGGAAGACGCGGAAGAGGAAGAGGCCATTGGTAGTTTGATGCATGAAACAGAATGATGATCTAAATTTGGAGAATATGTTTGTACCTGAAGAATTTGAAGAGTGGTCACGGATGTGTTGAAACCTACTCTCTTCCCAGGACAAGTTTTGTTTGATACGGGATGCTGATGATTTTCTAGATTCATTGTGGACTAACAACAGCCATTGTAGTCCTCTGGAGATTGATTAAAAGTTGATTGGACGGGGTAAGGGATTTGAGGAACCATTGCATGCTTCTAAGAGTGTATGGATTGCTGTACAATGACAATTACTGAAGGATGATTATTCAGGCTTGATTATGTAGAATGTGACCTAGTTTGTTAAGTTAATAATGAACTTAAATAGCCATTACACTGTTGTTGCGCATCATTTGACTGGTAAAGACAAGGACTGAATTAGAGTGTTGCGCATTGAACTTGATCTGTAGGCTCCTAATCTGTGGAGCACAAGTTCTCTGGCAAGGAAAGCCCATATCCTGAAAACCCCCTATCGTTCAACAGTTTGAGCATGTGGGTCTTATCCACGAGACTCAACAGTTCACATTTAGGGATTGGGCAGAGCCGCAGAGGTGCATTATTCTATAATGATTTATCATAATTTACAGGGATTGAACATGAACTATGAAACAAGCTATGAATAAGATCTCAGCCAAAGATTCGTTGTCAATTCTGAGCATGCAACGGCATTTCAATCTCATTTTCTGCTTCTGATCTCACCTCGAGATTCTGCTGTCTAATGTGAGTTGGACTCTCATGACCCAACGTTGAAGAGCTCTCATTGATATCTGGTGCTTGAGGAGTTGCAGAAGCTTCCCCTTGAATACAAATCTCTCCATGATAAAGGTATTTGGCAATTCTAATTGCCTTGATCCAAACACTCTCATCGACGGGAGATAAGCTGCCTGCATAGTCTTCTTGATGGCGACAATATTTCTTGATTAAGTGAGCGAGGAAGACTAGCAAACAAACAGTGGATGTGGCCCCAGATACAAGGTAAAGACCCCAGAAGCTGCTGACGCTCAACCTATCGGTTCCACTGTCGGTTACATTGGTTGAACACTCTGGTGAAGGAGCAAACCACTTTTCTTCCAAAAACTTAAGGGTTCCATCTTCAGATAATCTTAAAATGGCTTTTGAAAAATCATTGGCTATTGGAGAACCCTTCTGAAATGCCTGCACATAGAGAGTTAAACAAGTTTCATTCTATCAATTTTGTAGCAAACATCAAATTCCAGGAAAGATGGCTCATTGAGTTTGAGTCATATACTCACAAAGCCTAATCCACCAAATCTGTACGAAGCTGTGGTAGTGGTAAATTGCTTGCAGTAATGGCTGAGGAAAACTTTCCCATACGGCAGTTCAAGAAAGGCAGCAGCTATGTGGCTGCTCTTGAATTCACCTTCATAAGCGTATTCACTGCTTACGTTCTCGATATTAGAACTCTTAAACCTAATGACCTCTTCCAAGTAGGTCCTTACAAATGAATCGCCATCACAGCCAATTTTCAAGTTGGCACTCTTTAGCCATTCAATGTCTGTAATATTTGGTCGCAATCGCTGCACGGTGAGCATTGAACTTAGGCTAGCAGTGTAGCTTGAGTTTAAGATCAACACAACAACGAGCCATACTACAACTACCACTCGAGTGAGGTTACTGATAATTTTCTCCCCTGCAAAAGTCAAACAATGGAAATATTAATTGTTTTAGCGTATTAAATAAAAATCTAAATTTCATCCGCAAGCAAGCCTAAATGTATGGATCACTGTTATTCATGTAATCTTGAATTTTATGCCGTACTTTGCCATCCGTTATTTTATAGAGCAGAGCTTTCAATCAATGCTGGTTTTGCCAACTTGAGAAGGAATTTGGTGCGTCTCTATCTGTGACGGATCAGCCTAACCGGCCATGATAATCCCTCACGAGCTCAATAATATCAGGGGTGTCGAATAAGGCATGATGTCCTGAATTCAAGCATATGAGAACGCGAAAAAAAATCGAAAGATTGAGCTGGGCTCGTCAAAGCGGACAATTTGATTGAGGGACATTGTCACAGCAATAATTGTCGATAGGCCCAAGAGCGATTGCCATATCCGGTTGGGCTGGTCCGTCACACTATCAGTTTCCCAAAGTTTGAAAAGTATTGGACTAAGTATTCTTAATTTTACCGTGAAACTTACTGTGAGCAAAGAAAAGGGAGGAGAAAGTAAACCAAAGTGCAGTGCCAATCTGATGGTTCCATGGGCCTTTAAATTCAGGATTATCCTGGTGCTCCAACAACCAAACTGTGAACATTGTGTAAATTAAAATGGCACCAGTCACTATCCACATTTCCTTGGTAAAAGGCTTCAGGAACATCCACGCCGAGCTCTCTAACTCTGCTGGAACTATCATAGACAACCCTGACTCTGCATATGGCTGAGTAAATTCCACATAGTCTGTTCTCGCAGCTAGTATAGTTATGTCACCGACAGCTGCATCATAAGTCTTCCATTGATTTTGGTACACAAGAAAAACAAAACTTATAAGCGACGAAATTATAGAAATAAGAAAACAAAACAAGAATCCTTATTAATTGATCATCGTCCTAGTTTTTCTGCACATTACTTTCAAGTGTCAAAAGGACCAAGTCAAGATTAGACAATTTATTTACAAAATTTTGTCAGAATACAATTGAATTATAAATAATTCAAGCAAAAACAAATCAAGGAAGTTTCATGGGTATTTAATACAATTGGAATGTTTAACTGTATTTGCTTTTCTTACAAGGAAAAGAGAATCTAGGGTACAGTTCCTTGAAAAAAATTCCTAACCATTACTAACTCATTCAGAAATTGCTTGGTAGGAACAAAGATAACCATCGCTTGTTGATTCCAAAAGGTAGCTATCAGAAGATCTCGACCATAGAAGAGAAATGTCATTTACTGTAATAATAAGAATGTATGAGCTGGATATGGGGGCAGACAGCTAACTAGAAGTATGGTCAAATTATATGAACCTTTCTTTCTTTTGCATAAAGTTACAATGAACTTTAGATTTAATCTCTTTTATGGAAGGATAATAACGGTTAGGTTAAGCTTTAATTGTTTCTTGGCATAAGACCCTTGGCTCAAGATCAAGATTATAAACAAAAATATTGAAAAACATGAATTGAGAGAAAAGGGTGATTACCTTGTTGTAGACTTTGTGAACAAGTTCATCATATGTGCCATTGTGGGGATCAAATTGATAAGGTAGAACGTAATCCAGAACTTTTAGAACATCATAGAAAAGTTGAATGCAGAAACCATCATAGTTCTTCTCGCCTGGATACTTGCCATCTTTAACCTTTACAAATTTCTCAAATGAGGTTCTAGCTGGAACTCCAATAATCATTGGCTTTATTTTTGTGGGCATTGCCCATCCTTTTGGAACTAGCTTCAGGCCAGCAGGCCAAGTGACTCCAGCCAAATCTACAACATAACCGGTTTCATTTTTCTCTACAAGGTTCTTCAAGAACCCAACCCCGGGCAACCAGAAGTCTAACTCTTTATATTTTTTTCCAACCACGTTTACAATCCTTAGTATAGGATCATGTGACAGTTTGCCTTCTTCAAAACGAATTTCACCACTTAAACCAGTAAAATTGCTTGAAAATATATTTTTCAACAATGGTTTTCCACTGTTTTCACCACTTTTCAGTTTCTCCATTGCCTGTGTGATGATTCCAATGCTATCATATGCTCTCAACGCGTTAATACCTGGTTGAAAATTATCTTCCTCTTGATATTCATTTCTGAAAGTCTTCCGGAACTTGGGATAAAATGTTTTGTAAAGACTACTATCCTCAGAATAGTAGGTCTTGATTCCTAAAGTACCTTCCATGGATGAAATCACCGAACTGTTAAAAGAGTCGAGGTAACTCGAGATGGTATCTGTAACTATCCAAGCTGAGTCTCTTCCCAGAAGTTGAATCTTCTTAGCCTTTTCAAACAAATGTATTGTCATTGGTAAGGATGACTGAAGAACAATAAATACCCGAGATTGCTTGTTTAGTAGCTTCATCAACTCCTCTTGGACAACTTTACTAGGATTTGACAGAGAAGAAAACGGTGGAAGAACCAATTGGTAGTCAATCTCTGAACCGACTTCTTGAAGAGCCTCGGATAAAAGAGCGAACTTCCCAGAATCACCACCGAAGGCGTCGTCCTCGTAAATTACTATAACCCTTTTCCAGTTGAATGAACTAATGATAGCTGCAATGCATTTCATTTGTTCAGAATCATCGTTAGCCATTCTTACCAAGAAGGGCCAGCGAGAGTCTGCTAATGGTGGTGTGATGGCTGGCGCTGCAAAAGAAAGAACTGGAACTTGAACTCGGCTTCCAATATCAGCAACCAGAACTGCTTCTTCCCATGTCTCCATGCCAATGATCACTTCAACTTCATTTTCTTTAATCAACTTCTGAGCTGTAATCAAATTTAGTATAGTATTAAATACGCCATTGATAGATTTATATGATGATTCAGATTTCAGAGTTCAGACTAACACAAAGGAATCAGAATTGCTTGAGATAAAAAGATGACTAACCAGCAGTAGCAGCTAGGAGGGGATCTCTTCCAGAGTCCAGTATATGGAGTGAGAGTTTGTGACTGTTCGAACCATTGTTATTGAAACCTTGAACAGCAATTTCCATGGCAGTTTTCTCTTCTCTCCCAATACGCGAATCAACATCGATGATTGCACCGATGTTAGTAAGCTTGTTATCACTCGTGGTCTCTTCTCCATGGGAAAAAACGAGCAGGAGAGACATGAAAACAACAAAGAAAAGCCGAAGCTCCAAAACCCTATCAGCAAAAGTGATACAGCGAGGTTGTCGGGTTTTGACATCACAGCCAAAAGACTTATCCATGTTGTTAAAGAACTCATAAAATATAAGCCAAATCATAACTAACGGAAGAAAAGGCTTCTTAATATGATATATATGTAAGACTGTCTGAACTCTCAAAGCCTTAAGTACCCAGCAAGAAAGGTTGTTTGAAAGCCGTGGACCGTAAGAGACATGTTAATGAGTAAAGCCAGGGCTTGATTCTAATTTCCAAACTACGAATATTCCACATAGTCAATATGTCTAGAAGTGAGAACTATGACCAAGAATCATTGCTTTCAATTTAGGTATTCGTAATACACTTACTTATTTGGCCTTAATAATGGAAGAAAATTTGTATCCTTTGCTATGGTAAAAAATCAAGCTATTCTAGTCGCAGCTCAAGACAAAAACTCCAGTTGGAATATGCTAGTGGTTTGACTTTAATGAATTATGACTTCGAGGGTATTTTGGTACGATAGAACATATTACTTATATTATTGCAAATTATAAAATAAAACTAGAGGTTAATTAAGACGGAGAAAGAGAAAGATATAGATTCATCACATCACGATTTTTAATTTAATATTAAAATAGATTATATAAAATAATATATAAATTTACGTTAAAAATTTTATTTGTTTACACCAAATGAAACAAACAATATTGATTTTCATCTAAAAATAATCTATTAACATGTCAAAGGAATGAATTATATTTGTTAATACAACGAAACAGTATTGACTAATCTCTACTTTATAACGAATAAAACAAATGAAATTATGTTACAGTCAGCCAGTGAGGTAACAATAATCTATAGTTTGCAAGAATCTTGAACTGAGCCCATGACTGATTCCTCTTCTTTGGTCTTGATTAGAGGTGTAATCGAGTCGAGTTGAGTCGATACAGTAAGGTGTTCGAATTCGAACTCGACTCGAAACTCGATGTTCAATACTCAATTTGAACTCGATCGAGCCTTATTTTTTAAGCTCGAGGTCGGCTCGAGATCGAATTCGAGCTACTCGAACTTACTCGATCAGATTCGATTAGACTCGATTATATAAGTTCGATATTTTGCTCGAACTCGATTAGATTCGAATCATTATATAAATATTATTATATTATTAAAATATATAAAAACTCGAGTTTCGATTAGACTCGCGAGTTACTCGAGCCCTGTATCTAAGTGCTCGAATTCGACTCGCTCGAGTAGCTCGAGTTCGAGCTCGATTCGATTAAAATCGAGTCGAATTCGAGTTTTACTCGAGTCGAATCTAAGTAACTTGTGAGTACCATTGTATCATTTACACCCTTAATCCTAACCAACTGGAATGTACAACATTTCAACTTCACCTTCGGAGGAGTAGTCGTGATTTTCTGCTGTGTCAGGACTTGAGCCGTCCAATTACTTCTAGCGGTTGATACTATATATGTCGGTTGGGGCTCTCGAAAGATAATCTTGCAAGCCTGACTGCCTTATTCTCCAGAGACTTGATGAATTGGAGAAACGAGAATGGGTCAAAATCCCAGTAATTTCATGTCTTAGAGCTGGTCTTTAAGGCAAACTCAAATGCATTTGCCTTGCAACTCAAGTCATCTTGAATCTTGATTATAGGAGTTGATCAGACTTGGTTTGAGCAAGGCTCTTTGATTTTGTTTTTATTTTTATTTTTATAAAACAATAGATTTCTAGGATTAAACACATTATGAAGTTAGAAATTGTCGTAATTTGATGATTTTACTAAAATAATACTTTACAAAACCATTTAAAATACTATTATAAAAGAAAATGATAGAAAAAAAAAATGCTATAATTTCAACTATTTCAATTACATGCCTATCTAAATTGGCAAATATTGCACGATCTAGGAAGCAGCTGACAGGCAATGGATGAGTGGAATCGATGCTACCCCTTTTTGTTTTGTAAGGAAAAGTTACAGGAAAAACAATTCAATAACCAAATTATATATATAGGTTAAAATATTAAAAAATTAATTAAATATCTTACTGTATAAGTCTATAATTTTATTGTACTTAAATAATCACTTAAAATTTAATTTGTATCCAAATAAATTTTTATTTCAAATAAAATATTAATTTATGTTAAGTGCTTATTTAGATACAATCATACAAGTTAAAGTTTAAAGATTTACTTACATATAAATTAAAGGTTAAAGATTTACTCAAATGTAAAATAATAAAGCTAATTTCTTATTCTCATAATTCAAAATATTATTCATTCACTTCCTTTGCCATTCGTATTATTATTCCATAAAAACCCTTATATCAAATTTTATTGAATTAATTTAATTAAATTATATGAAAAAATTTCATATTTTAAAAATAATCTAGAACTAGTACCATGCCAATTCTTTTTTTTTTACACTTTTTAAAATGAATAATTATCCAATATATTGGAGTATATGTCATCATCCTAACACCACTTGTAGAGTAATTTTAAGTTAAAGTTCTCTCAACAGTGATTACTTTAGGACTCGAACCTTATTCATATATATGAGAAATAAGTCAATTTTTACTTCTTTCAATCAACTGTTAATACTTTTATCTTAAATGTTTAATTATCAATTTTTGTAATGAATATAGTTTAATTTTTTCTTTTTTTGCTTTTTAATTAATAGTGTTTAATTAAAAATTAGTTTAACAATAATTATATCATTAATTTGTGCTAATTATGTTAGGTTTTTTATGGAAATATATATTTTGCCCAGTATATAGTGATTAATAGAAAACCAAAAATATAAAAGCTTTAGGGCAAAGCCCAAAAATTTCTTTAATAGCCCAAATATTGTTTTAAAAGTAGAGTTTGTTGAAAATAAACGGGTCGTCCTTAGGCTTATGACCTAAACCGACATAGTGCAAGCAAAGGCTTAAAGCCCATGTTTATAGCCCTTAAGAAGTGATACTTGACTTTTGAAAGGCCGACGATCAGAGCTTAAACGATGGCGCAGTTTTGGAAACCGGGAACCGAGAAGCCCCGCCTTTTCGACGACGAGGAAGGCGGCGTCCTCTTTTTGTCTTCTTCTCTCTCTTCATCTTCTTCCGGGTATCTCTCTTTCTTTTTCCTCCAATTTTTGTTCTTTGGGGTTTGTTTTCTTGTCTTTTCTCTTCCTTAAAAAAGTATCTTATTATTATTATCATTATTATTATTATTATTATTATTATTATTTACAGATATGGGTACGCGAGCTTTGAGAAACAAAGGCAGAGACTTCCAGTTTACAAGTATAGGACTGCCATTCTTTATTTGGTTGAGTCTCACGCTACTACCATCGTTGTTGGTGAAACGGGTAGTGGCAAAACCACTCAAATCCCACAGGTCTTTCTCTTGTTTTATTCGGTTTTTGAATTGAAAGGTAGTAATTTAAAAGGACAATACCTTAACTGCTTTCTTACCACTTTCTTTGTGATTTCAAGTTTTATACTTTTTGGTTGTTGGGAAGTTTGATTTTAGTATGCTTGGATTACAGTATCTAAAAGAAGCTGGTTGGGCTGATGGTGGGCGTGTCATAGCTTGCACGCAACCAAGGCGACTAGCTGTCCAGGTAGCTTTGAATGCTGCTATATCCATTTATGTTTCTCTCTGTACTTCAGATACATATATGTTTGCATTTAAGTGCGTTAGCATTTTAGTTCTTTTAAGTTTTCTGTTTATGGAAAAATTGTAAGTGTTTTTGCTCAATAATTTCCACTGTAATCCGATGCACAGGCAGTTACTTCGAGGGTAGCTGAGGAGATGGGGGTCAAACTTGGAGAAGAAGTTGGCTACACGATTCGGTTTGAAGATATCTCCAATCCAGTGAGTTATCTAATCAATCTTTGATCTCCAAGTTATTATCTTATTCAGTTCTGTTTTTCCTTTGAGAAGGCATTTTGTCTATGTTATATATTTCATGCATTGGCATATCATTTGATCATACGAAACACTACTATTGACTAAGATGGAATTTCAGAATGATTCCATTTATTGTACTTGTAATTCGATGTCCTGGATGTTGAAAGTTTTTTCATTTTTGACAGTGCAGGATCTTACTAGGATAAAATTTCTCACAGATGGAGTTTTACTTAGAGAAATGATGGATGATCCTCTTTTGAGCAAGTACAGGTAATGGTTAAGATTGGAAAATTTTTCATATAGTGCACCTAGTGCTTCTCTTCAGGTTCATTCCTTTGTTCATTCTTAATACTATGCTGTGAGATTAATATTTATTCTGTGGACAAACTTATATTCTATGATATTGCCACATGTTGTGCAAAATGGTATGCATTTGATCATTGTCCATGCAAAATCAGATTATCAAATTGGGAAACTAGAAATTTGATGACATTCAGGTGTGCTTGTAAGTCCATCGGTGGCAAGTATCTTATGTTTTTGAGTTTTTCATTATACATTTATACTATTTGACTAAACTCTTTTATTACTCTTTTTACAAAGAATCTTGATCTCTTTAAACTTTATGGTTGTATTTCTTTACCCTCTATGTTTTTGTTAATAAAATATATTATTTATGACAATCAAACATCATGATACATGAGGCTCTGTTCCTTTAGTAAGATATAATAGAGTAAAAGTGTAAATGACTTTGGCAGTGTCATTATGGTGGATGAGGCTCACGAAAGATCCATTTCTACAGATATTTTACTTGGTCTTCTGAAAAAGGTAATACTTCTAATACTTGGAGACTGGCGTGTTGCTGGTGTTAGGAAGGACTAGGACATTCGCAACTTTTTTTCCATTGGGTTTTGTACTTTCTTAAATCATTGCTAAAAATTGAAAATTCAGATCCAAAAGCGTCGACCTGAGCTCCGCCTGATTATATCTTCTGCTACAATCGAAGCAAAATCAATGTCTAATTTCTTCCAGTCCAGGTTTCTTTCTAAGCATTTTAGTGAAGTATCTTCTCATTGTATAGTGTTTACAATAGTTCTTACTTCAATCTATTTAAAGATTTTTTATTTGTTAATTAGTCTTTATATGTTGGTTCGGATTCCAGTTAGTTGATAAAAATCCACAAGCTTCCGATTTGACCCTAACATGTTGCATTTGATGAAAACTAGCAAAAGGCGCCGAGCATTGGAAGGTGAGGGGCTTAGACCAAGGTTGGAGCCTGCAGTCCTATCAGTTGAGGTATTTTCACTGGGAGCATCAATCCTGCTCCTTTTCAAACACAAGCATGTACAAAACTTCTTGTTTTTGAAGGCAACTTGTTTGTTTCTCTGACGGAAGTTATTCTTTAAATGAAGTTCCTTTTTGTTTGGACTTATGAAATTTTATTTTGTTTTGCACTTAATTTTCAGGGTAGAGGGTTTAATGTGCAAATTCATTATGTGGAAGACCCTGTCCAAGACTATGTTCAGGCCACTGTTTCAACAATACTATTGATCCATGACCAGGTATTTAATTTTATATATATATATATATATATATATATATATATATATATATGTGTGTTCTGCAATAGCTGGAAACAGTATCAACAAACTTTATCTTTCAATAACTACAGATGTGTCAATTACTACGTTCTTTTATGTGAAGGCTTTCTTCAACTCATTTGTTATAAATTTTCCTCCCTAGCACTAGTATAGACTGGTGTTGTTTGAGTCTTTTGATACCAATTTTTCTTAGCTATGTTTATCTGTTGAGCAGGAACCGCCAGGTGATATTTTAGCATTTCTTACTGGTCAGGATGATATTGATGTTGCTGTTAGGTTGCTTACTGAAGAAGCACGAAGCAATGGGAAAAATTCCTCAGGTTTAGTAGCATGGAATATATCGTTGGACTTGTCATCTTTAACTTATATCCATTGAAAAGAATTTGTAATAATCTTGTATTAAATTTATATATCTATATGCTTTTTGTGTTAGTGTTTTACACCTGTGCATACATAAGTATGACTAGATGTATATGTTTTATGGGTATTCCTTTGCAAGTATCTTGATGCCTAGCACTACAGGATTTGTGACCTGTTTTAGTTAGTCGTCACTCATTTTGACATATTTTTCATGTTTGAATTACGTTTTATTATCAAAATGGGTCAAACGTATCTCTAATGGAAAAGACTGAGCAATTGAAACCGCCAATACTTAGTGCCAACCTTGAATGTGACTAGCGGGGGGATGATATCTTTATCTTACAGAAAAATCAACATTCCGTTGGATTTTATGGGCAATTATTTAACTATATCTTCATTTTCAGGGTTGATTATTCTTTCACTGTACTCGGGACTTTCACGTGCAGAACAGGTTAGAGATAGCTGTCAGTCTGTAATAAAGTGACCTATAGAATTTACTTAATGCCTTTCTGGTTTTACAGACTTCTCTTTCTTTCTTTTCAGGATTTAGTGTTTTCTCCAACTCCTAAAGGTAAGAGAAAAGTAGTGATTTCAACAAATATAGCAGAGACATCATTGACTTTAGAGGTAAGATATGCCACTCTAGAGCTATATACTAAACTTCAGTTTGTTGGTTAATAGTAAGCTATTGTTGCATTCATGTCTACCCTTGTTCTTATTTGTTGCTGCAGGGTATTGTCTATGTTGTTGACAGTGGCTTCTCAAAACAACGATTCTACAATCCGGTATCTTCATCTCCCCCTTCTTTTTATGGTGAAACAGATGTGAATTTAAGATTTTCCTATTTGACTGTGATAAAAGTGACCTCTTGCCTAAAGTTATTCATTCCTAAAAATTTACCATAAAATCTATTGAAATACAACCAGATGATCCTTCCGGGCATTGTTTTCAATGAATCTGAATTAATACTTATCTTTCATGCTCTTTTAATTGCAAAATTGGCTAATAGTGATGTTGATCATTTTGTGGTCAACTTGGACCTCTTATGCTAAATGAAAATTTTGGAAGTTTTAGCTTTTCCAGATTTCGCTTATATTGAAGCATGCAATTATTAGTAATTTTGCATTATGTTGCTCAGTTTATCACGATAGTCAGCAGGCTTTTTAGCACCCTCTGATTCTTATGACTGTTCATTCTATCTTTTCTGGAGTTTTTACTGGAAGCCGTATGTCTCTTGGTGGATTGCCTTTTCAACATCCTGGTTTAGTTGTTAATAATTTTAGTCTTATCTACAGATCTCAGATATAGAAAATCTTGTAGTAGCGCCAATATCCAAAGCATCTGCTAGACAAAGGACTGGCAGGGCTGGTAGACTTAGACCTGGGAAGTGCTACAGGTGTCTAATTATCTCAGGAAGTTAAAAATCTTTTTGTAGTTGAAATCATATTGTCCATGACTGAATTCTTTTGATTGCTGCCTGCAGACTGTATACAGAAGAGTATTTTGTCAATGAAATGTCTGTTCAAGGAATTCCTGAGATCCAGAGGTCAAATCTTGTTTCCTGTGTGATTCAGGTATTTAGATTTTTTTGCATTATTTCTCTGGATGTCATTTGATACTGTATCGACCGACTTAATGGCGTGGGCTGCTTTGCTCCCCACTTTCCTTAAATATGGGGCTAAAGTGGATATGTAACTTTAATTTCGGTGCTTCTTTCATGTCAGATATTGACAATTAACTCTTATTTAAATTTTTTTACAATATGTAATAGTATGTTAGAGTTATGCTGTGATTTAATCTCTTATAGTCTTTTAGGTTTTAATCTCTGCTCTGATCTTGCAGTTAAAAGCCTTAGGCATTGATAATATTCTGGGATTTGATTGGCCAGCATCTCCATCTCCTGAATCAATGATCCGAGCACTTGAAGTACTTTATTCACTTGGAGTCCTTGATGATGATGCCAAACTTACTTCACCTGTGGGGTTTCAAGTTGCAGAAATTCCACTGGTAAATAAGCATATCCAGTTTCACCTAAGACTTTATGTCATTATTTTTTAATGGTTTATTGCCTTATGGCCTGTTTGGTCTGGTGCGGTAAGATTGGCCATATAAGACAAAATGGTAAGAGATTAAAATTCGTAAAATTACTCTCCTACCCCTACTTTTAAAATTTTATTATTATTTTATCAAAAAACATGTATCTTTAATGGTCATTTTTTCTTTTTTAATCTCACTGGAGTCAATTTCACCGCTTATCCAAACTAACTGTTAGTCTTCCATATTTGTTATTCCAAGGAGAGTTACACAGCTAATACAAATGAGTGTTTACTTTTTATTTCTCTTTATTCAATATTACATTTTTAAAGTTCATTGCTGTTTTTCTTGTCGTATTTCTTAGGTGCATGCTTCACTATGATATGTTTTATAGGAACCAATGGTCTCAAAAATGATTTTAGCTTCAAATGAGCTTGGGTGTTCAGAGGAAATCATTACTATTGCTGCTGTTCTCTCTATCCAGGTAAACTACTGGTCCCTCTCTCTCTCTCTCTGTTAACTCTTCATTCAAATGTTTTTTTTTTCTGTTCAGATCCCATTTTTATACAGACCAAGTTAACCCCGTCACTTTTCCTTTAATTTTCTCTTTGCAGTCTATCTGGTTTTCCGGTCGGGGAGCACAAAGGGAACTGGATGAAGCCAAATTGAGATTCGCTGCTGCAGAGGTATTATAACTTGATCTTCAGTTTTACATGATTTTATGTTTTCAAACCTGATTTATGTTCTCTATTCATTGAAGTATTACTTACAACCTCTCATAGCTTATTCCAAGCCAGCTTCAACCTGTTTTGATCATTCTCTTTGTTTTTGACTGCATCTGAACTATCATGCTTTTCTCATCTATTTAGTTTTTATGGTAGGGAATGGATTTAAATAATAAATGCCTTAACTAGATTTGGTTCTTGATTACTTTCCCAATTTGTTATCTTGTTAGCGTGCTGCGCCTGTCTGATATCTTTTCTCTTTTACAGGGTGACCATGTTACTTTCCTGAATATTTACAAAGGATTTCTCCAGTCTGGCAAATCTTCAAAGTGGTGTCATAAGAACTTTATAAACTACCATGCCATGGTGTGATTGTGTTTGAGCATTTTTGGGAATTTAATATACAGTCTAATTTCGCTCAGATAGATCCTGTCTTTATTTCAAAAGTCATGCATCTAAAGGTTTTACTTCTTTAAGATAGTTTTTGCTGCATCTCTTACATTTTTATTTATGTTAGTGCTGGCTTTAATTATTCTACAGAAAAAGGTAATGGAAATCAGAGAACAACTCAAAAGAATAGCATTGAGGTTGGGCATAGTCTTGAAATCTTGTGAAAGAGATATGCAGGTAATTAAGTGGCACTATGATTTAATCTTAAAAGGAAATAGTGAAAAAAGATAGGTATGCTATTGCTGTCACTGTTCCCATTTGGAGAAAGTTGATATTTCTGGTGTGAACATCATAACTTTATTTAAAGTAGTTTACTGTTCATGGTGTTTCTGCGGTGCAAAGTCATCTTTCATTGCTCATTCATTGGTAGAATTATGCATGCTAATTGTGTATAACAACTTATGATACTCAAACATTTAAAAGGGAGATAATTTGACGGATAGAAAAACTTTTTTCATCATTTGTTGGATGGGAGTGTGTATATAATGACACTTTTGAGAGCTTAAGAGCGGGAGTTTTGTTTATATAATGGCACTTTCAATTGCCATTGTTGTCATAATATCAATTGGGGATGGCAGTGGGCTTTATATGATGAACTTGTTATTTTGGTCTGTACAGTCTTATCTTTAAATGATTAAATCAAACTTACCTCATTCCTCTTGGCATGTCATCACTCCCTAGAGGCCACCTCCTTTTTTTGTTTCTTGTTTTGGTGGCTCAAATAATCTTTTATCAGATGTCTTCGAACAAGACGAATGATGCTTTATAATGTACTTGTTGCAGTTAGTGAGAAAGGCGGTCACTTCTGGATTTTTTGCTAATGCATGTCGATCAGAGGTAATTTTAGTCTCTAGACAAATGGTTGCTTATTTTTAGTTGAATATCATTATTCCCTATTAGAAACTTGATTAATCAGTATTTCTGAGGTAAACTGCTGATCTTAATCAAGTTTTGTTGCTTCTTTTTTCAAAAGGCCTTCAGTCATGGTGGGATGTACAAGACTCTTAGAGGTTCCCAAGAAGTTTATATTCATCCATCATCTGTGTTGTTCAGGTTGGTACTGAGACTGGCTTTAATGTATTCTTATATTTGATTATGGTAGAAGGCCCTTGGTACCGTGCTTGGTTAAAGATGATGAAAAACAACGCCTAACTTGACTCATTTGATATCTCGAATTTCGTTAACCTGCAGAGTCAATCCGAAGTGTGTTATATACCATTCTCTTGTCTCCACTGAGCGGCAATACATGCGCAATGTCATTGCCATAGATCCTTGTTGGTTAACCGAAGTTGCTCCGCATTTTTATCAGCAGCAACGGCTGCCTTGAGAATTGCTGGACTGTTGTACTTCTGTTTATCCGTGAGATAGTAACCTTATTGCCCTTAGAAGACCGGCATACTTCTGTTTATTTGTTAGATTAATGAAGGGATGTTTGTCTTCAAGTGATTTCTTCTTCACCTTAATGAAAAGGATTTCTGCTATGTTCATTTATTTTGTTTTTCATTCCTATTGTTTGCCGGATTCCTTATTCTGATTTATGGGAGAAGAGGTCATTGCAAATATATTTTAATATTTACCTTATCTTGGAATATATTTTACATATGCAACTTGTTTTCCCATATGAGCGGCTGTTGATAGGCGACTGCCCCTAGCATTGCCCACATGGAAGAAGTCAATAATGGAGGATGAAAATTTTTAAAGATAATTGTTTAATACATTGTCAATAAAATTGTCAAATTTTACAAGTAAGAGTTAAGATAATAATGTATATTTTATTGTATTTTTTTATTTATTTAATATTTTTAAAAATATATATATATATTACCAATTTAACTCGTGAAATAGAGAATTTTTATTGACAATTTTTTTAAGGAAATTATTTAATCTTCCAAGGGGTCGCCTTACTCAAATCTGGTTACTTTTTTCTGAATTAATAATAGAGTCGTCTTGCTGAAATCTGGTTACTTTTTCCTAAAGAAAAGTTTCCTTGCAGAGGTGTTCCACTGTCGATGCCAATGCCTCCATCAGCTAGCTAAGCAACCATTTTTTATTCTGAATCTATTCAAATTAACAGCCAATCTAGCTTCCATAAAATATGTTTAAATCATCTCCATTATCTGTCAATTTTCAGTTGATCAAATTGTTCATTGTCTTGTTCTTCTCCGGATGAAATTAATTTAGCTATGGGTTTAGAGTCATGGCTAGCTTATCTGATGAGTAAGCCAGCGATCACCTTAATTTGACCTGATTTTCAAGAACCTGAGCGGAAAGTTCCTTATAAGGCAGTCATCACCTAAAATTTACCTGACTTTGAAAAACCAGGGAAGGAAAGCTCGTTTTATTTTCTTCCAGCATCAGGCCTCTCCATGACAAAGCTAGAGTTCACAGTTGCCATTCTTCTACTGATCTTAACCATCAATTATGGAAGTAGTCGTTCCATTAAAGAGAATTCAGGTCTTATATCAGATGGCATGGATCACACAAGCAAATCTTCTCTCCTCGAACTCGATCTTTCAACGACAACGGTGACTTGCGAACCTACTTATGGTTTCTTACCTTGCACAACAGAGCTGTGGGGACAGCTGTTCTTGTTGGTGATTTATGAGTATTTGCTATCCCTCTCAGATCAGTTCATTTCGAGCGGCTCTAATCTATTCTTCCAAATGTTCGGAACTGGTATTTTTGGTGCCAGTTTGTTCCAAATTCTTGGCATTTTCCCACAAGTAATCTTGATTCTAGGTAAGCTCTCTCAATTTCCAGGCAATAGTTAATTCTTACTATTATTTCCTTCTGCTCTATTTGTTTGTTTACTTTGTAGCAGAAGCATTTGAAACAAATGTAATTCGGTTTTCATCATGGGTGCATGTTTTTCCAGCCAATATCTCTTTCTGTGACTTTGCAACCATCCAACAGTATGCTGCATGCCTGCAACTATCTAACTTGTTCATCATTTTAATCCAGTTTCCGAAGCCAACCTCTCTATTAATCATAGACTTAGCATTCAATCTCGCTAACCATTTTGGCATAGAAAGTCAACCTCTTTGACATCTCTGCAGATATCGTATTTGGTCTGAGATGCAATTTCACGTTAATATTTTGTAGAAATATCTGATAGTTATTTAGTTTTTACCATTTAACTAGCAGTACTGATCTGTTGAAATGAAAAGAAGAATCTGATCTGAGAAATCAATATTATATATACATTCCAATCCAATCTTTGCCTATTTGAAAACACATCTGATTTTTTTATGATTTTAAATATTTTACCTACCACCTTTCTCCAGTCATAATAGGCTGTCATCTTTGATTATTAATAAAAGGAAAAAGAAACTGAGTTCATCAAGATTTGCCAGGACAAAATATTTTTCTAAAAGAATTAGAAGAGTGACATATAGATCAGAAACATGCGCGGTTGGGTTTCTGATGCATGAATTAGATGAAATCAGAAAAAAAAAATATTGTTTCTTTTCTTCTTTAACCAAAGAATTCGTTAAAGGCATATGTCCAAGAATGTAAAGTATGGATCCTGAAAAATCTGATGCAATTTGGGTTTCAGTTACTGGAGTCTCAGCAAGTGAAGACACCATCCAAACAACGGCAAAAATATCGATGGGCTTACTTGCAGGATCAACAATTCTGATGCTTTCAGTGATTTGGGGTTCTGTCATCGCTTTTGGCAGCTATGATCTTTCAGACACTTCTTCATCAAATCCTGAAAAGTCATCCATTGCCAACAACAAAAAACCCTTTAGTTTAACAGGTTTAACGTTGTTTTTCGTACATGTTCCACCAGTATAGAAGAACATCTCCAACTCAACAACATTGATGGGTTATTTTTCATATCTGAGCAGGATACGGTGTGAGAACTGATACTGAAACTAGGTACAGTGCAATAATCATGCTCCTGTCTATGCTTCCATTTCTCATTCTTCAGCTTGCGAAAATTCTAAGTTCAGCCACTGCCAGACGGGTAGTTGTCCTAATTTCTCTCATCGTCACGCTTGCTTTGCTAGTCAGTTACTGCACTTATCAGGTAACATAAGATCTTTTTTAAGGCATATGGGAGTAAAGAAATAAGTTAATTTGCAATTCCAAACCAGAGTTGATTCACCTGTCTGGCATCCAAAATGATTCTAAGTGATGGTGCAGGTATTTGAGCCATGGATTCAGGACAGGAGACTTGAATATTTGATGCTTAAATATATAAAGAAAACCTTGTTACATAGACTTCTCTCACCTAATGGAAGGGCAGATGAACTTGAAATAACAAAGTAAGTCTTCCTTAATTTATATTTTCAGCTTGCATGCGTAAGGGCATATATATATATATATATATATATATATATATATATATATATATATATGTATGTATGTATGTATATATATGCTGGCTTGGTGACAGATTTCTTACTGTTTGTCTGCAGGTTGTTTCACAGAATTGATAAGAATAATAATTCCCTTATATCATCAACAGAACTCAGAGCTTTCATACTTGGAATACAAATAGAAGAGGTTGGCTTGGATGAAGAAGATTTTGAGACAAAGGTCATGGAAGATTTTGACATCTCTGATGATTCTAATATAAATGAAACAGAATTTGTTAGAGGAATCTCAAGTTGGCTTAACAAGGCAAATAATGATGTAAATGATCAAGCTCAAGGAGAGAGGAAACTTTTTCACATTAGTTCAAAGGTATAAATAAATCAATCAGCTTGGTAGGATTATGTTTAAAAGTAGAAAATTTAATCATTTTGGTTTAATTGCCAATGCAGAAAAACAATGAAGAGAAAACAAAATTGTTACCTGCAAAGAAAGGGAGTGAAGAGAGAAAGAGTACAGACAAAACATGGTGGAATTACACCAAGGCTGCTTTTCTGATCACTCTTGGAACTGCTATTGCAGTTCTGCTCGCAAATCCCCTCGTGACAACAGTCGTAGGCTTCTCTGCTTCTGCAAACATTCCCTCATTCTTGGTCTCATATGTGGTGATACCCTTGGCCTCGAGCTTCAGATTAGCATTGAGGGCAATAACTTCAGCCAGAGAGAAAACAGAAAAGGCAGTATCTCTAACATTTTCAGAGGTTTATTTCTCTCTCAAACTTGTACATATATATATATCTATATATGCCTCGTGTTTTGTACGAAATTTTGAAATCGAGCTATTTGCATTTGTAGTTATTAATCAAATACTAATTTAAAAGGGATTGTGCAGCTTTATAGTGCGGTGTTCATGAACAATGTTATGGGATTGGTAATCTTCTTGGCGCTTGTATACATACGGGATATTTCATGGGGCGTGTCAGCTGAAGTTCTGGTTGTTTTACTTGTTTGCACAGCAATGGGACTCTTGGCCACTTTCAGAACCAAAATCCAGTTTTGGACATGCATTCTAGTATATCTTTTATATCCCATATCCCTGATGCTAATTTATGTTCTCACCAATGTTTTGGGGTGGTCTTAATTTGCTAGCATTAGCAATGCTCTTGGTCAAGGAATTATCATCTTCTAGTCATAACATCGCTTCTATTGTTTTATTCAAGAATATTGAAAAACAATGTAAAATAAAAGTATGAAACTGTATTTTTAGATTTTCTTGTTTCAATAATTTGAAACTTTAAGAATTAGAGATATATGTGATAATGTTTTATGATGAATATATCTGTCCTTTTAATTTAACCATGTTTAGCTTAATTTATTCAATTTAAGTTTTATTTTATAGGTTATTACCTTTATTGTTAATGTTTGTAACTTATTCATTGGAAAAGAAAAGGACAAAATATCCTTTTAAGCAATGATTTTATCAACTATAGCACAACTGGATAAATTATAAATCAATATAGTATTTTTTTTAATTAAATTTTGAATTTTTTTACCCAATTAAGAAATTTTCATTAAAACAGCAAAAGAAACATACAAGAGGTTAGTATGGCAGATAAACACGAATTTTTTTCTTCTAATTATACAATTATTCTTTTGGATTTCAACTTATTTTTCTTAACATAAACTGTTTGTTTCAGATTCCATTTGTGAAGAGGATCCACATTTTTTTTTTTGCTTGAACAATCTTGACTCAGGCAACCGCTGACATCTTTCATAGTTGAATGGTCTTTTTACTAGTAGCACTATGAGTGCATCCATCACTATTTCCTTGCTCATTTCCAAACAATCGATCGCTTACCCCTTGCTTCTTGCATGCATAGGTATAGAGATTATTATAAAATAAATGAAAAACCCAAAAATATAATCAAAATTAAAATACTCCATTGCACAAGGATCTTTCAATCATTTAAACCAAATATATATAGTTTAATTAATATCCATAAAACAAAACCAGTCTATAGTTTAAGCTAATTAAAGAGGGCATGCACAAAATTAGAGCTTTAGATTAAGATCAATAGAATCTCCTATTTTTTCAGTACAATATTTCTCATTTTTTAAGCCAAGAGTGGCTTCGGCTGCACCCTTTTGCTCTTCTTCTGATGGTAATAAGAAGCTAAAGAAACTCTTGTTGTAAACTGAGGAGGCCTCTGATCCTGATGATGAACTTTGGGGTAACCCTTCAGTGTTTTCCTTCATGTCCTGAAAGAGAAAAAAAAGACAAACAAAAGTAAACACAACGACAATCATGCAACCAAAACACACTTTTCAAACCAGGGGCAGAAACACAGCCAGAAAAAGAAATAAAAATGAAACAGATTCCCTTTTAAAGTTCAACATCTTACTTGGAAAGGGAATTGCTTGATGAATTTGGAGTTGTCTGGTTGACAATTTTGAGTTGATGGCAAAGGAGTTGTTGGAGAACCTAATGTGAGGCCACTGCAATTGCCACTAGGGTTCTTCCCATGATAATTAACGCATGTTGTCGCTTTCAGCTCCATAGGGCTACTTGTCATTGGGTCTCTGATAATGGCAGAAGCCCCAAAAAACATATATAAGCCAAATTACTTAAAAAATCAAGCTAGTGAGGATGGGGAACCGTGTATTTACGTACATTAATGGAAATTTCAAGTCAGAATGATAACCTGGATGCTGTTCCGAGATTGAACAAACCATGGTTGCTAGACGAAGATGAAGGACCAAGCCTAGAAATCTGAGGTTGGAAAGGGGGAGGTTGACAGGGCATATAAGCAGGAATCGGAAGCCAGTTGTCGACAGGGAAACCAGGCCTTGGCCGCTTGGTGCCGATCATCTAATTAAAATAAGTAAATTTGGCATTAGGAAGGAAGACTCCATATTTTCTCAATCTTGCACTCAGACTAAGTTCTACTTTCATCAACTGAGTCTAATAGTATTAGACTAATTAATAGTTTCGCTGAGAAATGATGACATTATATTTAGAATAGATTTCGAAATGTTGGTTTAATTATCATTTTCTCTTACATTTTTAATTAAAGCATCCTTAAAGAGAAGCAAAGAGCAGAATCCACATCGAAATGGGTGATGAAGAAAACAGCTGGTAAATTATGTGATAAACATATATAATTAAGACAAACATAAGTAAAAACATGCAGCAATTAATTTTGCACATGCCTTGTCTTCTTCAGGCAATGAAGATGTGTAGTTCTGACAAGATTTTTGGTTTGAAGGGGGCTCTACATGATGATAAATCCCTGCAGACGATGATAATGGTGGGATTGATGAAGACGATACTGTTGACCTCGGAAAAATGTTCATCTGTTTGAATTCATGCAGGCCAATGTTCAAATCGAGAGACTAGAAATAATCACAAATTTAATAAAAAAGAAAGGTAAGATTTCTTGATTTTCACCATTGAAGGATGGCAAGGGCCATGGTTCTTTCGCAACATGGAAGCAAGAACCATGTTGTTAGGATCAGATCCGTCTGGAGCCAGTATAGGAAATGAAAAATCAGTAGCCATTTTAGGAGTTTCTTCGTCTTTCCTTGTCTCAGAGGAGCCCCACGTTATAGGCAATAACGTTTGTTCAGGCAAAAACACGCCTGATCCGCCAATATAGACTCCTTTACTACGACCATTACCATCCACACTGCCCCATCCTAACTCTGAATTACTACCATTAAGACCACCATTGCCATTAACATGCAGGGTCGTCACTGGAGGACGAAGTGGAGTAGTTTTACCGAGATGGTTATGAAAAGTAGCATTTCTTGGTAAAGAATTTGAGGAAGAAGCGAAGGAAGCATGAGGAGGAGGATAAGTATTGGGAAGTGAAGGAATTAAGGACGAAGAAATCCCTCCAATTATCTTTCCTTTCTCTACACCATCTCTTTTCTCTTGTTCCCGCAATATCTTTTCTAGTTCAGCAACTCCAGGCCCTCTTTTGGGGATTCTTTGTTTCTTTGCCTTCCTTGAACTGCAACTTTCATGGTGGTCATGGTCAACCATCACGCCTCGAACCCCAACGTTGTTGCTTGTATTGTTGCCGCACATTGGTCCTTGTTTTCCTTCCCTCTTGTTGGTTTCTCTCACTCTCGTTGTTTTTGGTTCCCCTGTGCAATGAGGCATTAAAAGACCATCAATCTAAATATTTAAATAACAAAGAGGAAGCAAATGAAAGTGGTAAGAAATCACTATTTTCAAGATCATAAATCTAAAAGAAGAAACAAAAATCATTCAGAACACCGGGATATAAGGAAATGAAATCTCAAAGGATGTAGAGATGAAAGAGGCTACCTATGCGTAATGAAGTAGTGGCATTAAGGAAAGTGCTCCCATGTTTTAAGCTGATAAAAGATCCTGGAAAGAGAAAGCAAAAAAAACAACACACACAAGAAACAATGTTAGGGGTCAAGGCAATATCTCAATTTATAGGAGTTTTCGAGATTTTACGGTAACAAAAAGAAAAATTAAAACTTGACAGTCATCAGTATGAAATTCAAATATCATCACTTCCAATTTTTTTTCCCTCAATTTCAAAAATTGTCTTTCCCATGTAAGTTATCAGTGTATAAGTAGATGAAACTGTCAAGGAGCGTTGCTGCTTTGCTAGTCCTTTAGTTCATGAAGGTCCATTGCATTATGTGTCTCAAAATCTCTGAAAATCTTTGCCATTTTTACAAACAGTTGGTAGGAGTTTTTTAATGCCACTACCCACTTTAGAGTAATATTTTTGCATGGGATTTAAGGAGTTTGTTATGGGCCCCACTTGGAGAATAATAAGACAATAATAATTAGTACTAATTTTGGTTCGGAGTTAGGACGTAGACCCCACTTTTGTTAAGTGTCCAAGCATTACAATAAGTTCAACTTCACATTGAAAAGTTAGGAAGATTTAATATATATATATATATATATATGAATTCATATTTGGAGATGTTTTTGGTGAGATAATATCGTGATATTTTAAGTTAAAATAGATAATATAACATATAAGTTGGATATAAATCTCTATATAAAATAAAATTTTAAAATTTTTGGATCAATGTGAACAATATAGATTAAATATGCGTTTCAATAATAATATAGTACTTAATTATTTAATTTCAAAATCATGACAAATTAGGTAGATAATTATGTTTGGAGTGGAACAAAAATTTTTACCTAGCTATGATATACGATAAGAAACTTTTATTGTTTAAAATAATTTTCATGGATAAAAAATGAGTTAGAATTAGTTTTGATGAACGGTGAAATTGACTATAGTGATATTAACTCCAGTAAGATTGAAAGTAATGAAAAAATTCTTAAAGATACAAGTTTCTTTAATAAAATAATAAAAAAATTATGAAAGAACTCCTAAATTTTGATTTTTAGTGGGGATTTATTGATACAACGTTTATATTAGTTTCAATTATCACAATTTAATTTTTAACAACTTTAAATATTGAAAGAAACAAAAATAAATTAATAATTATCTAGAAGAATAGCCATATACAAACAACGAATATTAAAGAAAGTTTCACTTATAATTAAGGGAAAGACATTGGCAAATTTGGGTAGTAAATGAAAGAGGGGAAAAAAAAATCCCCAGGCTGGCATACTTAATGAAAAAGCATCTTTGATGTTAAAAACCTAATTAATGTGACCAAAGAGTAAAACGAAAAAGACAAAAAAAAAAAAAAAAAAAAAAGATTTCACCACTAGATTCAAACCTCCATACCCTTTAAAAGAAATCTTTCTTTGGGAATCAATGCAAATTTAGTATGTTTGCCCTAAAATCTTTTTTGTCCCTTTTTCCTGTGTTTCTCATTAATTTGAATATGCAATAACAGGGTGGCTGGTCAAAAATTTTGGCAAGCAATAACAAAATTGCTGGTCACATGGGTTAGGAGAGAGCATTATCATATGTCATTATGAAGAGGATCTTCATACCATCATGAAGTCTTTTAATTTAATTTAATATATATATATATATGAAAAAATTATTTAATATAGTGAATTAGTGAAAATTTTTTGATTTCACAGATAAAATTAATAGCGTGATAGAAACTCTTAAAATATATTTAAAAAAAAGAAACTAATTAATTAAAAGAAGTAGAACAAGTGATAATATTTTTTTAATTTTACTTAAGAAATTAAAATTTTTCACTTTCAATATATCAAATATTTTTTAGATTAACTAAAATAAAAGTTTCATAATGCCAATTATTTCTTTTCATGGTTAATTTGAAGTTAAAAGAGGTTCAAATCACATCTTAGAAAATGAGTGTATGATGACAACTACTTACAACTAGCTGGAAACATTCAAATTCCAATTCAATCTAAACTCTTATTATGGAGATTTAAGCCCTGACTCTTTCATCAGATTTCTTCTTCTAACAATTATGAAAAAGTAATTCCAGCAAGATCTCCTATTAATTGATAATTACTTCACCCAGCTCGTATCAAAGATTTATACCAAAGATTTGCATTTAGTTATGTGAAAAGTAATCTCAAAATATGTGAAAAGGATCATTTCTAATTTTATTTTATTTTATCAGGCGGTCAGGTCAGGTACCAGCAATATATATTTCAAACCTACTGCCTTGATTTCCAATATTGGACTCCTAGGAAGATACAAAAATGGTAGCAAAGACAAAGGAGCATAGTTCTAAGCAACAAATTAAATTAAATTATCATTTAAATATGGGCCAACTAGTTACATTGTCTTAATATATAAATTTTCCATTTATAACAAAAAATAATAATATGCTATGAACTTGTGTAAATAGGTTCCCTACTCCATATAACATTTAGGTTAACTAGAATTAGATCATTCAATTCAATTTAATTTTGAGTGTTGAGCTAACTTAGTATTTCTTTCTTATAGGGTCATTGTCACACTCATTGTTGGTAATTAAGTAAATATAAATCATACATTTGACATTTATTAGGTTTGCTGCAATGAAAATCAACTCCAATATAAGTTAGTAATATTTTATGTGTATAATTAATACAATATTTTATATATATAATAAATTATTGGCAAAAAATTTATATATATACACTTTATTAACATAAAAGAACATTGTAGAAACATTTAATTAAGAGGTTTAATAAGAGAGTTTGTGAGGTCAAAACTCTTAATAAACCTTAAATTAATTTTTTTTATACATATAGTTGAAAATAAGGGATAAAGTTGTTTGAGTTCAAACTTAACTTTTAAATTATATTAAAATTTTTCTTTAATTATTTCGTTTAGACGTTATTGACCTTATTACTTATTTTAAACATTTATTTCTCTTTAACAGGAGGGGAAAAAGTTAGTATTAATCTCATTCATGTCTAGTCTATGCATAAAATGAGTCATCCTTGTTTACAAATGCAATGCAATGTATAAATAAATGGGGTTATGTACTAATGGGACCTGTATAAATGCAACCAATGGTCTATATTTAAAATGTGGATTTGGACCCACGAATACAGTATTAGAAAAATGCCCCACATTTTACTCTTGGGTTTCTTAAAAGTCCTTTTGAAATATGGGCTTCTCAAGTGGATCTAAAGTCATCCAAAAGGTTTAGCAGCCCAATTTAGCACCTGGTGATGAAGGTTTTAGAACCTACCATGGACCTAGTGAAGAAGCCCAAGATCTGAAGCTTTTGAAGTAGTTTGGTTCCCGATCCAGATTCCAAGAATGGGATCAGAAGATCTAGATGCAGGTCATGTACCAGAAAGGTTTGGAACCTTCTAGAATCGCATGCATTCCCCGATACCAACCGTCAGGAAGATCCCAAGACTCGAGTCTTGAGCAAAAAGGCCTGAAATCCACCAAATTTGGGAGGCGCACTAAATGTCTGTAAAACACCTAGATCTTTAGAACCTTGCAATCCCTTTTAACCAATCCTTTCCATCGCAGCCTCACGATCTATATCACAGTCAAGCTCTGCTTCAGTTCTAGTAACAAGATACTGGCAGTGGAGGATGAACATTATGGCGGTCAGTAAGTTTAGTGACGAGAGAGCAAGGAGTAGGGCGGTTTGTGAGCTTCAGTGAATACAGGAAACGAAGCAGCGAGGATGCTGTGCAGGGAGTTAAGGCAGCAGTTTGCAGCTTCGACGATGTAGAGCAGCTGTAGCAAACTTGCAGTGAAGCAGTAAGGATGGAGTTTGCTGTAAATTTTTTAGTTTAGTGGTAGTTATTAATTTAGTTATCTTTTTTATTAGTGTGTCTTATTTTTTTATTTATTATCAGAAAATTAATCCTATGTTTATTGAAGTAGATAAAATTAATAATAGATTAAAAAAGACTTTAGAGTGAAACAGATTGTATAATTATATTTTGTTGATAATTTTAGAGAAAAATCGAAGCACATGGAATTAAAGAGAATGATACAAACCTATACAAGTTTTAATGAAGTTTCAACTAAAATACTTTTTAAAATATTTATATATTTATGTATTTTAGAAGATAATTTTCAATCCTTTTTTCATATGTTTTGTAAATTTTTAATGATTAAGAAATAAAAAAAGATATAAAGATACATACCGGTTATGGCTATGGAGAGTTGTGTTTTGGGTGGAAGAATGAAAGAATATTTATACATATGGTAGTAGGAATGGGATACATAAAATCCTAGTTGGAATGTGATGCATAGAAAGATAAATAATTTAATATATTATGAGTCGAGTTTTTAGATTTTATTGGATTAAGATGATGATAAAAAATAATTAAAATATAAAATAAAATATATGTTATTATTTTAATCTCTTTTATGAAATAAAAAAAATAAAAAAAATTCACTTAAAATTAAATAATTATGCTACGTAAAATCATAATAGAAATAGATTTTGTTTTCATGTTGAAATATATGAAACAATCTCATTCCGTATAAATGAGTTCGGATCCACTTGACAAGCCCATATTTCAAAAGCACATATAAAATAGCCCAAAAGCACACAAAAAAAAAAAGTTGACATCTTTTTTGTTTTTATGGGCCAAATCTAATATATTTAATTATAAACCATTGGCTCCATATTAGCATTTATACAGATCCCATTTAATTATTTATATCTATTGTATGTATGATTTAATGTCTTTTGGTTCAAATAAAAAGAAGTTTGGTATTTTTGAAATAAAATTTTAAATTTGAGTTTTGTGAAAAAAAAATAGATAGTGTGTCACTTTGAATGGGGTTCGATTTGACTTCATTTTAAATTTAATCGCGATTCAAAATAGCTATCCAGTACTTAAAGATCTAGGGAAAAAAAAGGTCTTAGAGGTATTCTACACAAAAAATTAATTTAATAATTTAGCCACCAAATAAAAATGACATTAAAAAAAGTATGAAAACAACATAAATTTTACCAAAAATTAAACTAATTTTTACATAATAATTTTTGCTATTTATACTATTTAATATAATATAAACATAAAATAAGTACATAAATCATGTCTAAAAGGAAATTTTCAATGGTTCTCACTTTCATTGAGTTAGAACTTGTTAACCAAAAATTATTTTCTAAAAAAATCAACATTAACTTTGAATTAATATCCCCCTCAAATAATTTGTTGCTTCGTAAAATATAAACTACGGCTTACTGCACAAGACTTTTATTTTGTACAGTTTGAAAAAAGATATTATATGCTTTTTCTGTGTCTTAGAATCAAAGATATATAAATATATTGTTTTCTATATATATATATATATATATATATATATATATATATATATTATTGCTCCTTCTAAACCCTAATTTACAAAATGTGCTAAATAACAAATTAAACCTCTACCTTATACTAATGACTTCAAACCGCTTTAAACTATAATATATTAAAAAATTTAAATTTGATCTCAAATAATTTTAATCATCATTTTAATTGAACTTTTAAACAAGATTATATTTTCACAAAAATAATAATAAAATGATTTTACCCATCACTGCCTCTCTAAATCTTGAGTGCCAATCACTTCATCTCCACAACTTTGAATCCTACTTGACGATCTCTCCCTACCAAGCATCCTTCTAAAGGAACCAAATCGAGATCCTGAACCTGATGGCCCACCTTCCTTTTCCACTCGGGCAGCACTATGAGACACGTCTTCCTCTACAGGAGGAGCCGTGGGTTGAACCCTGCTGCCCAACTCCTTGACCTCTGGCACATGGACCATCGGCTCAGCCAGGGTGCGACATATGGGGCAAGTTGTATGTGACCCAAGCCACGTATCTATGCATTCCACATGAAACATGTGCTTACAATTTGGTAAAAGCCTGACCCTGGACTCCTCCGCGATGGTTCCCAAACAAACCGAGCATTCCGTGGGCTCATCATGATCAACCTGGCTGGTGGTTAGCTTGTACGTGAACGTCGGCAACGACGCTATGACCAAAGGGTCGAGCCCTGGCTTGGGTGGCTCGTTGATGGCACTTTCATCAACCGCTGCAATTTGAGTTCTCGGGGAAGAAAGGGCGGCACGCCGTCTCCTTTCTTGGCGTTTCAGAAGATGCCTTGCATAGAGATGGAGGAAGAGTATAAGCAACACAACACCAACTAAGGAGGCGATTGCTGCGATCATGATCTTGCGGCTGAAACCAAATTTTCTTTCATCATCATCTAATTCTAAACCCATAGTTGGCCTACTTTCTCGTCAATGGAGGCCAATGGAGATTTGTTGTTTAACCTAATATATATATATATATATATATATATCTCTTAGAGGAAACTTCTTTGGTTTTAACTTTCATAATGTGAATTATAAGAAATGCGGCTCATGGGGCATTGAATAAACTTTTAAAGGAGGAATTTTGAAGATGGCTAGCCAAGCTTTGCCTTTACTTTCGTGTCATGAATTTGACTTTAAAATACTCTTCCTAACATTGTTTACCAATGCGTAACCATATATTACTTAATATGATAAAAGCATACGAAAGAGAAATTTGTTGGTTTTTAATGGTATATATGGCAAGAAAAAGTTATAGTTTCAAAGTCAACAGCATATAAATCAAAAATTTCCAACGAGTTGGTGTAAAATCTTCAACCGTAGGTAATGCCGCTTGATTTACGTAACCCATTACCAATTATATGTGGACAGATTTTTTTCATGTGCAGACTAAAAGAATACTACCATTGTACAACTAACTCAAAAGGGTGACTATCGTTTTCCATGGTCAAGTCCTGATTTGAGCTAGAAATTTCCTCTTCGCCCAATGACTTTGCTCACCTTTCTGTTGAAACATTTATAAATTTTGTTATAACTTTCAAGGTTAAGAAGATTTCAATTCTTATCATATACATGGAATAATTTTTGAAAAATAAATAAATAAATAAATAAATTTAACCCAAAAAAAAAAAAATACTAATGAACATTCGATAGTCCAGTTGTTTAGTTGATTAGAGCATTGGTTTTATGAGTTTAAGGTTGCAGCTTCGAGTTCCGCTAGAGTTATCTTAATACATTCTTACACAGGTATTGGTATCAGCATCGACCTATTAAACCACTTTTACCAGTTCAACGGAACCACAATATCGATATCAACCCAGTCAACGATTTTCACCGGTTTTTACACAGTATCGGTATCAACCCATTAAATCACTGTTCAAAAATCTGAACATTCGTTATCCCACGAGGACCCGGCTGTAAGTAAACTCTTATCTTATCAGTTCCCTTCCCAACCCTATCACTACCTCAAACCTTAACAATAATCACATAAAAAACATCCCTTCTGCTTCATCCTCTTCCAATCCGACACATTTGAGAAATGGCTACTTGATTTCGTCAGACAACTTTAAAATTCACATTCCAAAATACCAATTTTTATACAAATAAAATCTGCAGAAACAAACGTTGTGGGAGGAAAGAATGAATCATAAAATCTGCATCCTATCTACATCAAAAACATGTAATTGTTTGTTGTCCGGTCTTTGTTGTTAGCTCATCTCACTTGAGTTTGAATTTTCTAAAAAAGAAAAAACAAAACATTCAAACCCCTCAAGTTTTTCATATCGGTTATTGAGCCCTTGATTGATGAGAGAGAGATCAAAAACATATTTTTAATATGATTTCTCCCTTACTTTTATTGTAGACCAGCTTTTCATTCTTTTTGAGACCAAAACAAAAAATAAACAGAACGAAAATAAATAAGGGAGAGGAAAAGCTGTCATGGGCCATGGCAATCCACGTTCCGCACCCACCATTTGATTATTCTTTTATTTGATTTCAGGGTTTTCTTCTTCTTTACTACAACTCCAACTATTATTATCACCACTTTTTCCCTTTGTTGCTCTCCCAAAATCTTTGCTTTGAGTGCCTTTCTTATTCCGAAAGTACCTCCATTTTGGTTTTTCGACAGCTTTGTTGGTATGTCATTGGTAACCCATAATTTGGTTTGGTTTCTTAATTATTGCTTCTGGTATGTTTGCTTTCACAAGGAAAAAAAAAAAGGTCTTTGGTGGTACCCATGATTGGGAGGGATGGCTGGGATCTGGTTCTGGATGTTACTAGTATTAGTAAGTGAATCTGCATGCCTCTAAAAATCATATCTTTGGTCACCTGATATGATGGGGTTTATGTTTCTGCTGCATTTTTCAGCTTCTTGCAAATTGCAGTACTATCTTGTTTTTGTTAATTGATAGGCGGGTTGACTTGTCTGGTTGCCTATTTGTTCATTGGGTGAAAAGCTTGCTGATTGAGTTTTAGGAACTGGTAGTTACTTTCCATGAATAAATGTTCCAGCTTTCAAATCAGATCATGTTTATAGCATAAAAGGTCCAAACTTTCTTGGCATGTTCAAGGAATCTGAATTATCTGTGTTCAAACTTCCAATTTCTTCCTGCTATTGTTTCTGATATATTTGCATTGAAAAATTTACCTTCAGGTGGATGCTGAGTTGGATACGGATACGTAGTATGAGCAATGGGTTCTGGAAACTTGTTGAAGACAATCATAAACAAAGTGAAAGATGACAGCTCAAAGCAAGTGAAGGTATATACCAGCTTCTAAAAGCTTTAACTTGACAATCATAAATTAAGCTATGCAACTCTCTCTGTTTTCTGGTTATATGAGTTTTCTTCTCAAATTATTTATTTGCGATTTGGATTATCCTTCACCCAAACCTTTTGGAAGGTTAATCCTATTTATATTTTTTTGAAGCTTTTAATTACTTTTATCCTACACCTAGCCCTTATTCAACCATAAGCGTGAAAACCACCTTCCTTGATACCATTTTCTATATTCACTTTATCATTTATTTGATCTTTTTGTTGAGGTAACCTTGACGTTGTAATTGGTCTCATCTGTTTGGTACAGGGATCTTCAGCTTCTACAAAATCCAATGGCTTCAAATGGAAGAAACGCCAGAGTAAGGCAAAGGCATCCACTAAAACAAGCTTAACTTGTGGAAATTCCAATGCTCTCGGCGTGCCTATTGAGGATTTAGCAGCAACTCAGATCCAAACTGCATTTCGGGCCTACAGAGTATGTTGATTTGCAAGTTCTATAATTTAACATCATAATATGTGAGCATATGTGCTCAGGTGTATGCATTTACTCATCTATATGCTTGTATCCTGTTGCTTGCTTTGGCGGTTGTGTCTCAATGATGTTTATCACTGAGCAATCAAGAAACTCTTTCAATTGTTACTGTTATCTGTTGTTGTCATAGAATAGCAAGTTGACGTGCCTTGGATATGTAAGGTATTGCTGAAAAGAATTCCCGACTTTAGGAAATTTTAGTGTATGTCATTGATGTCTATGTTGTTTTTATGAGGTGAATAGCAGGCATTCTTCTGTAGATGAATATATTATACTATAAAGAATGCATGTTTGACCTCTTTTAAGATCATACTAGACCTCATGAACCTGACAACAGATGGTTTGCACGCTATAGAGTTATTTGGTCTTAGCATCATGCCAATAAGAATCTTCTTGGTCTCTGTTTTTGCTTCCCCAGAAAGTCTAGTCAGATTCGATCTGATTTTACTTATTTACTTTTGGTGATAGAAGTTTCTAGTATTTTGACCCTTTAGCTCTGACATATTTAACTGGATTCTGCATGTTAATGCATCATTGACAGCTAATTGAATCACCCAATTGGAGTGACTGGTATTTGATAATTAATTGAGTGCATTTGGGCAAATCTTTCTACTAGAGGAGCAATATAAGCACATGGTTGTGAACATGTGTCTATGTATCCCCCTGTTTCTGATTCATGTTATATGTTGATAATGCAAGTGTGGCTCTTTTGCTTTTTAATCCACTTGTAGGTATCTTATAATTTTAAGAAAATGTTCACCATTGAGTTGGTAGAATGGTTTAATAGTTTCTTTTCTCATTATACAGGCTAGAAAACATTTGCGTCGAATGAAAGGTATAGTAAGATTACAGGCTCAAACCCAAAGTCATTCCATCAAAAAGCAAGCTACAACAACATTAAATTATCTTCATTCATGGAGCAACATGCAGGCTCAGATAAGAGCTCGTCGACTTTGTATGGTAACAGAAGGCCGTCTTAGACAGAAGAAAATAGCAAATCAGCTAAAGCTTGAGGCAAAACTACATGACCTAAAGGTTAGATCAACAGCCCTGCCTCATATTGAGAACATGTTTTGTTTAGGCTATTTGTCTAAAACTTGTGAATTCATCTATGATTGCAATTTTAAGCGTCTTGCTACAGTGGATAATCAGCATCACCATATTTTCATTGGGATCCTGTTTTACATCTAATCATCAGTACAATTTAAGAGCTTGCCAGGATTAAAGTGGGAGAATGTTTGATGTCCGGATATCAGAAGAAATGGTCATTTGGCATGCATATTCTAATTTATTGTCTATGGTTGCTTTTGTTCAGCCCAAGTCACATTCCAATTTTCTGAATGAATTATATGTTATGATTTGTTATACTAAATTGCAACAAATCACTGTAAACATAGATCAGAAGACAAACTGTTCAGGTTTAAATCTATGATGACCTAGAATCTTTACCGCGATGATCAAGTAATCTATTGTTTTTAATTATCTTCAGTTTTTGCTTATATAGTTTTTGAATTTTTTTTTTTTTTTTGCATCATATTTCTTGTGTGCCATCCTCACATATCCATATCTTAGGGCCATTTTGTCTTTTACCTGCTCTCCTGATATAAATTATAATTTGAAAGTAACTCATCATACAGAGACTCCAATCCCTGTATATTGCGAACTTATTTGATGCTCCTGAATCAATAACTGTATGACTAGTCCTTAACAGTGTGTAATACAAGGTGATGTCTGAATCCTTATAGTTCTGTTTCTGCAAGTTACTAATTGGATTATTGGATGAAGACTTGCTTTGGTCCGGAGACCTATTGATTCTTTTAAACTTATCTTAGAATAGCAATCTCTATGCCCCACCATCTACAATTTCAGTAGCATTTTATAGTTTAAGATGTTTGATGTTTTCTTCATTGCAAAGTGTCTAAAATTTTGCTTGACTTGTCAAATCAAATAATCTCAGTTGCTCCTACTCCCTGTTGAAAGCCTCCAGATATCTTTGTTTTTCTACTTCCTCGTAATCTACATGCTTGAGGCTGGCCTATGCAGCTCTCTCTATCTCTCTCTTAATAGCAGTTTAAATGGATGACAGGTGGAATGGTCTGGTGGCCCTGAAACAATGGAGGAAATTCTCTCAAAAATACATCTAAGAGAAGAAGCAGCTGTTAAGCGGGAGCGGACTATGGCTTATGCTTTTTCTCACCAGGTATGCCATTCTTAGAAGCTGTCATTTTTGTTACTTCAGTGAAAGTTATATAAGCAATCACCATGAGGTATGCATGATTTGCAGTGGAGGGCCCTTAACTCTAACAATAATGGGCTTGGTAATTATGAACTTGCTAAAGCTAACTGGGGTTGGAGCTGGGTGGAACGCTGGATTGCTGTTCGCCCGTGGGAAAGCCGCCTCCCTACTCAGACCATTACCCCTAACAAAGGGCAGAGTAGACAGATAAGCAAGACTGGTAAAAACTCAAATTCGCCGAAACCAAAAGCATCTGTTTCAGTTAAAACCCCTCTGTCCAATGGGAAGGGGACCATGAGGCCTAGGAGGTTGTCTTACCCTGGTGCTGAGAAACCAGCTGCACGTCAAGATAAAGCTGAAGAAGTAAATGGTAAAACAAGAGAGATAGCGACTTAGCAGCAAGCGTAAATATAGTTAGATTGTCCATTTGGTTTTCAAAAATTCATGTTGCCGATAAACACATCAGCTATAAGTGAGCACATCCCATTGTCTTTTATTTAAATGTTGAAAATGTAACTATTTATACTATGGTTTTGTTTCTAGCTTTTTGCACGTGAAGTTATGAAAGTATTTCTTGCATGAGAACAGAAATTATAGAACAGCTTGGCAGAAATTATAGAACAGCTTGGTTTTGGGGCAGAAATGGTGATTCTTTCCGATTGTTTCTGTTTTCTTTTCATTTATCTTCTACTTGGTATAACATGAAATTTGTAATGTAAATATCCCTGTTCAAATTCCATTGTGTGATTCTGATACCATCTTCTCCTTCCATTAGTAAAGGAGCTTTACAAAGTTGTTAGCAGAACTTCAACTGCCTCTGCCCTCCTGTTGGAATCAAGATAGAAGATTCAATGCCGACAACATCAATCCCAGTGCATGTTTCACATGAGTCGTATGATCCTGTCTCCCACGTGACTTGCATGTAGAACCATATCGTAATGGGTGTAAAGTTTTGTTATTGGAAAAAAGGGTTGGTAGGAGTTGTTCAACCTTTTTTGTAGGCTGTTTCAATTTGTAGCTTTTTCTACAAGTAATCACCAGCCTTTTCTCCTAGTTGAGCTACTATAATGAAACTCCAGCTCAATCCTGAAGAAAGCATCTATAATTGACGGCCTTGGACCAACTAATTAAAATTTTGTAGCTTTGACTAACCGAGTAGATGGAGGCTCTAGTACTACTAGTACATGCCAGTAAAGGAGGACAGGCGCTCTGTCTCTCTCTCTCTCTCTCTCTCTCTCTCTCTCTCTCTCTCTATTATTGGGGTGGTTTTGTTACTTATCCAATCAATAATACTTGGTAATGAATAAGCTACTGTAATAAAAAAATTATAAATTAATAAAAAAAATCTTGATCTCGGTTTAAATTAATATAAAAAATTAATAAATTTTTTATTATAATAATTAATATTTTTGTTTTGAAACTTAAAATAAAATTTTAATCTCGACTTTCATATAAACTAATTAATTTGATACAAATATAAAACTTATTACATAAGATTCAAAATTTAAAAGCATTTCAAAATTTTATTTTGTAAAAGTCTACTATATTTAAAATTTTTTTACTTCAAGATCTAAAAAAGTATAAAACATATAAAATATAGTTGCAAGAAAGTTCTTATGAAATTAAAGGGTATAATTAGAAAGATTTAAAGAAAGTGAGAATTAGACAAATATGTATTTTAAGACAACAACAATTTATAATGTAAACCGATTATATTAATAATTTTTTTAAATTAATACTCAATAATAAATCTCAAAAATATTAATTTGAAAGGGTTTTACTAGTCTTAGTTTTTATATGGTTGGTCCGATTAGAAATTGTTGTAATTTATGAAGTATGGTTCATCTTTCTTCTTAAAAGCTACTTAGATGTAACTAATCAAGTAGTTAAGATAGAGGGATTAGGACTTAAGATTAGGTACTGTTAAAATTGAGCCCTATTTCTCGTCTTGTTATTAAAAATAGAATCATGATAATTGAAATTAAAAGTTGAGTAATTTATGAACAGATTACACTACTTTTAGATTCCCTTTTACTCTTAGCTATTAATCATTAATATATATTTTCTAATAGCAGTCTTAAAAAATTAAATTCATAAAATTTTATTATTACATCTACTGCCTAAAGCCTAATCAGGCTGATCTCAAGTAATTTCTTTCATTTTCATAAGTAAAATAGAACAGCTGGCGCAGTCAATGATGAATTAATTAAGGTCAATTAGTCTATGTAGTTCGTTGGTATTGGATTTCAACTACCTTCGTGATTAAGTTCAAGTAAGGCAACTGTGAAAGCATAAAAAACCGAACTGGATGGGGAAAAATCTCAGAACTCAAAAGCCCATGGGTTCGTACAACAATCCCAAACTAAGATCCGATGCACTCGAAAACTTGGCTCAAAGGCTTCGCCTTTATAGGCCACCACCTCCTCGTCAGGTACCAGAATCAGTTTCTCTTGAAATACAACATTCCAATGGAAAATCTGTCCGCAACATCCCAGATTCAGATTACCAGCATCCTGTAAACCTCAAAAGAGCTGCTGTTCTGGTCTGTATCTTTCAAGGAAGCAACGATGATCTCCGTGTAATACTCACCAAACGTTCATCGACTCTGTCTTCTCACTCCGGTACTTATACCCTGATTTGTTTCTTGTCTCATGATGTCTTGATGTTTTGGTGTTAAAAGAGTAATTGGGGTGTCGTTGGCTTTAGGTGAAGTTGCATTGCCTGGAGGGAAAAGAGAGGAAGCTGATGCTGATGATGTAGAGACTGCATTGAGGGAGGCACAAGAAGAGATTGGCTTGGACCCTTCGCTTGTCGATGTTGTTACCGTCCTTGAACCAGTTCTCACCAAGGTCGTATCGTGATTTCTGCAATCTGGTTGCTAAATTCTATTTTGTAGCTCTAATTTGATAAATCTAATTTTGCAGTGAATTTGATTGCTTCATCTGATTAATTTTACTGCTGTCATTTGTGATAGTACTTCAGAAATCTAGTTGGCTAAATATGAAGAATCTGTTTTTTCACTATGCCATGGAAGTAATTCATAATTTAGATTTAAGTATCCTTTTTTGTGAAAAGAGGTTGGTGGTTGCTTGCGAAACCTGGGATCTATGGCTTTATTGATGATGAAAATGTGCTTTAAGTTGAATGGAATGGAAATGATAAATGCAATTGCATAACATTGCTCTTTCTAGACATAAGTAACTTAAATTTAGAGTTGGTTTCTGCTCACAGCGTCGCATGCTAGTCTTCCCTGTGGTGGGTATACTGTCAGATGCAAAGGCATTCAGTCCATCTCCATGTGCAGATGAAGTGGAAGCAATATTTGATGCTCCTTTAGAAATGTTTCTCAAGGTACTATTCTATTTCCATTTTTGCTCCCTGGCTTCATTGCTGGTTGACAATAGGAATCTTGTAACATTAAATTGCCTTGATTTCTGGTTTATCTCATTGTGCTGAACACAGGATGAAAACCGGTGGGCAGAAGAGAAAGAATGGATGGGAGAAAAGTATTTACTCCAGTACTTTGACTATGAAGCAGAGAATAAAAAGTATGTTATATGGGCATTAACGGCTGGAATCTTGATCAAGGTTGCATCAATAGTTTACCAGCGGCCACCTGATTTTCTAGAGCTGAGGCCAAAATTCTGGGATATGGTCATAACTAGGGACATCCCTAAGCTGTGAATTCAGCATGTTCATGGTTTCATATAGAAACTTCGCTGACAACCTTTCTACCAGCCTTCTTTGCAATCATATCATTGAAGATTTAATTTTACAAATAGGGTAGCAAAAGTGTAATTTCCAGTTAAAGCTAAATGCTGGAATGTTGTTTATTTTCAAACAATTAAGTCCTATGTCATGAAGCAATTCAAGTGCCACCAATTTATCATGAATGAAAATTTTATAAAAGATCCTCTGGTCTTGATCGCATTTACATATGCCTGATAACTCAAGATGTATATTTTTGCAAACGGTAGCTAAGTCCAAGCTCGAGTTCATGCCTGCTCTGCAGAGTGCTTGGTTTTGAGTTAAAGTTTTAACATCATGTTCTTAAGGGATGATGTGGTCTGGCAAGCTACATCTATAGCAGCTGACAATATCACCGAATTCAAAACAGTAAAATACCACCAATTGATGACAGTGTAATGGGCTAAAGGTAAGAAGAAGCCAAATCAGAGGGACTGAGAAACTAAAATATTTAACTCTGAGAATAAAGAGCATATAATCAACCATGCATTATAGAAACAGTTTAATAAAAGAAACTTATGCATCATTGGCATCTTGAAAGTGTGCTGCAGAAATTCCGAACAGTGTATTCATTCATAGCAATCTTCCCTTCGTTTTACTCTCCCTTCACATGATAGACCAAGAATCCATTTTGATTTGAATGCCCCACAATATCTGATTGTATCAAAAGAGAGGCCAGCAAAATTGATGGAGGAACAAAACTACGAAAACATTTTGGAAGCAGCTAAGAACATTTAAAAATAAAAAGATTTTATTATGCATTTTTCAGCTAAAAACCTCATAGAATTTCTCAACGACAAGTAAACCAGAGTCGATTGACTCCAAAGGATCCTTTCGAAGACGGTGTCTCAAGCAGTTGGGGATGACAGTGGCAATATCTTCTGCAGTAACTTTATCTCTTCCCTTTAGAGCAGCAAGAGCTTTTGCAGCTCTATTAGTAACAATATCTCCCCGCAATCCATCAACATTCAACTCAGCACAAACCTTGGATATTTTAACCTTTAGATCATAATCAATCTGAACAGAAGAAAGAGAACTCCTAGCTGAGGCAATCTGCTGTTGGAGCTTCTCTTGCTCTGCCTTGTAAGAATTGCGGAATTCTTTTGGGTTTTTGTCAAACCTAGCTCTCTCCTCAACAATCTTCACTCTAAGCTCGGCATCCCTCACTGTTCCCACTTGAGCATGCATTCCAAATCGATCAAGAAGCTGTGGTCTAAGCTCCCCTTCCTCTGGATTACCTGAGCCAATCAGAATAAACCGTGCAGGATGTGAGATGGAAATACCTTCTCTCTCAACAGTATTCCATCCTGAGGCAGCAGAATCCAAAAGAACATCCACCAAGTGGTCATCTAAAAGATTAACTTCATCGACGTAAAGAATCCCTCTATTGGCTTTAGCAAGAAGCCCAGGCTCAAATGCCTTGACACCCTCAGTGAGGGCTTTCTCAATGTCAATGGTTCCACAGACCCTATCTTCAGTAGCACCTAATGGCAAATCGACCATGTTGATTTTAGTCATTGTAATTGTCAGTTCCTCTCCTTTTGTAATCTTCTCTCTGACTTCTATACCCATTGATTCAGGATCTTCTGGGTCCGAGTTATAAGGGTCACCGAAGACTACATTGATTTCAGGCAGTAAATCAACCAAAGACCTAACAGTCGTGGATTTCCCAGTTCCCCTATCACCCATGATCATGACACCACCAATCTTGGGATCAATCACATTCAACAGAAGACACAATTTCATCTCATCCTGTCCTACTATAGCAGCAAATGGATACACTGGTCTCTGACTTTCTTTAGCAGCAAGCTTCTCAGCCTGAAAATCAGTAAGTTCAAAAGCTATTATATACAGTTCTGCTATGCAACTCTATATTCTCCCCAACAGGTTTCTTCAAATACCCAACTCTTCAGGTGCCATTAGAAATATGAAAAAAAAAATCCTTTCTTCAAAGAGAAAATAGCTCCAAGATGCCATTTTCATATCTAAGATTCTACACGACCAAATGAATGTTTGATCTCAAAAAACAGCAAGAAATAAAAGAGGAAAAAAAGTTAATTAAATACCTGTTCAACAGAGTTAATCTCAGTGGCAACATTAGTTACTGCGATATGAAATTGTGGCCTTCCCTTCCTTCCCTGAATCCCAATCCCTCCGTAAAACTTCCTCCCAGCACTCTGCCCTGAACCACCACAAAGAAAATGTCAAATCTGAGTCCACAGAAAATACCCAAAGCCTACATGTTACATTAATTTGGTTTCATACTATCAGAACTGGGATAAGAAGAAGATGAAGTGAAGTTCATAGTTAAGTTAGCTCGAAAGAGAAATGTACCGGGGTTAATGGAGATGGAGGGAATGGCAAGCTTTGAGGAAGCAGAAACGAGAGACCGGGAAGCTAAGATTGCGGTTGAGGATGTTCCTAGCACAGAAGCCATGCCGCAACTGTTTTCTTTTTCTCGATTTCAGAGTGAGTGGTGTGAGTCTGTGTCCCAGTTATATGTGATTGCTTGACTCTCGCAGCTTGATACGGTTTCTTATTGGTTTGCTGAGTGGCGGATAAGAAGATAGATTACATTCTTTCTTTGCCTTCGATTTTGTCATCTTGTCCTTCTACGGTTGAGTTAAATATATTCTTAATATAATTGTATTATTTTGTAAGATTAAAATTTTATTTTATAATAAAATAAAATATTATGATTTTTTATAATAAAATTAAAAATTGATGATTTATATTTATTTTTATATAAAAAATTGATTGTATATTTAATTATTAATTTTATTAAAAATAAAATACTCTCGTATAAAAAAAGAAATAAGAACCCTAAATATGTTTTTTTTTAATTTACAAAAACGTGGTCTGGAATTGCCATTAGGGTCTGGGAATTGGTGGTCCATTCTTTATTAATCAGTGTTTTTAAAAAAAAAAAAAATTGATACAAAGAAATAAGAATACAAATAATTAGTTTTAAATTTTAAACTTGTGATATTCTCGAATGCTATTAGTGACTATATGCTGATAGTAAATCATATCATAAGTTCACCACATCATATTAATTTATAATTTTAAAATAAAAAATTTTCAAATTAAATATTCTTAAATTATTAATTATTAAATTGTCATATGATATGATTAATAATGGCACGTGTTTATACATTGCAAAAATCCTTATCACTTGACCTTATTTTTTTTTTTTTTTTAACAATCAAATTACTTGATAACTTGACTCTCTTCTTATATTTAAAATTCTCCCATTTCATGATATGAGATATTTTCACAAATATTAGTACTAATATTTTGTCAAAACGAGCATTGAACAATAACAGGCATTTCACCCTCATCTTGATAGGATTCAAAATCCAAATACAGGATAGCCAAGAGCTCAATAACAAAGGCAATGGAGGATTTATTAGCCAAATTCACCACAAAAGAAAAGGAAAAAAGCAAGACAAAGCTCTGGCGTCAATTTTGCCAAGCGTCAGGTATAAAAGCATTCAATGCAGCAACCAGACAACTTGCTATCAGGATTCAGGACACAGCTCAAATGTCAAATTCTTTCCTACTAAATTTCTTCATTTCTTCCCTGAAAGCAGGCATGGCACTCTCACGCAGGCTCACCAACACTTTAAACCCTTTATTCAAGCCGGTATTTGATGAAGAATAAGGCAAGAAAAAGCATGGCTCCATACTCCCAAGGAAATTGGTTGAAAGTGGCAGCACAGTCACTGGACCTCCCCAGCCAAAATCTACAGCTGAATGACCCAAGTGTCTCCAATCTGTGAACCCACTTACGCCTTTTCCAGCCGTGATACCTTCTTCGTAGTGCAGCTCTTGTAAGTCGATAAAAGAACGCACGTACTCATCACTGGCATTGCTTTTGCTCTTCTTGATCAGCTCTGCCGTTTTCCACAGAGGCTGCTCGATGAGATCCTTGGCGCTGACCTTTGCATACATTGCAACGCAGCCGTTGCCCCAGTATCCAGCAGGCAACGGTGGCTTTACTAGTTTGCGGATGTTCATTAAATATGCATACTTCACTGTCTCATCACCTGGAATCTTTGCAGCTTTCACCCTGTTTATAAAATCACCAGTCATAAATTCCATTGTTATTCAAAATTGAATTCTATCATTACATGTTAATCCAGCTCTGAATTTAAGCACAAATACTTGGTTACATGTATATTTGATATGAGCTGATTTTGCAACTCGAGATTGATTAATAGAAAAGAAATCCAATCTAAAACCATGTAAGTTTCAAATCAAATTAGAGTAACTATGGCAATATCAAACTTTAACTTACTTGGCTCTCCAAATATATGCACCCAAGATTTCAAACGTGGTTAAACCCAGACCACACTGTTCAAAGAGCAAAGCCTTGAGCTGGTCCAAGCATTCATCCTCCACATTGAAACACTCCCTCACAACATGTCCAACGTCCTGTTTGTAAGGATTGAACCCTTTCTCCAAGCTCAGAAACTCCAGAACAGGGCCTTCGACTTTCGGCGGGTTTCTTGGACCCAAAAGAGCAGCTCGGTCCCAAACAGGCTGAAATTTTACCTGGTCCACGCCACGTGCCAAATCGGCCGCCAAACAGAAAAACTGGGTTGCACCAAGCCCATCACACAAAGCATTATGTATAGCCGCCCCAAGAGTAAAGCCACCACACTTGAACACTGTCACTTGTAAAGTACAGGGATTGACCAACGTTTCTTCCGGGCTCGGGTCAGGAACCAACTGTTCAACCGAATTCATGTCAGGGTCATCAAGGTGATTTACTGACTCCAATGTGCAATCCACTCGAGCATTGACAAGTGGTAGGCTTTGATCCACCTTACAAAGAAGCTCATACCTACCGTTGCTGGCACGGCGGAGCGAGCCTGCCAGAGGGTAGTAGTGGTGGAGGGCGGTGGAGATGGCTGAGGAGATGACCTGGAAAGGGTTGCGATCACTGTTGGTCCTGTTGACGTACGCACGGAGGTAACGGAAGGTGACGTTGAGGCTGTGGTCGTTGTCAAGGTGAGAGAGAGCAAGGGTGTGGTCCACGGTGAAAGGTGAAGTGGAAGGGCGGATTAGAGCGGTTTCTGTGACTTGAACCTTCATTTTCTGCTCTAGGTTGGGGGAGGAGGGGGTCTGTGGAGTTCCGGGGTTGGTGTTGGATTTGGTGTTTAAAAAGGATGGGTTGGTCAAATGGTTGGTGTTGACTTCTGAAGATGGAGGCTGAAACGTAGAGAATGCCTTCGCCACAAGCTCTGTTCCCCAACTTTTTTATGGGTTACTTTCCTTTCCTCGTTAGGATGAATAAGTATTTTATCACGTAACAAGATTTACATTGGCATAAATTGAATGCTTTATAATTATTACTGTAATAAATTCTCTGTATTAAAAAATTTATAAAATTATTAATGCACAAAATTAAAATGCTTATGATATATAAAAAATTACTAAAACAAACTACCATGATAAAATATATTATTCATAAAATCAAAGCACAACTCTATGTTTATATTAAAAGAACGCTTAAATTTTGAACATCAATTAAAATACTTTAATTATAATTTTTTAATCTTTTAATAAAAAGTATATTAAAATAAAATTAAACCATGTCAAGTCCATACGTAATAATTCTTGGGAAGGTAGTTCCCAGATTGTCAGCTAAAAATTGAGCCCACAAATAGTGTTCCTTCTTTTGAACATTGACTTTGGCTCCCGGCGTGCGGAGAATAAAGAACACATTTTTTTTTTTTTAATAATTCTTGTATAAGCAGACATTGTTCATATGCTGAAGTGTTTAGGAATGGTAGGTGTAATGTGGAAAAGGTCAGAAATCGAGTGAAATTGTGATGTCTCTAAAATTCTACATTAAAATCATGGTTCTCAGACACCAAAAGGAATGTAATTTCCCCTCTTGGAAAGATTGGCACTCTCAAAAATCCATTATTAGTGGCATTAGTTTTGAGTTCACAAATTTTTTAAGAGGAAAAAGTAACTTAACAACGTCCAAAACAGTTTCAAAAGGGCATCTTGTAATAATTAAGTTGTGAGTATAATTTACTAAAAAAATTCACACAAAAATTAACTTTTTATAAAGATGGGTAGGAGAATTATCATGAATAATAATATTATAAAGAATGCATTATGAAATAGTACACATCATTTATTAACATAAAGCAAAAGTAATTTTTTTATTAAAAATATCAGTTAATTAATGACATTTGAAAGTAAAATCTTGAGGGTGCGTTTGATTTAAAAAAAAAATGAGAAAAAAATTAATTTTTATCTAAAAAATTTTTAAGAGATAAATTTTTAAAAAAAATTTACTTCAGATCTAAAATGAAAAATTTTTAATTCAAATAATCTAAAAATATCTTAACATTCGGAGGTAATCATTTTATTTTAATTTTTTTTAAAATTAAACACTGTAAGTAAAATAAAATAACTAATAAAAAAAATAATAAAACAAAACGATAGAATCAAATGACGAAAAAAAAAAATTTTAACCAAACGCACCCTGAGTGCTATACGGTTACTTGTTTTAATTGTTAACTTGAGCCATGTTACTTCTTTTAGCATGTTTTAGTTAACTTATTATTCCTCCCATGTTGGCTCACTTATATTTCTTTTCAGCTATCATTTTGATTCATGAAAACTAAATGTTATTATTAAAAATAAAGTGAAAAAGAAAAATTCATTCCCACCTAACCCCAGATTTCTCACCTAATCCATATTATATAAATATACTCTCTTGCCGTATAATATTGAATTTTATAATTAATTTTAATGATCGTATTTTTTATTTTTAAAATTTAAAAATTTTTGGATTTAAAAATAGAACATTAAGATTTGCATAATAAGAAATTTATTATTTTCGAATCCAAGATATTTAGATGAACATGAACCTTAACTAAGCCATGATAAAAATAAAAGGGGTTTTTTAAATTGACCGTGAATTGATGTTGTTATTGGCTACAGTCAATTTGGAACGAGAAAACCAACGTAAGGTCTAGTTGGACTAGTCCACATATGATATGGTTTACCTTGAAAAAAATCCAAACAAAGTCCAACTTACTTTAGGTAAAGGGCTTTAGCCCACATAATAAGAGGTGCGTGTCGATCAGAAGAAACGGTTAATTAAAACGCGCGAACTCGCTCCCTCACTGGTCATCCCGCTTTTCAACTGTCAGAGCTATAAATACAGAGCACATTTGAACAGAGCACAGTTTTTCAGAAATCCACATTTATTCTCCATCCTCAAAGATTTACTTGGCCAATTTTCTGTCCAGCCAAACAGTCTCGTTTCTCACTTTCTCTCGCCAAGATTAACGAGAGAAGTCTCCTCTCTTTCTCTACCTCGTATTCACGTCCTAAACCTTGTAAAATCAAAGATAACGAGTAACACCAACCGCAGGTTTTATTTTTATACAAATTTTGGAACGTCTAGGGTTTTGAATTTCAAATTGATTTATTGCGTTTTTTTTATTGTATCCGAGGATCGATCTGGAATTGACTTCATTTTTTTTTATATCAGATCGTTTTCGGTGATCAACTCTTTTGGTGTTTTTGAATGTGTAATTGTGTTAGGCATTGGATCAGTTTGGTTTCATATTTAAATATCTGTAATAGTCACACGGTTTATTTGATGTCCATTGTCTCTGTATTTCTTTCTAGCTAATGTGCTTTCAGCTTTTTTATATCATTCTTTGCGTGTATTTCTTTGTTACAAATTTGACGTAGAAATTTTTGTTGATCAGATTAGGTATTTTGAGTAGATAATTATGTTCTGTTTGAGCTCGATCTCTGATGTTTTACTAATTACATGTTTCGAGAGATGCATATATTCGATACACAGTGCTCTGACATGCATTAGATCTCGTGGATGATGAATTTCATTTTCAATTTGATTTTGAAAGGGTGTATGTTGGAGTTGTGCATAACTAGTTGATAATTTAGTTACTGGAATCTTGATCAGTCCACGTTTAGTTGACTCATTTCATCTTCCTTGTTATGCACTGTTTGTATAAAACTTTGTAGGACTCCTGCTTTTTGGATGAATATAACCACGGTCATTTATTTGAAAAGAAAATAAAAGTTGTACATACCTGCTTTATGTTGAATTATGAAATACGCTATCTCATGTGGCTGAGCAAAGGACCCTCATGGATATCCATTACTCTATAATCACTAAGCATTTGGTTTGCTAACATCTGATGACCAACATCATATGATTCAATTTTGGTCCATTACATCATTGCTCCATAACCTCATGGGTAGTCCATTACTCCAGTCGATTGGTAATCGATGAGTGGTCGCATGATTCAAATTTGGCCGATTTGGTTTTCTTACATTTGACTGCATTTATCTTATTGATACTGTACTTACCTGCAGGAACTGAAGTATTATTCCCCACATCCATTTGGAGAAACTTGATGTCACTTTCTTTTTCTCATTGTATTTGCCCTTTTCATTGTTGCTTTGATCCTTGAATCTTCATATGTTGCTGTAACACAATTTTATTTTCTTTCATATTTACAGTCTTTTGAATGGCTTCAGTTGAGAATAAGTTTTATCTATGTTACCTGCAGATGGCAGAGCCACAGAAGACAAGTTCTTCAGCTGTTGGTTCAAAATCAAAGGAGAAAATATCAGTACTAGGTATTCCTGTGGCTGTCGTTCTGCATTGCATGCATTAATAAACTCAATTTAATGTTTTTTTTCTCTCCTTGTCCCGAAGATGATAGTAACTGAAAAAAATTAGGGTCATTTTTAATTTTAAGTTCCAATTTCCAACCAATTGGCAATATTTTGAGACTAGTGGTTGTGCTATAAAGTTCTAGATTTATTACAAAAACATGTAAAAAAAGAAATGCTTTAGAGAAATATGCAGAAATGCACAAGAGGTTGCAGCTCTATAGTGGACGTCCTCAATGAAGGCACTATTAGAATTATAAAATATCAGCATCTTGTAATCTCATTTCGGGTTTGCTAATCCTTAACTTTTTGTGATTGATTACTCTGGAAATGTCTAGGTGTTTCGAGAATAGAAATGATTTGTCAATCAATTCTAAAGTCGATGTTGCAATTAATCTTTCTCCTGTCTGCTGTTTCAAAATTGAAATGAACTATGTACTGAGATCCCACATTCCACTTAAAACAGATGAGGCAATTGGAAAGGATTTCCTTAGCTCATGGAAATCTACATTGGTGACACAAGATGATGCTATGGATTTTAGCTTTGAGACAATCTCAAAGGACAAAAAAAAGCCATTCAACTTTGACAAGCTGTAAGTGCTACCAATTCTTGGAGCTTTTAGTTAGTTATTGTAAAATGAGTGTCTCATTGTATCATATCAGAGCCTAGCTTGGTTAGTCTCTTGTGCATAGCTTATGTTGAACTCGCATTCTATTGTATTCTCTCTATTTTTCATGTTCAATCTACCTATGTCTTGTTACAACATGTGTTATTCAGTATATAAAGGTTCAACAAGTGCCTTGTGCAACACAACTTATTTTTGGGAGTAGGATCGAAAACCGAGATGTGTGAACCGTCCACTGCTAGTTAAACACTTATGAAGACATATTTTCTTTTCAGGGATATGGATTTTGGTCTTGATGGTGATTTTGACAAGTTATCATCATTCAAAATTGACATGCCGGATCTTGACTTCTCATCACCCTCCAAACAAAATGCAAAAGCTAAGGAAAAATCTAAAGAGGAAACTCACAGTGGAATTCAACAAGAGAGAAAAGATCGCTTTACTTTCTCTTTTGATTTTAATGAGTGAGTTGAAAGCTTTTATGTTCAATGAAATCATCACATTGTTTTAGCTTTCACTGTAAATAATTACCAGCTGTATAAGTCAACTTCAAATTCAAATTTTTTATGTGTTAGCCTACATATCTTGCCCACTGCAGGTTGGATGGTTTTGATTTTGATACAAGCCTAACCAAAGGAGAGAAAGCTAATAAGAAAAGCCCGGTCAGTGAAGCAGTTGTTTCTGAGAGTAGTGAAGTTCCTAAAATTGACCAGGCACTTGAAGATGATTGCATATCTGCAAAACTTCCAGCATCAAGAGATGGAACCAATTCAAACGGTGAGGCATCCAGAGGTGGGGCAGAGGATTGCAATTCCATAGATGATTGCTGTCTTCCAAAAGCAGTTCCTCTACTGGGGCTTGTGCCTGGAAATTTGGTTGCAGCACAAGGATCAATGGATTCCAATGCCAAAGAAACATATAAAAATCCCTTGTCAGACAGGGCAGTTTCCTTTGAACTCTATGATCAGAAGTCCTTGCAAAGTTCACCGATGGATTCCCTAAGTGGGAACAATTCAAACAAAGAAACTGTCTCCGACATGCAGGCAGAAGTTTGTTCTCAGGGAAAAATAATAAATACTAGTTTAGCTGCTGAACACAATGTTAATGACAAAATGATAACCAATGAGGTGTCTATTCATGAAAAACTGCACTGGAATAACTCATTTCCGCTATCAGAGAGTGATAGAGATGACAGAAAAGGGACTGGTGGCAATATCCTACCAGAAGTAGATGATAGTCAATCAGTGCGAGGTGATATAATTCTGAAAGGCATTTCCACTTCAAGCTTATCAAGAGAAATATTAGACAACACTGGAGCCAAGAAGGATATCCAGAATCCAACTCCCAAACTTCCTTTGGTTTCATTGGACAGGTCAGATAATCCACAAATCTTGTATAGTGTGCCATCCTTGTTTAATTATAGAAATGTTCTAATCAGTGATTTTTAAGATATTAACTATTGAATGAGAGAAAATAGTTGATGATAAGTTTAATCCCATATTATTAGTTATATGATTGAAGAGAGAGAAACTAACTCTTACTGCTGCTGAAATGCTTAATCTACAGTGACCAACAAAACGCTTGCTATTTTATGCTAACATGTCATGTTGCTATTAGCTTTGATACTAAGCATTATATGTGACTTCCATATTGCTGCTAACTTTGATTTAGTATATGCAGTGAACCAACAATCACTAAACTGACAGCAAGAAAAGACAAAGAAGCTGGGGCTATTCGCTCGAGGTTTTTCAGAAGATCAGAAGAAACCAAATCTCAATTGCATCAACCATCACCAACTGGAAAAGAGGTTTCGTCATTTAGCAAAGAAAAGATTGGTGAAATGCATTTATGTTCCACAAGTGAGAAAAGGTGTGCCATGCTTTATCTAACCGCTGTAATAGAGTTATTCTGAGATAGACTCCTTGGACTCTTTTCATCTTCAACAGGGAGGACATTGATGGTACCAAGGCACAAAATGGAATAAATTTGATTGGTTATTCAAAACTAAGTTCCCAAGAATTGAGAAAAGGGCGGCCTGTTTTGCTGCAAAGTGAAAACAATGTTGAAAATTCTACTGATAGAAGGTGAGGTATCGACATTAGTAAATGTCTGTAACAGTGTTCTGAAATTTGCTCCTTTGTTTTGAGATTTGATTAGAACTTTTAACTTTAGAAACAATACATATGTAATATTTCACTTCTTAGATGATTATTTATGCGATATTTAACAGGGATGGTTTCGATGCCAATGCTGATGCTGGACAAAATGGTGGCAGCAGATTAATTGGTAAATCAAGTGTGCAAGATACAGCAGCAACAAAAGGAGAGCCTGTCCTTGTAAGAAATGAAACGAATGCGAGGTGAGGCTTCCATATTTGAGCTTATATTTATATTTTTCTGTCAATCTTAACTCCTGAAACATGATTTTCTCATGAAATTTTTAGAATAAGCAAAGTAAGCGTTGGTATACCTGGCGTTTAACTCTGGTACTTGGTAAAAGTTTCATCAAAGGTCAAGATATTCTCATAAGGCATCTAATTGTGGATTCTCATTCTTTGGCATGTTCCATTTTGTAAATTTGACTATCAAAAGTACTCAGATGAGCTTTGATTTAGTTACTGTTTTTTTTTTTCCTCTTTCAAAGATTTTCTTCTTTCTTTGGGATATATGTTGCCCAAATTTCTTATAACTTCTATACTTTTCTCCTGATTCTTGTTTTATCATGCGAGTCTTTAATTTTCATAATTGTGAATTTTTTATATTTTGATCTTCATCTTCCATTAAAATGTTAAATCGTAATATATTATTTAGTGCCTGTAATCTTTCAATTGCTTATTCTGCTCATAATTTCTTTGGAACCTTTAGTATAAATTGTTGATTAAGCTTTGGAAGCTTGTCTGGATTACTTGCAGGTTGCGAGCTAATCCCCCTAACCACGCTGAGAAGATAACTGAATCTGGTAGCCAGACAATTTTAAATCCAAAACCTCAGGTTCCAAAAATAGAATCCATTCAGAACTCAAATTTTCTTTCAGATGCACTTAAAATTGCCAAGAAAGCACCTGTTCTGTCTAGCTCGAAAAGTACAAGGTATGATGCTGATCTGCACCTCAATTTTCTTCAAGGCCTTTATATGAGGGCTCGCTCTCTTAATTAGTAATAAAGGCTGCCCATTCCTAACATAGGACTATAGGACCAAACGAGGATCAATTAAATTCTAAGAGGGAAACCAAATCATTGAGAAACTTGGAGCAAAACAAGGATACGCCAGGGAATACATCTATGACTGTCCATGTTGAAAATGTTGAGAAACTAACACCCCCATCCTTGAAGAGGAAAACATTTGAGGTCCTCTTTTCTCTTTTGGATATGATTTACTGCTTTCGATGTGTAATTATCTTTTTAATTAATAAATGCAATTACAATGAGTATTGTGTTCAAGCAGCTGTAAAGTATGTGTTCATGTAATTAATATCATGTGCCACTAACATTTGTTCAAAGCTATTCCATAGGAATCTCAGGGAGACTTATTGTTGTTGAAACCCCTCAAAAAGTTTTCGCAAACAATAAGTGAAAGCAGGTGTTAATACTTTTGAACTCTACACACAACATGATGTAACCAATTTATGGGCTTCTTTGCCAGAATAACATTGGATTTTTTCTTAAATAAATAAAACTGCAGGAATCTTAAAGAATCTTCTGAAAGAGTTGCAGATAAAGAGGTATCTTATCAAAACTGACTTTAGTTCCATTTGCAAATCAGTTGTATTTGGCACATTCTGACTTAATTGCTTCAAACATTTATGCTAGGTTCAAAATCCTAAGAATTTCATGGAGGATTCGATGAAGGTTATTCTCTGTGACCATCTAAACTCTGGATCTGAAGTGCCTCAGGGGGTGAACATGACAGAACTGGAATTTCCTTCAGTCGTGGAAACTGATGGAAATGTGGAAAAGGCAGAAGCTTATCGAAAGGAGCTTGAAGATGTAAGTAAAACACATAAAAAAAAAAAGTACAATGCTTTGAAGTTCAGATTATGTCACTTATGTATTTCATTTAAGAGAAAAAAAAATCAGTAATAGCTATACAGTTTGAGTGAATTTAAATTGATTTATTGTCCATTCTAGATATGAAAAGTTGAAAACCATCCATGCAACATAGGATATTGGATGTTTGGTAAATGTGCTGTTTTCTTTGCAGATATGCAACATGCTAAAAAAGAAACATGAGGAAGCCAAAGAACTATTGGTTCGAGCTATTGTGAACAACAACAATTTACTGATGCTTAACCATCCCATCTATAAAGAGAAGATATCCTTTCCATTTTGTGCTACCATTTGTTGTCATAAAACTTTCTGTGTTACCATACATTGCCATAACTAAAGTTGCACATTCCTTCACGTTGAAAAACATTGATATGGTTCAGAAATTTGCTGAGCTATTGATATCCAAGGAAATGCCAACTTGATCGTTGGCATGAACAGGGCATTCATGTTATATAAGGTAATTCTCTTTCTCTCTCTCTCTCTCTCTCTCTCTCTCTCTCTCTCTCATACACACCGATGTGTAGTTCAAATTCTCTCCCATATTAGTTGGTAAGTTCTTGTTCCATGTGAATCTCAGGAACAGGATGCATGTTCTCCTTCCACGGAAAGTAAGGACCGATGTCTCTTTCACATGCAGGGTTAAACAACACGGTTAGAAACTTTGCAATATAAATGGTGATTGCATACAATTGTGTTTTCCAGCACTCTACTGGCATTTATCTCATTGCTTAGTCCTGCCTAATTCCTGACTCTTTAAGGCTGGTAATTGAACCAAGTCTCTTATGATGCAATAAGTTGTTGGAACTAAACTGTGACCAATTTAGAAACTTCCTTAAAAAACATGTAGATGGTTGAATATGATCTACAGTTGTCACAATTTCTCCTCATTTTGATTGATTGTTGCACATTAAAGGTTCTTACCCTAAGATTGTTTGCCATCTTAATCACGTAATTTGTTATTCTTGCTTGAACTTCATATAATGGTTCTCCTTGGCACCTCAACAACATATGACCTTTGTGATATGTCTCAAAATCAAAATATGACCTTTATATTATACTAATAAAATTATTGGATTTTCCCCTCTTTCATGTTTTCGAATTTGCTGAGTGATTGCATATTTGGGTTGATTGCGCAATCAATGACCTTTAAATTAGCGAATCATGTTGGAGGAATAAACATTTTGGGATACCATATAAATGCATAAAATTTGCTTTAGATAAATGCATATATTAATCTAAGCCTAATCTGGCCACAAAAAGGCTAAGCCTCAAAAGAACTGCTAGTATTAGTAAGTAGTATCACTGATCCATGATTTTTTTCCCATTTTTTGCTTGTATTAAGGCAAATCTATCTCTTCTATGTTCATGGGTTGGGTTGGGGGTACTGGGTAGTCCAACAAATCTCGCAAACTTGGTTTGTTTAGGGTTGGGCTTGAATTATGAATTTATGATTTTCAAACCCAGTGTAAATTAATTCTACTGTACTAGTTTATTTGTGCTTTTTTTTTTAATTTTTTTAAAGAATTTACTGTGTTCAAACCTAAATTGGACCTAGTCAAATTTGACTACACGAGTGATTTGGTCTTGTTTTTATGATATGGGTATGAACTATGAAGTTAAGCTGGACCAATGGAAATATATTTGGTGAGCCAACATTTTGGCACATAAGAAAGAAATAAGAAAAAACAAAACAAACACGAGAGAAGGAAGTGATTCAGCATCTTTCCTATGGTTATCAGTATCACGGGTAACACTTTCGTATCTTTTGAGAATAAAGAGTGAATCTGGACATAATTTTTAATTTAATCAAATCTCAAAGTAACACTATCTGTCTGATCTATCCTCCAATAAAGTCCATTAAGAACGGACCAATCCTGGCCTACATTAACATCAGCTGACTGTTAGTTTCACTAGGATTTTCAACCCAAGAGCATATGGATGAAGAACTCAAGAATTCAACCAAAGCAAAGACGGTGCCTTGCCTAGCGTCAGCAGACCACTTTGATTTAGTGGATTGGCATGTGTTCCAAGGCTGTAATAAACAAATCTTAGATGACATAAGATGTGTCCTAATAAAAACAAAATAAATGATTAAGGGAGTCTGTCCCTCCTATTATTCTTTGCTTTGCTTTAGTCTTTAGGAGAAGTCGAGAAGACGTGACTCTTCCATGCTCAAAAGTGGATAATGAGAAAAGTTGAAGTTGAGGATAGCTAGTCTGCCGCCAGCTTTCTTAAATTGCCCAAATCAAAGTCCTTCACTGCGATGATAAGACTTACTTGTGCCTCCTACATTTATACATCAATCTGCGAATATGAATCAGGGGTCAACTACACTTTATGATAATAATTTCTGCCTTTGTAAAGTGAACTTTCTGAGGCCTATATATACTGCCTATTCAAGGTTGGACTCGTATAACAAGACTGCAGTATCTAAAATCCCCAACAGGAAAATGGCTTTCTGGCGATTTCTTGCATGTCTGATTCTGATGTTGTACTCAGTTTCAACGTCTGAATGTCGCCTTCTTAGTCCAAAACTTGAGGGGGAAAATCCAACCAGTTCTTTTAGAACGTTGTCCCTTGCTACTCGTTCAGGGAAGCTGTATCGGTTTAATGTAAACTTCGGAGTTGAGTACACAAACAAAACCCTGTACGAGTCAAAGCGTCTCAGTCCTGGAGGCCCGGATCCGAAACACCACTGATTTGCAAATCACTAGCAGTGATTTTCGTGTGAGCTAGTTTTAGTTATCGGCATCATGCTAAAATGCACTAGTATCTTATGATGAAAGAAATAAAATTGACATCATAACTGGTTGTGCCGACAAGATGTGTTGAATGCAATGACAAATGATCAACTAAGAAGTTATGAAATCGATGTATCTGATTTATGTTGTTTGAATACAATTTGTGTAAGATCTTTTGGTTTACATTCTATCTTTTTAATATCAATGGTATAAACGTGCATGATGATTTAGAGAGACGAATAGTCTCTTCTGTTTAGCAGACTTTTCATTCTCTAGAGAGAAAAACTTAACTTGGACGACAAATTGACCCCAGGGTTAATATCTTTTGTTTAGCAATCATGCACCAAGGAAAGCTGAATGTGGTTGTTTGTGCACCTGGAATGTACACTACACGCATTTATCATATTTTAGCACATTCAAATGACTATTTTAATTAAGTGATTACGTTTTCTTTTTCCATGTGATTTTTCAAATCGAAGTGATTTTATTGGTATTGTTATGCTTTTTTTTGTCTCAACCGGAGTTCTTATCTGGCAAAGCTGTTGAACGAGTGGTTTACTATCTTTTGGAATCTGTAAGGTCGAAGAAGTTAAAATTTCGAGGCTCAAGTTAGTCTTTAAGAGATGTTTGAAAAAAAGGAAGAAGAGAACTTGTAAGTAGAGAGAAGAGTAGGCCAGAGGGCTCACTGTGTTTGTCTCTCGAGGTTCTGTCTCTTATACCTACGTTTCAGTGTTGAGTCTACTTGATGTGTAGAGTATACAACTCGAGGTGTCAAATTGATCAGAATCGCACTTGCTTGGTTAAGTGATGGAGATTGGATATGGGTGGTCGGAGTCTGGACCCTTAAGGCAATCATGGGCTTATTGGTTTATTCGGCCCAGTGCACTTGTGGCCTAACAGATTTAGCTCAAATAGTCTGATGAATAAAAGGGCAAGGATAAGATACAAATCAACGAAGTTGGTTTCAGTCTCAGAGGCCTAAAAGTACAACCACTCTGCTTCTTTCAGATCTGTTCTACCCACAATCTCAGAAAATAGACTTCAATTTAGATTTAATTTATTGGTTGTAGCCTGTGTTTTGGCCCCTGAAAATGACAGAATTCAGGAAGAAAAAAAGAATACATCGGAGTGGATCTATACATATTGCAATATCAGCATATCCCAATGTAAACTGATCAAAGCAATAATGTCTGATCTCAGAATAAGATGAAAAGAATAAACTTGGCCTAGATAAGTTGACTTAGTTTTACAATAAATTTCAACATATGACGGGCATGGTTATAGAGCACTCAAGAATCAAGCAAGGCCAAAGATCATTTTGCAAGCACACCACTTTGATGTGGTGGATTAGTCTAAAAAGCTTCTCCTAACGTTCCCCATTGGATAAGGAGAAAAGCTAAGCTTCTTGGCTTTCTTAAACGCCTATAAGATTCTCACGGTAATCAATGACAAATTGAAACATACAAAAATGCTGACAACTTATATGCACCACACGCATTTTTAGCAATCTGCGAGTATGATTCAGGCATATTGGAGTTCCTAATAATCATTCTTTTGGAGGTTCTTTCTCCAATTTGATTGGTTAATTAAAAGTAACATTTCTCTGCTCTATATATATACCACCTCTTCCTATCTTGGACCTGTACAAGATAAAGACCAAATATGGCTAGCTTGCGATTTTGTGCATGCATGATACTGATATTGTATGCAGTTTCATGCTCTGAAAGTCGCTTTCTTAATCCATACATCGAGGGAAGGAACCCAACCAGGCCTTTTCGAGCATTGTCAATTGCTTCTACTTCAGGGAAAGTGTATCAGTTTAGCATACCAGTCAGCAATGAATACACGAAAAAGAACTTGCAGGGGTCGAAACGTCTGAGTCCTGGGGGTCCGGATCCGAAGCATCACTGATCAGCAAACTGTTAGTAGGAGGGATTTTCATGGTGCTAGATATAGCTATCAGCATCATGGCACAGAATAGCTAGTGTTAAAACTGATGATGGAAATTAAATTTTTCGTGAGAAGTTGTGACAAAGTATGTCAAATGCAATAAGTGCCAAATTAGTGTAATGTATCTATTCAATGTTTATTGGAATAGAGTTCGTGTAATAGATTATCTCTCTTCGTAACTAATTGTTCAATTATTAAGAATTTGCAATGGTTTATGAAAATTTAGAAGCACTCCTGTTCTTGCCAGTCTCTAGTAGTAGTATTCTCACGTTCTTGAAGGAGGATTAATCCGGAATCCTAACTCCCTCTGCTCCTCTTTTGTCAATTTTCCTGGAAAATGGAATACTTACATAATTTTCTCCCTAATGTCAATTTCTTTGGTTTGTCAAATGTATTCATGCACCTTATCAATACGTATATGTACATTTCTGTACATGGGAGATTAAATATGCCGTAAGTGAGCTCATATTTAAAATTTTTGCAGTTCTTAAAAGTGCTAAGCAAGTTTACCAGAGAAAGTGCCGGGGTTAAATTTAAACTTATTACTCTTTCTGGTTCAATTCTGTTTCCCTCGTTCATTAATGTTATGATCAAATTTGGTTTCCAAAAAGATTTTCTCAATATCAATTCATGTCCTCTTTCACTAGTCATTAATCTGTTGAGGTAGGCATAGACTGAAATAGCGGTATAGCGGCAGTGGCAACTGTCGCTATCGTTATCTGTGAAATAGCGAGTGTGAAAAAATTTACACTCGTAATAACCGTAATTGATCCGTTACGACTACTATCGAGGATCGTTATTATTGCTATCGATCATTATTGTCACTATCAAGAGCCGTTATTGTCGTTATCGACCGTTATTACTGTTATCGTTTGTTAAAAAAATTGTGCGATATTAAAAAAAATTTACGACCGCGATGACCGTTATGACCGCAATAATCTCTGTTATATCCGAAACCGCGATAAACGCAACGTAATCGAAAACGTGATCGCAACCGCAATTTAAATCCCTCATGTAGAATTAGGTCGGATTAGGTCTTGTCAGATTATAAATCCAGCATGTGCAGTATATAACTTGATACTCAAATGATTTCCAAGTATAATAATTACCTAATAATTAGGCCACAAAGAAGAACAAGAAAAATTGTAAGGTCTGTTAGCTTAGTTTAACTTTACAGTGCAACATCCACTTGTCTACACACAATCTAGATAGATAGCTAGAGATGCTTGAGAAGGATTTGAATATAGTGAATAGTACTCTAACCAGGTGACAGATCGTGCTTATTAATGTTATGAGAGAAAGAAGAGATACATAGCTTGATTGAATGTGGGAGTGAAATGAGAGAGGTTGAAGCATCTCAACATTGAATGGAGTTTGCTGAATGATGATGGGAAGAAAAGCAGTCATTTAAGACGGTAGACCTTTGCTGCCTTTTCAAACCTAGAAAGGGTATAGATAAAAGAAATTCTATGATCACAATATTCACCACTAGAAGTGGAATACTGCCAACTGCTATGAGTATGCTGAGAACTAACTGCTGATCCAGTTAGGTGAATTAGCAGCTTGAAAGAAAAAAGAAGACAAATTTAGTATACCAAACTTTCACATTGTGAGGATCAGGAAGGATGGTATGTATGCGGCATTTCCATGGCATAAATGGAAAATGGAGAGTCCTACAAATCACAAATAAAGCACCTTTTACTGTAGCGGAGTCAATCTCTGTGTATTGCTTTTGACTTCACTTCTAAATAAAAATGGAGAGTCCCACAATTTTGATTTGACAATCCACATTGTACGAGAGAAGATCACTGATATATATGTATAAACTAGTAAAGAGATAATAAGAGATTGTTTTCCATTTCTGGGAAATTTGGTCTTGGAGGAGATCAACAGAAACACAACGCATGTCTCTTTCATGCCCTATACAATAAAAAAAAAAAATTCAATGAGAAGACAAATATATTCTTTACTCTCCTTTTTTTTTTTTTTGGCTGAAATGACAAGATCCTGAAAGAGCTCTTTCCATTGCCAATTCGCCGTTGACTTGAACTTGTTTCCATAACCATATATACAGTAGATTTCAGTCAAAGAAATATGATTTTGAGCATTAACAGAGGCTTTCTACATGTGCCTACTATCCATCCGAGTTTTGGTGTTCGAACTTCAAAGTTCATGGACGCACTTTTGTTGGTATGCATAATTTCATTCTTAAAGTGAGATTCACGTATGAAATTTCAGGAATTCACCTGTGAAACTTCAGTGTGTAATAATTTCCAATCAAGTTATTATCTAATATGGTTTCTACTAACTCAATCATTCTTGGATCATTAATTATTTATCTTTCCAATAGTGCTTGCTGTGCGTCTTTGTCTAAATAAACATTTGAAAAGTTGACCTGCATTAAGGAGATTTATAGTTTTCTGAACAATCTGACAACCAAGTCCAGCTATGTAGCTTACCGTCAAACTTCTAGAGAAGAGCATATGAAGTACTCATTATCTATGCGAGAGGCGACGGCATCGCCTGCCCACCACATTGCTCAGTGGATTCTTTCTGAATTCATAATATAATATATATTGAAGAGAACATATAAAGCTGATAGAAAAACCAAAAAGTGTTGGGACTTCCATAAAGAAATTCGAATACAAACAACAGAAAATATATATATATATATATATATATATATATATTTATATATATGTTTGAGTGCGGTTAGGAGTGCTCTAGAAGAAGCCAAATAACAATGTCTCTCTTTGAAGCCAATTGGAGAATGAAGATTTTCTGATGGAGGTGAGAGCTCCTCCAATTCAAGGGCACTTAGCTTTCAGCATTTTCTGCCTCGTAACCACATGATTCTCATGTTGACAAACATCATCCGAAACGAAGAAGTTCAATGAAAAGAAAAGATTGGACATTGAAAAATTTTTAGTTTTTACACTTCCATTAGATCAGATCATAGGTTTTTCTCTTGCGGCCAAAATTCGTTCCACCTATATTGTTCTTCTATGGTCGGTAATTGTTTTATATGATCACTGAAAGGGATTGTTAGAGTAGCAACAAAACAAACCCATTATGTTCTCAAGGCCCATTTCACCCACTTCGATTCTACAAGTATGGAATCCTCCTGGCTCGAATTCCTGCAAGACGAGCGTACTGTATTTTCTGAAACCTTAATAAGAAAATGGCCAGCTCGAGATTTTGTGTACCTGGTATTGTTACTGGTTTCTTTCTCATGGTCTTATGGTCGTCCTCTTGGTCCGTACACTGAGGGACGAAACCTGATTAGGTCGATTCGAGCATTGGCCTCCAGGGAAGGTTTTAAGATTGCACAGGCAAACGAAAACATTACCAAGAGCCTGTACCAGTCAAAACGAGGAGTCCTGGAGGCCCTGATCCCCAGCATCATTCCATCCATCATTAGCAAAGTAGTGACACCCCAAAACTTCTGTGCTCCAACCTACCCTCTTGTCTTAAGTTCAATTCCCTTTTACTTCTTACTTGGTTTTGAAACCCTATAAGTGTTAAAACCTTGACTCAACCCCTGTTACAAAACTATAAGGCCCTAATCCCATGGAATCACGAGAATTTATATATATATATATATATATATATATATATATATATATATGCAGAAATTTAAAGGTATATTTGTAAGGTATATTTTTTAATACAAAATCATAAAATTTTCGGATCAAATGGATAATATTTTTCATAGGTTTAACTCTCCACACAAATATTACAAGTAGTAATGATTCCCTGGAGAGAAATCTTTCCTAATGCTAGACATGGAAAAATTTCAGATGGCGAATCGGATACTTCTATCATTGTTCTTTTCTTCAGAATATTTTTCATTTTAGGAATGCTGCTATTCCACACGAGATGAAATTGTTGGACTGTTGTCACATAGGACTGCAGAGTATCTAGAGTGAGAAATTAACAGTGTAATATATATAAAAATATATATATATATATATATATATATATTATAGTTTGGAGAAAATAGATTAGAGCTGGATTCTCTTTCTTTGAAGGAGGTTTGTGGCTAAAGTGTTGTAGTGTGTGTGTATATACATACATACATACATATATATATACATACATACATATATATATACATACATACATACATATATATATATATACATACATACATACATATATATATATATATATATATATAAAAAATAAAGAAGTCTATCGCAGTTTCTATACTTTTTGTTCACCTTTAATTTCTTGACTTAATAGTTTGTATTCTGCTAATAAATCCTTGTGAAACATGGAGTTTAGTATTATTAAAAAAAAAAAATGGAGTTTGGTGACTTAATAGCTCATTTAATATAGATAAGAAAAAAAACCACCAGAGCTAGCATTAATGACTGATAACATTGTTTACTGGTGTTCAATGCCTCAACTAATTAGGATTTTGAAGTGACCATGATCCATGGATAAGATAAACAAGACTATAATATACTATAAATCCTCTTAGTTGGATTCTTCTTCACTGCTGAAATCTTCAAAATGATATTGTAGAATGCAGCATTGATACCTAACCAAAGGAGTGAATCCTGCAATTATTTCTTCATTTCCAGACTTCAATTCAGAAAAAAAAAAGTACTACATTGTTGAGTTCTAGTCAATCATAGAATTAGTTTCAAAGTATAAGGCTGGTAAAATCCTATTGTCAACACATCCAGAGCTGGTATTTGTCTAATGGCAGAGAGCCTGAGAGGCAAATGCAACTAGTCTCTCTCCCTCCTTCCCTTCTGTGAAAGAACTTTCCTTTTTCCCTTTAGAGAAGGGATAATTCATGCTTGAAGTACGTTTATAAACAAAGTCAGCCACTTTGCAAGTTAAAATAAATAGAAAATCCAACTATGCTTGCTCTAGAAATATAGCAAAACTCCACTTTTGGCACTTTTTAACTCTCAACCACATTAAAATAGAGGTTTTTCTGCATATTCATCTGCCAGGGTGGAAGAATTTTTTTCTTTTCTCTCAAGATCCTTCATTCAATCTTACAATACGATTGGAGGGGACATTAAAATTCTGACTCCTTTCTTCCTTGATACAAGAGAGAAGCACTTAATATTTATTTGAATCTAGAATTTTTATCCCAACTTCCATCATCCAACCATTAGGCTTGCTATCGAAATTAAGGCCATAAAACTTATCAGATATTGTTGTTATAAATATAAAGTAAGAGCAATGCACCATGAAGCTTTATTCTTTGAATGTTTGTCAATATCTGCGGATTATGGGACGGAAAGAGAATTCTATAAACTTACTATAAAGGAATTTGAAAAAGGAATTGTCTCTTTCATGATAGGGTTCAAGTATATTAGAGGTGATTCTGTAAACTTACCATAGGATTTTTAAAGTGAACACCAGCTAATGTAGTTAACTGGAATTGGTGCTTTAATAGAATGGATAAGATAAGGGACATTAATTATGGAATGATATCCTGCATTACCCTGAGTGGAACTATTCTGCTGCTATATCCTCCATTTTTCTTTTGTCCTTTAAGAAAAATGACCTTCAAATTCAAACCACTAAATTCATCAAATCCTCCGGTTTGGAAATCTGCAATGCTGAAAACAAGAAAGTTCTGCTGAACCATGACATTCAGTGCACGAACTTCTACAGGACAGCATATTTTATAGGAAAGATGATCTAGAAAGTGGACTCTAATTTCTGAGATGTTTACAGCTGAGTCCATGCCTCTGTGTGTGGCTAAAAAATTAAGAGCACAAAGAGACAAACAGCATGAACAGAATAGGACAAGGGAAATGGTTTTAACTTACTTTGTTCGGTAGCTACTATGAATATATTTCCATTACAGACAAAATCTAAAGTTTGTCCCAAGTATATATTGGACATAGATTAAGGCTATAAGGTGATTGTCTTTTCCCTACCTCATTAGCCAAAAAGAAGGCCTCAAGTGAAATAAGATTTTGCTGGGTATAATCCAGAGTCCTGACTGGAGAAATATACTCAAGCGTGCATTTTATGAAGAGAAAATTACAATGTAATTGGAGGAAAGAATCCAAAAATGAAAGTCTCCACTTGTTGATATTTAATCTAGTCTAATGGACAACTCATTGTTAATCATAATTTAATCAGTTCTTGTTTCGTTGTGGTAGTGTTGAAGGTATACTTGCCGATTAGTGTCTAATATCCATGTTTATGTCGTACAAACGAAGGTTAGCAGTTTCCCAGAACTCTACATCTATATGAAAATTATTATTATTATTGATGTTGCCTCCTAAAACGACAACGGGGTAATGATTTTTACGTATTCAAGTTGCGCTAACGACAAAGAGATGCTGTTGATACGATTTCTTTCACGTGTGCCTCGTATATTCTGCAAAAACAACGGAAATCAGGGGGCGCAGGGATTTGTCCCTGCACGCGCACTCCGATGATTAAGTTAAAAAGCTGAGTTTCTGTATATATGAAGAAGAGAAATGTGTTCTTCAGAATTAAAGGGTTCAAGTGTTTTTTTCCGTCCTCCCTTCTGAGTACTCACCTGGGGTATTTATAGGTTTCTCCCGGGTCGGATCGGGCTTCACACTCTATTCGGGTTCGAGGGTGTTTTGGGTCTGAGGCCCAGGCGTGTGTCTGGGCTGCGACGGAGTCATTTGGTACTCTGTCGCGGTTTGGAACTGGACGACTTGAGGGTGAGTTCGACCTGCGGCAGAGTACCCGTGAACCTCTGCTGCGGCATATGCAACAGAGCTTTGTCGCAGTACATGCAGTAGAGCTCTGTCGCGATCTGTGCGGTAGAGGTCTATCGCGACATACAGTGTCGCACAGAGACTCTACTCAGAGTCTCTATCGCCTACCAAAGCAACTGTGTCGCGTGGATACTCTATCGCCTAGAGACTCTGTCGCTATAACAGCCACGTGGCTTATATTGTGCCTGACACGTGGCGGTCTCTGGTTGGTCGACCCTCGTACACGTGGACTTTGATGATAGGACCACTATCAATTGCTCCCCAATTCTTTATAGAAAGATATGTTTTCGGAAAGAATTTTACATACCTTTTTGAGGCCTGACTTTCACGACGCGAGCGCGTCTCCAGTTCTTACGATCTTTATGTTTTCATTGCCTGACTATAGTAACGCAATTACTCTTCAGGCTCTTACATCTCCTCTGATCTTTTACGCCTGGCCATAGTGACGCATTGCGCCTCAGGCTCTTACGGCTCATCTGATTATACGCTGGCCACAATGACGCTATTGCGCTTCAGGCTCTTACAGCTCGTCTGATTTTCACGCCTGGCCACAGTGACGCTATTGTGCCTCAGGCTCTTACGACTCGTCTGATTTTCACGCCTGGCCACAGTGACGCTATTGCGCCTCAGGCTCTTACGGCTCGTCTGATTTTCACGCCTGGCCACAGTGACGCTATTGCGCCTCAAGCTCTTACGGCTCGTCTGATTTTCACGCTTGGTCACAGTGACGCTATTGCGCCTCAAGCTCTTACGGCTCGTCTGATTATACGCCTGGCCACAGTGACGCTATTGCGTCTCAGGCTCTTACGGCTCGTCTGATTTTCACGCCTGGCCATAGTGACGCTATTGCGCCTCAGGCTCTTACGGCTCGTCTGATTTTCAAGCCTGGCCACAGTGACGCTATTGCGCCTCAGGCTCTTACGGCTCGTCTGGCAGATCTAGGCTTTTCCTTAGTGCTTGTGAATTCTTTTCTTCTACTAAGGGCACCATCTTGGGTGACAGTGCTCCAATTTCCACGGAGATCAATGCTTCAGCGCCGTATACGAGGCTAAACGGCATTTCTCCGGTCGACACCCGACTAGTGGTACGATATGCTCATAAAATACTAGACAATTCGTCCACCCATGCCCCCTTAGCTTGGTCTAACCTGGTCTTCAGCCCATGAAGAATAGTTCTATTACTGACTTCGGCCTATGGCTAACGGGAAAGGCCTCAGAATGTCCAAGCCCCATTGTGCGAATGGAATTGGCTGTATCGTACCCTGGGAGGGAGTTACTGGGGCTGTACCATCTTCATTACTTCTTCTTGAGCCACATATTTATTGGCTCTAGCAAACAGGTCGGAAAGTGTCGCCGGTTGGTCGAGGGAGAGGGATTCTTGCAACTTTTCAGACCTCGTCCCTTGCAACATTGCAGCCATGGCTACTCCTACCGGTAGATCGTCAACCTCCAAGGTTGCATCTCGGAAACGATCTACGTAGCTCTTCAAGGATTCTTTATTACCTTGTTTCAGAGTGAGTAGGTAAGTAGCGTCCTTCTTTCTCTGGCTGTTAATCATGAAGACTTGCAAAAATTCATTTCGCAATTGGTCGAAGGATGAGATGGAACTTTCGCTCAACCCATTGAACCACTTCAGAGCGTGCCCAGACAATGTGAGCGAAAAAGCCCTGCAAATAATTTCGTCTTCCCATCCATGCAGCAACATGAGGGACTCATAACTCTGTATGTGGTCATAGGGGTCTGCTTTGCCTGTGTAAGTGGCCATAGAAGGCATCTTGAACTTCTTCGGCAAAGATTTGTTCATGATCTCCGGACTGAGCGGAATCTTCCTTTTTTGACTATCATTCGGAGATACCCGTTTTCTCTTTTCCAAAATCCTTTGGACAACTTTCTCCACGTTTTTGGACCCTTGAACTGAGTATGCTCCCCTCCCTTCGGGTCTAGAAGAGTCCGACTGGTAAGCACCCCTTCCAGCGCCTCCCATTCCGGGATTTGACCTTGTGCCTTCCACGCACTCTCGGGGGTTGGGACTCTTCTGTCTTCGTCGCTCCCCGGATGTGTGACCTTCTAGCTGATACTCCCACTCGACTGGAGAGGTACTACGCCACGAGGGAGAACTCTGACGCCTGCGTAATGCGGGAGAACTCTGCCGCCTATCTGCTGCGGGAGAGCTCTGACGTCTGCGATCTGCGGGTTGGCTCAGCCGCATAACTGCTGTGGGAGAACTCTGGCGTCTGCGATCTGCGGGAGAACTCTGTCGCCTATCTGCTGCGGGTGAACTCTGCCGCCTGCGATCCGCCGGTGAGCTATGCCGCCTATCTGTCGCGGGAGAACTTTGCCGCCTGACTGCTGCGGGGGAGTTCTGTCGCCTGACTGCTGCGGCGAAACTCTGCCGCCTGCGATCCGCGGGTGAGCTCTGCGGCATAGCTGCCGCTGGAGAACTCTGCAGCCTGACTGCTGTGGGTGAGTTCTGCCGCCTGACTGCTGCGGGGGAACTTTGTCTTGTTGGGTCCGCGGCAGCATTTAGTTCTCGTAACCCTGGCGCAGGGTGATTCCTTTGAAATGTGGTAGAGTTTGGAATCAGTCCAGTGGCATTATTTTGCGCTCTTTCCCCTTGCCCAGCATTCACCATGGTGGAGGGTTCACCTCTCTCGTAGGTCTGCCTTGGGATGTTTTCTCCCACCATCTGCTGCACTTCAGGGGGTAAACTAAACTGGGGGAGAACCTCTCTGAAAAAGTTCACCATAGCCTTTAATGCTGTCTTCGTCTCCTCATTCTGACGTTTCAGAGTCTCGAATTCCTCTAGAGAAACCGAGGCCACTCTGCCACCCTTTTCATTCTGTCTTTGTCCTTGCTCTGATCTGACAGGGGGACTTACAGAATTCTGCTCCCCTGTCTCCTCCGCTGCTGTAGAACGTGTCCTCCCCATTTTAATAGGGAATCTGACTTTTTGTTTCGATTCCCACAGACGGCGCCAATTGATGTTGCCTCCTAAAACGACAACGGGGTGATGATTTCCACGTATTCAAGTTGCGCTAACAACAAAGAGATGCTGTTGATACGATTTCTTCCACGTGTGCCTCGTATATTCTGCAAAAACAACGAAAATCAGGGGGCGCAGGGATTTGTCCCTGTACGCGCACTCCGATGATTAAGTTAGAAAACTGAGTTTCTGTATATATGATGAAGAGAAATGTGTTCTTCAGAATTAAAGGGTTCAAGTGTTTTTTTTCGTCCTCCCTTCTGAGTACTCACCTGGGGTATTTATAGGTTTCTCCCGGGTCGGATCGGGCTTCACACTCTATCCGGGTTCGAGGATGTTTTGGGTCTGAGGCCTAGGCGCGTGTCTGGGCTGCGACGGAGTCATTTGGTACTCTGTCGCGGTTTGAAACTGGACGACTTGCGGGTGAGTTCGACCTGCGGCAGAGTACCCGTGAACCTCTGCTGCGGCATATGCAACAGAGCTTTGTCGCAGTACATGCGGTAGAGCTCTGTCGCGATCTGTGCGGTAGAGGTCTATCGCGACATACAGTGGATACTCTATCGCCTAGAGACTCTGTCGCTATAACAGCCACGTGGCTTATATTGTGCCTGATACGTGGCGGTTTCTAGTTGATCGACCCTCGTACACATGAACTTTAATGATATGACCACTATCCATTATTAATACGTAAAGTAAGGTATAACAGCTCAGGCCAAGTTAATGATCTGAATCTTGTGTTTACAATCTGTTCCAATCTTTTTTGTGTCAACAATGACAGTCAAATAGCAAGGTGGTGGTGTTTGATCTTATCTTGCACTGAAAACCTGACAGAAAAAAGGATAAGATTGAAGGCAAAAGCCTTGATTATCCAAAAGGATGTTGTTCTATTAATTTAAGGCCTGGCTTATTCTTGTGAGGTCCTTACCAATAAATGATAAACTGGTAGCAGATCAAGATGAAGGGCTTTCAACTTTACACCAAGAATTGGTTTAATGTAAAGTTTTTTCGACTTTTTATTATCAAAACTGCCACAGGTCGGTATGGTTTATCCCCTTGTCCTACAAGCCACACGAATGGCCATACCTAACAGTGACGTATTCTTGAGTTATCCATAATCCATGTGCAAAGTTATGAATATTAGTGTTGTAAACAAATTGAATATGAATCAACATTATTATGAATAATTTATGAATAAATATGTGTAAAAATTTATTATTATCCAACAAAAAATAAACATTAAATGATTTATAAACAAATGGATTTTAATTAAATCTTAAATAAGTTTATTTGTAAACATAGATGAATGAAACGTACATTGATATGTGATTGTTAATCTCGTGCCTGTTTGGCATCTTATTGGCAAAAGTCTTTGTCAGAATGATCTCAGGCCAAAACCTTGTATTTTTTTTTTTACTGGCTTATGCCAACAGGAAAAACGGTCTTTCCCTGTCAGATAACAATTTACTGAATTTACAGTGGAGTGATTGATTGACAATTCCTCATCCACTTTGTAATAAAGTTGATTACGAAGTATATAAATATGGAAAGCTTCTAAACTTCCATGTCAAGGAACAAAGTTTTCACTACAATGTCTATTTCTAGGTATCTGGTATGCCTTACCTTGGTGTTGCTTTTGTCTGCAGCCTCAGAGAGTCGCCCCATGATCGAGAAGGGGAATCTAAACCAAACTACGGAGGCCTTGAGACGGTACCTGAATGAAGAAGCTAAGAAGACCCAGTATGAACATGTTGAGAGAACAAGCCCCGGGGGACCTGATCAACACCATCACTTCATAAATTACTAGTTTGTAATATTGCAGTGGAAGGTGGTCTCTTCTTAAGTGGACTTCTTGATGTTTTTCTTCTTCTTTCTATCTCTTGAATAAGGAGGAAAAACATCAGAATGGATTTCACCTAAAAGAAGGGACAAGACAACATTGTTACATGCCTGCTACATGTGAAAATTTTCTTTTCATGTGACCTTTTGTAGGTTTATCTGTGCTTGTACTATCTTTAACAGAGGTTAATGAATGTTTTGACTTCTCACTTTTTATGTTCCCATAAGATATTCTAAGTAATTCCCAGATAATTTGAGTTTGATATGTTGAAAAAAAAAAAGAGAAAATAAATGCCAAATGCAACATAAGGTAACAGGAAAGCTAGCATTCAGCAACCATTTAAGTTCAAAACTGCATATTCTGAATCTTTTGATTCTTGTTTAATAATGATTGCAGTATCTATCAGTTAAATTCTAATTAAGAGCCGCCATACATTTCAAAGTGGAAAATGCATGCAGAGGAGATGTCTAGATTTCTTATATTTAGGCAGTTGAATACCAACAGGATCGAGCAATAGATGGCATACGATATAAATCAAGTTTCATATAGCATTAACCTGATCAAGACATAATATTTTCTTTAAGAATTCAAGGATTCAGGCCTTGAGCCCTGTCTTAAGAAAGAACATAACCTTACTTTCTGTACTGCATGAACTGTTATCATACATCTGTAGCTTCCATGCTTAATAGGATTAAATGATACTGTTGCCTGCTGGGGAAAAGCTGTTTTCTGTTAAATATGAAAAGGAGAGGTCACTGGTTGGACTACTGGAGTGTTATTTGTTAATTAATCTCAGGCAACGCATGAATGTAAGAAGAAGATTAAGGTTCAGCACCAATCAAATGGAGCATAAGGAATTGGAAAATAAAAGTCCAAACAAGTTTAGCTTCTAATTAGTATGATAAGATATATGAATTCAGATAATGTGTAAAAATAAAATATATATATCTTGAATTGGATTCTAGGTATGGAGGGTTTGTAGTATTCAAGAATTATTTATATCATTCTGTAAAGCATGCGATTAGGACTCAGCGTTGAGCCTAAAAGCCTAAAGCAGTGCCAAGTTGGATAAGCAGACCTAATACAACAAAAAGCAGCAGAAATTGCCAAATTGGGAATCAAATAGGTGCTGCTGTGTTATATTAATAAACCCTGAGGAAGGACACTACCCTAACACGTAAAGTGGGCAAACACGCATTCATTTTTCATGAGTCACTGAGTTTGGGATCAACAAGAGACAAAAACCAAATGCAAGAATGACTTCAATGAAATTTGGCCTTATTTCCTTTCTTGTCCTGTAGTTCAAGTATTTTTGTATCTCTTTAACATTTTTACTTTCAGGGGTTGCCAACTTTGTCCTTGTTTTGTCTTTTTGAGTACCGCCCCAAATCCATCCTTGGATTTTAGGAGCCCAGGATGACTGTGCAGAGCAAGTTTTAATGGGAAATCAATGATCAATCTCTCTCTCTCTCTCTCTCTCTCTCTCTCTCTCTCTTTCTCTCTCTCTCTCTCTCTATATATATATATATATATATATATGTATGTATGTATAGCAGGTTATGCTCTTGTGGGGACAGTAGACAGATGCTTCAGCCTTTATGCAATTTGAGGGGTAAATAAAGTTATCAGGTACTGGAAGGAAATTAATCTATAAACCTTTCAGAAATCAAAAACAAAAATCCCTACAGGATTTTCCAACTTGCTTACTCTACACCATTATTTCCTGAGCTGTGAATCTTGGACTTTTGCCATGAATTTCCAACTATATATATGAATGAGATTATGTTACCATAAAATGCCACTAGCCATTGATATCCCTTCTAACTACTGCTGATCAGTTTCCTTGTATTCAGTACGTTCAGCTTAGAAATGCCTAATTCAACCATCATGCAGGCTTCACTAGTCATTTTACTCATTTTATCGGCAAATGCAATTAATATTGTAGAGGCAAAGAGTTATGCTGGGCGTAAGACTATGCAGAAAAGGATTGACAGCCAAACCATTATCCATGCATTGGCTGCAGGCTATAATTTGTCCGCAATGAAGCATGACAGGAGGGTATTGACGGATGCAACAAGAATTTCCCCAGGAGGGCCAGATCCACAACATAACTAGCTACCTCCCAACGCAACAGCTGCATTGCCCTAGAGATCAGGCTTGAAAGGACAATGTGGTTGCCTGGTTGGGATAGCTCTGTTTGTCAGTTTCAAATAATTTCTAATAAGAACTGTGAAACTTCGATCATTGAGATGTTATCGTACTCATAATGGAGCATCTCTCATCCGAAGAATATATAGCTTATTAAATAGCGGCTTGACAAGCAATATATATATATATATATATATATATATATATATATATATAGCTTATTAAATAGCTGCTTGACAAGCAATATATATATATATATATATATATATATATATATATATATATATATATATAGAGAGAGAGAGAGAGAGAGAGAGAGAGAGAGAGAGAGAGAGAGAGAGAGTATTAAGTAGTTGTCTGTAATTGGACTAAGTTTTGAGTAGTTCAAGAGAAGTTTATGTCAGTTGAAGTACAAGTTATGTTAATTAGATTCTCATGGAACTTTCTATCAATTAATTATGTTGATTAAAGAAGTATGCAGTTCTGGATTATGCACATTAGTATCATTAATCCAAGACTGAAGTTCTGGATTATGCACATTAGTATCATTAATCCAAGACTGAAGTTCATATTCCATCTTAATTACTGAAATCAAGAGAGAAATGAAAAATGATACATGCAGGCATACTTTCCAAGAACAGCTCTTGTGTTTGTCCGGGAAGTTTCTGTTCCCTCAAGTCTTCACAAATTGCTTGCAAATCAAGCTTGAAGTAGCCAATGTTTCTTGACAGGCACAATAGATGAACCACAATACTGATTAATGTTTGCTTAACATTTCTTTAAGGTACAAGACACTGACATTACATGGGAAAGCTAGTAGATTTGCTTCATGGTGTTTGAATGATATTCTGCTTATGTTTTTGCTTTCTTGAAGATTACCAAGAAAAGTCCATTAGGGTTGCCCTGCCGTCCAGCCCAAACTGTAAGGCAGGTGGATCAAACCCATATAATAAGACTAGCCCATTAGGCTTGGGCACATAGCATGCAATTGATGCAACAGCAGCCCAAATTGTTCCTAGTCACTCACAATGTAGGATAGCAAAACTGGTAATGCAAGAATTTGGGTTCACTGATGTTGCAATCAACGTGTTCCCCTGGACGGGTGCACATGCTTCTTGCTATTTAACATCTGCTGGGTGAGGGGAGAGAGAAAGCAGCGGGCTAAAAAAGGTAAAGGAACTTATTTAATCACGGGAAGCATGTTAGGCAGCTAACTGAAATATCAGATAATCTCTGAGAACAAAACACAATGGAAAGTAGGTTCAATTGTTCATATGATAACAGAGATGTAGGAATTCTCTTTTTCTTGACAAAAAAGAAAGAAAGTATAATCCAAATGAATTTTCATTTGACGAGTACATGCCCTTTGGAAATAAAAACAACATCTTGTTTATAGAAGCTTCAAATGGAAAAGTTCAGTCAATATTCAAAGCCTGAGACACTCCGCAATTGCTCAAGACCATAGTTTTCAACCTTTAGGACTCAACTTGCATATGTCTGAGGTATTACTAGTCTTAAAATGGCTATGAATTGAAAAACGTACTCAAAAGAGCCATATGTAATGGAAAACCAAACAACTTGCTCCTGTTTTCCGATCTGGTGGCCGCTTATTTTATTCCCCGCAGCATTATTCCCTAGCATGAGTCCTAAATATTCCCACCCCAAAACCTTATAATAATCAAACACAGTTCGAAACCGACAGCTATACCATAAATCATACAACAGATAAATCTAAACTTGGTTTTAACTTAATCCTGCTTTTCCAACTCTAAACCCCACCAAAGCCGGCCAATGAACTTGACTTTTCTAGCATCCATGCCTTTTGCCTCGACACCAGCCCATTGTTAATCAAACCCACTTTCTGTTCACAGAACTGGTATTAATACCTCCATCAAATCTTCAAAAACCCAGCAATTTAATTCAATTTCAATAGTTTCTAAACATCGCTTATTTCATAAGGTTCCCTACTCTTCCTTTTTAATTACAAAAAACTTCCACTGCATGGATGCTGTTCACGGAATCGGTTCATCAGCTCATCCCAATTCTTCACCTCCTCTGGTTCATCTAGGTTGCTCGAGTGGCACCCTGGGACGCCACTTGGCAAGGCGGCTCGTGGAGATTGGTGTGAAGGACGTGTTTTCAGTTCCTGGTGACTTCAACTTGACCCTCTTAGATCACCTCATAGAAGAACCTGAATTGAACTTGATCGGATGCTGCAACGAGCTTAACGCCGGATATGCAGCTGATGGCTATGCCCGTGCTAAGGGCGTGGGGGCCTGCGTTGTGACTTTCACTGTTGGAGGCCTCAGCGTGATTAACGCCATTGCTGGTGCTTATAGTGAGAATTTGCCAGTGATTTGCATAGTTGGAGGGCCTAATTCTAATGACTACGGGACCAACCGGATCTTGCATCATACTATCGGGTTGCCTGATTTTAGCCAGGAATTGAGATGCTTTCAAACAGTCACCTGTGCCCAAGTAAGTTAAAGGAAGCTTTTTTCATTTATATTCATAATAAATATGATGTCTTCATGCAATTCTTTAACATACGTGAGTATGAATTTGCTTCTATGGTTCACGGTTGCAATTCTAAGTTGAGTAAGTTATTAATTGATAATGTTGTGTTGGTGATCTTATATGATAGGCAGTGGTGAGTAACTTGGATGACGCACATGAGCTTATAGATACTGCGATATCAACTGCTTTGAAGGAAAGCAAGCCGGTTTACATTAGTATCAGCTGTAATTTGCCCGCAATTCCTCATCCAACATTTGCTAGAGAGCCAGTGCCCTTCTTTCTTGCTCCAAGGTAAAGTTTTTCTCTGACTTCTTATTTTACTTAATTTACATTGTTGAGATGGGCAATTGGAAAATGAGTACTTTGTCTTTTATTCATCTAAATGAGGAAGAATTTATATGCTTTATGATGATCATAACCTGTCTTTCTTGTATTACTGACAATGATATATAGTTGACTTGGTGAATGAAGGCTATTTGAAGCTAAGGAAGGAACCTGGCCTAAAGAAAAGAGAAATATTAGTTTATATAGATGAAATGGATGAAACATTTTTAAATTTGAATTAAAAACTGTGATGTTGTGGTTTTGCAGTACAATTACAAAAAGTTGGGGTAGATGCAGATTTTGTTGGAAAACTATACATGGCTTAGCTCAAGTAATACGACTTATTCTAGCATTAGCTAATCTTTATAGGACGTCTAGGTGCAATCAGTGCTACCTGCATGTATCAGAATGGTGCTATGCGGAGAGAACAGTATTTTATTGGCATTCCTTAGAAATACTGGTAGTGTTTTCCATTTGTCCAAACTTATGAGAAAATGCCTTTGATTACTGAGTGTACTTTTCATCCATTAGAATGGCCCGTTGAATAGATATTTGTTTCAAATATGAATGAAACCAAGTTGCATTCTCGTGATGCTCATTCTTAACAATTTTATGCAGGACAAGCAATCAATTAGGATTAGAAGCAGCTGTGGAAGCTGCTGCTGATTTTCTGAACAAAGCTGTGAAGCCTGTCCTTGTGGGTGGACCCAAATTAAGGGTTGCTAAGGCGCAAGAAGCCTTTGCAGAGCTTGCGAATGCTAGTAGTTATCCAATTGCTGTGATGCCCTCAGGCAAGGGATTGGTGCCAGAACACCATCCAAACTTTATTGGAACATATTGGGGTGCTGTTAGCACCAGCTTTTGCGGGGAGATAGTGGAATCTGCTGATGCTTATGTTTTTGTTGGCCCGATCTTCAATGATTACAGCTCTGTAGGTTACTCTTTGCTGATCAGGAAGGAGAAAGCAATCATAGTGCAACCTAATCGTGTGACCATAGCCAATGGTCCTTCTTTTGGCTGGGTTTTCATGGCCGACTTCTTAAGTGCATTGGCCAAGAAACTGAAGAGAAATAGCACTGCCTTGGAGAACTATAGGCGAATCTTTATCCCTCCGGGCATGCCTCTGAGGCATGGGGATGATGAGCCTCTGAGAGTCAATATTCTCTTTAAGCACATTCAGGTGGGCACTGAGGTCATGACTTGAAATTATCCTCTGCGCTATTTGGAGTTCAGAATATAGATTTACTAAGGAAATGAACATATGAGATTTATTAGCCCTTTAGGAGGCCTTCATATGGAATAATTAATATGGTTAACTAACAAATACACTTAAGTGTGTGAGACATGCCAAATTGGCCCTTACTGCTTAAATTTCTGTTTCTTGGAAGGTGGAAACACTTGCTTTAGTTTATACTGTAACATTCTTATCCTTTGTTCTTTCCTCTAACTATATCTGTAAGAGCTCTATGATATCTTAGTGATAATGTGAATCATATAGACTTATTAATGCATAACCAGATTTGGGCACTTCATTGATTCTTGTTTCTTTCTTTCTTTTACCTTATTTGTCTGATTTATTGGTTGACCTTGTTTAACAGGGGATGCTAAGTGGGGACTCTGCAGTTATTGCTGAAACTGGAGACTCATGGTTCAACTGTCAGAAGCTCCATCTTCCAGAGAACTGCGGGTAAGCCAGATCATCTCAAATGGTACATTTCCTTGAGTATCTAATGAGACTCATGTATGTTTATTTTGCAGCAGATAAATATTTATTTTTATTGCTTGCAGTTATGAGTTCCAGATGCAGTATGGATCCATCGGTTGGTCAGTTGGTGCCACACTTGGATATGCTCAGGCTGCTAAAGACAAGCGTGTGGTTGCTTGCATTGGTGATGGTAGTTTCCAGGTGAGTGATAATTTTCATTCAGAACTTCAATGACACATTTGGGGGTAGCCACAAAAATTTGAAATAACGCTCTTATAGAAAAGGATTTTAGTGGTAAAAGGTGGAAATTTCTAATAATGAAAGTGATTTTTACTGTTTCAATTCATTGACATGGTTGTGAAGCAACTGAATTAGTGCTTTTCAAGAAACAGTATATGATAAACATAAGAGAAGATGAATCTTCTCTAGAACAGTCATATACTGCAATATTTGCTTGGAAGTTGGAAGTATAACAGGTAGCATCTATATTTGAATAAGCTAAAACGATTTTTCTTTCACATATTCAGGTGACAGCTCAAGATATTTCAACAATGATCCGATGTGGACAAAAAAGCATTATATTTCTTATCAATAATGGAGGCTATACAATTGAAGTTGAGATTCATGATGGCCCTTACAATGTTATCAAGAACTGGAACTACACTGGCCTTGTTGATGCCATCCACAATGGTGAAGGCAAATGCTGGACAACCAAGGTTAAGAACTTACCATAAATAATTAAATGCCCAAAAAGCCAGCTTAATCAAGAGGATACAAAATATCGTCATTAATTGTTCTGTTCTACCATTAGGCTGTAGTTAGCTAATACTTTAATTGTTAAATGTAGGTGCGGACGGAGGATGAACTAATAGAAGCGATTGCCACAGCAACAGGAGCAAAAAAGGATTCATTGTGTTTCATTGAAGTTCTTGCACACAAAGATGACACTAGCAAAGAGCTGCTGGAATGGGGATCTCGAGTTTCCTCCGCTAACAGCCGTCCTCCAAATCCTCAGTAGTGATGTTGATTCTGAATGTTTAGGAAAGGCAAATTTGAAGCATCTTAAGCTTGAAATAAGATGGAAGGACAGAATTGCTTGGCCTGGATGAGATTTCTGTCAACCTTGTTGCTGCATTATGCTTTGTATATTGTAGCAATTTGCTCTGAGTACTCCTTGTTTACATGTTGAGCCTTTGCAGTCATAACTAGGATTAGTTAAGGATAAAGCTGGGTCAAAATAATAAAGCTTGCATTCCTTAACTATGTCCAGTGTTTTGGAAGTCTATTGAAATTAACCGTCACTTTGTAACAATGAAAGAACCCTGGGAAAGCTCAAAAATAAGTTTTCAGTTTCCAAGCCAAACCATCTTCTAGAATGGCTTTTAGCATGTTCCTATGAATAGCAGAATCCGATGAGGATTTTGTCTTTTTTCCTGCCAACAATAGTGGCTCTTGAAATTTTCAACAACACTAGGAAATCTGGTTTGCTATGCTCTTTATGGGATTTCCAGAAAACATATTTCTGCTTAGAGTTTTCCAATTTTAACATTACAACTTGAATGAAACTGTCAAGTGAATCTTTGTGTATCTTTCAAAACTTGAAGCCGTTGCATTTGCCAGGGCAGGGTAGAACAATACAAGCAAGGGAAGCAGAGAAAAGAGCAACCAACAAAAATTTTGGACAATGACAACATTGTGTATGGTCTGTTCTTGTAGTTGGCAAGCTGTCACCTTCTTCTTCTAGTTTTCCATAGTCACAGAGTTTCAGTCACTTTCTATCAGTGCATTTTCTTGCACACAGAATCTCTAAAGATTGGGTGCTGCCCTGCCAGGAAGAACCTTAATAAGATGTCCACATGTTAAAATTTCATTCACAGTATCGAACTCCTCGAAATCCGCAACTTTTTTTTCTCTTATTTTCAAAGCCTCTCCGTTTTCTCGGTTCTCATTACTCGATTTTTCCTTCCAAACTTAGCCATTTACTCGCCCTCCCTTCTACCTCAAATGAAAATTAGCATCTTGAGAACTGCAGGGGCTGCGGTAAAGAAGGCCACGGCTGGGTCACAGAGCCCATGTGCATTTACCCATCTCCTGAGTCGGTCTTACTATTCCACAGGGTACCCTGAAAGGAAAGTTGCGATATTGGGAGCGGCAGGGGGTATTCGACAGTCATTGGCTCTGTTAATGAAGCTAAACCCATCCGTCTCTTCCCTTTCTCTATATGATATTGCCAACACACCCGGTGTTGCCGCTGATGTCAGCCACATCAAGTCTCCTGCTCAAAGTCCTTTTTCTTCTTTTTCTTTACATCCCTTTCTTTTAATTTTATGTTCTTTCAGAAATCAGCTTTCTTTTCTTAATATATATTTATATATATGAATTCTTTTACTAGTATATATCAATTATGTAATTCTGTGAAAGTGAAGAAGAAGGGTAATGTTTTCTCGATTCAAGTTCTTGCTTTTAGGGAAGCTTTTCACTTTTGTATTGTTTTTGTTTTTTTGGCTGTTAGGTTACAGGCTATGCAGGTGAAGAACAGCTGGGTAAAGCATTGGAAGGATCTGACCTTTTGATTATTCCTGCGGAGGTTCCAAGAAAGCCTGGAATGACCCGTGATGATCTTTTCAACATCAATGCTGGAATAGTGAAATCCTTATGCGCAGCCATTGCTCAATATTGTCTCAATATGAGTCCCTTTGTCCCCCATCCCATGATTATATCTTGCCTTTGCGTATGCTTATGATTTTCGTACTTCTTTTTGGGTTAGGCACTGGTCAATATGATAAGCAATCCAGTGAATTCAACAGTCCCTATTGCTGCTGAGGTTTTCCAAACAGCAGGGACCTATGATGACAGGAAGTTGTTTGGTGTGACTACAGTTGATGTGGTCAGGGCTCAAATTTTCTATGCTGGAAAGGCTAAATTGCCTGTGGGCGGTATTATTTATCTTCTTCCTTTGAGTGCTTTGTAAATCCCCTTTTATTTGTACTTATGTTGCCAATAAAATGCAAGACCACATGGAAAGTTTATAGTATTCAGGAAAAACTGATTCCTGCTATTGTCCTTGTTTATTGCTTATTGCAGATGTTGATGTACCGGTAATTGGTGGCCATGCTGGCATCACCATCCTCCCACTCTTTTCTCATGTCTCTCCTTTTTTCCCTCCCTTTGTATGTTTGTCTTGTTTGTACTTTGGTTTTTCTACATGTCAAATTGGATTTTTTGTTCTTTTGGTTTGATTATGGTTACTGGTTTTTCTACTTTGTTGTTTATGTATGAATGCATTGACCACACCAAAAGCTAACTAGCGGGATGATGACATAATGGCTCTTACTAAGCGAACACAGGATGGAGGAACTGAAGTTGTTGAAGCAAAAGCTGGAAAGGGATCTGCAACACTGTCAATGGCGTAAGTATTTACAGCAGTCATCTTGTTTTCTGCCATGATTTCTTCATTGGTAATTAATTGCCTACACTCTCTTTATCCCTTCAGTTATTAACTGGTTATTCCTGGAAAAATGAAAATGAGTGCTGACAGTTTGTAAATTACTTGTGCCATCTTTGGAGAGTTTGTAAACTATGGTTGCGGTGAGATTACCATGGCCAGAAATCATTGCTTGTTTTAGACGAAGCTGCATATAAAAGATAAATCTTACCCTGTTGTAGCACTTGTTCTTAAGTAGCAGAATGCATTCTCCATAATATGTTTTAACTGCATGAGCTCTTGACCATTGGTTTACTCATTATCCCTTAATCACTAGAAGCAAGCAGAATAGGGTTTTGGGGACGAAAATCATTTTTATCCTTTTGGTGCTGAAGCTTTCCAAGTAATTTTGAATTGATTATATATTCTGGTAAAAACTAATTGATCTTATTTTCTCTATATATGCTGGTCTGTTTTTGCTGATGCTTGCATAAAGGGGCTCAATGGAGTCCCAATTTTCATCGAGTGCTCTTTTGTGCAATCGAGTGTCACTGAATAGCCATTCTTTGCCTCCCAGGTGACCAGATAAAAGCTACTGCAACTTTTATGTTTTTTTATTTCATTATCTTTTGGTTGATAATGACAATCGTGACTAATAAAGATAATATATGGCCCTGACACATAGGTTTTGTTAACTTTATATCATCAGAACTTAAGTCAATTATATTCAAATAGAATTCATCCAAATATGAGTATGTTTGCAATGTCAGATAACTATGAATCTCTATGGCATCTCATGAATTGCTACTTTCTTTTGGTTTCAATGTTCATCTTGGCCGATGCAGTTCAATTTGTTATCTTGAATCTTTGATAATTAATAGGTATATAGCCAGTTAATTCTTTTTAATTTATGTTTTGCTACAAATTCCTTTTATTCTATAAGTTTGGCGTCCATTTATTTGTAAGAGTGGTAAACCCTAATTTGTGGAAAGTTGATTATTTGTGGAAGTTTCAGGATCAACATATGACTACTGAGTCTAAATACTATCTTTGATTAATAACTACCAAGTGGGTTGAAAAATAATGCCAGTTAACCTAGACCAATTGACGACGACTATAACTTCTTTTAAAACGTTAAGTAGATGGTTTCAGGAGATATCATTGATGATAGTCAAATCAGATGTGTGAAATCATCGAATAGTTGGCATTAGTAGGTTGTGCATTATTGTGTTAACCTATAGACTAGAACTCTTGTAGTGGGACTAATTGCTATTAAATGACAACATTGGGATCCCTATCTGCTAATCTTGTTTTATATATTAGTTTAGTTTTAGTATTCGCGTGGACTTTCCTTTTGGATTGTTTATCTAAGCTCAATTTTGCATATAAAAATTGCAGGTAAAACTGGGCAAGGATGGCTATGAGCAAGTCTTTGGACTCAGACCACTTTCTGAAATTGAAAAACAGGGCCTTGAGAATCTCAAGCCAGAGCTGAAAGCCTCTATTAAGAACGGAATTAAGTTTGCCAACCAAAATTAAGTGGATTAATTAGAAGATTCTGATCACATTCATGATTCCTGGTTTTTGTTGCCCGTTTATAGTTTTGCTTTCATGCAAGAGATATTGCGTTGTCAGGCAATTTTTGCTGTGGGGTTTAGAAGAGAACCTGCAGTACCTATCTGGGAATCCAATTTGACAATGATGTTGCGTACATTAAGGTTTCCATTTGAAATCTCAAGGGCAAGATCCATGTTTTTGTCAGGAACCACTCTATCATACAGTTTAAAAATGACAGGAAACATTTTGAGCCGTTGCGATTCCAATCCCGATGTCGACCTCCTGCTGGTAAGCTTCCTAGGATTATTTTCACAGTTTCATCTGATTTAGCTTAACCTTAACATAATCAATGGTAAGAAAGGCTTTATCGATGCCAGTGGCAGTAGCATAATGAAAGGCTGTCTACCGGTTAGTACTTTTCATTTCACTTCCCCTTCTTAGTTCTCAACCAATAACAGATCAGATCTTGACTATCTAGCAGGATGATATTATCATATATTATATCATTTACTCATGATTTTGTCATCACAGTTCAATTTTCATCGCAACATCCATTGGAGTCTTGAGTCTCATTTTCTTAACAGTAACAGTTATATGGTAGAATCCTGTTTGCATTTATTCCTATTAATTCATGCTCTTTTATTGCATTGAAAATCATGCTATAATAGAACAACGTAGATCTCATTTATTGTATAGGCAGAAAAAATAAGGATATTAAAGAGGGAAAAATCCATTACTAGTAAGAATAAACCAGTCTTCAATGTTGTAAGAAGCTCAATAAATAATATTTTAAGTTATTACTCTTTAAGCAAATATATATTGGACAGTCTTGAAATGAATACAGTAACAATGGCATGGGTTAATTTGACATCATGCTAATCACAATCACTTTCTCCATGTATGGTTGACCGATAAGGTGAAGGGAGCTTTATGTTTAGGGCAAACCATCATAAATTTGGAATCAAAGCAAGATAGGAGTAAAAAAAGAGAAAATATTATTTTTTGTGCAGTTATGAGTCCCAAATGGGACCGAAGGCTGGAATTCCTGCTCCCTTGCAAGCATTGACAACATCTCTGCTTCCTTCTGGATTGCTTGTAACAATGACCACATCGGCTCCCCACTTCTTAGCAGCACCAACACTCATCTGAGACACGTTTGGACGGCCTAGCACAGCAGTATCATGGACCATTACCTTCTCCTTAGGATGCCCGCTTATCATTTCTTTGATTTCTTTTCCGAAGTTCTGCTCAATACCATTGGCCACCCAAAGCACGCTTACTTCAGCTGAGCATGGCTGCAAAAGGAATGACAAATACACGCAGATTCCTGAACCTGTTGCCACCAGCAAAACCCTGTCATACATGTTGACTAGATAAGGCAAGCCAGCAAAGTGCACTTGTCGAGCCCACAAAAGGCTTGGTGGATTTGAGACCAAGGATTTTGTGAAGTCGCCAACTGCACCAGCAAGCATCATGTGCTCAGTTTTTCCGTCAGAAACGATTCGAAGGCCACACCTCTGCAGCTCAAAAATCTCACTGGGCTTTGCATGTTTCTCTCTTAGAACAAGAACTATCGAAGTTATTGCAAGACGGAAATTACTAAAAGAGCTCAAGAAGGCTAGTGAAGTTGTGTATGTGCTGTGCTCTTCATGCAAAACAAAGTTGACTATTTGTAGGCCTTTCTCAAGCATGTTTGACCCTGCGCATCAATGATGAAAAATTTAGTTTCCAAAAATTGAAAACAAGAACAGAAAAGGAAAAAAATGAACGACGCCCTTCCTCTGGGAATAGAATAACTAGCTAGCCAGGAGCACTTTTAATTCTCCATGGCCATGGGTCTTTGCTGCAGTTTCTTTGAAGTTCTTCTTAACGATGACTTTCATAAATGATTAGCATAAACGCGAAAAAGGATATTCAACTCTTTTATCTTGTTTACTATATTTGGGATTTTCCATGCTTTACGAAGCTAGCAGACTGCCCAAATAACTTATTGTAAAATATTTCAACAGAGAAAAATAAAAAGGCAGTAAATTACAAATAAAATGTCTAAAATCCATAACTATGGCCTATGTTTTCCATTAAAGCGGGAGAGACCATGTCATGATGACAGGAGCATTGAGACGTTCAAAATTCATTGTAATGACAGACGATCGTCCAGGTGCTATGACAAATGCTTCATCGCATTTGCAATGCCATATGAAAAGGATTATATACAAGCCTCTTTATTTGACGGACCATGTCAATTTAGATTTACAATCAATTGAAAATATTATCATGACGTCCATCATATCAATTTCAAAGCTTGCACCAGCATGGTTGCATGCGACTAAAAAAAAATTAAAGAATACGAGAGGCAAGTCATGAGCTAGCTAATTAATTTCCCTTCCAAGTTGCAACATAATTGCTCTTATCAGTTGTCATTGTTATCGATGCAACTATTTTGATAATGGTATCCCTTCTGAGAATTCCATTTCATATTTGGATGAATAATGCCAATACAAATACATTAGTGGTGTAAAATGTTGATGATTATTTGAGATAGAACAATTTTGAGAAGTCAAAATTCTCTCATTTGAAATATTATGTAACTGAAAACAAAGAATAATAAAATGGAAGCATCAAAATTTTCATTTCGACATGATTTCGATGCTTAAATCAGTAATAGATTAAAAAAATAATAACAACCAAATAAAAAAGTATAACAAGAAGTAAATAACAATAGACAGAAAATATTTACTATGCATATTTTTATCTTCTTTATATAACTTATTAGTTAATACTATTTAAGAATAATTAAGATTCTATATCCATGTAATGTATCCATATAAAATATTGCTGAAGAAATCTCATTAAATAAAAATTTTATTTAATAAGAATCTTTTTGACGTGAGATCAATATTTGATTAAGGATGGTTCTTTTATAAATTTGCTTGCAATGGAAGTATTAAACCTTCCTAAATATTAAGCTAAATGTCCAAGCTAAATATGGCATAAATCAACCATTGCTTTTCCTTTCTTTTTTTTTCCTGAAATTTTCCTTTCGGGTTTTGAATCTAGAAGAAATCATACCCTACATTCACTTGCAAAGCCTAGAAGAAATCATACCCTACATTCACTTGCAAAGCCTTTCCAACTCACGCAATTCTATATATATATATCAAGTCGATTGAGAATGATAGGAAGTCCTTGCACCCTTAATGTAGGAAATGATTAAAAAACCTTTTGTCGATGGAGCAATTACTGATGCAACCAGTGTACGTCGGACCAAAGAGTTACACTCTAACCATTGTTTTTATGCTATAGATAGTGGTATAATCGCCAAGGTTGCTTGAAGCAATTTAATGCATTCGCAAAGTATCATAATTATCAGCTCAAACAAGCCCCGGATACCTTGAGCTAAAAGCATCTCCATGCGAGGGTTATTTATGCTGATTACTATGGTGCGGCCATGCGTTTTGTTTCACCCCCTACTACACTAGGTCAGTTTTTCTAAATTCCCTTAATTTTCAATATATGATTTTGACATGGGTAATTGAAGTGAGTGTTGTTTACATATTTTGACCAAGGATTTTATGGTGGGACTCTAAAAGCATGCTGTGGAGGTGGTGGTCTTCAATTACTCGCGAGCTAGGTGTGCGGTCACAATGGATCTGAAGCAAGCCAAAATCCATCTATTTACTCCAATTGGGATGGAATTCATCTAACTGAGGCAGCTTATCGACACATAGCCTTGGCATTGTTTGACCAATGGCATTTGTTTGCATCCTCTCCCCTTGAGATTGGGTGAAATCAAACCTCCACTACATTAATAAACAGTCAAGGGTTTCATTTAGATGAAAGAACAAAATTCCTTTTCATGTATAAACCGTACCGGCTCATTTGATTTGCTTTATAAATCTAGTCTCAATTTGGAAATCATGCGAAAAGAAGTAAAGAACTATATTTTGGTTAGCTAAACTTTTAATTGAGATGGATTTACTAAGATATTGAAATTTAATCTGATTAGTTATATATATTAACAAAGAATAAGGTTATTGTCAATGGTATCAATCATTTCTGCTGATAAATATTTACTTAAAGAATAAATTTAATCTCAAATAAAAATAAAATAAAATAAAATAAACTTGTCGACGGTACTGCTGCATTAGGTCGTCCAAATGTGGCGAAGATAAAGCGTGGGAATTGCCAAATTTGGAAAGCCGAATCAAACCTTGAGAAAATAAATTAAGTCATAGAGACATTTGTCAAACGCATTGGGTGCTGCTGGAATCCCAGCTTTTGTTCCCATTTTGGGACCAGACCAAACTCCAAAGTGATATAGGTTCCAGAATATATTTCTGGCGTTTTCCTATATTTAACTTGCATAATGTATTTGTCAGCGCGCGTATTAAACTCAAAACTCAAACTGACGGAATTGTCAAAGTTTGAATAAAATCAAGACGTCCTAATAACAGCTTTGACTATTATGATATTATCATATATTATATCATTTAATCTTGGTTTTGCCATCACGCTTCAATTTTTATCTCACCATCCATTGGAGTCTTGAGTCTCATTTTCTTTACAGTAACAGTTATTAGGTAGTAGAGTCCTGTTTGCTCTTACTTATTCCTATTAATTCATGTTCTTGATCCACTTAATTACTTTGAAAATCATGCTACAATAGAACAATGTTGATCAGATTAAGTAATTGATGTAGGCTGCAAGATTTTTTTTTTATCATCAGCTCAATAAATAATAATATTTCAAGTTCTTACTCTTTAAGCAATTTATATTGAAATTAACAGGGTAGTAATGACAAGGGTAAATTTGACATCAGGCAAATAACAATCACTTTCTCCAAGTACGGTTGACCGATATGGAGAAAGGTCCTTGGAATAAGAAAGTAACAAAATTATTTATTGTGCCGTGCGATCGATTATAGAAGTTAGGAGTCCCAAATAGGACCGAAGGCCGGAATTCCTGCTCCTTTGCAAGCATTGACAACGTCTCTGCTTCCTTCTGGATTGCTTGTAACAATGACCACTTCAGCTCCCCATCTCTTAGCAGCATCAACACTCATCTGAGACACGTTTGGACGGCCTAGCACAGCAGTATCATGGACAATCACCTTCTCTTTAGGATGCCCGCTCATCATTTCTTTGATTTCTTTTCCGAAGTTTTGCTCAATACCTTTGGCCACCCAAAGCACGCATACGTTAGCTGAGCATGGCTGCAAAAGGAATGACAAAAACACGCAGATTCCTGAACCTGTTGCCACCAGCAAAACCCTGTCGTACATGTTGACTAGATAAGGCAAGCCAGCAAAGTGCACTTGTCGAACCCACAAATGGCTTGGTGGATTTGAGACCAAGGATTTTGTGAAGTCGCCAACTGCACCAGCAAGCATCATGTGCTCAGTTTTTCTATCAGAAATGATTCCAAAGGCATGCCATTCTGAGAAGGGAGACGGACTGATTCTGCCTAATATACCGGATTTTATTCCTCCCTCAAACTTGATAATGGAGGCATGCCCAGAAGGAGCAGAAATCTTGACAGGCACGCGTCTTACTGTCAACCATGGGATAATAATTAGGATGGTGATGGCTAATGTGAACCAAAACTCTTGACGTTTGATCAACCTTGAACCAAGTTCTTTTGAGTAGGATTTGGTTATTGGATCATAGGAAATTGTAAGGATAATAAAGGCCCAGAGAAGACCGAGAGCAGTCCAACCGGCGAATCTATGAATCCTTTCAAAGACGTTGTGATGGAGATGGCGGACTAGAGGAAATGCGGCCAAGCATGAGAGGCAGAGAAGGGAAAGAATAGTAGAGGCTACACCAATGATCTCAGGGGAAGTGTTTTCTCTGTCTTTGAGAGTAAGAACTAAGGCATATATGAGCCATGCAACAGAAGATATTCCACAGCTACTGTGTATCCCACCAAGACTTTGGAGGAGGGAGGTCGTAGCAGTCTTGATAGGGAGAGGTACCCAAGACCTTCCCAGCACCTTGACTGCAAGCCAAAAGACTATCCGCAGGAAGGCCTCGCTTCTGCAGAGTGTCAAAGCAAGAATGTTGCTAATGGAGAAAAGGGCAGCTCTATTTCTCGCATATGGAAAGTGTCCAGTAATAGCAAGCACCAAACCAATGATGTTCAGGGTTAAGCAGACCACAAAGAGTCTTTTGTAAACAGTAAACAGCCCTTGGTCAAGCAAAATGACTGATAATCTTGATTCTTGCTTGCGAGCTGGCTTGGGTGTTTGTTCACGTTTGCTTGCGGATGGAAAAATTGGCATCTCTTCTTTCTCTTCATCTTTGCCCCCTTCTAGTCTTTCCAATATGATATCATCTTCTTTTTCATCTTCATCTTCACTAAGGTCAAGGTCACAGAAGTGACTGCTTGGTCGGCTCACAGACCTTTGTATAGAAGAAGGGAACACCTTAGATGAGCTACCTTGGTACCAAGGAAACCAAGATTTTTTGCTACCGCTGCGAGTCTCATTTTGAGCTGGAGTAGCAATGGCAAAAGGGTCTGCATGAGGTTTAATCTCGAAGGCCACACCTCTGCAGCTCGAAAACCTAACTGGGCTTTGCATGTTTCTCTTTTAGAACAAGAAAACGCCGAAGAAGTTGTTGCAAAAGAAGGCTAGTGAAGTTGTGTATGTGCTGTGCTCTTCATGCAAAGCAAAGTTGCTATTTATAGGCCTTTCTCAAGGATGTTTGTTGTGACCATGGACCCTGCTCAAGAATGGTGATCGTACTTTGAACTTGTCAACGGCTGAAGGGGCGTAATTTTTGAAGGAAGCTAAATCGTCTGTAACGTAGATAACCAAGAAATAATCTTTGACGAAGTTGCATACGTGCAAATCAAAGTAATGCCTATAAATGTAGTGTTTGGATGATGAAACTAGTCTTGGTCAAGGGTAACTTAGTTAAGTGATCCCATTACACTTAATTAACTCTTGTTAACGTTTGATTTAATTGGCACATATAGTTCACTGTATATCTCGGCTTAAGGCTAATTTTGACTGAGTTCCTTTTTCCTTCTTTTGAAATCGTTTCATTAAACCAAAGTAACAAGCAGTGGCCCATTTAAAACTAAGCGCCTGTTAATAATCCTATGATTAGCAAATACCAATTAAAACTAAGCGCCTATTAATAATCTTATGATTAGCTATTGACGTGTTAGGAATTTTTATGGTAAAGTTAAAATTTTTTATCTTATTATAAAGTTATATACATATGATTAAATATAAATTTAATATTATTTTAAAAAAAATTATTTTAATTAAAAAATAAAGAGTTACAATCAATCTATTAAATCAGAATTACAATAAATTTTGATTTGATAAAAAAATCCACAAAACACATAAGAATGCGTCAACATAAATTTAATATTATTAAATTGAAATATATTAATAGTATCATAAATATATGAAAATAAATGTAAAATTAAAATTAATAAACGTAAACACATGATGATTTCACTACAATATATATTTATATTATTATCATGTGTTTATTATACTTATAACATATTTTATGTTGAATGATATTAAATTTAAGTTTTAACCTTATTATAAAATTCTTTTGAACCGTTCAATGATCTAATTATAATAGCAAATTTATCTCTTCTTTCTGTTTTAGCTGATTTAGCAAAGATCCAAGCAAAGAGCATTAATCTTTCCGACTGAATTTGTAGTAATAATTTCTCATATAAACATTAATCTTTCCAATGCTGATTAAAAACAAAACCCCTTATTTTATAAAGTGGAATTCAAAGAAGACATATTCTTCTGTAATTTTTCTTGTCCAAAAAGACCGGAAACTACCCAAGACCCAATATTGATTAGATTGCAGTAAGTACACTTATTAGCACCAACTAATTAAAAGCAAAAATGGCTTCTAAGTTCAACTTGACCATGGGTAGAATGCATGTCAATAGAATAGTACTTATCTCTGCATACGTAAAGAAGCAGAAATGACTCGGAGCTGAACTAAACATGGAAAATGGTGAAACAATTACATCTCTCTCTTGAAGACTGAAGTAGTCCTGCTAAAGATTAGATAACTAGTGGCAGTTAATTTAGTTGTAGGTTTTTTTTTAAAAAAATTTCTTATCATTTATGGTTGGTTTTGTCTAAAAAAGTTCTCAAAAATATGAGTTTAAATATATATATATATATATATATATATATATATCATAAAAGATTTTACAATATTTTGATGCGAATTGAGAAGATAGGTAATTTTTTTTTGGTAAAGTTTTTTTTGTAAAGTTTTTTCATCATTTTTGTAAATTTTTTTTTTTATTGGGTGAGGCGGGGGAGGCCAGGATAATGGGGTTGTTTGACCCTCCACCAGGTCAACTTCTTACCCTTCAAACCCTAGAAAAAGTATACACATCTCAGCCAACGGAGCCAAGCTAAAGGTAATCACGACAAGTTTACTAGTTGTGAAATGCATACAGTAAACAGAGCCAAATGTTCACATTATAATTTCAGAAGATGGATGAAGAAAGAGGCCAGACGCCAGAATAGACTTGGAATGGTAGGTTTCGATGTTGTTCCACATCTATAGATTGGTTCGCTTAACGTCAATAAAACCATCCATAGCGATGGGGAGAATGCTGACTTGGCTGGAAGCGCTGTGAAAACTGTGGCTAAGACATGATACCGACATCTTCTCTTTGAATAATAATGCATTGCATCATATAGGGTTAACATAATAGAAATTAAAAAAAAATCTACTTATATTAAAATTTTCAATTCAGAAGCATTTTCCATAAATCATCAGGTTATGCATATTCGTATTCTTTTCTCTAAAATTAAAATTAAAAAAAAAAAAAAAAAAACTCGAAATCTTTCTGACACCCTTCCTCTCGGGATAGAATAACTATCTAGGAGCTTTTTTCTCCATGGCCCTGGGTCTTTGCTGCAGTTTCATGGAAGTTCTTCTTAATGATTACTTGGATTTATTAGCATAAACACCGAAAAGGGTCGTCAACTCTTTTGGCTTGTTTGGGTCAATTTCAATTCCCTTATGAATGGGAAAGAAGCTAGCAGACCGCCCAAATAACTAATTACTGTAAAATTTTTCAAAAGAGTAAAATCAAAAGGCAGTAAATTACGAATAAGCAGTCTAAAATCACTGTACTGACAGAAGATCGTCAAGTTGTGATGACAAATGCTTCATTTCATTATTGAAATGCCATTGAAAAGGAAATTTTGTATACGAGCCCCTTTATTTGACAGACCATGTCAATTTAGATTTACAATCAATTGAAAATATTATCATGACGTTAATCATATCAAAGCTTGCACGAGCAAGATTGCATGAAAAATTAAAGAATACGAAGGAGCCATATTGCATATGGTGAAACCACATCCACGTTTGCAAATGGCAATTCTTTTTAGTTGATCATTAAGTGATTTGCAATTGTATATTCTGCTTGCATATATTGAGGAAAGATTTGCTAGATCTGCTCTGAGGGAAGAAATGAAACTAGCCAAGATAATATAAGAAATTGGTTTAATGTATTGCATGATCTAAACTGAATTCAACACGATTTTGTAGACATTATATTTGACCTTTGAAAACTCACATTCCAAACCTCTACTTATAGCAGCTGGCAAGCAAGTCAGCTCGCTAACCTTCCAATTTCCAACATAATTGCTCTTATCTGTTATCATTGTTCTTAGTGCAACTATTTTGCCAATTCTATTTTATATTTGGATCAATAATGCAGATACAATTAATACGTTAGTCGAAATGCATTTCTCTCCTCCACCACTTCCACACAGTTTTTGCCGATCGCCATTTCCAGGCCAGTGACCGAGTGGGAACTGGGAAAAGTGACGGTGTCAACCATTGCGCTTTTCTATTTTCCTATTGATTCCTTGTGGGCTTTTAATCTCGAAGCAAAGTCATACACTATCCACTTGCAAAGCATTTCCATAGTAAACTGCTATGGAGATCAGCAAGCTTGGAGCTATGACCAAGTCGATTGAGAATGATAATTGGAGTCCTTCCACCCTTAATGTAGGAAAAGATCAAAAAAATCAATTTAGAAATTGCAGGTGCCAGAGTAGCTAAACCATTTATTTTTTTACTCTAATTTGAATGGTTAAACTGCTAAAAGACAAGGCAGAAATCGGCAAATGTCAGAAAATGTTTGACAGAATGTTGGGAAACTTGTGCAAATTCACTTCTTTCGATGCAGATTGTCGGAGACCAAGTCCTATAACTCTGATCCTTTTTTCCTAATTTATATTCCGTATCTGTCGTTTCTTTTTATTTTCTTTGTAATTTGACGAAGTTAGTATGATGATGCTGATGCACCCGCTAAGTCTAAAAAAAATAACATGGATGATGTAATTAGCTCAAGTTTTATAATATGTTTTAACTTAAGATAATTTCTTATAATTGATCTGTGAATTGTGATTACTAGTCAGTAATTGTGGCGCTGATTGGTTTGTGATTCCAGATTCAAGGGAATATCAAGTAGCGTAGCAGTCCAACTAAGCACTTTTAAAACATGATTTATTACTTTGCAAGAAACTTAAAGCAGTGAACAAATTTTCTTTCTATGAACAAAAGAGAGAATGTTAAACAACGTGCACCAGACCCTAATTTAGAGAAACATGGGAAGAACGAGTATAAAAGTTAAAAACAAATTAACAAATTAATTTTAGTGAATATAACCTTTAAAAAAAAATTTCTCACAAATTAACAAATTATTTTTAGTGAATATATAACCTTTAAAAAAAAATTTCTCACGTGAAAATGCAAAAGTATTATTTGTTTTGATCTAAAAATTTCATAATTTTATCTCATAACAAATATTATAAATATAAATTTAATTTTTTATATATCTTGACATTAGATTAAAATTTTATTAACTTAATTATCGCTATGATAATGTGTCGGAGCAAATTATTTTGTGTTAATGGCATCTTCTAAACAGATTTAAGAAATGATCTATAGCAGTAATAGCATCTTCTTGACTGATTCAAGCTAAATGATCATGGCGTGAATTCTATCATATATTACAGAACTGTAGTGAAAATTAATGTCTCAGTTCAAAGCTATTACCTTGATAACATCTGATGACTTAGCCCAAGTCTAGAATATTAAACCCTTGTCACATCACCCCAAATGCATTAACGAGTCAAGCTTTCGCAACCCTAGTGACTGGTGACGACATATACGCAATTAACAGGCCAACTAACAGACAAGTTTAATTTATCCTTCTCTGCAATAAAGAATTAAATTACATTCTTGATTCTTCCAATAATCATAAGTGAAAGACAAAGATTAGGATTCTTTTCATTTTCAATGATTACACTCTTTCCATCATTAACTTGTTAGAATTCAAGTGAAGAAAGAAGACAAATTCTTTTAATTATGAAGCATAGAAAGAGTTGACATGGTAATTGGTTTTAAAAAATTATGATCACTTTTTGCTTGATGTCACAACTCAATTGACATCCTCAAACTTTAATCACACGTTAATTTATAAACAAAAGTTATACAGTTGCCAACTCCTAATGCCTAACGACTCCAATTACTTGAGAGTAACAAACTTTACAACTTTTTATGTAATGGACGCTACCATCGCAAATAATATTTCAATAACATCAGTAAGTCAACCAATAAAAAAAAAACTCACATATGGTGAAATTTGAATATAAAATCTTAAAATTATAAATTTTTAATATTTTTGTCACTTAATCTAAATTTTTGAATTTCAAATTTGAAAATTCTAAAATATTATTCTTATCATTAAACTTACAGTTTCATCGATACGTGGAATAGTTTTAACAAGAAAAATGATAAAATTGTCAATAATTTTATTATCTGTTGATAGAATACTTTAATTTCAATGACTAATTTTTTATATTTTTTATATGTGAATTAGTTTATTCACTCGTTTCTTAAATAAACAGTCGGTCCACTAATTTCATTTCATTTCTTTAATTTAATTTAATTTCCTATTGATCTATTATCTCTTTTTAAGTACGGTAGGCCCATTACAATGTTAATGGACTGGAATGGGCTTTTTTTTCGTTGGGTTGGGGACCTGAAGCTTTTAACCTCTTGTGCTTCAAGCCTTCAACCAGATCCAAAATAGGATGAAGTTGATTTGAATTTAAAAATAGTAGTAATAATAATTAAAATAATAAAAAAAAGTTCATATGTTTTCCACAAACATAATAACTTTTATCAATAAAATTTTATTTTATTTTCATCATTAAAATTCATGAACCAAAACATAAAAGAAAATGTTAAATAAGATTTCATTTTTATTATTTGCTAAAAGTTTGTTCATTGTTGTTAATTATTAAAAATAAGACAACTTTCTTTGAAGAAAAGGCCAACAGGGGATTGAATTTCATGAAACAAGTGAGTTGAGGAGTGAAAAGATAATTGCTTAGAGAAAGAATGGTATGAAATAGTTATTTTATGTCAATATATTTTTTTATTTAAATTATGTCACGTAATTATATTATTAAAAAAGTGAAATATTTATTATCAAAATCATTAATGAATCTCTTGAAATAAGTATTCATCTTTTAATTTTAATAAATATTTGACTTTTTTTATCAACAATCCATTGATCGACTAGTTAAGGAGAGTTATGGCATATTATAAAATTTAAAATAAAATCTAAATAATCACATTCTCAGTTGCATGATTTAAATGAAAGGTACAAATATAAATAATTATTTATATACCGTCAATAAAATTTTTTACTCTATAAATGATATTAAGATAATTATACATGTTTTTTTTTAATATTAAAAAAATAAAATATAAATAAAATAAAAAATATATAATTATTTTAATTTTATTCATAAAAATAAAAAAATTATAATGATAATATATAAGATAATTATTTTATATATATATATATTATATATATATATATATATATATATATATATATATATATGAAAACACGGACATACATGAAGTAGCCCTTTCCTGCCGTACTTTTTTCTGTTCCTACAATTTTATTAGGCATAAATATATAAGAAGACCGGCTAGCTGTAACTACAGTGGGGTCAAATCGCATTATTTATGAATATATCTTCCTATCTTTTCGTCTTTAATATTTGGGCCCTATCAGCTGTTGCTCTAATCCGAGCCCCGGTCTCCGCCTCCGATTATAAATGTAATCCAATGGGTCGAGTTGATATAGTAAAATATTTAAGTTTAAATTTGATTTAAAAATTTGATGTTTGATATTTGATTCGAATTCAATCGAATTTTATTTTTTAAATTTAAATTCGGTTTGAGATCGAATTTAAATTACTCGAGTTCGTTCGATTAAATTCGATTATATAAATTTGATTTTTTTCGAATTTGAGCTCGATTTTAAGGTTCAACACGTGGTCGAATTTTAACTTGCTCTTATATTTATTATATAAATATTATTATATAACAATATATATTATTAAAATATATAAAAACTCGAGACTCGATTAGATTCGTAAACTATTCGAACTGAGTATTTAAATGCTCGAATTTAACTCGTTCTTTAGTTTGAGTAGTTCTAACTCGAGTTCGACTCGACTAAAATTGAATCGAATTCAAATTTTATTCGAATCGAATTCAAATAACTTACTAACATCATTATATCACTTACACCCCTGATAAATAGTTATCTCGCTCTCTCACAGTATTAATTGTCGTCGGTATTAGGGGTGTAAACGATACAGTGGTGCTCGCAAGCTACTCGGGCTCGACTCGAGTAAAACTCGAATTCGGCTCGATTTTAGTCGAGTCGAGCTCGAGCTCGAGCTACTCGAGCTATCGAGCGAGCCGAATTCGAGTACTTAAATACCCTACTCGAGTAGCTCGCGAGCCTAATCGAGCATCGAGTTTTTATATATTTTAATAATATAATAATATTTATATAATGATTCGAGCTTAATCGAGCCTAATCGAGTTCGAGTAAAATATCGAGCTTATATAATCGAGCCTAATCGAGCCTAATCAAGTAGCTCGAATTCGATCTCGAGCCGAACTCGAGCTTAAAAAATAAGACTCGATCGAGCTCGAGCCGAGTATCGAGCACCGAGTTTCGAGTCGAGTTCGAACTCGAGCACCTCACTGTATCGACTCGACTCGACTCGATTACACCCCTAGTCGGTATGAAGACTAATAAGAGTGTATTTTCTTCTGTTATTTATTTTTATTTCTAGGAAAGTTATTGTAAAATAAAAATAAAAATAATAGGTATCTAATCTACGTGGCTTACGTGAAGAAGAGACAAAGATACGGAGCAAGATTCAGCGGTACTTTCATTGAGATATGTAGCCAGCTAGTTTATATTTACTTACAGGGTTTTAATTAGCTAACGGGATTAATTAACTTTAATTGTTGGAATTATGAAGCATCTTAGTCTTCGAGATCTGTATTATGAGACCCATCATCGGCAGATAATGTGTGCCTGCGCACATAAGCAGGATATTTTCAAAATGCAAAAATATTTTCTGGACTTTGTTTGATACAAATCATGAAAATTTTAAAATATAAAAAATTATTAATTTAAAAAATTAAATTTCATAATTACTTTTTATTTTATAATTTAATTATTAAATTGATAACTTTTAATTCTTGTTATTTTTATTTTTATTTTTTATTAAACAAAGCCTTAAAATTCTCTATTCCGAAAAACATATTCACGAGTATCATGTTAGTTTTATGCAAAGCGATTATTTTTTCATCATGAATATTCAGGCCCGGATCCATCTAACAAAGCTCACCCCACCGCCTAATATTTATTGTTGTTGGCATTATAACCTTTAATAAAGTGTTAAAAGATTAGTGGTGACATATACTAAAAAATTTAACTGTGTAATATAATATAATATAATATTGAATTCAAATTTAAATAATTTTATTATTAATATTTAATTATAAAAATAAATAAATAATAGCATGTATAATGGTTAAATTCTATATGGTTAATAATTTTAGTAATGCATTAGTTTTCCAACAAAATTAATTGAACAATTAAGACATGGTATAACAATTGTTATCTCTTTATAAAGAAATCAAGTCTAAAATTTGATTCCTCTCATATTCCTTGGTGCCTTTATATGAATTAAAAAAAAAATCATTTTCATTTCTTTAATCTAATTTCTTGTGTGTCAAATTTTCCTTTTTAAAGTTAGGTCAACTATAATGTTAGTGGACCATAATGGGCTTTAATTCTTTGTTGAGCAGGAGACCTGAAGCTTTCAACCTCTTGTGCTTCAAGCCTTCGACCGGATCCAAAGTCGGATGAAATTGATTGAATTTAAAAATAGTAGTAACAATAATAATTAAAATAATAAGAAAAACTTCATATGTTTTCGATAAACATAATATTTTTTTATCAATAAAAATCAATAATATTGTAGCTTAAATTTAACGAAATTAAAAGATGTAAATTTTGGAATTCAAAATTCAATTAATCAGCTCTCAAAAAAAAGTGTCTGAATTACTTAATTAAGCTAAAGTCCGAAGTCAGCTAAATGTCTCTTAATCGGCTGATGATATGCCCAAGAAGTTAAGTTCCTCCTCTATTATTGACCTTTGAATAAAACAGAAAAAATCAATGTTTATTCCCTTAGAAATGGATAAATAAAGGGTACTCATGATTAGATCTCATCCCACAATGCAAAACTAAGCATGTACCAATTGTCAAAAGGAACAAAATAATCAACCCATCTGAGAAATCAAGGTAAGTTTTTGTCCTAATCAATTGACAATTACCAAAGAAAAATAAAAACAGAATAAAGAAAACCCTCTCAAAACGTCTCTAAAAGAAAAAAAAGTTAAGATCAGACAGATGATATTATTAAAGTTGAGAAAAACTTAATTTGACGGTTGATTACTTGATCTTATGATCAATTTTAATTTCATATACAATTTATACATAAACTTTGATCTTATTTAGTAACCATACCTTCATAACTGAACCAAATCATAACTTGGATGGCCAATGAAGTGAACCTTTCTATTAATTCAAACAATGGGAGGATCTGTTTCATAATCATCCAATGTCCAGGAACCATCATCTTGCTGAGTCATTCCTTTATTCTTTTCGATCCACCATTCAACTGGAACTTTATATTCGTCTTTCAGTGCATCCAAGTATTTGTTTACGAGCGAGATATCTCGGTTAACCACCAACTTGAACACTCCTTTGGCCCCTTGTGTACCTGCGACTCCATGCAGGTATGATTCCAACTGATGAGCAATCACCAAATTCTTATTCAAATCCACGTAATATTTCATGTTTGGAGATTTGCGGGTATCGATCAATAATTCCTCCCCAACATGGGAATATTGTAGTAAAGGCAATGGTAATGGTAGTGAAGGAATGATGTCTGAGTCATTGCTAATGCGTAAGACATGAAGATTTTCAAGTCCGGAGAAGACTTTCTTGAAGCCTGAGTCCCCAACGCGAGGGCTGCCGAATAAAAAGGCTGTGACCATGTAAGCCTTGTATTGTTCGGTCGTCGGCTTGTTATATCCATTGGCAACAATGTCTGCTGCATTGAGGGTGGCCACCGCGGCACCTAAGCTATGACCTGTCAAAGTTATGCTGATCTCTTCGTCTTTGTACATGTCCACCAGTCTCCTAACCTCACTTAGAACCTGCTAAAATTACTGTTAATGTATTTTCTTTACATATTATATCATGAATATATATTGACTAAACTTGCCTGCTCTCGAGCACTGGTTTTATTGTACATGGATTTTGAGTCTTTTGCAGTGTATAAAGAATGCCAACCATGGTGCACCTTTGGATCTCCCTTGTGTCCGATTACATCTGCAGCTGAGACTAAATCTGCTTGAAGATTATTAATCCATTCCAAGGTTCGCAAGGTGCCTCTCCAAGATATCAAAATGTCCCTCCTACCCAAGATGGCCTTACCTTCGTCGGTGGTCACGGCCACATACCCGATCCAATTGGATTCCCCAGCTGAAAACCAGTCAAAGATTTTGATTTCTGATCTTGCAAAAAAGAATTTGGTTACTTCGTACTTGTATGAATTTCCTATCTCTAACCCCACTTTGGAGAAGAAATCCTGCATCGAATATCGGCTAAATCCAACCCATTTCGATGACTTCTCACCATTAAAGGCATCCATAACAGCTTGAGTTCTTTCACCATAGTGAATAATAACCTTGCGGAGATCATAATCAAAAGGTTCCAACAATCCCGCCCAGTTACTATCCCCTTCTAGTGCTCTCCATCTTTGTGCTATGCTACCCATCAAATCATTAATTTTTTTCCAAAAGTACTATATAAGAGGATGAGCTCTTAATTCTTATTACAGCGCCGATATATAGCCACCTGGTTCTCGTGCCTCGAATATCTTGTATCCCTTATTTCTTGTTCTTTAATTTTTCAATAGAATTTTTGGTGATTAATTAAGTTTTCAAGAATGGAATTTTAATTTTACTTTTTTCTTCATTGAATGATAATTGAACACAACATGTAATTAGACCAGGTCAAAGAATGAAACTCTTTTGCCCAATGGCCACGGCATACAATTCCCGTTATTATATGTTGTTCCAATGATTAGCGTTGGTAAGATATCCCAGAAAAGCATATAAAGATATCCATGTTTGGGACCATGAGCCGATGAGTCACGACAAATACAAATTAGGACTATTGTGTTTCACGTTGAGACTCATCCAACAAAGAAGAGGTAAGACGAGTTCTTTGTGAGGGATTTGGGTACATAAGCTTTATTATAATATAAGTTACGAAGACAAAGGTAATAACCCAAAAAACTCATTTGTAGATTCTTATTATAAAGAGCTTTGAAAGTATCATAACCTTCACTAACGTAACAAAAGAGGTATTTTGATGTTTATGTTGAAAGAGCTTGAAGCTTAAAGCTTCATGTTTTTGGATTCAAACGGATTATGGTGCGATGCAGTAAATTTTTTTTATTATTTTGTATTTATAATTTTATTTATTTTTTTGTTTTAAATTTTAATATAATATTTTTAATAATTATTTCATCATTAGTGCTATGATTGAATCCAAATGTATCACTGTTTAATTTAATCTTATCATCAATATTTTTTTTAATTTTACCAGAGCCAATAGTACTGCTCATCCAAATTAATCATGAAAGATAGAAAATTTAATAATTAAATTTTATAATTACTTTTTATCTTAGCATGCGAAACCTTTTCACTATCAACAAATAAATATGATTAGTTTAATACTTTTGAAATACAATATAACTTTTATAATATGAAAAAACAATTTATAATTTAAATTAAAAATGAGAAAAATTCAAATATAATAAAAATTGTATACAAATATGATAAAAAATTATTATTTTATATTAATGATATATAATTGTTAATTTGTTATTTATTTAAAATTTTAAATATATTATTTTAATATAAAACTTTTGTGTCATTATTTATCAAATAAAATTTAAAATTTTGAATAATATTAAAATATAAATAAAAATAATTTATAAAATATTTAATAAAAAATATTATTTGACATAAATGTACCTTCAACTTATTAATAAAAAATTATTTATAAAAAATTTTAAATTTTTTATTATAATCACTATTGCATATACATGAAAATATATATCTCATTATTAATATTAATCTTAATCTTATATCTAATTTGATCGGTTAAATAATTAATCTCACCATGTTTTTGTTTTTATTTTTTTCGAAATGGATATCATTAGGAGTAAAAATGAACCTAAAAGTATCTCTAAAACCTACATTATTAAATTATGGAGATTTACCTGATCTCAGGCGCTGCTCTTCGTATAGGGAGAGTCTGGCATTCTCCCAGGGTAGATGGACAAAAAACCAGAGTGCACCTGAGCCAAGTCATTTTCGAACAAATCTTGAGCTGATATTAGTAAAATATTTGCATCACTAGCCAACTCTTCCGTTGTTATGGTTCCCCTCCAGGAAGCAAGAACATCCCTCCTCCCTAGAATAGCTTTTCCATTCGTCTGTGGCCACCGCCACATATCCAAAATAAGCAGCATCAGAACCTGAGGCAGCACATATAAAGTTGGTCACTTTATATTTGTACGGATTTCCAAGTTCAAGATCAACACTAGCAAAATACTCGTCTGGTGGTGGGTATAGGCTAAGAGCGTAAGTCTTAGATGCCTTGGTTCCGTTGAAAGCATCACCAGCAGCTCCAGCCCTTTGAACATAGTGAATAATATAGCGGCGGAGTTCAAGATCAAGAGGATGCAGCAGATCATCCCAATTATATTCGCCGCTAACGACATGCTATTGAGCTAGCCATATCTCACTTTTAACTTACTAAAATTTCTGTGAGGATGCGACTTGGAACCTTGGCATATCGCCTGTATACTTATGAATCAAAGAAGAAAAAAAATTAATGGCTCAAAAATGGGCACATTTGAGCATGCGAAATAAACATGCTCGGCACATGACGGAGATTCAAACATGGAGTCGTCATTATATCTACATTTTCTAGTATATACTGACCGGAGATCAGTACAATGGCATTCCAATCGCACAATTATCTTCGGTTCTTTCAGCATTAATATTTGGGCCCTCTGAGGGTCACACCCCTAATGCTATGATTGCTCTTTGATTGAGACTCTTGAGTTAATTAAGCTATAATTTTTTTTTCATAAAGTGCTATCTTTTCACCATCCACGCATGTGTCTTTTCTTAAAACATCATTAGGGAGAGAAAAGATTAAATTTTCAATTTAGTTTAAATAATTCATTTAATTATTTAATTATTTTTAAAATAAAATATTCGATAAATTTAAAATTTTAATTTTAATTTTTATATTTTTTTCCTAACTTTAAACTATTACTACAGTGTCTTTTATAAAAGAGAAAGATAAACTCAGTTCAAGAGCCCTAGAATGATCTAGTTACTTACTATTATTACTTTTACGTTAGGGAATCACTTTGAATGTAGGATTTGAAAGTTGAATTAAATCTAGCAATAACCATTTTCTGTGAGCATACGTAGCTGTTACTTTTTGATATCTGCTTTATGCTGCCAGCCGCCCTTTAAGCAATGCTGACTGCTGGCTCTCATTGTCCCGTATAATTAAAATTAAAGACTTGGAAGAAAACAAGTTCAATGCGAATTCCTGAGCTGGATTAATCGTCCAAGTTTGCTATTGTTTCCGATGGCAGCAAGTAATCATTAACGAACAACTTGACCAAAATTGAAAATGAATTGCCCAGCTGAATTTAGCCATATGCCAAAATACAAGCCGAATACCATAGTTTAGCATTAGTATCTAGTCCTATTCAATGAATGTTTATTTATATTTTTAGTCAGTTCGAATAAAAATATTAGATTTATTAAATGAACTTAAACTTAAAAATAAAAACTTATTTAAAAATAAATCGGACTTGGGTTACTATTTCAAGCCTAAACTTGGCCTAATTGCTATACTTTTAGTATTATTTTTTATAATTCAATCAAACCTCACCCTTTTCATTGTTTTCTGATTTCTTTCTTTTCATTTTAATAATTGAAATTTATCTATTAAGAAGTAAATAAAAAGAATCTAGAACATATATGATCTATTTTTATTAAAATTATTATGATTTTAACAATATTTTTTTAAAATATTTTAAAATTTATAATTTAGCAGGTAGTATGTTATTATTTATTAACAATATATAGGATTTATACACGGCAGTGTATTAAATATAAATTTTTTATAATATATTAATAATAAATTTGATCATTTCTTAATTAGAAAAGCAAATTTTAGAAGTTTTTCATCTTTTTAAATTAATTTTGATAAAATGTACTAAATTTATTTAAGAAAACATTATTCTTCCATATTTTTCTTTTCTTTTCTTTTCTTTTTTTTCTATTCAAATTTTGGTGGCAAGAAACTAAGAGAGTAAATGCTCTGACCTGACCATGAAGTATTTGCATCAAACTTGATAAATTTTCGCTGCTTGTGATAATTGACCCTTTAAAAAAGTAAATCCATGTTATTATTTTTATTTAGGCTTCTGAACAGGTCTTGCTTACATGCAAAGCAACTTTAGATTTATCACTAATTTACAAAAACCAATCTCCTGTTTCTGTTGGCTCCGATTACACCCTTGGCTTGTCTTAACAAAGCTGTTTAAAATTCTTAAATTTCTAGCTTTGTTTATTGGGAGTAATGGGGATCAACCACAAAGCTGCTCTACACAATTGATTTGTCTGGTGCCACCATTTGAATCTAATTTTTTTAATAATACATTTTCATAAAAAATTACAATTATAATCAATATATTACATATTATGAATCCGTGATTATAAAAATCATATTACTCAAACCAAGAAATAATCATAATTAACTAAACAAATAAATAACTAAACTAAACTCATGCTTAGAAACTCACCCTTAATAAATCGCCTCCTATATTTATTTTTTCATATTTCGAATTGATTTTTCAAAATTGTCTTTTTATTTTTATCATCAATATTATTAAAAAATTGAACTTATAATTTTAGATACATGAAAATCAAAGAGGGATAGAATGAAGGGAGTATTAGTAATTAGTATATACTTTTTAGTACTATGGGATAGATATGATAAAAGCTAGAATTCTAATCTTAAATTTTAATCTTCTACATGCTGAACTTCAAACCATTCTCTTTGGTTTGAAGCTATCTCTCACTGTGGTGAAGCAGGGTTAAGTCGGGAATTGTAGAGCTTCCTCATGCGTTGCTTGTTCTTTCATCCATGCAAAGAGGGATGCCAACAAGTTAGTCCATAATCATTCCAGATCTGGACTATGAGGTTAGGTTTGAAAATTTTCAAAGTGGTTTTTATTAGATATTATTGAGTTTTTTCAATCTCAAAATCTAATTAAAAAATAAATTTTTTTCACACTTATAAATACACATTCGACACTTTTTAGAACCGATGTAAAAAATAAAATTAAATAATTTATTCCTTCACATATTAGGTATTGAAGAAAGTACTTTTGTGCCCAACACAAATGCTTGTAATTTAAGTTCTAATCTCAATATGAGATACTGATAAATCTTCTTTTTTATAAACACCAATAAATATTTTTAATCTCATAAATTAACTCAAAAATGAAATTTTTATTTACAATTATAAATACACACCGAGATCTTCCCATTTATGTTTATAATTTATTTTTGTACAATATAAAATGTGCTAGTATCGTGTGAAATATAACAATATTATATTAAAATTTCTATATATATATATATATATTTTAATTTTAATTATTATCACTTTTATATCTTTTATTTATATTATTTACACAAATCATATCCAAAATTACCATATAATTTCTTTCAGAAGCCATGTAAAAAGAGTCCCAATTGTCGTTCTCCACCTCCTTAAATACTCTGAATGTATGATCAAGATGAAGATAAGATCAAACTTGATGACAACGTGGCCTAGACCTTAGGTATCTCTCAGGCCATGGTCCATGTCGAAAATTTCATGTTTTTGGCGAGGAGACAGCTGAGTAGGACCACCCTGGTCCGATCCTCCGTACCCAAAGACAAAACATAGAAATTTCCTGCCATGGCTCTGACCCACAATCAAGTCATTTTTAACCGTTTGATTAGTCAACCCAGGCAACCAAAACTTTGCTTCAGTTCTTCCTTGGCAGCTGGATTCCATTGTTCCTGTGCCAAGCATTTCAGCCAGTTGCCTAGCTTGAATTATAGTTCAATTATGATTATAAAAAAGATTAAGCAGTAATTATTAATGTCAGATTGGAAGCGTGTCGGCCATGAGCTTTGCTTTATCTTCCTTTTCACCCGTCTAGTTGGGGTTACTTAGAAGCTAAAATAATCACATGTTGATCAGACTTTTACAAAGCGGAAGATGTCTTGTCTATGGAACATTTTGGAATGTCAATCATAATTATGTAAGAATTAATCACTTAATTATATAGAATTGAAGCAACTTGTGTTTAGTGGGTCAACCCCTTCTTTCAATATACAGAAGAAAAAGATGGCTTTACACGAAAAAAATTAGCAACGATGATAAGAATAAGAATGCTGTTGATGATATGGATATAATATAATATATTTATGTGTCTCAACTGGCTACAACTTGACTTATCATTCAAAGAATTTAGGTAAGAAGATCAATATTTTAGAGATTTTATTTTATTTTTTCAAAAATTCGATTATTTGCCATGATCAACTGGGTAGAATTAGAATATAGAATTCCCTTAATAAGAGTTGAAGAGAAACAGGGATGTAAAAGAATTATGTTACAAGTGATTTATTTGAATTTGATTTTTTTTTTTTATAATTGAATTTTTGAATAATAAATTAGATCAAATTTAAATATTTTAATATTTAATTCATACATATACCAGTTTAACTAATCTTTTTTAAAATTAAAATGTTTAAGATTTTATTACTAATTTCTTATTTTATTTTCATGATATTTGATTAAAATTTTATAAATTAAAAATCTCTTAATTGGCTACAACTTGACTTTTTATTTAAAGAATTTATGTAACAAGTTTAATATTTTAAAGATTTTATTTTACTTTTTTTTTCAAAATTCGAATATTAACCATGATCAATTGAGATAGAATTAGAATTAGAATCTAAAATATCCTTGTTAAGAGTTGAGGAGGAATAAGGATGTAAAAAGAATTATAATACCGACGAGTTATTTGGATTTGTTGTAGCTTTTTATAATTGAATTTAAAGTATTTGAATAATAAATTAACTTGAATGTAAATATTTTAATATTTAATTTAAATATATATGAGTTTATTTTTTAAAATAAAAACATTTAAAATTTGATTATTAATTAATTTATTAATTTATTATTAAAATATCATTAAATTAATTATATATAATCAAAATCATTAAATATTATACACTAATTATATATAATCAAACTCAATTAAATGAAATTTGAATTTTAAAAATTTAATTTAATTAAATTAAAATTAAAATTTTAAATTTTAAAAATTTAAATCTAACAATGAAAATTTTGAATCAATTCAATTACACGGGAAGAAAAGCATACCTGCCGACAACCTTACTTTTTTTTTTTCTTTTTGAAAAAAAGATAAAAAACCGAGGATAAACTTTGTATAATACTTTAACAACGTAAAAGAAAATCTAATATTCGCAACAAAATGAGAAGAAAAACGTGTTAATTTTCAAAATGAATGACCAATAAAAAGGAAAAAGAGAGTATTTGCGACATCGACCGTCGTCTACGGATATGTACCCCTAACTCAAGACCTTGTCTTTAGCTCACCACCATTTTTCTGGTCGTGGGTCCCTTTTCTTTTCTTTTCGTTGTCGTTTGTTTCAAAACTTTTCTCTTTTCTTGTCGTTTTGTTCCCATTTTCTATTGCTCCTCGTTTACGGCAGATTTTGGTGCATGAACCTCCTTTTTCACCTTCCTTTTCCTTTCGCCTATCTACCCCCCTCCCCCAACCGATAAATGGGATGAGAAGTTTCTTTTACCTTTCATTTTCTCCGATTTGACAAAGGTTGAATGGTAAAAAAATTTCTTAAAAAAATAGCACTAGTAATTAAATTTTTAATTTTTTAATTAATTAAGTTTTTTTAATTTGTATTTAATTGAGTTTTATTATAATAAAAATTATTATATTTTTTATGTAGGGTAACGAAATTACATATGAACTTAATAGTTTTTATTTATAAATACGTTGAATGGAATAAAATTTAAAATATAAAAATTTAATTAATTATAAAAAATATTAAAAATTTAATTACTAAAATCATTTTTATATGCTTTTTTTTTAAATCTTTACTTATAACAAAAATTGTTTCATTTTCTTTTTAATTTGCTATGACATTTAATATCGGAAAAAAACAGGGTATACTATACTGTACATATATTTACTATGGATGCAAATTCAAGTCCTTTCATCTCTTTAATGAAATTATTTGTCAATAAATTTACAATCAATTATAATCGAAAAAATTTTATAATCCCGACTTCCATTGTCGAATTCTATATGATTAATAATTTTAATAATGCATTAGTTTTTTTTTTTATAAAACATGACTTAATTGAGTCGGTACACAAAAATAGGTCAACAAGTGGCGGTTCCTTTGGATGCATCCCCAAAGTATAAAATGAGCAATGATTTCCTTTATTTATATTAAATATGAGCTAGTATTAGTATTGGTTCCTGTCAAGAAAAGCAAGGCTTCGTCCATGATCAATGGTCCTCCTAGGACTTATTTATTATATCTGGTTGAATCACAACAGAGACAAATTGCAACACATTTATGTGTTCATGTCCGTACATTTTTGTTTTATGGAACCGCTATTTCATGTGGAGCCAATTTTCGCCCAATAGAACCAATTTTCTTAACATTTATTGTTGTTTAATGTGAAAGAGAATAGGTTTTATTGAGCAATTTTTGTGCTCCCTACAGAATTTGTATTTTACAATTTTTTTTTTATTTTTACTTTTGAGCCATTAATTCAAAGTACAAAACTATTTCTAGATTTTGTTTGATACAAATGATGAAATAGTTAAAATATAAAAAGAATTATAAATTTAAAGATGAATTTCATAATTACTTTTTTATCATTTATTTTTATGCATGGTGACTTTGGTTTAATATTCCCCACCTATTTAATGTTTTCAACATTTATCCTGTCATAAGGTATATTCATATTCACTACTCAACACAGAAACAGACATGCATGGTTCACATGTATCTTTTTTCAGGTTATATTATTCGAAATGTTGCATTGCATGTGTTGTGGCGTTTAGTTCAGTCGGTAGGAGATTCACTTAATCGTATTGTCCGTTTTGGATCCTGCCCTTAGGCTCTGCCCTCACGATTTTATTGCGTTCTCAGGGATTCGAACCCAAGATCTTAAAGTTTTTATTCTGACAAAGATGATATCAATTGTTTCCATAGAACAATTGGTATCATATTTGTCAGAACAAAGATTTTAAAGTTTTGGATTCGAATTTCTGAAAATGCGAACAGGATTCAAAATGGATAATACAGTTGAGTGAGTTTCTTATCATCTAAATTAGACGTCACAACAACATGTAATGAGAAAGAAAAAGGAAATGAATTGAAAAAAAAAATTACGTGGATAAGAGAGGGCAACGAAGAATCCACAAACTTTAATTGGTTGATATATTTTTGTGAGCCAACCAACAAAATATTTTATATGTTTAAGATATCCATGCATTTTTTTAATGTAGGGTTTGGTAAAACAATTTTTTTTTAAAAAAAATACTGATTATCTGTCATTTCGTTTTTCCTTTCTTTTCTTTTGTTTTTGTTTCCCTACCAACCACTCTTATCTTACCAATTTTTTAGGATCCATTCGAACGATAAACTAGTTATAATGAAATTAAAAATAATAGTGATGAAATTAAAATTATGATAAATATTTGTGTTTGATACAAATGATGAAATAGTTAAAATATAAAAAGAATTATAAATTTAAAGATAAATTTCATAATTACTTTTTTATTATTTATTTTTATGCATGGTGACTTTGGTTTAATATTCCCCAAATATTTAATGTTTTCAACATTTATCCTGTCATAAGGTATATTCATATTCACCACTCAACACAGAAACAGACATGCATGGTTCACATGTATTTTTTTTTTTTCAGATTATATTATTCGAAATGTTGCGTTGCATGTAATGAGAAAGAAAAAGGATAGGAATTGAAAAAAGAAAAAAAAAATTATGTGGATAAGAGAGGGCAACGAAGAATCCACAAACTTTAATTGTTTGATTTTTTTTTTGAGCCAACTGTTGTGACGTCTAGTTCAGATGGTAGAGACACTCAATCGTATTTTTCGCTTTGGGTCTGACTTGTTGGCAGCCTGCGTTCGCAGGGCCGAACCAAGGACAGCCCGCACGGTTTTCTTTCGCGTCCCAGAGGATCGAACTCAAGACATGGTTCTTGAGAAATCACTCCTGGTAACATTGAGCTCAGGGGACGCGAAAGAAAACCGTGAGGGCTGCCCTTGGTTCGGGCCCTGCGAACGCAAACTACCAACGGACCAGATCCAAAGCAGACAATATAGTTGAGTGGACCTCCCGTTCATATGACGTCGTCTGTGGGACGGATCCACAACACCAACCGACAAAATAGTTTACATGTTTAAGATCATTTTTTTAATGTAGGGGTCGGTAAAATCATTTAAAAAAATGATTATCTGTCATTTCGTTTTTCCTTTCTTTTCTTTTGTTTTTTTTTCCCTACCCTCCACTCTTATCTCACCATACTCTTATCTTTACCAATTTTGTTAGGATCCATTTGGACGATAAGCTAGTTATAATGAAATCAAAAATAAGGTAAAAATCCTAATAAGAGAAAAGAAATGTTAAAGACATGATTAAAAAATAAATAAAATAAAATTTTAAATTAAAATATTTGATATTTGTGAAATTAAAAAAAAAATCATTAATATTTATGATAAAATATTGGTAGAGCTGTTCTATAATTAAAAATTGTATTCTGTCGAAGACTTTCATTGGCCCTCCTTTCAAGATCATAGCCTAGTTGGCCACTTCACTATATATCCTATGCACGTTTTTTCATTGGCACATCTTATTCTATTTTATTTTTAAAAATCGAAGAACTTTATTAATTAAAAAAGGTTACAGTCAAACGAGGAAATTAGAGTTTTATGAACACTTGGTTTTGCCAAAAGTCAGTTAAGAAAATGGCTTCTCTCAAAGCATAAAATATATTGAAAAGTAATTTATTATAAACAAGAAAAAAGATTAGTCATCTTGTTTTTTTCTCAATCAATCAAAGTGTATTTCATGTACTACAGCTATGTAAGCTACAGTAAAAGAGCAAAAACGACGTCAGTTCAGCCAATAGATCAGGGAAAAACACCAAATGAACAGAAGGAAATACATAAGAAAAACGAGCCTCTTTGATTGCACATACTTCAGCAGTTATCTAGTCGGACTTCACCACCAGATCTTTAACCATCCACCATTGAGATCTTTGAAACATCAATAGAGCTTCTTTGATTGCACATACTTCAGCAAAAATCAAACTCTGCAACCCTGGAGCAGAACAATTCGATTCGACTCGACTCCAAATCTCGAGTTATCCACTGTCCTGCAAGTCAAGGCTTTAAGAGGATCACCCCACCATATTGTTCATCATATTGTTGTACGTCTAAGGATTATTCTTAACATTTTTTAATTCAAAAGATCACCACCTTTAAATCTCTGTCAACAATAAGATGAGGGACAGGTTTAATGCCTGCTTTGGCAATAATCACCATAGCTTTAATAATTGCCAAGAGCTCAACCAAAAGGGAATAGGTAACATCTTATTTTATTAGTACTAGGTTTTTTCTGTTAACATTGATTCAGTGTAAAAGTAACGCAAATTTAAACTTGATAATAATTATATATTAATATAAATAAAATTAAAATTTTATATTTAACATATTAATATGAATTTAATATAAAAATTATATATTTTATATAATAAAAATATAATTTTATATAATACAAATAAAATTTTATATAACACGAAAACTTATCTGTATGGCTTCTATATCTAACAACCATTCCAGCTAAGATAGCATCATATTTGTGGATATAGTCATAAAAAATAAAAGAATGGGAATGAAACACAATAGATGACAGAGATAAGAAAAAATTTGTTATAATTTTAAGGTAACATACATAAAACTTACCTAATTTTGTTATCACCATTGTTAAGATAACTACTATAATTATAGTACATCCATAAATTATCAACCAGTGTGCCCTTATCAACCACTTATTAGCTGATATTTTTCTATGATTAATCAGTGTGCACTTGTCTCTGTGAGTCTCTCGCCGTCCATCCACTTATCAACCACCCGACAGACTGTTAATTGAGGTAATGTAAAATTTGTGGAAATTAATCTATATATATATATATATATTTTTTTTGAAAGTTGAAATTTGTTGATAAATGAGAAAATTCTTTTTTTGCTCGATGGTAAATGAGTAATCATCATTCAGTGGAAACCCAATAACACAAAGTAATGATCATTCATAACTATTAACAGATGTCAAACAATAACACAAAGTACAGACAGCACACTTATGTTGGATTCTTGTCGTCCGACTTTTATTTCAAGAAACCACAGAAACACCTCTCCAATTGTACCGCAAGCAGGGGCACTTATTTTCAGGACAAAAGCACACTCCTATTTTATTACATTTTAGAAAGAGATCATAAGCTTAGTCGTTTACCATGACCAATTAAATTTAAGCACTTGGAGGATCTGGCATATAAAAGTCAGTGAACTTCCAGCTACCATCGTCCATCTGAACCATGTTCTTGAATTTCTCATTCGTCCACCAGTCAGCTGGTATTTTAAATTCATCCAGTAAACCATCAGAGTGTTTGTTTATGACTGTATTATCAAAATCAAGTTCTTTTTCAAGGTTGAATTCTCCATTTTCTTGTACCCCTGCAATTCCATGCTCGTAAGCCTCCAAATTGTGAGCACTCATATCCGATTTCAAGAAAGGTGACTTGGTTGTGTCAATTACTACTTGTTCTTGTCCCACGTGGGTGTAGAGGCCAGGTAATGGAAGCTTGGGAACGAGATCTGTGGAATTCACGATGCGTAGGAGACGAAGATCCTTAAGTCTATCAAAAACTCCTCTGAAGAATAGATTCCCAACGCGAGGGCTGGCAGCTGGAAAAGCTGTGACCATGAACGCCTTATTTGAGTCGCCTGTGGGCTTGTTCCAACCATTGGCAGCTATGTCCATAGCGTTTAGGGTTGCAAGTGCAGCGCCAAGGCTATGGCCTGTAACAGTTATGCTTACATCCTCATCCTGGTACTTGTCCACCAGTTCCTGGACTGCTTTTCTAACCTGACAGGCATCAATAACAAATGAACTGTTGAGTACGTTGGGTCATTGAATAAAACTTCTTATACGACACACAGGCTAAAAACTGGAGATAAAGCAAAGTGAAACATGTCAAGTGAATATTAGTCTTCTTTGTGGCTAATGCATGATGGTGCGTTTGGAATCTTGTATGGTAGATCACGCAATGTAATTAAAATCTCCCAATCTCACTGTCTATTAGAGATCGGAGGAAAAAGGGTTCAGTGGACGAGTGTTCACACGATGGGTGGGACTTTCTTTTTCATTCTTGTTCATTTTCTTTTTTTATTTTTATTTTTGTTTAAAACAAGTTTCAACAATTTTTTTAGTATGACAATTTATTTTTTGTTCAGAATTTTTTAAATTATTTATTTTTGTTACCAGTCCCCCTTTCTTTTTTTACCCTTGATGCTTTTTTTTTTCATTTTGTTATTTATTTTTATTTTGAGGTTTTCAATTATGAATTTACTCAAAATATAAATATGTTATGAGTAAATTTATATCTAAATTATAATTTTATATCTACCGCATATAATTGTTAAATTTTTTTTATAATAATATAAAATATTGTATCATTATTTATCAGTAAAATTTTAAAATATTTAATAATATTAAAATATGAATAGAAATAATTTTAAAATATTTTAAAGCAAAAGTATGATTTTACATACCGTAACTCTCAGTTTATATTAATAAATTTACTATTTGTAAAAAATTAATTTTTAATTTTTTTATTATATTTAATATTATCATCAACGTTGTATTTGTACCAATACACATACCTCATTATTGATATTAATATCATCATTATAATATCCAATTTAAATGGTCAACTAACTAATCACATTGTAATACTATTTTCAATTTTATCAAAATTAATATCATTGCTTGTAATAGTGGAACTTAAAATTATCGAGATTTACCTGATCCCTGGCGCTGGTCTCCGCATAATGGGAATTTGGCATTGTTCCGGTGTAGATGGACAGAAAACCAGAGTGCACTTGAGCCAAGTCATCTCCGAACAATTCTCTAGCTGATGTTAGAAAAATATCTGCATCCTTAGCCCACTCATCCTCTGTTAAGGTTCCCCTCCAGGAAACAAGAATATCCCTCCTCCCTAGAATAGCTTTTCCTTCATCTGTGGCCACCGCCACATATCCAAAATAAGCAGCATTAGAACCTGTGGCAGCATATATAAAGTTGGTCACTTTATATTTGTATGGATTTCTATTTTCAAGACCAACACTAGAAAAATACTCGTCTGGTGGATATAGGCTAAGGGCGTAAGCCTTAGATGCCTTGATTCCGTTGAAAGCATCTCCAGCAGCTCCAGCCCTTTGAAGATAGTGAATAATATAGCGGCGGAGTTCAAGATCAAGAGGATGCAACAGATCACTCCAATTATCCTCGCCGCTAAGTTTTGGCCAACAAGATGCTATTGAACGAGCCATAGTTCACTCTTAACTTAATTTATCTTTCCTCCTTTCTAATATTTCTTTGTGAGGATGCGACTTCTATCCTTTGCTTTGCAGGCTTTATATACAGACTGGATAAGCATCGTCTGTACTCTTACGAATAAAAGAAGAAAAAATGGCCACATTTTTAGCATGCGACTTGAACCCATGCATAGAATGCCTGGTTAATTCGATGATAAGTATGCTGTGCAACTGTGCACGTTTCTAACATGCGTGTAGAGATTTTTTTTAAGGACTTTTGTTTTCTGGCCTTTTTGGGAAGATTAAGTAGGCCACCCAGCCATTAAAACGAAAAATCTTGTAATATTATCGTTGTTAACACCTTATTTTGTTCGAGTTTATTCAAGTTATTTGACTTGTCAACTTTTTGAGTCCATTAGGCTAATTTGATTTATTGGATCATAAAGTTCAAATTAGTTCAAAGTTGATGCAAAATTCAAAGTTTGATGTAAGATAAGACTTAATTTTATTTGGACTTAAATTATTGTTTAAATTTACTTCTTTTTCTTTTCTAATTGAACAATCAAAAAAATTAAAAAAAAAAAGGTTAAGAGTAAAGATTGAGATTAAGATAAAGTTGATTGGATATGGATTTAATTGAAATTTTATTCTCAAGAAAGGATTTGATTATTAAAATTTGAGGATTAGGTTAGCTTAGCGTTAGCTATCCTCATTCAGCCTAAAGACCATAAAAAGGGAGGAGACCGAGTTCCAAACAGGGGGAAATTCTACGACGGAGATCACATCCAAAACCAGGTCAGACAGATATTGCAACGAAAGAAGCTTGGTTTAAAGGTGAAAAAGAAAAAGGGAAATACAGAGGGATTTGGGCCTGTCGCTGTTCACTGTTTTTCCTCGCCATCAACAGCAGAACCCTATAGCTTTTATTTTTTTTATTTTTTTTACTTGTCCTTTTTAAGAAAAAAAAGAATATATTTTTATTAAAAATTTATTTCATTATTTTTCAACAAAGTTTCACAATTCACATGTAACCTCAAAGCAGTTTTTTTTTTTTTTTTCATGATTAGTACAGTGTTAAATTATCTTTGGTTATCTTTCATTGTAATTATTTTCTTCATTATAAGAAAGTGTATTGTTTGATTAGTTTAGCGGTACACAATGTGCATATAGATGATCTTACTAAATTATGATTATAATGTAATCATGGATGATCAACTATTGAAGTAGTGACAAATCTTGCGTCCTGCTAAAGAGTTGAAAAGAGACGGAAGATTTATGTATTTGATTAATGAAAACAAAATTATTTTTCATTTCATTCTCACAAAAAATAAAAATGGGAGTAAAAACATGTTCGATAAAAAAAAAATGAAAATGAAAGTGGACAAAAATTAGAGAATTTAAAAGAAAATTCATGATTTTGGCTATTGGGCTTTTATTAAACTGTATCAGCATATTTATTAGGACAAATCCCAGGTGGTCGACTTTACATGATACTCATACACTTTTGATAAATAAATAAAATATCGTAAGACAAACTCTAAGACATCATAGGAGTTAAAGATGACACTCACAATGGCCGAAGTTGACAATGGAGAAACATGCGCTTTGGTGCCAACCTTGTTCCTGGAAATAAAATAAAATGCTTTTTAAACAATCGACAAAGCACTTTGAGAACATCTCTTATACCGATCTAATATGGATACTATTAATTAAGCATTCTCAACAAACTTTTCCAATGGCCATTGTCCATTTGAATCATATTTTTGGATTCTCATTTTTCCACCATTTACGAGGAATTTTGTAATCATCTTTGAGGCGATCTAATATTTGTTTACCACTGCAATATCATGATATATTTAATTATTTGATATAGGAGTCTTTTTTCTATTCAAATTTTGGTGGCAAGAAACTAAGAGAGTAAATGCTCTGACCTGACCATGAAGTATTTGCATCAAACTTGATAAATTTTCGCTGCTTGTGATAATTGACCCTTTAAAAAAGTAAATCCATGTTATTATTTTTATTTAGGCTTCTGAACAGGTCTTGCTTACATGCAAAGCAACTTTAGATTTATCACTAATTTACAAAAACCAATCTCCTGTTTCTGTTGGCTCCGATTACACCCTTGGCTTGTCTTAACAAAGCTGTTTAAAATTCTTAAATTTCTAGCTTTGTTTATTGGGAGTAATGGGGATCAACCACAAAGCTGCTCTACACAATTGATTTGTCTGGTGCCACCATTTGAATCTAATTTTTTTAATAATACATTTTCATAAAAAATTACAATTATAATCAATATATTACATATTATGAATCCGTGATTATAAAAATCATATTACTCAAACCAAGAAATAATCATAATTAACTAAACAAATAAATAACTAAACTAAACTCATGCTTAGAAACTCACCCTTAATAAATCGCCTCCTATATTTATTTTTTCATATTTCGAATTGATTTTTCAAAATTGTCTTTTTATTTTTATCATCAATATTATTAAAAAATTGAACTTATAATTTTAGATACATGAAAATCAAAGAGGGATAGAATGAAGGGAGTATTAGTAATTAGTATATACTTTTTAGTACTATGGGATAGATATGATAAAAGCTAGAATTCTAATCTTAAATTTTAATCTTCTACATGCTGAACTTCAAACCATTCTCTTTGGTTTGAAGCTATCTCTCACTGTGGTGAAGCAGGGTTAAGTCGGGAATTGTAGAGCTTCCTCATGCGTTGCTTGTTCTTTCATCCATGCAAAGAGGGATGCCAACAAGTTAGTCCATAATCATTCCAGATCTGGACTATGAGGTTAGGTTTGAAAATTTTCAAAGTGGTTTTTATTAGATATTATTGAGTTTTTTCAATCTCAAAATCTAATTAAAAAATAAATTTTTTTCACACTTATAAATACACATTCGACACTTTTTAGAACCGATGTAAAAAATAAAATTAAATAATTTATTCCTTCACATATTAGGTATTGAAGAAAGTACTTTTGTGCCCAACACAAATGCTTGTAATTTAAGTTCTAATCTCAATATGAGATACTGATAAATCTTCTTTTTTATAAACACCAATAAATATTTTTAATCTCATAAATTAACTCAAAAATGAAATTTTTATTTACAATTATAAATACACACCGAGATCTTCCCATTTATGTTTATAATTTATTTTTGTACAATATAAAATGTGCTAGTATCGTGTGAAATATAACAATATTATATTAAAATTTCTATATATATATATATATATTTTAATTTTAATTATTATCACTTTTATATCTTTTATTTATATTATTTACACAAATCATATCCAAAATTACCATATAATTTCTTTCAGAAGCCATGTAAAAAGAGTCCCAATTGTCGTTCTCCACCTCCTTAAATACTCTGAATGTATGATCAAGATGAAGATAAGATCAAACTTGATGACAACGTGGCCTAGACCTTAGGTATCTCTCAGGCCATGGTCCATGTCGAAAATTTCATGTTTTTGGCGAGGAGACAGCTGAGTAGGACCACCCTGGTCCGATCCTCCGTACCCAAAGACAAAACATAGAAATTTCCTGCCATGGCTCTGACCCACAATCAAGTCATTTTTAACCGTTTGATTAGTCAACCCAGGCAACCAAAACTTTGCTTCAGTTCTTCCTTGGCAGCTGGATTCCATTGTTCCTGTGCCAAGCATTTCAGCCAGTTGCCTAGCTTGAATTATAGTTCAATTATGATTATAAAAAAGATTAAGCAGTAATTATTAATGTCAGATTGGAAGCGTGTCGGCCATGAGCTTTGCTTTATCTTCCTTTTCACCCGTCTAGTTGGGGTTACTTAGAAGCTAAAATAATCACATGTTGATCAGACTTTTACAAAGCGGAAGATGTCTTGTCTATGGAACATTTTGGAATGTCAATCATAATTATGTAAGAATTAATCACTTAATTATATAGAATTGAAGCAACTTGTGTTTAGTGGGTCAACCCCTTCTTTCAATATACAGAAGAAAAAGATGGCTTTACACGAAAAAAATTAGCAACGATGATAAGAATAAGAATGCTGTTGATGATATGGATATAATATAATATATTTATGTGTCTCAACTGGCTACAACTTGACTTATCATTCAAAGAATTTAGGTAAGAAGATCAATATTTTAGAGATTTTATTTTATTTTTTCAAAAATTCGATTATTTGCCATGATCAACTGGGTAGAATTAGAATATAGAATTCCCTTAATAAGAGTTGAAGAGAAACAGGGATGTAAAAGAATTATGTTACAAGTGATTTATTTGAATTTGATTTTTTTTTTTTATAATTGAATTTTTGAATAATAAATTAAATCAAATTTAAATATTTTAATATTTAATTCATACATATACCAGTTTAACTAATCTTTTTTAAAATTAAAATGTTTAAGATTTTATTACTAATTTCTTATTTTATTTTCATGATATTTGATTAAAATTTTATAAATTAAAAATCTCTTAATTGGCTACAACTTGACTTTTTATTTAAAGAATTTATGTAACAAGTTTAATATTTTAAAGATTTTATTTTACTTTTTTTTTCAAAATTCGAATATTAACCATGATCAATTGAGATAGAATTAGAATTAGAATCTAAAATATCCTTCTTAAGAGTTGAGGAGAAATAAGGATGTAAAAAGAATTATAATACCGACGAGTTATTTGGATTTGATGTAGCTTTTTATAATTGAATTTAAAGTATTTGGATAATAAATTAACTTGAATTTAAATATTTTAATATTTAATTTAAATATATATGAGTTTATTTTTTAAAATAAAAACATTTAAAATTTGATTATTAATTAATTTATTAATTTATTATTAAAATATCATTAAATTAATTATATATAATCAAAATCATTAAATATTATACACTAATTATATATAATCAAACTCAATTAAATGAAATTTGAATTTTAAAAATTTAATTTAATTAAATTAAAATTAAAATTTTAAATTTTAAAAATTTAAATCTAACAATGAAAATTTTGAATCAATTCAATTACACGGGAAGAAAAGCATACCTGCCGACAACCTTACTTTTTTTTTTTTTTTCCTTTCGAAAAAAAGATAAAAAACCGAGGATAAACTTTGTATAATACTTTAACAACGTAAAAGAAAATCTAATATTCGCAACAAAATGAGAAGAAAAACGTGTTAATTTTCAAAATGAATGACCAATAAAAAGGAAAAAGAGAGTATTTGCGACATCGACCGTCGTCTACGGATATGTACCCCTAACTCAAGACCTTGTCTTTAGCTCACCACCATTTTTCTGGTCGTGGGTCCCTTTTCTTTTCTTTTCGTTGTCGTTTGTTTCAAAACTTTTCTCTTTTCTTGTCGTTTTGTTCCCATTTTCTATTGCTCCTCGTTTACGGCAGATTTTGGTGCATGAACCTCCTTTTTCACCTTCCTTTTCCTTTCGCCTATCTACCCCCCTCCCCCAACCGATAAATGGGATGAGAAGTTTCTTTTACCTTTCATTTTCTCCGATTTGACAAAGGTTGAATGGTAAAAAAATTTCTTAAAAAAATAGCACTAGTAATTAAATTTTTAATTTTTTAATTAATTAAGTTTTTTTAATTTGTATTTAATTGAGTTTTATTATAATAAAAATTATTATATTTTTTATGTAGGGTAACGAAATTACATATGAACTTAATAGTTTTTATTTATAAATACGTTGAATGGAATAAAATTTAAAATATAAAAATTTAATTAATTATAAAAAATATTAAAAATTTAATTACTAAAATCATTTTTATATGCTTTTTTTTTAAATCTTTACTTATAACAAAAATTGTTTCATTTTCTTTTTAATTTGCTATGACATTTAATATCGGAAAAAAACAGGGTATACTATACTGTACATATATTTACTATGGATGCAAATTCAAGTCCTTTCATCTCTTTAATGAAATTATTTGTCAATAAATTTACAATCAATTATAATCGAAAAAATTTTATAATCCCGACTTCCATTGTCGAATTCTATATGATTAATAATTTTAATAATGCATTAGTTTTTTTTTATATAAAACATGACTTAATTGAGTCGGTACACAAAAATAGGTCAACAAGTGGCGGTTCCTTTGGATGCATCCCCAAAGTATAAAATGAGCAATGATTTCCTTTATTTATATTAAATATGAGCTAGTATTAGTATTGGTTCCTGTCAAGAAAAGCAAGGCTTCGTCCATGATCAATGGTCCTCCTAGGACTTATTTATTATATCTGGTTGAATCACAACAGAGACAAATTGCAACACATTTATGTGTTCATGTCCGTACATTTTTGTTTTATGGAACCGCTATTTCATGTGGAGCCAATTTTCGCCCAATAGAACCAATTTTCTTAACATTTATTGTTGTTTAATGTGAAAGAGAATAGGTTTTATTGAGCAATTTTTGTGCTCCCTACAGAATTTGTATTTTACAATTTTTTTTTTATTTTTACTTTTGAGCCATTAATTCAAAGTACAAAACTATTTCTAGATTTTGTTTGATACAAATGATGAAATAGTTAAAATATAAAAAGAATTATAAATTTAAAGATGAATTTCATAATTACTTTTTTATCATTTATTTTTATGCATGGTGACTTTGGTTTAATATTCCCCACCTATTTAATGTTTTCAACATTTATCCTGTCATAAGGTATATTCATATTCACTACTCAACACAGAAACAGACATGCATGGTTCACATGTATCTTTTTTCAGGTTATATTATTCGAAATGTTGCATTGCATGTGTTGTGGCGTTTAGTTCAGTCGGTAGGAGATTCACTTAATCGTATTGTCCGTTTTGGATCCTGCCCTTAGGCTCTACCCTCACGATTTTATTGCGTTCTCAGGGATTCGAACCCAAGATCTTAAAGTTTTTATTCTGACAAAGATGATATCAATTGTTTCCATAGAACAATTGGTATCATATTTGTCAGAACAAAGATTTTAAAGTTTTGGATTCGAATTTCTGAAAATGCGAACAGGATTCAAAATGGATAATACAGTTGAGTGAGTTTCTTATCATCTAAATTAGACGTCACAACAACATGTAATGAGAAAGAAAAAGGAAATGAATTGAAAAAAAAAATTACGTGGATAAGAGAGGGCAACGAAGAATCCACAAACTTTAATTGGTTGATATATTTTTGTGAGCCAACCAACAAAATATTTTATATGTTTAAGATATCCATGCATTTTTTTAATGTAGGGTTTGGTAAAATAATTTTTTTTTAAAAAAAATACTGATTATCTGTCATTTCGTTTTTCCTTTCTTTTCTTTTGTTTTTGTTTCCCTACCAACCACTCTTATCTTACCAATTTTTTAGGATCCATTCGAACGATAAACTAGTTATAATGAAATTAAAAATAATAGTGATGAAATTAAAATTATGATAAATATTTGTGTTTGATACAAATGATGAAATAGTTAAAATATAAAAAGAATTATAAATTTAAAGATAAATTTCATAATTACTTTTTTATTATTTATTTTTATGCATGGTGACTTTGGTTTAATATTCCCCAAATATTTAATGTTTTCAACATTTATCCTGTCATAAGGTATATTCATATTCACCACTCAACACAGAAACAGACATGCATGGTTCACATGTATTTTTTTTTTTTCAGATTATATTATTCGAAATGTTGCGTTGCATGTAATGAGAAAGAAAAAGGATAGGAATTGAAAAAAGAAAAAAAAAATTATGTGGATAAGAGAGGGCAACGAAGAATCCACAAACTTTAATTGTTTGATTTTTTTTTTGAGCCAACTGTTGTGACGTCTAGTTCAGATGGTAGAGACACTCAATCGTATTTTTCGCTTTGGGTCTGACTTGTTGGCAGCCTGCGTTCGCAGGGCCGAACCAAGGACAGCCCGCACGGTTTTCTTTCGCGTCCCAGAGGATCGAACTCAAGACATGGTTCTTGAGAAATCACTCCTGGTAACATTGAGCTCAGGGGACGCGAAAGAAAACCGTGAGGGCTGCCCTTGGTTCGGGCCCTGCGAACGCAAACTACCAACGGACCAGATCCAAAGCAGACAATACAGTTGAGTGGACCTCCCGTTCATATGACGTCGTCTGTGGGACGGATCCACAACACCAACCGACAAAATAGTTTACATGTTTAAGATCATTTTTTTAATGTAGGGGTCGGTAAAATCATTTAAAAAAATGATTATCTGTCATTTCGTTTTTCCTTTCTTTTCTTTTGTTTTTTTTTCCCTACCCTCCACTCTTATCTCACCATACTCTTATCTTTACCAATTTTGTTAGGATCCATTTGGACGATAAGCTAGTTATAATGAAATCAAAAATAAGGTAAAAATCCTAATAAGAGAAAAGAAATGTTAAAGACATGATTAAAAAATAAATAAAATAAAATTTTAAATTAAAATATTTGATATTTGTGAAATTAAAAAAAAAATCATTAATATTTATGATAAAATATTGGTAGAGCTGTTCTATAATTAAAAATTGTATTCTGTCGAAGACTTTCATTGGCCCTCCTTTCAAGATCATAGCCTAGTTGGCCACTTCACTATATATCCTATGCACGTTTTTTCATTGGCACATCTTATTCTATTTTATTTTTAAAAATCGAAGAACTTTATTAATTAAAAAAGGTTACAGTCAAACGAGGAAATTAGAGTTTTATGAACACTTGGTTTTGCCAAAAGTCAGTTAAGAAAATGGCTTCTCTCAAAGCATAAAATATATTGAAAAGTAATTTATTATAAACAAGAAAAAAGATTAGTCATCTTGTTTTTTTCTCAATCAATCAAAGTGTATTTCATGTACTACAGCTATGTAAGCTACAGTAAAAGAGCAAAAACGACGTCAGTTCAGCCAATAGATCAGGGAAAAACACCAAATGAACAGAAGGAAATACATAAGAAAAACGAGCCTCTTTGATTGCACATACTTCAGCAGTTATCTAGTCGGACTTCACCACCAGATCTTTAACCATCCACCATTGAGATCTTTGAAACATCAATAGAGCTTCTTTGATTGCACATACTTCAGCAAAAATCAAACTCTGCAACCCTGGAGCAGAACAATTCGATTCGACTCGACTCCAAATCTCGAGTTATCCACTGTCCTGCAAGTCAAGGCTTTAAGAGGATCACCCCACCATATTGTTCATCATATTGTTGTACGTCTAAGGATTATTCTTAACATTTTTTAATTCAAAAGATCACCACCTTTAAATCTCTGTCAACAATAAGATGAGGGACAGGTTTAATGCCTGCTTTGGCAATAATCACCATAGCTTTAATAATTGCCAAGAGCTCAACCAAAAGGGAATAGGTAACATCTTATTTTATTAGTACTAGGTTTTTTCTGTTAACATTGATTCAGTGTAAAAGTAACGCAAATTTAAACTTGATAATAATTATATATTAATATAAATAAAATTAAAATTTTATATTTAACATATTAATATGAATTTAATATAAAAATTATATATTTTATATAATAAAAATATAATTTTATATAATACAAATAAAATTTTATATAACACGAAAACTTATCTGTATGGCTTCTATATCTAACAACCATTCCAGCTAAGATAGCATCATATTTGTGGATATAGTCATAAAAAATAAAAGAATGGGAATGAAACACAATAGATGACAGAGATAAGAAAAAATTTGTTATAATTTTAAGGTAACATACATAAAACTTACCTAATTTTGTTATCACCATTGTTAAGATAACTACTATAATTATAGTACATCCATAAATTATCAACCAGTGTGCCCTTATCAACCACTTATTAGCTGATATTTTTCTATGATTAATCAGTGTGCACTTGTCTCTGTGAGTCTCTCGCCGTCCATCCACTTATCAACCACCCGACAGACTGTTAATTGAGGTAATGTAAAATTTGTGGAAATTAATCTATATATATATATTTTTTTTTTTTTTGAAAGTTGAAATTTGTTGATAAATGAGAAAATTCTTTTTTTGCTCGATGGTAAATGAGTAATCATCATTCAGTGGAAACCCAATAACACAAAGTAATGATCATTCATAACTATTAACAGATGTCAAACAATAACACAAAGTACAGACAGCACACTTATGTTGGATTCTTGTCGTCCGACTTTTATTTCAAGAAACCACAGAAACACCTCTCCAATTGTACCGCAAGCAGGGGCACTTATTTTCAGGACAAAAGCACACTCCTATTTTATTACATTTTAGAAAGAGATCATAAGCTTAGTCGTTTACCATGACCAATTAAATTTAAGCACTTGGAGGATCTGGCATATAAAAGTCAGTGAACTTCCAGCTACCATCGTCCATCTGAACCATGTTCTTGAATTTCTCATTCGTCCACCAGTCAGCTGGTATTTTAAATTCATCCAGTAAACCATCAGAGTGTTTGTTTATGACTGTATTATCAAAATCAAGTTCTTTTTCAAGGTTGAATTCTCCATTTTCTTGTACCCCTGCAATTCCATGCTCGTAAGCCTCCAAATTGTGAGCACTCATATCCGATTTCAAGAAAGGTGACTTGGTTGTGTCAATTACTACTTGTTCTTGTCCCACGTGGGTGTAGAGGCCAGGTAATGGAAGCTTGGGAACGAGATCTGTGGAATTCACGATGCGTAGGAGACGAAGATCCTTAAGTCTATCAAAAACTCCTCTGAAGAATAGATTCCCAACGCGAGGGCTGGCAGCTGGAAAAGCTGTGACCATGAACGCCTTATTTGAGTCGCCTGTGGGCTTGTTCCAACCATTGGCAGCTATGTCCATAGCGTTTAGGGTTGCAAGTGCAGCGCCAAGGCTATGGCCTGTAACAGTTATGCTTACATCCTCATCCTGGTACTTGTCCACCAGTTCCTGGACTGCTTTTCTAACCTGACAGGCATCAATAACAAATGAACTGTTGAGTACGTTGGGTCATTGAATAAAACTTCTTATACGACACACAGGCTAAAAACTGGAGATAAAGCAAAGTGAAACATGTCAAGTGAATATTAGTCTTCTTTGTGGCTAATGCATGATGGTGCGTTTGGAATCTTGTATGGTAGATCACGCAATGTAATTAAAATCTCCCAATCTCACTGTCTATTAGAGATCGGAGGAAAAAGGGTTCAGTGGACGAGTGTTCACACGATGGGTGGGACTTTCTTTTTCATTCTTGTTCATTTTCTTTTTTTATTTTTATTTTTGTTTAAAACAAGTTTCAACAATTTTTTTAGTATGACAATTTATTTTTTGTTCAGAATTTTTTAAATTATTTATTTTTGTTACCAGTCCCCCTTTCTTTTTTTACCCTTGATGCTTTTTTTTTTCATTTTGTTATTTATTTTTATTTTGAGGTTTTCAATTATGAATTTACTCAAAATATAAATATGTTATGAGTAAATTTATATCTAAATTATAATTTTATATCTACCGCATATAATTGTTAAATTTTTTTTAAAATAATATAAAATATTGTATCATTATTTATCAGTAAAATTTTAAAATATTTAATAATATTAAAATATGAATAGAAATAATTTTAAAATATTTTAAAGCAAAAGTATGATTTTACATACCGTAACTCTCAGTTTATATTAATAAATTTACTATTTGTAAAAAATTAATTTTTAATTTTTTTATTATATTTAATATTATCATCAACGTTGTATTTGTACCAATACACATACCTCATTATTGATATTAATATCATCATTATAATATCCAATTTAAATGGTCAACTAACTAATCACATTGTAATACTATTTTCAATTTTATCAAAATTAATATCATTGCTTGTAATAGTGGAACTTAAAATTATCGAGATTTACCTGATCCCTGGCGCTGGTCTCCGCATAATGGGAATTTGGCATTGTTCCGGTGTAGATGGACAGAAAACCAGAGTGCACTTGAGCCAAGTCATCTCCGAACAATTCTCTAGCTGATGTTAGAAAAATATCTGCATCCTTAGCCCACTCATCCTCTGTTAAGGTTCCCCTCCAGGAAACAAGAATATCCCTCCTCCCTAGAATAGCTTTTCCTTCATCTGTGGCCACCGCCACATATCCAAAATAAGCAGCATTAGAACCTGTGGCAGCATATATAAAGTTGGTCACTTTATATTTGTATGGATTTCCATTTTCAAGACCAACACTAGAAAAATACTCGTCTGGTGGATATAGGCTAAGGGCGTAAGCCTTAGATGCCTTGATTCCGTTGAAAGCATCTCCAGCAGCTCCAGCCCTTTGAAGATAGTGAATAATATAGCGGCGGAGTTCAAGATCAAGAGGATGCAACAGATCACTCCAATTATCCTCGCCGCTAAGTTTTGGCCAACAAGATGCTATTGAACGAGCCATAGTTCACTCTTAACTTAATTTATCTTTCCTCCTTTCTAATATTTCTTTGTGAGGATGCGACTTCTATCCTTTGCTTTGCAGGCTTTATATACAGACTGGATAAGCATCGTCTGTACTCTTACGAATAAAAGAAGAAAAAATGGCCACATTTTTAGCATGCGACTTGAACCCATGCATAGAATGCCTGGTTAATTCGATGATAAGTATGCTGTGCAACTGTGCACGTTTCTAACATGCGTGTAGAGATTTTTTTTAAGGACTTTTGTTTTCTGGCCTTTTTGGGAAGATTAAGTAGGCCACCCAGCCATTAAAACGAAAAATCTTGTAATATTATCGTTGTTAACACCTTATTTTGTTCGAGTTTATTCAAGTTATTTGACTTGTCAACTTTTTGAGTCCATTAGGCTAATTTGATTTATTGGATCATAAAGTTCAAATTAGTTCAAAGTTGATGCAAAATTCAAAGTTTGATGTAAGATAAGACTTAATTTTATTTGGACTTAAATTATTGTTTAAATTTACTTCTTTTTCTTTTCTAATTGAACAATCAAAAAAATTAAAAAAAAAAAGGTTAAGAGTAAAGATTGAGATTAAGATAAAGTTGATTGGATATGGATTTAATTGAAATTTTATTCTCAAGAAAGGATTTGATTATTAAAATTTGAGGATTAGGTTAGCTTAGCGTTAGCTATCCTCATTCAGCCTAAAGACCATAAAAAGGGAGGAGACCGAGTTCCAAACAGGGGGAAATTCTACGACGGAGATCACATCCAAAACCAGGTCAGACAGATATTGCAACGAAAGAAGCTTGGTTTAAAGGTGAAAAAGAAAAAGGGAAATACAGAGGGATTTGGGCCTGTCGCTGTTCACTGTTTTTCCTCGCCATCAACAGCAGAACCCTATAGCTTTTATTTTTTTTATTTTTTTTACTTGTCCTTTTTAAGAAAAAAAAGAATATATTTTTATTAAAAATTTATTTCATTATTTTTCAACAAAGTTTCACAATTCACATGTAACCTCAAAGCAGTTTTTTTTTTTTTTTTCATGATTAGTACAGTATTAAATTATCTTTGGTTATCTTTCATTGTAATTATTTTCTTCACCATAAGAAAGTGTATTGCTTGATTAGTTTAGCGGTACACATATGCATATAGATGATCTTACTAAATTATGATTATAATGTAATCATGGATGATCAACTATTGAAGTAGTGACAAATCTTGCGTCCTGCTAAAGAGTTGAAAAGAGACGGAAGATTTATGTATTTGATTAATGAAAACAAAATTATTTTTCATTTCATTCTCACAAAAAATAAAAATGGGAGTAAAAACATGTTCGATAAAAAAAAAATGAAAATGAAAGTGGACAAAAATTAGAGAATTTAAAAGAAAATTCATGATTTTGGCTATTGGGCTTTTATTAAACTGTATCAGCATATTTATTAGGACAAATCCCAGGTGGTCGACTTTACATGATACTCATACACTTTTGATAAATAAATAAAATATCGTAAGACAAACTCTAAGACATCATAGGAGTTAAAGATGACACTCACAATGGCCGAAGTTGACAATGGAGAAACATGCGCTTTGGTGCCAACCTTGTTCCTGGAAATAAAATAAAATGCTTTTTAAACAATCGACAAAGCACTTTGAGAACATCTCTTATACCGATCTAATATGGATACTATTAATTAAGCATTCTCAACAAACTTTTCCAATGGCCATTGTCCATTTGAATCATATTTTTGGATTCTCATTTTTCCACCATTTACGAGGAATTTTGTAATCATCTTTGAGGCGATCTAATATTTGTTTACCACTGCAATATCATGATATATTTAATTATTTGATATAGGAGTCTTTTTTCTATTCAAATTTTGGTGGCAAGAAACTAAGAGAGTAAATGCTCTGACCTGACCATGAAGTATTTGCATCAAACTTGATAAATTTTCGCTGCTTGTGATAATTGACCCTTTAAAAAAGTAAATCCATGTTATTGTTTTTATTTAGGCTTCTGAACAGGTATTGCTTACATGCAAAGCAACTTTAGGTTTATCACTAATTTACAAAAACCAATCTCCTGTTTCTGCTGGCTGCGATTACACCCTTGGCTTGTCTTAACAAAGCTGTTTAAAATTCTTAAATTTCTAGATTTGTTTATTGGGAGTAATGGGGATCAACCACAAAGCTGCTCTACACAATTGATTTGTCTGGTGCCACCCTTTGAATCTAATTTTTTTAATAATACATTTTCATTAAAAATTACAATTATAATCAATATATTACATATTATGAATCCGTGATTATAAAAATCATTTTACTCAAACCAAGAAATAATCATAATTAACTAAACAAATAAATAACTAAACTAAACTCATGCTTAGAAACTCACCCTTAATAAAATCGCCTCCTATATTTATTCTTTTATATTTCGAATTGATTTATCAAAATTCTCTTTTTATTTTTATTATCAATATTATTAAAAAATTGAACTTATAATTTTAGATACATAAAAATCAAAGAGGGATAGAATGAAGGGAGTATTAGTAATTAGTATATACTTTTTAGTACTATGGGATAGTTATGATAAAAGCTAGAATTCTAATCTTAAACTTTAATCTTCTACATGCTGAACTTCAAACCATTCTCTTTGGTTTGAAGCTATCTCTTACTGTGGTGAAGCAGGGTTAAGTCGGGAATTGTAGAGCTTCCTCATGCGTTGCTTGTTCTTTCATCCATGCAAAGAGGGATGCCAACAAGTTAGTCCATAATCATCCCAGATCTGGACTATGAGGTTAGGTTTGATAATTTTCAAAGTGGCTTTTATTAGATATTATTGAGTTTTTTCAATCTCAAAATTTAACTAAAAAATAAATTTTTTTCACACTTATAAATACACATTCAACACTTTTTAGAACCGATGTAAAAAGTAAAATTAAATAATTTATCCCTTCACATATTAGGTATTGAATAAAGTACTTTTGTGCCCAACACAAATGCTTGTAATTTAAGTTTTAATCTCAGTATGAGATACCGATAAATATTCTTTTTTATTAACACCAATAAATATTTTCAATCTCATAAATTAACTCAAAAATGAAATTTTTATTTACAATTATAAATACACACCGAGATCTTCCCATTTATGTTTATAATTTAATGTTGTACAATATAAAATGTATTAGTATCGTATGAAATATAACAATATTATATTAAAATTTTTATATATATATATTTTAATTTTAATTATTATCACTTTTATATTTTTTATTTATATTATTTACACAAATCATATCCAAAATTACCATATAATTTCTTTCCGAAGCCATGTAAAAAGAGTCCCAACTGTCGTTCTCCACCTCCTTAAATACTCTGAATGTATGATCAAGATGAAGATAAGATCAAACTTGATGACAACGTGGCCTAGACCTTAGGTATCTCTCAGGCCATGGTCCATGTCGAAAATTTCATGTTTTTGGCGAGGAGACAGCTGAGTAGGACCACCCTGGTCCGATCCTCCGTACCCAAAGACAAAACATAGAAATTTCCTGCCGTGGCTCTGACCCACAATCAAGTCATTTTTGACCGTCTAATTAGTCAACCCAGGCAACCAAAACTTTGCTTCAGTTCTCCCTGGGCAGCTGGATTCCATTGTTCCTATGCCAAGCATTTCAGCCACTTGCCTAGCTTGAATTATAGATCAATTGAGATTATAAAAAAGATTAAGCAGTAATTATTAATGTCAAATTGGAAGCGTGTCGGCCATGAGCTTTGCTTTGTCTTCCTTTTCACCCTTCATGTTGGGTTTAGGGTTTATACAAAGATTCTTTAAAATAATAAAAAAATTACCTAAAATATTGAATCATGTAGGGAATATTTCATTTGCACATCTTATTTTATTTTATTTTTAAAAATCGAAGAACTTTATTAATTAAAAAAGGTTACAGTTAAACAAGGAAATTAGAATCTAAAATATCCTTCTTAAGAGTTTAGGAGAAATAAGGATATAAAAAGAATTATATTACCGAGGAGTTATTTGGATTTGATGTAACTTTTTATAATTGAATTTAAAGTATTTGGAAAATAAATTAAATTGAATTTAAATATTTTAATATTTAATTTAAATATATATGAGTTTATTTTTTTAAAATAAAAATATTTAAAATTTGATCATTAATTTATTAATTTATTTTTTAATTTATTATTAAAATATTATTAAATTAATTATATATAATCAAAATCATTAAATATTATAAACTAATTATATATAATCAAACTCAATTAAATGAAATTTGAATTTTATATATTTAATTTAATTAAATTTAAATTAAAATTTTGAATTTTAAAAATTCAAATCTAACAATGAAAAATTTTGAATCAATTCAATTACACGGGAAGAAAAGCATACTTGCCGACAACCTTACTTTTTTTTTTTTTTTCTTTTTGAAAAAAAGATAAAAAACCGAGGATAAACTTTGTATAATACTTTAACAACGTAAAAGAAAATCTAATATTCGCAACAAAATGAGAAGAAAAACGTGTTAATCTTCAAAACGAATGACCAATAAAAAGGAAAAAGAGAGTATTTGCGACATCGACCGTCGTCTAGGGATATGTACCCCTAACTCAAGACCTTGTCTTTAGCTCACCGCCATTTTTCTGGTCGGGGGTCCCTTTTCTTTCCTTTTCGTTGTCGTTTGTTTCAAAACTTTTCTCTTTTCTTGTCGTTTTGTTCCCATTTTCTAGTGCTCCTCGTTTACGGCAGATTCTGGTGCATGAACCTCCTTTTTCACCTTCCCTTACCTTTCGCCTATCTACCCCCCACCCCCAACCGATAAATGGGATGAGAAGTTTCTTTTGCCTTTCATTTTCTCCGATTTGACAAAGGTTGAATGGTAAAAAAATTTCTTAAAAAAATAGCACTAGTAATTAAATTTTTAATTTTTTAATTAATTAAGTTCTTTTAATTTGTATTTAATTGAGTTTTATTATAATAAAAATTATTATATTTTTTATGTAGTGTAACGAAATTACATATGAACGTAATAATTTTTATCTATAAATACGTTGAATGGAATAAAATTTAAAATATAAAAATTTAATTAATTGTAAAAAATATTAAAAATTTAATTACTAAAATCATTTTTATATGCTTTTTTTTTTAAATCTTTACTTATAACAAAAATTGTTTCATTTTCTTTTTAATTTGCTATGACATTTAATATCGGAAAAAAACAGGGTATACTATACTGTACATATATTTACTATGGATGCAAATTCAAGTCCTTTCATCTCTTTAATGAAATTATTTGTCAATAAATTTACAATCAATTATAATCGAAAAAATTTTATAATCCCGACTTCCATTGTCGAATTCTATATGATTAATAATTTTAATAATGCATTAGTTTTTTTTTTTATAAAACATGACTTAATTGAGTCGGTACACAAAAATAGGTCAACAAGTGGCGGTTCCTTTGGATGCATCCCCAAAGTATAAAATGAGCAATGATTTCCTTTATTTATATTAAATATGAGCTAGTATTAGTATTGGTTCCTGTCAAGAAAAGCAAGGCTTCGTCCATGATCAATGGTCCTCCTAGGACTTATTTATTATATCTGGTTGAATCACAACAGAGACAAATTGCAACACATTTATGTGTTCATGTCCGTACATTTTTGTTTTATGGAACCGCTATTTCATGTGGAGCCAATTTTCGCCCAATAGAACCAATTTTCGCCACATTTATTGTTGTTTAATGTGAAAGAGAATAGGTTTTATTGAGCAATTTTTGTGCTCCCTACAGAATTTGTATTTTACAATTTTTTATTTTTATTTTTACTTTTGAGCCATTAATTCAAAGTACAAAACTATTTCTAGATTTTGTTTGATACAAATGATGAAATAGTTAAAATATAAAAAGAATTATAAATTTAAAGATAAATTTCATAATTACTTTTTTATTATTTATTTTTATGCATGGTGACTTTGGTTTAATATTTCCCAAATATTTAATGATTTCAACATTTATCCGGTCATAAGGTATATTCATATTCACCACTCAACACAGAAACAGACATGCATGGTTCACATGTATTTTTTTTTTTTTTCAGATTATATTATTCGAAATATTGCGTTGCATGTAATGAGAAAGAAAAAGGACAGGAATAGAAAAAAGAAAAAAAAAATTATGTGGATAAGAGAGGGCAACGAAGAATCCACAAACTTTAATTGTTTGATATATTTTTTGTGAGCCAACCGACAAAATAGTTTACATGTTTATGATCATTTTTTTAATGTAGGGGTCGGTAAAATCATTTAAAAAAAATGATTATCTGTCATTTCGTTTTTCCTTTCTTTTCTTTTGTTTTTTTTCCCTACCAACCACTCTTATCTCACCATACTCTTATCTTTACCAATTTTGTTAGGATCCATTTGGACGATAAGCTTGTTATAATGAAATAAAAAATAAGGTAAAAATCCTAATAAGAGAAAATAAATGTTAAAGACATGATTAAAAAATAAATTAAATAAAATTTAAAATTAAAATATTTTATATTTGTGAAATTAATAAAAAATCATTAATATTTGTGATAAAATATTGGTAGAGCTGTTCTATAATTAAAAATTGTATTCTGCCGAAGAGTTTCATTGGTCCACCTTTCAAGATCATAGTCTAGTTGGCCACTTCACTAAATATCCTATGCACGTTTTTTCATTGGCACATCTTATTCTATTTTATTTTTAAAAATCGAAGAACTTTATTAATTAAAAAAGGTTACAGTCAAACGAGGAAATTAGAGTTTTATGAACCCTTGGTTTTGCCAAAAGTCAGTTAAGAAAATGGCTTCTCTCAAAGCATAAAATATATTGAAAAGTAATTTATTATAAACAAGAAAAAAGATTAGTCATCTTGTTTTTTTTCTCAATCAATCAAAGTGTATTTTATTCATGTACTACAGCTATGTAAGCTACAGTAAAAAGAGCAAAAACGACGTCAGTTCAGCCAATAAATCAGGGAAAAACACCAAATGAACAGAAGGAAATACATAAGAAAAACGAGCTTCTTTGATTGCACATACTTCAGCAGTTATCTAGTCGGACTTCACCGCCGGATCTTTAACCATCCACCATTGAGATCTTTGAAACATCAATAGAGCTTCTTTGATTGCACATACTTCAGCAAAAATCAAACTCTGCAACCCTGGAGCAGAACAATTCGATTCGACTCCAAATCTTGAGTTATCCACCTGTCCTGCAAGTCAAGGCTTTAAGAGGATCACCCCACTATATTGTTCATCATATTGTTGTACGTCTAAGGATTATTCTTAACATTTTTTATTCAAAAGATCACCACCTTTAAATCTCTGTCAATAATAAGATGAGGGACAGGTTTAATGCCTGCTTTGGCAATAATCACCATAGCTTTAATAATTGCCAAGAGCTCAACCAAAAGGGAATAGGTAACATCTTATTTTATTAGTACTAGGTTTTTTCTGTTAACATTGATTCAGTGTAAAAGTAACGCAAATTTAAACTTAAATAAAATTAAAATTTTATATTTAATATATTAATACTAATTTAATATAAAAATTATATATTTTATATAATAAAAATATAATTTTATATAATACAAATAAAATTTTATATAACACTAAAACTTACCTGTATGGCTTCTATATCTAACAACCATTCCAGCTAAGATGGCATCATATTTGTGGATATAGTCATAAAAAATAAAAGAAAATGGGAATGAAACACATTAGATGACAGAGATAAGAAAAAATTTGTTATAATTTTAAGGTAACATACATAAAACTTACCTAATTTTGTTATCGCCATTGTTAAGATAACTACTATAATTATAGTACATCCATAAATTATCAACCAGTGTGCCCTTATCAACCACTTATTAGCTGATATTTTTCTATGATTAATCAGTGTGCACTTGTCTCTGTGAGTCTCTCGCCGTCCATCCACTTATCAACTACCCGACAGACTGTTAATTGAGGTAATGTAAAATTTGTGGAAATTAATCTATATATATATATATATATATATATATTTTGAAAGTTGAAATTTGTTGATAAATGAGAAAATTCTTTTTTTGCTCGATGGTAAATGAGTAATCATCATTCAGTGGAAACCCAATAACACAAAGTAATGATCATTCATAACTATTAACAGATGTCAAACAATAACACAAAGTACAGACAGCACACTCATGTTGGATTCTTGTCGTCCAACTTTTATTTCAAGAAACCACAGAAACACCTCTCCAATTGTACCGCAAGCAGGGGCACTTATTTTCAGGACAAAAGCACACTCCTATTTTATTACATTTTAGAAAGAGATCATAAGCTTAGTCGTTTACCATGACCAATTAAATTTAAGCACTTGGAGGATCTGGCATATAAAAGTCAGTGAACTTCCAGCTACCATCGTCCATCTGAACCATGTTCTTGAATTTCTCATTCGTCCACCAGTCAGCTGGTATTTTAAATTCATCCAGTAAACCATCAGAGTGTTTGTTTATGACTGTATTATCAAAATCAAGTTCTTTTTCAAGGTTGAATTCTCCATTTTCTTGTACCCCTGCAATTCCATGCTCGTAAGCCTCCAAATTGTGAGCATTCATATCCGATTTCAAGAAAGGTGACTTGGTTGTGTCAATTACTACTTGTTCTTGTCCCACGTGGGTGTAGAGGCCAGGTAATGGAAGCTTGGGAACGAGATCTGTGGAATTCACGATGCGTAGGAGACGAAGATCCTTAAGTCTATCAAAAACTCCTCTGAAGAATAGATTCCCAACGCGAGGGCTGGCAGCTGGAAAAGCTGTGACCATGAACGCCTTATTTGAGTCGCCTGTGGGCTTGTTCCAACCATTGGCAGCTATGTCCATAGCGTTTAGGGTTGCAAGTGCAGCGCCAAGGCTATGGCCTGTAACAGTTATGCTTACATCCTCATCCTGGTACTTGTCCACCAGTTCCTGGACTGCTTTTCTAACCTGACGGGCATCAATAACAAATGAACTGTTGAGTACGTTGGGTCATTGTATAAAACTTCTTATACGACACACAGGCTAAAAACTGGAGATAAAGCAAAGTGAAACATGTCAAGTGAATATTAGTCTTCTTTATGGCTAATGCATGATGGTGCGTTTGGAATCTTGTATGGTAGATCACGCAATGTAATTAAAATCTCCCAATCTCACTGTCTATTAGAGATCGGAGGAAAAAGGGTTCAGTGGACGAGTGTTCACACGATGGGTGGGACTTTCTTTTTCATTCTTGTTCATTTTCTATTTTTTTTATTTTTGTTTAAAACAAGTTTCAACAATTTTTTTAGTATGACAATTTATTTTTTTTCAGAATTTTTTAAATTATTTATTTTTGTTACCAATCCCCCTTTCTTTTTTTACCCTTGATGCTTTTTTTTTCATTTTGTTATTTATTTATATTTTGAGGTTTTCAATTATGAATTTACTCAAAATATAAATATGTTATGAGTAAATTTATATCAAAATTATAATTTTATATCTACCGCATATAATTGTTAAATTTTTTTTTATAATAATATAAAATATTGTATCATTATTTATCAGTAAAATTTTAAATATTTAATAATATTAAAATATGAATAGAAATAATTTTAAAATATTTTAAAGCAAAAGTATGATTTTACATAACGTAACTCTCAGTTTATATTAATAAATTTACTATTTGTAAAAAATTAATTTTTAATTTTTTTATTATATTTTATATTATCATCAACGTTGTATTTGTACCAATACACATACCTCATTATTGATATTAATATCATCATTATAATATCCAATTTAAATGGTCAACTAACTAATCTCATTGTAATACTATTTTCAATTTTATCAAAATTAATATCATTGCTTGTAATAGTGGAACTTAAGATTATCGAGATTTACCTGATCCCTGGCGCTGGTCTCCGCATAATGGGAATTTGGCATTGTTCCGGTGTAGATGGACAGAAAACCAGAGTGCACTTGAGCCAAGTCATCTCCGAACAATTCTCTAGCTGATGTTAGAAAAATATCTGCATCCTTAGCCCACTCATCCTCTGTTAAGGTTCCCCTCCAGGAAACAAGAATATCCCTCCTCCCTAGAATAGCTTTTCCTTCATCTGTGGCCACCGCCACATATCCAAAATAAGCAGCATTAGAACCTGTGGCAGCATATATAAAGTTGGTCACTTTATATTTGTATGGATTTCCATTTTCAAGACCAACACTAGAAAAATACTCGTCTGGTGGATATAGGCTAAGGGCGTAAGCCTTAGATGCCTTGATTCCGTTGAAAGCATCTCCAGCAGCTCCAGCCCTTTGAAGATAGTGAATAATATAGCGGCGGAGTTCAAGATCAAGAGGATGCAACAGATCACTCCAATTATCCTCGCCGCTAAGTTTTGGCCAACAAGATGCTATTGAACGAGCCATAGTTCACTCTTAACTTAATTTATCTTTCCTCCTTTCTAATATTTCTTTGTGAGGATGCGACTTGTATCCTTTGCTTTGCAGGCTTTATATACAGACTGGATAAGCATCGTCTGTACTCTTACGAATAAAAGAAGAAAAAATGGCCACATTTTTAGCTTGCGACTTGAACCCATGCATAGAATGCCTGGTTAATTCGATGATAAGTATGCTGTGCAACTGTGCACGTTTCTAATATGCGTGTAGAGATTTTTTTTTATGGACTTTTGTTTTCTGGCCTTTTTGGGAAGATTAAGTAGGCCACCCAGCCATTCAACTTCCATTAAAAAGAAAAATCTTGTAATGTTATCGTTGTTAACACATTATTTTGTTCGAGTTTACCCAAGTTATTTGACTTGTCAACTTTTTGAGTCCATTAGACTAATTTGATTTATTAGATCAAAAAAGCTCAAATTAGTTCAAAGTTGATGCAAAATTCAAAGTTTGATGTAAGATAAGACTTAATTTTATTTAGACTTAAATTATTGTTTAAATTTACTTCTTTTTCTTTTTTAATTGAACAATCAAAAAAATTTTTTAAAAAAAAGGTTAAAAGTAAAGATTGAGATTAAGATAAAGATGATTGGATTTGGATTTAATTGAAATTTTATTCTCAAGAAAGGATTTGATTATTAAAATTTGAGGATTAGATTAGCTTAGCGTTAGCTATCCTCATTCAGCCTAAAGACCATAAAAAGGGAGGAGACCGAGTTCCAAACAGGGGGAAATTCTACGACGGAGATCACATCCAAAACCAGGTCAGACAGATATTCCAACGAAATAAGCTTGGTTTAAAGGTGAAAAAGAAATAGGGAAATACAGAGGGATGTGGGCCTGTCACCGTTCACTGTTTTTCCTTGCCATCATCAGCAGAACCCTAAAGCTTTTGAATTTTATATTTTTTACTTTTCCTTTTTAAGAAAAAAAAAGTATATTTTTTTATTAAAAATTTATTTCATTATTTTTCAACAAAGTTTCACAATTCACATGTAACCTCAAAACAGTTTTTTTTTTTTTTTTCATGATTAGTACAGTATTAAATTATCTTTGGTTATCTTTCATTGTAATTATTTTCTTCACCATAAGAAAGTGTATTGCTTGATTAGTTTAGCGGTACACATATGCATATAGATGATCTTACTAAATTATGATTATAATGTAATCATGGATGATCAACTATTGAAGTAGTGACAAATCTTGCGTCCTGCTAAAGAGTTGAAAAGAGACGGAAGATTTATGTATTTGATTAATGAAAACAAAATTAATTTTCATTTCATTCTCACAAAAAATAAAAATGGGAGTAAAAACATGTTCGATAAAAAAAATGAAAATGAAAGTGGATATAAATTAGAGAATTTAAAAGAAAATTCATGATTTTGGGCTATTGGGTTTTTATTAAACTGTATCAGCATATTTATTAGGAGAACAATCATGTCGTGTTCCGGTCTTTCCAAACCATAGGACAAATCCCAGGTGGTCGGTCAACTTTACATGATCTCATACACTTTTGATAAATAATGGCCGAAGTTAACAATGGAGAAACATGCACTTTGGTGCCAACCTTGTTCCTGGAAATAAAATAAAATGTCTTTTAAACAATCGACAAAGCACTTTGAGAACATCTCTTATACCGATCTAATATGGATAATATTAATTAAGCATTCTCAACAAACTTCCAATGGCCATTGTCCATTTGAATCATGTTTTTGGATTCTCATTTTCCCACCATTTACGAGGAATTTTGTAATCATCTTTAAGGCGATCTAAATGTTTGTTTACCAATTACCACTGCAATATCATGATATATTTAATTATTTGATATATTTTTGTGTACCATCCTTCCTACAAAATATTTTATATGTTCCGGATATTTTATATTTTTAAATGTAAAGTTCAGTAAAATAATTTTTTTTTAAAAATGATTATTTATGATTAAAAATAATAATAATAATTAGATTAAAATTAATGATTGATATAATTGTTTACATGTAAACGTATCACTGATAATAGAGTGAGATGTAATAATAAAAAAAATAATTATTAAAAACATGATTAAAATTTGTTTAAAATAAAATATTACAATTAATATTTGTGATTAAATATTTTAAACATGTTATCACCATTCACCATTGTTATTAGTTCAAGGTAACTGCAACCATATTATATATAGTCTATTGGTTTGGTGGGGCCTTTACTAGCTGCTATTTTCCCATGATTAATCTGTGTGCACTTGTCTCTGTATGCTCCCGCCGTCCAACCTGGCAACAATCGACCGGCATGTTGTTAATCGGGGTAACGTGAAAAGTGTGGAAATAAACTTATATATATATATATATATATATATATATATATATATATATATATATACATATGATAAGAGATTTATACATATTTTTATATTTTTTTATTAAATTATATATTTTATTCATAAAAATTATGCATATTTAATTTCTAATTAATTAATATATATAAATATATTATAAAAAAACACATCATTTTTAACTAAAATAATAACAATATTTAATAGATTTAAAATTTTATGTGCACAAATATACGAACAAATTGAATATAATAATTAGTTAAGTGTTACATATTAATTTTACATAAAATTTATAAAATTCATGTAAAATAATTTTTTATGAAAATATTTGTATTTTCTTACTATTTAGTTTACGTAATTAGAGGCGATATTTAAATGACATGTATATTAAATAAATTCTTAAAAATTTTATATTTGAGACAATTCAACATAATGTATTTCTCAAATGAGTGAAATATATTAATTGTCAATATTCTCTTAACTAAGTTGTTAATGAAAAATTATGATATATTATAAGAATTGGTTCAATTTCAAATAATCTCTATTCTTATCTAGAATTAAAAAAAAAAAAAAAAGTTGAAAGAAGAAGAATTGAGGGCTCTAGGTAAATTAAGAATTTAAAAGATATTAACGTAGTTGGACTTTTCATGACATTCGGCTGCTCGTTATGCATTTTGGGCTACTGGGCTTGTATGGGTTATCAATATATATCTCATGTTGATTGGGTTTTGATTAAACAGCACCAGCGTTTCTATTAGACCCAAACTCCAACCTTACGAGATCCATAGAAGGAGCACAATCAATCACGTCACAATAGGTGGTGAACTTTACGTAACACCGATAATGGCTTTCGATAAATAAAAAACAAAGACAAACTCCAAAATCTCACAGGAATTAGAGATAAAACTCACAATTACCACAGTTAGCAATCGGGAAACATGAGCTTAGGGCTAACCTTGTTTCTATGGACATAAAACAAAATTAAACAGTGTTTTTAACCAATCTACGACCTCGCCTATATCTGAGCAAGCACTTTGAGAACATTCCTATATCGATCTAGCAGGGATTGTAAGAAATTATTGATAGCAAGAACTCTTAAACAATTTGGACGAATGACCTGCTATTTTATTGAACAGTCTTAGGCATAAATAGCCTTTTACAAACTTAACAGAATGATAAAAACTAGCTCACGTTATCAACAACTGAACACGTTATCAACAACTGAACGTGATAACTGCAACTAAAGAAATACTAAAAATCAGGACTATGACTTATTCAAATAATAAATCTTAACTGAATTCCTAAACTTTCTCTTCATTTCCCCCCTTAAACTAGTCACTAACTACAACTAGTTTATTTTAGGAACTTGACAAACTCCCAACTGACTACGAAGCTTTTGAAATGCATCCACAGTGAGGGGCTTTGTCATTAAATCTGCTAGCTGTTCTTGTGATCCACAGTAGACTAATTCAATTGCTCCTTCTTGTGTAAGATCTCGCAGAAAATAAAAACGCACATCAATGTGCTTGCTTCGGCCGTGTAACACAGGATTCTTTGACAGCTTAATTGTGGAACTGTTATCACAAAAAATTGTTGTACATTTACTTTCCTCCTGACTCAGCTTCTCAATTATTTTCTTCATCCAAATAGCTTGACTAGCACAAGTAGCTGCAGCTACAAATTCCGCTTCGGTGGTTGAAAGTGTGACTATAGGTTGCTTTCTTGAAGACCAGGCAACAGCTCTAGATCCCAACATAAAAACATAGCCTGAAGTACTTTTTTCGATCTTCTATATCACCTGCATAGTCACTGTCTGCATACCCAACTAAACCTTCACTTCCTCCCTTCTGATAGAAAATTCCAAATTCAATAGTTCCTTTTAAATACCTAAGTATCCTCTTGGCTACCATCAAATGCAATTCAGTTGGTTTGGCCATGTATCTACTGATCAAGCTTACTGCATACTTCAAGTCTAGCCTTGTAGCTGTTAGGTACATGAGACATCCCACCATCTGCTTGAACAAAGTATCTTCAACACGAACTCCATTTTCATCTTTAGAAAGCTTACAACCTGGTACAATAGGATTATAAACTGATTTGCTATTTTCCATCCCAAATCTCTTCAACACCTCTAAAGCATATTTCCTTTGACAAATATAAATTCCATCTGACCTTTGTAATACTTCTATGCCCAAGAAAAAACTCATATTTCCTAAATCAGTCATATCAAATTCTCTCAACATGGAATTTTTAAATTCAGCAAACATTAATTCATCATTACCAGTAAATATTAAATCATCAACATATAAACTGACAATGAGAATCTTACCTCCCTTATTTGTTTTAATAAACAAAGTATGCTCGCTATGACACTTCTCAAACCCTTCATTCATGAAATGTGCTTCAATACGACTGAACCAAGCTTGTGGAGCTTGTTTCAGACCATATAGGGCCTTTTTTAACCTGTAAACTTTCTGAGGATTGTTCTCCAGTTCATAACCCTTTGGTTGTTCCACATATACTTCTTCTTTAAGTTCGCCATGCAAGAAGGCAGATTTGATATCAAGTTGATAGAGAGTCCATCCTTTTTGAGCTGCTAGTGCCACGATCATTCTTACTGTGTCCAATCTTGCAACTGGTGCAAATACTTCTGTATAATCTATCCCTTGCTGTTGCACATATCCCTTTGCCACCAAACGAGCCTTCAATTTGTCCACTTCTCCATTCTCCTTGAGTTTGGTCTTATAAACCCACTTCAATCCAATCTTCTTTGCTCCTTTAGGAAGGTCACTGAGTTCCCATGTGTTGTTCCTCTCTATAGCTTGTATCTCCATGTCCATTGCCGTCCTCCATTTGTCATGTTTCACTGCCTCCTCAAAATGAGTTGGATTTGCTGAAGCAAATAACACTGAATTAACAATTGCATCTTTTTTCGACTCTTCTGAAAACTCTTCCCCAGTTAAATAATCTCTCATCCACCCCGGAGGCCTTCTATTTCTTCCTTCATGAAGACTAGATGATTTTCTGTCATTTTGAGGACTGCCAACTGTTTCAACTATCGCTTCTTCTTCTCCACTCACTGCTTTCTCATTCTCTACGTTCACTTTCTCACTATCATCGCAGTCTAGATTAACCAATATGTGTTCTTCATAACTCTCATCCCAATTCCAAGTTTTATCTTCCTCAAACACTACATCTCGGCTAATCATAATCTTTCTTCCAATAGGATCATAGAATCTATATGCCTTAGACTCTTCACTTACTCCCAATAACACACAAGCGATACTCTTTGCATCTAGTTTTTTTCGTTTGACATCAGGGACATGCACATGTGCCACACAACCGAAAACTTTAAAATAGTTAACTGAGGGCCTGCTTCCACTCCAGGCTTCCTCAGGTGTTTGATTCTTCACAGCTAATGTAGGACTCCGGTTTAGAACATGTATTGTCCAATTCACCGCTTCTGGCCAGAAAGTCTTTGGCATCTTTCTTTCAATGAGCATGCATCGAACCATATTCATCACATTTCGATTCTTTCTTTCTGCTACTCCATTCTGCTGTGGAGTATATGCCACAGTCAACTGCCTTTTTATGCCATGTTCTGTACAAAACTCATTAAACTCAAGTGATGTGAACTCTCCTCCCCTATCTGTTCTCAAACATTTAATATATTCTCCTACTTCTTTTTCAACGTAGCTCTTAAATCGTTTGAACATGCTTAATGCTTCAGATTTCTCTACTAGAAAATAAACCCATGCTTTTCTAGTAAGATCATCAATAAAGCACAAAATGTACCTCTTTTTACTGTTTGAAGCGGGAGAGATTGGCCCACAGAGATCTGCGTGAACAAGCTGAAGCTTTTTTATAGCTCTCCAATTGCTCAACTTTGGGATTGGATCTCTATGTTGTTTTCCAATCATGCAGTTTGCACACACTGTTGTTGGAGTCGTGAACTGAGGTAACCCATCCACCATCTTCTTAGATTGGAGAGTCTGCAACCCCTTGTAGCTCAAATGTCCATAACGACAATGCCATAAGTGTGCCAAATCCTGTGTAGAAGTGTAGAAGCAAGCTGGCTTTTGAGGCGGTGAGTCTGCTAGCAACACAAACATTCGATTTTTTTACATCTCAGTTTGTATTATGAGCCCTTTCTCTGGATGAAAAATCTTCAGCATTCCATGTTGGATGAGAACTGCTAACCCTTTTTCTTGTAATTGACCAATGCTCAACAGATTGTTCTTTAGTTCAGGTACAAAGTATACTCCACTAATAACATGTGTAAAGCCACTTACTTTCAATCTCACAATGCCTTTGCCTAACACATCCATCCTTCTGTTATTTCCCAGTGTTACCTTCTGCCTGAAATCCTCATCAAGATCAGCGAACATATTCTTGTCTCCACACATGTGGTTGCTACATCCAGAATCTAGATACCATACATTTTCCCTTTGAGAATCGTTGATCTCCAAATATGACATGAGCAGCATCTCTTCTTCTAGCTCAGCATAATTAGCTTCCTTATTCCAGCTTGGACATTCATATTGGAAGTGGCCAAGCTTATGACACTTAAAGCATTCCACTGTTGCTTTATTGTAAGATTGGCGTCTCCCTCTTCCTCTACCTCTGTTTGTACCTCGGCCCCGTCCTCTTGCACCAGATCTATCTTCATGGCTAACCTTAAGTGCATGTTCTTCTTCTGTATGTCGCTGGAATTTTTGCTCATGGACCATCAATGAACTTTGCAGCTCATCTATGGAGAGTTTATCAATGTCCTTGGACTCCTCAATCGAGCAAACAACATAATTGAATTTCTCACTCAGTGATCTAAGAATCTTCTCCACCACTGTGACATCTTGCATTTGTTCCCCATATGTTCTCATCTTGTTGGCTACTGTCAACACTCTTGAAAAATACTCAGAGACTCCTTCTCCATTTTTCATCTCTAGAGTTTCAAACTCTCTGCGCAGAGCTTGGAGATGTGATCTCTTAACTCTAGCATTCCCTTCAAACTTCCTTCTCATGGAATCCCATATCTGCTTCGCAGTACGTTTCTCCAGAATTTGCTCAAGAATTGTTCTGTCAATAGATTGGAACAGATAATTCTTGGCTTTGAGATCCTTCAACATCAAATCATTCAATTCCTTCTGCTGCGCTTCAGATGATACCACTCCTGCTTCTGGTTCCTCATAACCTGTTTCAATTAAATTCCAATATCCTTTGGATCTCAAAAGATTTTCCATAAGCATGCTCCAGTGGTCGTAGTGACCATCAAAACGTGGAACAGCAGGTTGCATAAAATTCTTATCTTCACTCATCCTCTCGATTCTTGTTTTGTGCTTGAAAATCACTCAAAAATTGCTGTTTTTTTTTTTCACACACAGGCCCCAGTGGGGAGCTCGGATACCAAATTGTAAGAAATTATTGATAGCAAGAACTCTTAAACAATTTGGACGAATGACCTGCTATTTTATTGAACAGTCTTAGGCATAAATAGTCTTTTACAAACTTAACAGAATGATAAAAACTAGCTCACGTTATCAACAACTGAACACGTTATCAACAACTGAACGTGATAACTGCAACTAAAGAAATACTAAAAATCAGGCCTATGACTTATTCAAATAATAAATCTTAACTGAATTCCTAAACTTTCTCTTCAGGGATGACGTTAATTAAGCATTCTCAACAAATTTCCAGTGGCCATTGTCCATTTGAATCATATTTTTGCGATTCTCATTTTTCCACCATTTACGAGGAATTTTGTAAACGTCTTTAAGGCGATCTAAATGTTTGTTTACCACTGCAATATCATGATCAACTTCCAGACGAAATCCATTTTCTTGGACGCCTGCAACTCCATGCAAGTAAACTTCCAAAACGTGAGCTACGAAAAGGTGACCCAAGTACTCCTCAAGGCCTTCCATAGAACCTAGCATGGTGGCGCGAATTTCCAACTCTCGTTCCATGTTTTCTGTATGCTTATAGACTTTCCTGGCGGCATAAATTTCCAACTCTTCTTCTACTTGGATGCTTCCATCTAAATATTCTGCTGGCAAATGCTCGGGAAGAGGGATGTATGGTGAATCTGAGGCGCGTTGGAGATCAACATTACTGATCACAAAAAGGTTTCGCTTCAAATAGTCTGACTTACTGGTGTTTATCTTCAACTCTTACCCCAAATGGGTGTAGCCCACAGGAAATTCTGATGGAAGACGATGAACGGGATCCCAGAAATTTGTGATACGTAGGAGACGAAGATGGTCACCTAGTGCCTTAAATACTTCGTCAAAACCATGGTTCCCAACACGTGGACCGGCGAATGCAAAAGCTGTGACCATGCACGACTTTTGTGAATTGCCTGTGGGCCTGTTGTAACCATTGGCAACTATGTCCATTGCGTTTAGCGTTGCAAGTGCTGCACCTAAGCTATACCCTGTTACAGTTATGCTTATGTCCTCATCTTGGTACTTGTTCACCAGCTCGCTTACCGCTTTCAGAACCTACAGCGAGACATTAATTGTTCTCAGCATCATCATCTTAATATTGACATTAGCAAATAAATAATTTGGAAAGCTACAAAGAACAGTGTCGAGTATTACCTGCTCTCTGGCACTAGTCATGCTGTAAGCGGATTTTGAGCTTGTTCTAGTGTAAAGAGAAACAAAGCTGGCGTGTACTTCAGGATCGTTTCCATCTCCAAATAATTCAGAAGCGGTTGTTAGGAAAGCTTTTACATTGTTAAACCATTCCGAGTCTGTTATGGTTCCTCTCCAAGCAATCAAAATATCCCTCCTTCCCAAAGCAACCTTTCCTTCGTCTGTGGTCACTGCCACGTATGCAAACCATGCCGGATCAACGTCATCTGAGGCCGCATAAAAGAAGTCGGTCACGTAGTACTTGAATATATTTCCTTTTTCAAGACAAGCCCCAGAGAAAAACTCTTCTTTTGGGTATAGGCTATGTCGGAATCCGCTAGATTCCTTTTCACTATTGAAGAGGTCTCCAACCGCTCCAGCCCTTTCACCGTAATGAATAAGGTAGCGGCAGATCATTATCGACAGGATGCAATAGACCGTCCCAGTTTTTCTTGCCACTGAGTTCTGTCCAACGGGATGAGATTGAAGTAGCCATCACTTCTCTCTTTTAACTCTGTTCTCTCTCGTGGTTTGTGAAGATGCAAATCTAGCTATCTTTAGGTGCTTTATAAAGAGATCTCTTCTTAGAAAAGTAGGGATGCATAGAATGATCTTTTGGAGGAGGAATGTTGTGGGATGGAGGTTGAACTTGGACCCAAGCCTACATGCCTCGCACACAAATGGTCCCGGTTGCAACTGTGCACGTTCTAACATGCGTGTTGTATATCTGAAAGGGACTTTTCTTTTCTAACCTTTTCAGGGAGGCAGCAAGCAGGTAGCCATTCAACTTGCACAGATACGACTTCCGTTAAAAGGACAAAACCTGCTGCATTATTGTGACTTTTAATTTGTATTGTATCCATTTCTAGTACTACTTTTTCTGTAAATCTCTAGCCCTCCGCACATCTTATAACAGTCACTCCACACATTGAAGGTTGTAGACCTTATACTACTCATTAATCATGATTAACGAAAAGTTAAAGTTATTATTCCTATATATGATCTGGACACATTATGGATCTACTATTATGCCTCTGATGGTGGTCGTGTCACCAGGATCCAAGCGTACAACTGATCGCCAACCAGAGTCTCCCACACGGCCTGGGGCAGAGTCTCCCGCACGGCCTGGGGCAGAATCCCCCGCACAGCCTGGGGCAGAGTCCCCCGCACGGCCTGGGGCAGAGTCCCCCGCACGGCCTGGGGCAGAATCTCCCGTACAGCCTGGGGCAGAGTCCCCCGCACGGTTTGGGGCAGAGTCCCCCGCACGGCTTGGGGCAGAGTCCCCCGCACGGCCTGGGGCAGAATCCCCCGCACAGCCTGGGGCAGAGTCCCCCGCACAGCCTGGGGCAGAGTCCCCCGCACAGCCTGGGGCAGAGTCCCCCGCACGGCCTGGGGCAGAGTCCCCCGCACAGCCTGGGGCAGAGTCTCCCGCACGGCCTGGGGCAGAGTCCCCCGCACGGCTTGGGGCAGAGTCCCCCGCACGGCCTGGGGCAGAGTCCCCCGCACGGCCTGGGGCAGAGTCCCCCGCACGGCCTGGGGCAGAGTCCCCCGCACGGCCTGGGGCAGAGTCTCTTGAACGACCTGGGGCAGAGTCTCCCGCACAGCTGCGGCAGAGGTCCCTCGCACAGCCTGCGGCAGAGTCCCCCGCAGCTGCCTGGCCCGAAGCGCGACAGAGTGCTCTACCACTCTGTCGCGGCCTAGACACGCGCCTGGGTCTCAGCCCGAACCGACTCAGAAGCCTATAAATATGAGGTGAGCCCTCTGAGATCGGGGATCCAAGAATCGATCCAAAATCCAAGAAAAACAGGGAGAATACTTAAACACTCTGATTTAAGCCATAAACTCCCCTTTTCTTACATACACCAACTCCCGATCACTGACTTGATCGTCGGAGTACGCGTGCAGGGAATAATCCCTGCCCCCTCTGATCCTTGTTGTTTTTACAGTACATACGAAGAACACGTGGAACGGATTGCATGACATCACCTCCTCGTCAATAGTGCAATCGGATTACGTGGAAGGTAAATTACTGTTGCTGTCAGGTAGGCAACATCAATTGGCGCCGTCTGTGGGAATCTCGATAAAAAGTCAGGTTCTCTATCAAAATGGTGAGAACACGCTCTACAGCAGAGTTGATAGAAGGGCAGAATTCTGTGAGTCCCCCTGTCAGACCAGAGCAGAGACGAAGACAGAATGAAGAGGGTGGCAAAGGGGCCTCAGTTTTGATAGAGAAATTTGAGGCTCTGAAGCGTCAGAATGAGGAGACGACGACAGCGTTGAGAGCTGTGGTGAACTTCTTCAGAGACGCTCTCCCCCAATTCAGCTTACCCCATGAAGTGCAGCAGCTAGTGGGGGAAAGCACACCGAGGCAGACCTACGAGAGAGGTCAGCCCTCCAGCCTGGTAAACATTGGACAAGAGGCAGGAACGCCATACAACGCTACTGCCGATCCAGCGAAACAGAGCACACCCTTAGCTCCCAGGCGACAGAGTCCACCCTCAGCTCCCAGGCGGCAGAGTTCGCCGATTGTGTGGCAGAGTTCCCCCGTAGCTCAACGACGACAGAACTCTCCCACGGACAACATGCGGCAGAGGTATCCTACATCGCATGCGAGACGATGCACTCCCACTGCTTATAGGCGGCAGAGTTCTCCTCTGCCCAATGTGCGGCAGACTTCTCCTATCGCCGCTCAGCGGCAGAGTTCTCCCGCAGTCCATAGGCGGCAGAGTTCACCTCTGCCCAATGTGCGGCAGACTTTCCCTCTGGCTGCTAGGCGACAGAGTTCTCCCGCAGCCCATAGGCGGCAGAGTTTCCATACCTGCCGCAGCTCATCCCCTGTGGAGTTGGAACATGACCTAAGGGCACATAGAGCTGGGGAGCAACGAAGACAAGGAGATTTTGACCCACAAGAAGGTCCCGAGATATCAAGTCCCGTAGTCAGAGGTACTGGAAGAGGTATTTACCAATCGGACTCTTCTAGACCGGAAGGGACAGGACCTTACTCAGCTAGAGGGTCGGAGGACGTGGAGAAGGTCGTCCAAAGGATCCTCGAGAAGAAAAGGCTAGTGTCTCCGGATGACGGACAAAGGAGGAGGATCCCATTCAGTCCGGAGATCATGAACAAACCCTTGCCGAAGAAGTTCAAAATGCCTTCTATGGCTACTTATACCGGCAAAGCGGATCCCTACGACCATATTCAGAGTTATGAATCCCTCATGCTGCTTCATGGATGGGAGGACGAAATCATGTGCAGAGCTTTTTCTCTCACATTGTCCGGGCACGCTCTGAAATGGTTTAACGGGCTGAGCAAAGGTTCAATCTCCTCTTTCGACGAGTTGAGGAATGAGTTCCTCAAAGTGTTCATGATTCACAGCCAGAGGAAGAAAGACGCTACCTACCTACTCACGCTTAAACAAGGAAATAGAGAATCCTTGAAGAGCTATGTAGATCGCTTCCGAGATGCAACCTTGGAGGTGGAAGATCTACCAGTAGGGGTAGCCTTGGCTGCGATGCTGCAAGGGACAAGCTCAGAGAAGCTGCAAGAATCCCTCTCTCTTGATCAACCTCTGACGATCTCCGATCTTTTTGCTAGGGCTGATAAATACGTGGCCCAAGAAGAGGTCATGAGAATGATACAGCCCAGGGAGGCTAAAGAAGGAAAGAAGAGAGAGAGGGACGCGCCTGAGAGAAGCTCTCAAAGACCCGTGAGAGTAGACAAAGCCCCCAGGCTCAGGTATGAAGGCTATACCAGACTGAACGAGCCTCGTACTGCAATACTGGCAGCAATTGAGGGGGCGGGACTACTGGAATTCCCCAAGAAGAAGATGGGAGATGTAGGCCAAAATCCTGAAGCCTACTGTGAATTCCATGGTGCTCACGGACACTCGACAGAGAGGTGTAAAGACTTGATGGACCAGTTAGAAAGACTGGCCAAAGAGGGCAAGATCAACCGCTTCCGATGGAGAAGCGAGAGACCCCGTTATCCTCCGCGTGACCAAAAGAAATGACCGTCCGCGGACCGAGGCAAATAATAACAATAGACGGGATAGGCCAAGAAACGAAGCAGTTAGGCCTGCAATTCCCCGTGCTAATCCGCCAAACAACGAGCCGTAAGAGCCTGAGACGCAAGGCGTCACTGTGGCCAGGCATAAAATATACGATTAACCACAAAGGCCTGAGGCGCTATGCGTCACTGTGACCAGGCGATAAAAATATCAAGGCTATAAAAACTAAAGACGCATACACGTCACAGTAATCAAGCCTTAACAACTATACGCTCACACAAATACATTCAAAGACGCAAAAGAAAACCGTGAGGGCTGCCCTTGGTTCGGGCCCTGCGAACGCAGGCTGCCAACGGGCCATACCCAAAGCGCCCTTGGTTCGGGCCCTGCGAACGCAGGCTGCCAACGGGCCATACCCAAAGCGCCCTTGGTTCGGGCCCTGCGAACGCAGGCTGCCAACGGGCCATACCCAAAGCGCCCTTGGTTCGGACCCTGCGAACACAGGCTGCCAACGGGCCAGACCCAAAGCGCCTTTGGTTCGGGCCCTGCGAACGCAGGCTGCCAACGGGCCATACCCAAAGCGCCCTTAGTTCGGGCCCTGCGAACGCAGGCTGCCAACGGGCCAGACCCAAAGCGGACAATTCGGTTGCGTGGCCACTGGCTGAGCTAAGACCACAGCATACACGAATACATTCGAACATGCAATTAACCAAGCCGTAAGAGCCTGAGACGCTCTGCGTCACTGTGGCCAGGCATACAATTAACCAAGCCGTAAGAGCCTGAGACGCTCTGCGTCACTGTGGCCAGGCGTACAATTAACCAAGCCGTAAGAGCCTGAGGCGCTATGCGTCACTGTGGCCAGGCATAAAAGATCTAATTAACCGAATCCTCTTTCGCAGGAAAAGTTCCTACCAAAGAGTGGGGAGCAATTGATGGTGGTCGTGTCACCAGGATCCAAGCGTACAACTGACCGCCAACCAGAGTCTCCCACACGGCCTGGGGCAGAGTCTCCCGCACGGCCTGGGGCAGAATCTCTTGCACAGCCTGGGGCAGAGTCCCCCGCACGGCTTGGGGCAGAGTCCCCCGCACGGCCTGGGGCAGAGTCCCCCGCACGGCCTGGGGCAGAATCTCCCGCACAGCCTGGGGCAGAGTCCCCCGCACAGCCTGGGGCAGAGTCCCCTGCACGGCCTGGGGCAGAGTCCCCCGCACGGCCTGGGGCAGAATCTCCCTCACAGCCTGGGGCAGAGTCCCCCGCACGGCTTGGGGCAGAGTCCCCCGCACGGCCTGGGGCAGAGTCTCCCGCACAGCCTGGGACAGAGTCCCCCGCACAGCCTGGGGCAGAGTCCCCCGCACGGCCTGGGGCAGAGTCCCCCGCACGGCCTGGGGCAGAGTCCCCCACACGGCCTGGGGCAGAGTCCCCCGCACGGCCTGGGGCAGAGTCTCCCACACGGCCTGGGGCAGAATCTCCCTCACGGCCTGGGGCAGAGTTCCCCGCACGGCCTGGGGCAGAGTCCCCCGCACGGCCTAGGGCAGAGTCTCCCGCACAGCCTGGGGCAGAGTCTCTTGCACGACCTGGGGCAGAGTCTCCCGCACAGCTGCGGCAGAGGTCCCTCGCACAGCCTGCGGCAGAGTCCCCCGCAGCTGCCTGGCCCGAAGCGCGACAGAGTGCTCTACCACTCTGTCGCGGCCTAGACACGCGCCTGGGTCTCAGCCCGAACCGACTCAGAAGCCTATAAATATGAGGTGAGCCCTCTGAGATCGGGGATCCAAGAATCGATCCAAAATCCAAGAAAAACAGGGAGAATACTTAAACACTCTGATTTAAGCCATAAACTCCCCTTTTCTTACATACACCAACTCCCGATCACTGACTTGATCGTCGGAGTGCGCGTGCAGGGAATAATCCCTGCCCCCTCTGATCCTTGTTGTTTTTACAGTACATACGAAGAACACGTGGAACGGATTGCATCGACATCACCTCCTCGTCAATAGTGCAATCGGATTACGTGGAAGGTAAATTACTGTTGCTGTCAGGTAGGCAACATCAGCCTCCTTACCTTCCTTGGCTTTGGCCTGAAAGACTAACTGGCAGGGTGATTGGCGGCATCTTTTGGCATGATTCCAATAGTTCCAATTGCTCAAATCGCCAAATTGCTAACTCTGGCGGCCGGTCGGTGTGGGAGTTTGACTTCGGTGATTTGCTTCGGCTCCCAAGTCCAAACTTATCCAATACTCAGATCCATCCATTCAACAAAGGGGAATATGTTTTCTAAATAGATTGAAGCCTAATTTCTTTACATATATCTTTTCCATCATCAGGCTTGTATATATCTTGCACTACTCTTCTTAAACTTGGAAGATTATTTTTTGTCTAAACTTCTAATTATATAGTTGACACGAAATTTATTTATCAATCCTTTATATACTCCTAATATTCTTTTAGGACTATAATTTATTACATTTAAAAAATGTCCAAAATTTTTAAAATGTAAAATCCAATATATCATAGCCTATCGTATCCAACTTTTAAGTATTAATTTTAGTAAAATTTAAGTTGAAAGCAAGACCAAAATAAAACTTAACCCAATTTGAATTAATTATCCAAAAAATTAATACATTATTGAAGAGGAGGGACAAGAAGAATTAATCACAAACAAATATACGTGCTCAATTTCCCACTCAAAACATCAATTAACTTCCTTAATCAGTTCTACTTCTAGTAATGATATATAGAACGCACAACTCAACCAAACTCTCTTTCTCTTTTTTTTTTTTTTTGCTCCTTTTTTATTTTTATTTTTATTTTTTTGATATCTAAACTTATCATCAAACCAAAGCGTAACTTTCAAGGATCAAAATCATCTTGGTCATCATGATCCATCAATTCCCAAGAACCATCTGCCAGTTGAACCATACCCTTGTTCTTTTGAACCCTCCATGACACTGGCACAAAATATTCGTCCTTTAATCCATCCATTGATTTGTTTACCAGAGCAATATCACGATTAACCACCAAGTTAAACCCTCCTTTACTCCCTTGTGTTCCTGCCACCCCATGCAAATAGCCTTCCAAATTATGCCAACGTGATAAGTTTCCTGGACTTTTCAAGTACATTGATTTGCGGGTGTCAATGGCCAATTCTTCTCCCACATCCGAATAAGCTATCAAAGGATAGTTGGGGACAACATCTAAGGCATTTCGGATGCGTAAGGCTCGAAGGTTTTTGAATCCTGTAAATGCCTTTTTGAAGTCTGAATCACCAACTCGAGGACTAGCAAATAAAAAGGCGGTAACAGGAGAGGCCTTGGGCGACTGGTTTTGGGGCTTGTTATATCCATTGGCAACTATGTCGACGGCATTCAGAGTTGCAAGGGCTGCACCTAAGCTGTGGCCGGTCACTGTGATACTTATTTCCTCGTTCTTGAATTGGTCCACTAGTCTCCTAACCTCGTTAAGAACCTGAAAACTCAATAGCAAGAACAGAAATTTTTTATTTTCTATAGAACAGAACTGTTCTGCAGTCATGAATTGACGATAAAGCGAGGATATATATAACTTGAGAAAATATACGGAAATGGGTTCAATATCATGGATATTTTTTGATCTTTGGGAAATTGGAGTTACTGATCATGAAATATTAAAAATAAAATAAGGTATACTCATAATTTAGAAAGTTAATGAAAAAGTAAAAAAATAATTTTTTTTAATAGGGATTTGCATATATATATATATATATATATATATATATATATATATATATATATATATATATAACCATATAATTTTGAATAAATTGTCTTTTTAGTATTATTGAAAATATAAGCCAAGCTTTTAATTCATGTGAGCACACATTAAAGAATCCTTCCATCCGTCCATCTATACATACATATATGATAGTGTTTGAACCCAAATACTTAAATTATTGGATTTTTGGATTTTTCATGTATATATGTCATCTTTACATCTTACGTTTCTATGATATGAGATATCCATTTATATGTAAAAAATTTAACAAGTAATACTACTATTATTACATATATAACTATAAATTTGATGATAATCACAACTTAATTTCAATTCTTAATTAGGAATTGCTTTAATTTCAAGTGATGATGATAAAACAGATTTTTCTTCATGACATTTAAAATTGAAAGAAAATATTATGAGATTTGTATTTCCTAGCTTTATCCTTTGCTTTTTTACCACTCATCAAAGTTTATTGATTGGCGCAAAAGGGATTCTTGTTCTTTGATTAACATGACAATAAATGTGGAACTGTAACATTATTGGTATAGGTAAGGTTTTGTTTAGTATTCACAATTTTTTCACATGTCAAATATGCGTACATAACATTGTCCATTATGAAATCACATAGACTAATTGATTGATTAACATGTATTAACCTTACTGTTTTTCTCAAATGACTTTTTGTTGATAAACATATAAAAATTTCTTATGATTCCCTTAATTATACAGTATACAAAAGAATTAATTAATTATCATACCTGGTCTCTGGCACTGATTTTGTTATAGGGCGAACGTGGGTCTACTGAGGTGTAAATGGAGTACCAGCCCTCATGCACCTTGGCATCACTACGCTGATCACCAAAAATTTTCTCCGGCGAAACCATGTTAAATTCAGCATCATCGATCCATTCTAGGGTCTGCACTGTTCCTCTCCAAGCAATCACAATATCCCTCCTTCCTAAAACATCTTTCCCTTCGTCAGCGGCCACTGCAACATATCCGATCCAGTTGGATTCTTTGCTCCATGCTTCCCTCGACAATGGCCTTACTATAAATGCTTCCGGCACTTGGATTTGCGATGTCGCGTACAAGAACTTGGTCACTTGATACCTGTAAGGATTGCCTTTCTCTAAACCCACGTCAGAGAAGAAATCTTTCTTGCCATACAGGCTGCTTCCAGCAAACTTGGATGCCTTCTCGGTGTTGAAGGCGTCATAGGTAGCCTGAGCCATTTCTCCATAGTGAATAATGTAACGACGAAGATCAATATCCAGAGGGTCCAAAAGCTCTGCCCAATCATTCTGGCCGCTTAGAAGCTTCCATCGTTTTGCTACGCTACTAGCCATCACCTTCTTTTTCTTACCCAACCACTTCCTAAGAACGCATTATGTTTCCATAGGCCTGTCAAGGATGTTAGATGCGTTATTCAGCTAATTACTTATAAATTCATTTGCTAGCCATGTTGTCAAATCTTTGATGCTAAGATTCTTGGCTTTGAAGGTCATTCTTCTTTTGCACAAAGACTTTCATCTTCCCCTACCGAAAGTGATTGATATTAGGATAGAAATTATTTTTCTGTTCAAAATATATATTTATATATTCCGTTGCAAGAAATCAAAATATATTGCTATGTATTCTCAGAAAAAAAAAAAAGAAGAAGAAGTCTGATATATCAAGCATTTCCTGCAAGCTTTATTTTGTTTGCATAACGAACACCTTAGAATAGAGAGACTTTGCTTTGAAGTAATTGTTGGACGTACGTGGCATCCAGTCTAGCCCCATCCCTCCCATCCCACCACGTGAAGCCCGTTTCTCTGCTTGGCTTTGCACGGCCAAGATTGGCCATTAGTAATCAATGAATGGATAGAACTAAAACAAGCCTTACATCAAAAGGATTTCTTTCTTTATGCCGCACATCACAATTTCCGACTTGTCAGAGAGCTTTGCGGTTTGTAAAGCGGTGCGGTGAGAGAAAAAGAATAGGGTTTTTATTTGGAGCAGAAGTGGATTAATTTATTTATTTCATCAAGCGAGTATGGGGAGATATAAATTATTTATTCTTTAGATAAATTATATTAATGAATCCTAAAAGTCAAACTTTATGGTTATTCAACAATTGCTATAGATTATATAGCTGAATCATAAGAGTTAAATTTCATAATTTTAAGTCAATTGTTGAAACTTTTAATTTAAAAAAATATTTTACGTATTTAAATTTTGTAATTATTTATTTCATACAATAATTTTTTATCTGATTTATCTTATGATTTTTTTCTTTATGAATTTTTTTTTGCATTATATCTAATGTCATTTTATTTTATGTTTTATTATTTACATAGTATCTGATGGATTGATTTAAATAATTGTTTGTTAGTTGTTGTTGTTATTATTATTTTTATTGTTATTTTTATTGTTATGTATTATTATGTGTATATTACGTATTTATTTTTCGTATCTTTGTCGTTCGAGATGTCAACAGTAATCACCCTAAGAGAATATTACGTGGCAGGGAAAAATATGCTTGCAAGTTGCAACGCGAAGAAAGTAAGTGTTGGGACTCTATTAGATGTATACTTTGCTGAGGGTTTCGATTTGGGACAACTCTCTCTTCGGGAGACAAAAGTTCAAGAAGATTGTTGATATGTCAGATAAATTTTTTTAAATTTTTTTATATTTATTTATATATAATTTTTACTTAATTTTGATTTATATTAATTTATTATTTTTTTATTAGTGTCTATTCGTATAAATATTGTATCTAAAATTCCGGCGAACTACTTAACCACTCCAATTAAAAATAGAATTAAGAAATGTGCAGTAATTAGGTTTATAATAAATATTCCACCATGTCCAACAGTGGACTTGGTCTTATAGCATTCAAAAGTGTGCTGACAGGTTCCATGGATCTTGATTTGGGGCTTGGCCCTAAATTGACTCCCCATTTCACTTCTATTTTTCCCAATACAAAGGTAAAACCTTAGGCAATTTCTCAACCCTTGAATACCTCCTATTAATCAAATGAATTTAGAAGTTTTAAATAATCGATTTAAGAATGGAGATACAAGGATGTTATAAGTTTATGTTTAATTTCTAAAAAATAAACATAAAAATCTACGCCAAAGGGATTTGAAGTTGAAGCCTCTTATTATCTTTTATATATATATATATATATATATATATATATTTGCACGCTACAAATAAAGGAAAGATAATCCAATAATACAATAGATTTTTTTAATTAAATATCTTTTTTTCGGCATTTTTTCTATTTATTACAATCAAATAGAAAACCAACCAATTAATAACAAAGAAAGCTTAATTTAACGGTTCTGATTATTAAAAAAAATTAAGTTAATACTCGATTCTATTTTTTTATATTAAAAAAAAAAAACCAATGACCGTATGAACAAAAGATGGACCAGCAACTGACAACAAACCTTCAGGTTTTTTCTGAACAAAAGATAAACAGATCATTGTCTTGTAACTCAGAAAGCAACTATGGGCCCGCAATTTAGTCCACTTGAGATCTAACTTTAGTCCAAGGATTGCTTTCTTCTCATCAATCGTGCATGTGACTCCCTGTATATAGCCCTTTCAGATCGCCCATATTGTCCTTTGCTTCCATCAAGCAACCCTTCTAGCCCATAATATATCATCAGCAAAACTAAAACATCCCATTCTTCCCCGAACCACCTGTTTGTCCTACATCAACCATCGTTAAACTGGAAAACACTGGCTTTGCAAATTTATAGCGAAAAGAACAAAGCCATGGTTCTTTAGTTGAACGAGAGAATGGTATAGAAATCTTAGTTTTCTTTTCCTTTTTAGTCACACGATCAGAAAAACATGTTCTTATTCTATCATGGATTCAACCATTTTGTTTTATTATTTGTAACATTATTCTTTTGAACTAGAGAAAACCCATGTACCATATCAAACAAGAAGTTAATCTTGTTAATGCCTAGCATTAGTAATCCTTGGTCACCAAAAACCCTTTCATGCATGGACTATGACATCTGGAACAATACTAAACTTGGTTAAACCTCCTGTCTCTCTCATGAATGTAACATTCGATGTTCATGATCATGCCCTAATGATTCAATGATGTTGATGGTTTCCAAACAAAGAAGAAATGAAGAACAAACATCCTATCCTACACTATGAAGATTGAACGCGGAGTATGAGAGTATAGATCACTGCAAAGTGCAGACAAACCATCTTAGCTCCATTTGTTGTCTGACTAACTCGTGAATTGTGACTGATTCATAACCCGTGAAAAATTGTGGCAGTGCTTTCTGACCTGATTACATCAACTTTCTGTTTTCCAGACACGGTTTTTCAACTTTTGATTAACAGTGAAAAATGTTGAAATTAATGGCTTATTAGCCTAGTAAGGAATCCCACATTGAAAAATCACAAAGGGAGAGAAAGAGTTTTGGCTTATAAATTGAGGCCTGTGCTAATAGGTTAGATATCCCTGAGAGAAATATAAATAACTCATATATTTGTATTTTGGCTTTCCCTATTAGTTTCTGGATTTTGCAATTGTGTCCAGATTTTGTAATAATTCCATTTTGAAATTAGTGAAGGTTTTCAGCAGCGCCCGTGGACGTAGGTAATTATACCGAACCACGTAAAATCTTGTGTTTTTCTCTTTTCTTCCTTTACGCTTTGCATTTGATCATTTGTTTTTGTCTGCTTCAATAATTAGTAGTTATAGTTGTGTTTTATGCTTCCGCTTGTGCACAACAATTGGTATCAGAGCTCTTGGTTGTCGTAGTATGCTCTGTGGTTGCAGCGTTGTCTGATCCTCCACATTAGAAAAGAAAAATTATTCCTGAGCTGTTTGATTAAGAGCACTCTGTTATGCTCTATTTATACCGTGTACGTCAGAACTGAGATAAAGTGGTAGTGCATGTCTAGGAAGGCTCTGGCTAAGGAAAGACTTGGTATTTAAGTGTGTCCTGGTGACCCACCTCTCTTTCCTGGGAGCTGACCTGGTGTACTGTTCACGTAAGTTGTGTTCTCTATTCTAGTATACGATACTATTTAGAGTGTCACATCGTTTTGGTATACGGTTAGTATACATTTGGGAGAATAGTTTGAAGCAGAAATGACAGCATCAACAAAAATTGAAGTGGAGAAATTTGATGGTCGAAATAATTTCGGCTTGTGGCAAAGTGAAGTTAAGGATGTCCTGTGTCAACAAGATTTAGACATCACTCTGGAAGAAAAGAAACCCGATGAGGTCAAAGAAAAAGATTGGGAGAGACTGAATGCGAAAGCATGTGGGTTGATTCGTTCATGTCTCTGCAGAGAACAGAAGTATCCATTCATGAAGGAAACTTCTGCCAAAATATTGTGGGAGGCGCTGGAGAATAAATATATGAAGAAAAGCAACGAGAATCGGCTTTATTTATTGAAGAGGCTATATCACCTTCAGTTGAAATCGGGTATGAATATCAGTGATCACATCGATGAATTCAACCGTTTGTTAGCTGATTTGTTGAATTTGGATGAAACCTTCAAAGATGAGCAAAAAGCTATGCTCCTAATAGGATCTCTTCCTGATGAGTTGGATCATTTGTGCATTACACTTATTCATGGAAAGGAAAAATTATCCTTTGAAGAAGTGTGTGCAGCTTTGCTTAATTATGAAATTCGAAAGAAAGATCAGAAAGAGAATAGGGATGAATCAGCAGAGGCGCTCGTAGTTAGGGGACGAAGCCAAAGCCGAAGACGAGAAAGTAGGGGAAGATCACGTTCGAAGAAAAGACCTGATAAAGATGAATGTGCCTTTTGTCATGAGAAAGGGCATTGGAAGAAAGATTGTCCGAAACTGCAGAAGAAAGATAAGGGTAAGGGCAAAGCTACTTCTGATGCATATGTAGTCGAACATATTAATGATGATTTCGCGTTGGTCGGTCAACCATCCACATCTGGAAGTAATGAGTGGATTTTGGATACGGGTTGTACTTATCATATGTGTCCACATAAGGAGTGGTTCTTCAACTTCGAAGCACTAGAAGGTGGAGTTGTTTTCATGGGTAATGATAACTCATGTAAAACTTTGGGGATAGGTTCAATCCAGTTAAAGAATGATGATGGATCAACTAGAGTTTTGACTGAAGTTCGATATGTACCAGAGTTGAAGAAGAATCTCATCTCATTGGGAGTCTTAGAATCTAAAGGCTATGGGGTAATTATTCGAGATGGAGTTTTGAAAGTTGTGTCTGGTGCTTTGGTGACTATGAAAGGCACAAGGAAGAATAACTTGTACTACTACAATGGTTGTACAGTTACTGGATCAACAGCAGCAGCTTTAGAGAAGGATGTTGATTCAGATTCGATCAGACTATGGCATATGCGCTTGGGACATGCAGGTGAGAAAGCCTTAAGCAGTTTGGTGAATCAAGGCTTGTTGAAAGGAGCAAAGACCTGCAAGTTAGATTTTTGTGAGTATTGTGTTCTGGGAAAGCAGACGAGAGTGAAATTTGGGGCTGCAATTCATAATACGAAAGGCATTTTGGATTATGTCCATTCTGATGTTTGGGGACCTACCAGGACAGCATCCATGGGGGTAAACATTATTTTGTCACATTTGTTGATGACTTTTTCAGAAGAATTTGGGTGTATACGATGAAGACGAAGGATGACGTACTTGAGATTTTCATTAATTGGAAAAAGATGGTGGAAACTCAGACTGAAAGAAAGATTAAGTACCTCAGAACAGACAATGGAGGTGAATATAGAAGTGATCCTTTTCTGAGAATTTGTCAAGATGCTGGCATTATACGTCATTTCACAGTCAGAAACACACCGCAACAGAATGGGGTGGCAGAACGCATAAACCGAACGTTACTGGAGAAAGTTCGGTGTATGTTGTCCATTGCTGGGTTGGGCAAGGAGTTTTGGGCTGAGGCAGTGACTTATGCGTGTCATCTCATTAATCGGTTACCATCAACAGCAATTGATGGTAGAACTCCATTGGAGGTTTGGTCTGGAAAACCTGTTAATGATTATGATTCTTTACATGTATTTGGGTGTACTGCGTATTATCATGTAAAAGAATCTAAGTTGGATCCGAGAGCTAAGAAAGCTATTTTTGTGGGGATTTCATCAGGGGTAAAAGGATATTGTCTGTTATATCCAAATTTGAAGAAGATAATATTTAGTAGGGATGTTACTTTTGATGAATCTCCTATGTTGATGAAGAAAACAGATGAGAATGCTGAGGATATTCTGCAACAGGTGGAGTCTACACAGAAACAGGTGGAGTTTGAGTCAACAATTAATCCAGTTAAAATTGTTGAAAATGAGACTATTGAAGATGATGAAGAGGTTTCCGCCCAAGAACCTCTACTGCAACAAGAATCAATTGCAATGAATATGCCAAGAAGGGAGATTTGCAAACCTGCTCGTTTTGTTGATATGGTGGCCTATGCACTTCCAATTGTAGACGATGAAGTTCCTTCCACTTATAGAGAAGCAGTCCAATGTTCTGAAATAGATAAGTGGAAGAATGCTATGGATGAAGAGATGCAGTCTCTTCGAAAGAATGAAACTTGGGAGTTAGCTCAACTACCAAAAGATAAAAAGGCAATTGGGTGCAAATGGGTATTCACAAAGAAAGATGGATTTCCTAACAAGGAGCATGTCCGCTACAAGGCAAGGTTGGTAGCTAAAGGCTACGCTCAAAGGGAAGGAATTGATTACAATGAGGTATTTTCTCCAGTTGTGAAACATTCTTCTATTAGAATTTTGTTGGCCTTGGTAGCTCAGATGAATTTGGAACTAGTTCAATTAGATGTAAAAACTGCATTTTTACATGGAGACTTGGCGGAGGAAATCTATATGACTCAACCAGATGGATTCAAGGTTGTTGGAAAAGAGAATTGGGTTTGCAAACTGAAAAAATCGCTTTATGGCTTGAAACAATCTCCGAGGCAGTGGTACAAGCGATTTGATCAGTTTATGATGGGTATGAGGTACACAAGAAGCAAATTTGACAGTTGTATGTATTTTCAGAGGCTACATGATGGTTCTTTCATTTATCTGCTCTTGTATGTTGATGATATGTTGATAGCTTCGAAGAATGTCGAAGAACTTGAAAGGTTGAAGACTCAGTTGAATAAAGAGTTTGAGATGAAAGATTTGGGTGAAGCAAAGAAGATACTAGGTATGGAGATTAGCAGAGATAGAGGAAGAGGCAAGGTTTGTTTGAATCAGAAGCAATATTTGAAGAAGGTATTACAACGTTTTGGCATTTCAGAGCAGTCGAAACCTGTAAGTATACCACTTGCCCCTCATATGAAGCTTAGTGCATCTTTATCTCCTAGTACAGATGATGAACGAGAATATATGTCTCGAGTTCCATATGCTAATGCAGTTGGTAGCCTGATGTATGCTATGGTGTGTACGAGACCCGACATTTCACAGGCAGTTGGAGTTGTGAGCAGGTATATGCATGATCCTGGTAAAGGACATTGACAAGCCGTGAAATGGATACTACGGTATTTGTTGAAAACTATAGATATTGGTTTGGTCTTTCAGAAGGAGGACTCACTTGGTCAGGTGGCAATCGGATACGTTGATTCAGATTATGCTGGTGATTTGGATAAGCGTCGGTCAACTACTGGATATGTGTTCACTCTTGCAAAAGCTCCAGTAAGTTGGAAGTCTACCTTACAGTCAACAGTTGCTTTGTCTACAACAGAAGCAGAGTACATGGCGTTAGCAGAGGCTGTAAAGGAAGCAATTTGGTTACAAGGATTACTGAAAGAATTGGGAATGGGACAAAGGAATATCACTATTCATTCGAATAGTCAGAGTGCCATTTATTTAGCAAAGAATCCAGTATTCCATGTTCGCACTAAGCATATTGATGTTCGATATCATTTCGTGCGGGAAATTCTGACTGAAGGGAAGATTCTCTTACAGAAAATTGGGACTGCCGACAATCCCGCAGATATGATGACCAAAGTGATGACAGCAATCAAGTTCAATCATTGTTTGAACTTGATTAATGTTTTGAAAGTCTGAGAGATATATTTGAAGGCATTGCTGAAAGCTAATTCGCCAAGGTGGAGATTTGTTGAAATTAATGGCTTATTAGCCTAGTAAGGAATCCCACATTGGAAAATCACAAAGGGAGAGAAAGAGTTTTGGCTTATAAATTGAGGCCTGGGCTAATAGGTTAGATATTCCTGAGAGAAATATAAATAACCCATATATTTGTATTTTGGCTTTCCCTATTAGTTTCTGGATTTTACAATTGTGTCTAAATTTTATAATAATTCCATTTTGAAATTAGTGAAGGTTTTCAGCAGCGCCCGTGGACGTAGGTAATTATACCGAATCACGTAAAATCTTGTGTTTTTCTCTTTTCTTCTTTTACGCTTTGCATTTGATCATTTATTTTTGTCTGCTTTAATAATTAGTAATTATAATTATGTTTTATGCTTTCGCTATGCACAACAAAAAATTCACAAGTTTTACGGTTAAATCCCACGAATGGAATCCGACTGCGAGCCTTTTTTTTCTAATCAAGTGTCAAACCTGTTGTCGGAGCTTGAAATAATTTTCAGAAGCAATGATATTTGTTTGATAATTTCAACTGGATTAAAGTCTAAAACATAGAGTTCTCCATCCAAATATGTATGACTTGACGCTAGCTTTCTCTTCAATCAGTCAAAGGAGGCTGCTGTTTCTGAACTGTGGCAGCACAATTTGTTTTTCCATATATGTCACAAGTAATTATTTCTTTCTGAACTGTGGCAGCACAATTTGTTTTTCCATATATGTCACAAGTAATTATTTCTTAGGCATTTTATATTTTCTTTTTTTATTTTGGGTTACAGGCATTTTATATTTTCAGCTACTACACTAGTTAACTTGTTTTAAGTGGTGATGGTAGCTGCTACTCGTTAATTACAACCGTTTTGTTTGGTGTCTGTTTGCTAGCCAGGCATTTGTGCCTGTGCTTTTGCTTCTGTCTATGAGTACATGTCACAGAGAAAGTTCTTGTACTCTTTTCTTTGAAAAAAAAAAAAGGCCAGTTTCTACTTAGGTTATGGTGTCATTAATTAACCAGAAGCTAATGTAATGATTCTATGTTTTTTTTCTTATTTTTTACAAAAGAAATCTGATCCTAAGATAAAAAAAATTACAAATATTATTTTAAATTTTCAATTTATTGTATATCAATTCTTAAAAACAAAGAAGTTATGTTGAGTTGAATAATCAAGTTTGTCAATGTTGTGATCTTATTAATGATTAAGTATATTATTATGTCGGTTAATGTATTGATTAATAAATTTATATGAACAAAGATTAGTTTGTATTTTGAATGAAGTTTTATAAATTATTGTAACTGTAATACTCGGTTTTAGTCATTGCTTTATATTTAATAAAATAAATTATATTTTTAAAAAATTTTATAAAAAGATAAAAAATTTAAATTTTAAATTTAAATCCTCTTAAAAAATAAATAACAACTGACTCCATGATCATTAAAATTGCTTCTTTAATGCATAAAATAAATAATGTATAAACGCAAACACAACAAATAGTTCTCCAAATGACTTGTTTAAGTACTACCAATTTCTGCTCAAAAGCTGAACTTAACACTCGCAAAAGTAATTTTTTTTATTTTTAATAAAGGTAAATCTTTAGACTTCAGGATACGCCATGGACAATCACAGTATCGAAGAAATTGTTTACCGAAAAGGGCTGAAAATGATAAATACAATGAGAGGAAGATGGGCAACAGCCAGGCTATATATGTAGGGATCTAAGAGGCTAAAAGCTAAGACCTAAGGTATGCCAGTTTGGTCAAGGCCTATGCAAAATGTATTAAAGCGGAATCATTTCTTCTCGGAAAACTCGCGGGGCCTTTTGCATCGATAGGTCTATTCTTATAATACAGCATGGATTTTCATGACAAGAACGCGGACAAGCTTCCTAGATTCGGATGAAAGTATAGAAGCCTTATGTATTGTCTGGTAACTGTTCTTCAGGTGTGGAATGAATACGCTCTCCAGTGTTTCAAGCCCTGTTTCCTCCTACAACGTCTCCATGGCCATATGATCAGAGATTTGAGCTCCATGATTGTGAATTTCTGGGAAAAGTGCCCTTACATTTTGTTTTCTACCAGAGATAGGTTTTCTGTTTTACAACCAAAAGGGAAAGAAAAAAAAAGGACACACTGTGTTGGAAAATTAAGAAGTCGAGAGTACCACTAACAGTCTGTCAAGCTTTTTTTTTTTTTTTTTAATGTAGATTTACCGTTGATATAGTTTTTCAGATGAAAAAATTTTAGTAAGATCGATTATATTTTATGCCCATTAACAATAGATTTATGCTTAATTTTTGCTAAGAATATCCTAAATTTATGAAAATAATTATAAAATTGATGTAATTAAACACAAACACATGATAATAAATCCAAATAAACGACATAAATTTAGTATTATAAACATAAATATATAATAATAAATATAAATATATGAAAATAAGTGTAAACTTGATGTCAATAAAAGTAAATACATGATGATGATAAATTGAAACATATAAAAAATGTAAATATAGTGTCAATAAACACTAAATAGAATAATTTTATAGTAAAATCAACTTTATTGTAAAATTTCTTCAAATTTCAAAACTTTTTGTATGTAATTTTGTATATTATAAATAAATATTTTCACAGATGCTACAATGTTTTTTTTTTTTTCAAAAAAAGGTATATATAGCTTAATTAATCATTATTAACAAAAATAATAGAATCAAATCTTGTTTGATTCTCCAACATAATGATCTTGTTCAATTCTCCAACATAATGATTTCATTAATTTGCAAGCAAAGGAGTTAACAATCGAATGAACAATGGAAAAGTAGGGTAGGGACGGGGAAAAGGTTGAGTCTGGAATGAACAATGGAAAGGTTGAGGCCAACACCACGTTTACATGATTTACATGCTTGTTCAAATTTAATCCTATTGGATTATTCATATTTCAATTTTTTGAATGTTAATAAATGATAAGTCCAAGTCTGTTAAAATTAATTTAAACAAATGAAAATATGATTTTTTTATTTAAATTATAAGTATTTTTTTGTCAAAATATTCTCAACTTTCGTTTGAATATCTTTTTAAAATGATATTAAAGGTAGATTTTTATATATCAATTTCATGTATTCAATATTTTATTTTCAAAATACCTTCTATAAAAATTGAACATAAGTTGACAAAGAAAGAAAACTCTTTCTAATACCATTTGAGTTAATCCTTTGTGAATTAAACTCAAGTATTTTTACTTTCTCTTTTACGAACGTTTAGAATATGAGTATATTTATTATTTAATTTTTAACATATATATATATATATATATATATATATATATATATATATTTAGGGAAAACCCAAAACATGGTATCTTAGTCATATGCTCACAGCATGTGACAAGTTGGCCCCTTTTAACCAACCAAAGAGGGAAAGCCAAAACCCTAATCCATTATTCAGGGACAACTATCCATGTTGACCGGTCGATAGGGGAGCCCCCATGGCCATGGTCGGGATGTACATTAAATCATGCTTCGTTGGCCTCGGCATGTGAAACCCGGCATTGCGCACAATGCAAAATTATCTTAAGACTTGAGGGATAGGGCTTCAAAAAGGACCACATACACTCATTCATTTCAGCATCCTGTTACATTCCTTTCATGCTTTCCTAAGGCGCTACTCAGTCACATTAATTTCACTCAATTTGTTTTCTTCACTAACCTTACTGATCACATGAATAATAACGATGAATGCATCATTATTGTAGTGTGTTTTCGAAGGTGAATTCGCCGTCTAGAGCGTGACCGTGATTAGTTATAATACATTTCCTACTTGCAGAGGTAAATTATAATCACGACAACTATCATGTTGAATCTATTCACTATGTACGAGTGGTATGTATATATTATAATATGCTAGCTAAGTCAGCTTCCTCTTCACTGCCATAATCGCGATCAAAGTCAAGTTTTAGGATTCCATCATTAATTTGTCGTATCGAAGGTGTTGAACTCTTCTGGAAATTAACAAAATGTTTGGGATCTTGTCGTAGTTCTTTAATTTGAATATTAATTGCTTCTCAAATCTCATGGTATCAAAACTATACATAGAAAACTTCTACTTACGTACTTCAAGTATATATACAGTAATTAAGAAAAATCGGACATATAAGGTGAATTTAGAAAGAGATTCAGAATATCTAACCGGTGTCTATATATACTCAATCATATACTCTTGAACTTTTCCATACTTGAAATTCCACACATGCACCTTTAAAATGTATTCATGTCTGTCCATGAGTAGGGTTGGTAAGGTTTAGGGCATATAATAATGGTTCTTATACAAATTTAAACTCAAGTCGACTCACAAATTCAAGTTCAACTTTTAGTTCAGATTCGTTTTTATATTAACATGCAAGTCGAGTTCGGTCGGGTTCAAGCTGAATGTAATTTAATTTTTTGTTATTTTATTCTCTTTAAATTTTAATTTAATTTGTCAAAATGTACATATTAATTTTTATATTATATATAATCTTATTTATTAATCAATAATATTTTATATATAAATAATAACATTATATTTATTAAATATATTTAAAAAACTTTTAATTTTATTTATATTTGGGCTAATTGAGCTTAAATTTGAAAGGTCAAATCTAGGCTTTAATCAAACCCAAAAATCTATAAAAATTCATTAATTATATCTAATATTTTTATTTAAACTTTATAAAAAATGGGATCAACTTTCGAGCTTCAATCGATGACCCAACTCTTAGACATACCTAATTATGACACATTAATCAGCTCAATTCCCAAACTATGGCCCCTATGACAAATTGAATGGTAAAGTATCAGCTAATCCAGGAGAAGGTTTCCGAAGTTTCCAATCCCTAAGCATGTAGCTGCCTATCGCTCGTTGCTAAATTAAAAGGCTCCCTCTTTACCGGTTTTTATTATCTGATCATATATAGCACGTAGCATATGCAAATAAATCTGAGAGAATTTGTTAATGGTCCCTATGCTAAGCATCAGCCATCAGCATTTTCCACTGAAAGCGAAGTGTCAACCTTGCATGTAATTTCCATTAATTAATTCAGTAATCATTCACCTCTCATTTTAGTGATGAAGGACAAAGCTTTTTAACTGCCACACCTAAAAGTAATTGAAGAAGTGGTCAGAATAAACCTGAAGAAAATTAAATTAAAATCTGTCGATCAAAAAACAATAGCGAAAGATCTATCTTTCGGATCACTTTCAGACCGTTTAAGCCTTGATTTTATGCTGAAAACTACACTATAGCAGAAATATTGAATATGTTCAGTCATTAAGAAATTAAGCGTAATTAATTCGTCAATGGTCACCAAATGCATTCACTATTATATCAGTCAGTTGGTCACCTTTGACCCTTTTGATGATTGGTATAATATTTGCGGGACCAAACCAATAAGCTTTCATCTATCTGGAAATTGCTGGAAAAAAGGTATATTCGATGGTTCCACCACTCCAGCCTCCTTCCTTAAATCTATTTATTTCCCCTCTCCATTTCTGTAAAAGATCAAAAAGCCGAAATTTCTGTCAAAATTTCACCAGACATACAGCTGCAGATTCAAAGTAAACCCGGCCTTGATTGAAGTAATAACCGATCATCATCAACCACTTGCTCTTCTTTTTTAAGTTTTACTTAGTATGAAAGAAAAAAATTAAAAAAAAATTAATTTAGTAATTAAATTACAAAATAAAAAACAAATTATAAAACTATGTTATTGAATTAACAAATTTTTAATCTTCAATTCTTTACATTTATGTAAAATCTTAATTTAAGGGGAATTCATAGGTACCATCTTTGTCATGGTCCATTGACTCCAAAAAGCCTATTATCCAAATCTTTTTCATTCCAACTACTCAAGCAAGCTCCTTGTATCTCGTAAAATTATAAACTCTTGTCCCTGTCTCTAGCAACCCAATAGCTAATTAAGCTAAAATTTCATTGTTCTTTTATTTGCCATGCATTTATGTTAAGTTAAATTACATAAAATATAAAAATTAATGTATTATAATTTGAACAATACATCAAATACTAAATTAATTTTTATTAAATTTATATAAATTTTTTATTTATATTATTTTTATCATATTTATTTATTTGTACCATATAATTATATAAATATTATATTATTATTTTGTATTTAAAATTAATAAATCTATTAATACATATATTATATTAAATGCTTATCATTTATTTACAACCAACGTAAAAATAAAAAATAAAAAGAATATTTTAATCTTTTTGAAATTGATTGATGTGCAGTGTAGGAGAACATATTGCACTTCTACTTTGTTAATTGACCCGGTTTGACTATTAATAAAAGAATCCGCGAGGAATACGTCGTCAAACCGAACGAGAGACTTCAATTAAGCCGACCGTTGGAATGACCCTCATAAATGATAAAATCCCCATGTTCGGTTCATTTATTTTAATCCAACTCTCTCACGCGCTTCCACCCCAGACGCTTCACCATAAAAAGTAAAACTTAAGGATCTTATAGTACACATAAAACATAACGATGCAATATAAAATTAACATAAAAATAATATAAAATAAAATTTAATAAAAATAATATATAAATTTAAAAAATATAAATAATTATTATGTTTAATTTTACTAACATGAATTTTTAATATAAAAATTTTATATTTTATGTGATACTAATAATTGGATTCATATATATTTTAATAAAAATGAACAAACTTATATAATGTAAGACACTGTTTTGATGTTACATTTGTCATGCCCAGACGGCGAGTTCATGTTTTTTATTTGTATTATGAATTAAGTGAAAAGAAAAAAGAATTTTCCTTTTGTTTATTTAATTTCTTTTTTCAAACTGGATCGGGAGGAGAAGACCGTTCCTCGATATTTGCGCCTCTATTTTTTTTTTCCCTTTCTTTTTTCTCTATAATTAGACTTGGTTCCCTTCCCTCGTTTATAATCTCAAGTCTCCATTGATCATTTTAACGTTTTTTTTAAAGCTTTTTACTCAAATTTTCACAAATGCCCGAAGTTTAACTTCACTGTCTGAAAAACCAAGCAGACAATGACGTTTTTTTGTGACCCTTCTCCTTAAAGATCAGAAATCAGAGGACCTAAAAATCAAACTAAACCAAAACCAGAGAGAAAGCAAAAGAACCTCATCATGGTGGCTGGTAAGGTAAGATTGGCAATGGGATTGCAAAAATCACCTGCAAACCCAAAGCACGAAACTCCACCTAAACCGTCATTGCCTTCTCCAAGTTCAGCTAGCAAAAACAACACTTCCCAGAAAGCTGTTTTTTCACGTTCCTTTGGTGTTTACTTCCCACGATCCTCAGCTCAAGTCCAGCCTCGTCCACCTGATGTCACCGAACTCCTACGATTGGTTGAAGAGTTAAGAGAGCGAGAGTCCAGGCTCAAAACAGAGCTTCTAGAGCACAAGCTTTTGAAAGAATCGGTTGCGATTGTTCCCGTGCTGGAAAACGAGATCAATGTGAAAAATGCAGAGCTGGAACGAGCTTTGAAAGATGTTGAGAATTTGAGAAACGAAAACGAGGCTTTAAAGGCGGAGGTAGAGGAAATGAAAGGAAAGATTGAAGAAGAAAGGAAAGAGAGCGAGAAGAAAGTGAGAGAAATGGAGGAAGAGATGGCGGAGCTGAAGAAAACGGTCGCTTCTTCTGATCGTAATAACAGTAAATCGGAGGTTGCTGCGGAAAGCGACGAATTACTTTCTTCTTCGCAGCGGTTTCAAGGGTTAGTGGATTTTAGTGTGAAGTCAAATCTGATAAAGAATTTGAAGAGAACTAATAGTAAATGTTCGGACACCATAGTTTCTGGTGCTTTCAATAATGAGAAAGTTGAGAGCTTGGAGTTTAAAAGAGAGGAATTTGAAACTGAGAAACCGAGACACTCGAGGTGTAACTCGGAGGAACTTTTTGAGTCGGCTCTTGTTAACATCAGATCTCGTGTTCCTAGGGTACCAAAACCACCGCCGAGACCTTCATCATCATCGAAATCATCGACGTCATCTAATAGCTCCTCTGATTCGACAGAGAAGCGAATTTCACCACCACCACCACCTCCACCGCCGCCGCCACCTCCGGCACTAGTGGCAGGAGTCAAAAAAGTTGCACCACCTCCTCCTTCGCCAGCACTGCCTGCGAAGGCTACAGCGCCACCACCTCCGCCGCCGCCTCCAAAGGGGAAGAGGGCGTTTGCGGCAAAAGTGAGGAGAGTTCCGGAAGTTGTGGAGTTTTATCACTCGCTTATGCGGAGGGACTCAAAAAGAGAAGCCGGGGGCTGTAGCGGGCCGGAGGCTTTACCGGCAACCGCCAACGCGAGGGATATGATTGGGGAGATCGAGAATCGTTCAGCTCATTTGCTCGCGGTGAGTTTCGGTTTTCGGTTTTAGTTTATTTACGATAATGCCACTGTCGTAGTGTTGTTTTTGTGTCAGTGACAAGTGACTGGTCCCCCGTGACTTTTATTGCTTTTGTTAGATTTGGTTTATATCTTGTTAGATAAGACAGCATTTAGATTCGATGTTGGAATTTTAATAAATTAGAAAAATAAAAAAAAAATTAACATTGTAATTTTGATGAATTTAGGTGGCAATTATATTAGCACTAACGATTAGAATTCTCTACTGAATTACTCCACTTCATTTGCTGCAATTTAATGTTGTGTTTGTGATTATTAATTTCTTATAATTGTTATACAGATAAAGACAGATGTAGAAATACAAGGGGACTTCATAAGGTTTTTGATCAAAGAAGTTGAGAATGCTGCATTTACAGATATTGAGGATGTTGTGCCTTTTGTTAAATGGCTAGACGACGAGCTCTCTTACTTGGTACATTTTCTTTTCTCTTGCATCTGATTTGTACTATTTTTGGAGGATTTTCATTTTGATGATGGAGTTTTGTTTTTGATTTAGGTTGATGAAAGAGCTGTGCTAAAACATTTCGATTGGCCCGAGCAGAAGGCTGATGCATTGCGTGAGGCAGCATTCGGGTATTGTGATCTCAAGAAACTAGAATCAGAGGCTTCATTGTTTCGTGATGATGCCCGGCAACCTTGCGGTCCAGCTCTCAAGAAGATGCAGGCCTTGCTTGAAAAGTATATAATCCTTATTAAAGTATAAACTTTGTTGCATTAGTTGCTTTTTATCAGTTTGTTCTCATTTAGTTATTAACATGATAATGGCAGGCTAGAGCATGGTGTTTACAACCTCGCCCGAATGAGAGAATCTGCGGCAAAGAGATACAAAGGATTCCAAATTCCTATGGATTGGATGCTTGAAGCTGGAATTGTGAGCCAGGTAAATTAATTTTTCAACCTTCATGTTCTGTAATTTGTCACATTTTAACATTTCTAGTTTTCTTTTATTTCTGAATTGTCATAATAGATCATCATTCTTAAATCCCATTAGTCAATTTGGAAATGGATTTTAGGTGGTCCTTTTAATCAATCTTGCCTTTGGATCTTGGAAAGGAAAAATGTATTGTTTTGACACTGTTTACTATGTATTATTATATTTTAAGTAGTGTTTGCTAGGTGACAAAAGGAAGGTTAGGTCCTACTCTTCATTTTCAATGCGCATGCCTGCATGCCTACATGTGAACTCCCAGATCTCTAAACATATTTGCTTGTTTGCTTCTACGTTTACTTGGGATTTATGAGAAATGAAAAATATCAGATTCTCAATCTTTGACCGATTATAAACTGCATATTCTAAGAGAGTGATGCTCGGACTGATAATTCTTTCTTTATAATGTCTAAAGCAGAAACGAGAGTTCCATGAATGCATCGAGTTCCTAATCTAAAAGCAGTTGGTAATATAAAATTCATCTCGGCTTGTCGGGAGTGTAGGGTTGTGGATACATTATTCGCCTGGAGACTAGTTTTTTGCCTTTCAAAAATTAATTGTTATGTAGTTGCAGTATGTAAATTGATGAGATGTGTGTCTATGGACTTTCTAGTCCCTGAATTCCAGTTAATGCAGCGATTGATTTTTAACATTCGTTAATATGCCAATATATTATTGCAGATCAAGCTAGCATTGGTAAAATTAGCAATGAAGTACATGAGAAGAGTATCTGCGGAGCTTGAAGCAGTTGGGGGTGGGCCTGAAGAAGAGGAGTTGATTGTTCAAGGTGTTAGATTTGCATTCCGTGTACATCAGGTTAACATTCTCATTAATTTGTGTCAGTTGGTCAAGACTATAATTTTGCATTGTCGGCATTGAGAAATTAACACATTTGTTTATTGACAGTTTGCTGGAGGATTTGATGTTGAAACGATGAGGGCTTTCCAAGAGCTGAGAGACAAAGCCAGATCGTGCCATGTACAATGCCAAAACCAACAGCAAAAAATTATTTGCAGGTCTACACCTTGTTAATCTCTGTAGCAAACTCAGCTTCAGAATCGGCTACCGGTTTTTGTTGTAAAGATAGAAACATCATGTTTGTGAATACAATGCCAGCTGCTACATATTTATCTATATATTCAATTTATTCCAGAGCATAACTGATTTAAATGGGATTTACCATAAAATTTTCTTCTGTTCCTCATAATGTGATGCATCCAGCCCTCTCTGAAGCCGGATTGACACAGGAATTATAGCTGTTGTGATTGTGTTTTCTTAATCTATGACTAAATTCAACCAAACCATGACAAATCTGTTAGTTTGGTTTCTAATAAGTAACCAATGTAGCAAGAACATGCTTTAAATTGTGATTGGGGTTTTGGCACCTTGCCTAAGCCAAACCAGGAAAGATGGTGGTGTGTGAGGACTGCTTTGATAGCTTGTGGTTATATAAACATTTCAAGCCAGCTTAACTGAGATTTGATTTCTCACCTTTCCTCAGTTTTCTGTTCATTTGAATTTATTTTTGCCTGACCTCCAAATTTCTTACTAGATAAAACTTGAAATAAAAATGGTGTCATCTGGTTAGGTCTGGAAAACGGGCTTTGGATTTGAGTATGCGACATGATCGGTGAAGGGGTTGGTCTCAAAACCATGCCCCCTCCATTTACACTATTATTACGGGCTTGAACTTGATTTGAGTGAACCAGCTAAAAGTCTGACAAGAAATGGGCCTGATTTAAGACCAGAAGACGTGATGGAAACTGAAAAAGATAAACTCCGTGAATACACATTTATTTTTCTATTTTAATAAATAAAAGAAATATCTATGAATGGGAAAGTTTGATGAATTTACTCAAATTTCCTATTGCTGGGACGGAGACAGAGAGGACATGAGTGTCTGTGTTTGCTTGGTTTCAAAGCAGCCATTTTTTGCTTCCACTGAGTCTCTTTCAACTCGCAAAACATACCCTTCACTTTCATCAAAGCCAACACTTTTCTCCTCTATCATCCTGCTTCCTCCTCGTCCTAGGTTTCGACGCCCAATTAGAGCTACTGCAGCCATGGAAAGAGATCGAAGTGTAGGCACAAGCACTACTGGCAACACCTCAAACCCACCCATGAAACTCCTGTTTGTCGAGATGGGTGTTGGTTATGATCAACATGGGTTCGTCTAGCTCCTCTGTTTTTTTTTTGGTTTAATCTGATAAAAAGATTTTTGTTTGTTTTAATTTTCTGAATTGTTGCATGGAAACAGGCAAAATGTTACATCAGCAGCAATGAGGGCATGCAGGGATGCTATTTCTTCTAATTCAATCCCTGCATTCAGGAGAGGTATGTATTCGTTGTTCAGCTTCTGTGCAGTAAGATTAGAAAGATTTTGGATTTTATGTTGTTTCTCTTTAGTGTTCTTTAAATTCATGAGACCAGCAATGTCCAAAATAATTCTATTTATTAAATTCAGCTTATTGATCTTCTCCATGTTTATAACTTGTATGAGTATAATGTTCTGGGAAATAGTACCGGATTTAAGAACTCTCTTATGAATTTTGTTTCATTATATTTAATAGGAAAAAATTGGTGCAGGATCCATACCTGGGGTCAAATCTGACCAAATGAAACTAATGATCAAATTAGGAGTTCCTCATTCTCTCCAGCAGTCATTGGATATTGAGATGGTGAAGTCTGTTTTTCCTTAGTGAGTATCCGCATCTCTGGAAGTTGGTGCCTTTATTTTCGCAACTCTGATGTTTTTTCTTTGTTTAAACAAAAGAAAGGCAGAAAAACATCTTTGTAACATCATGGTTTGCCTTTAGAAATTACCCTGGTCTGATTTCAGTATAAATTCTTGTTAAACCTAGCATGGATGTTTTTTGTTTAATACCATTTGACATATAGAGCATCTATTGTTCTTAATAAATGAAGAAGTCAGTGCAATATTCTGACCAAATTGTGTCCAATATATTGTAAGCATGAAATTAAGTAGTTAGGAACCATTCTTTTCCCATGAGCTCAGTGACTAAATTGTATCACTTTCTCTGTCTGAAATTAAACCTGTGATCAAATCCTTTCACAACTTCAAATAACTACTGTATTTAACTATGTCTTTATTTGATTCATCTTGTTCCTCCATCTCAAACATGAAATTATACCTCTTTTCTCAATAAGCAGTTATTCTATTTGTCCATCTTAATGCTCTTATCTTGTTATGTTATTCCATCTCGTTGAGTTTGAAAATTAACATTTGGCAAATGAAGGGGGTTCAAATGAGAGTGTCCAAGTGAAACAAACCAATTACAAACTCCTATTGCTTGTTTTTCTAGATGTTTCTATCTTGTGACGGATTGATATAGGAACCATGCATTTGTAGATATTTGTGTGTGCATTAATATTCATATAACTCTTAGTCTCTCTTTATTAGTTTTTGTTTTTCCCATTGATTGCAGTGGAAAAATTTTGGACATTGAAGTTGTTGATGGAGGACTAATATGCTCAAGTGGTGTGCTCGTAGAAGAAATGGGAGATAAGAATGATGATTGTTATATAGTCAATGCTGCAGTTTATGTTGGCTACTAGTTGTATCCAAATTGCCTTCTTGAAAGTTTCTTTTAAGGTAGTTTTCAAGTCCTGCTTATTACTGCCAGTTATGATGCAAAATCTGCTATTGTTAATTCATATCAGATGAACTGTATTTGTGATATTGCAGATTTAACAAATACCATTTTTCTATCAAGGGCTTTATTAAAGTAATAGGCTGTAGTCTATTTGATTTGCTTGAAATGTGGCTACTTTGGTCATTCTGGAGACAGAATCTCTTGCCCAGTCATTTCAAAAATACTATTGCATTTTATTAAATTAGAGTTGGATCTTAGACAAGTTGGTATATGTTGATTTGAATGGTCGTAATTGGTATATGTTGCAGGAGTCCTCAGATTATAGCAACAGTTGAGCTTCAGCTTCAGCCCTTAGCATGCGAAAAATGAAAGTTGGAATCCTTTTGGCAGATATTATTTATATAACAGCTCTCTTTGTATCCTGCTGCCTGATCCGGAACATTGGTGATTTGTGGAACCCCTAATCTTGCAAGAAAAACAAGTAATCTTCTTGTAATACAAACTGTTTCTGAAGATAATAATTTACTACTCAACAGAATTTCCTCGAGTCTTTATTTGCTAAAGATTATTGTTTTCCTTATTAATAATATGGATGCAGAATACTAATAATTCAACTGCTCCTTCATTGTGAGACCTTTTTTAATAGGTGATGGCGAGTTGGAGACAGCTCATGCAGGTAAGGGAATACAGATCATGGTGTAAAACTAACTTTATTTTTTCCAAACATTGGTATGAAAATTTGATGTGAATGTTCAACAAGGGTCAAGATTCTTCGAAGATAATATCTGTTTTCAGATTTTTTCACTTTGAAGCAATTGTTTTTGGTTTAAAAAATTCAGTCACTTTACAATTGACTTTGCCCCACAATCCTGATTTTCACCTACCAAAAGTAGATTAGAACTTACAGCACTGTCCTGAATGTACAATTGTATGAAGAATGAAAAGATATAAATTCTTTGCTGCCCAATGCGGACCTTCACATAACCAGAGCTGCATATAAAAGCTGGTTCCAGGAATCAGGCAAGCCAGGAAGACACCAGTGGCTGCAGTCATTGCCTGAATGGTCACCACTATAGGTCGAGGGATGAGCATCTTTTCTCAATTGCGATAGCGTTGTGATATCAAGCAAATAAACTGGTTTCCTCATCCTCCCCAGAACTTTGTTCACAATTGCAGCAGCTGGAGGAGCTCCTGCTGGGTATTTAGAGCCAGACAGTGGCTGTAGTTCTCCATAACAGCTCTTCTTTGGTTGGTTCCACTCCCTGCCCCTGGTTTGATTGAAGACAATCAAGATTTATACTTAGATCTCAATTTCTCATCAAGAATTTAACTTTTTAGCATTTCTGAAGAGCTACAGGTTTTCTTGTTTTACTCACTCGTAGTGGGTGGGAGATATGCCCTGGAAGAAGACCTTGGTCCTGGTAGTATCGACATTGCTGTCAACCCAGTTAGCCCAAGTTGTCATCCCTTTGTAGAACGCCTGTAAACGGTTCATATCCTTGTATAATGCAGACCCATCTCTAATATAATCCCATCTACATTATGCAAAATAATAATCAGGCTGATTTCCTTTATGATTTGAAGAAAAATAAACGAGATAAGACGAAAATTCCTACGCTCGAGATTTTCCTTTGTGGGTCCACCAATGCCAGCTGTTGAAAATCAGCACGTCCATCCCCTTCCATGCATTGCCACCATTGATGGAGCCTAGATTAAGCACTGCACCTACCTTTTCTCTAACTATATCCACCAAGTATGGTGTTCGATACAAATACAGAGTCACTCCATAGCCCTACAGATTACGAATTTATATTATTAATATGAAGTGTCGGCGTGTGTGTTCAGAGAAAATCCTCAATTAATTAATGTCACGACTCACCGGCAACGGCAAGCAAAAGGTGCTCTAATAATGAGATTAAATAATTACAGACAGACAGTGTGAAGTAGACGATTCTAGGCGGCTGCTGTGAAAATAATGAATAATAATACTTTTAACAGAACAGGTTGGCTCGCTTAATACAGCTGTCAATGGCGAGAATGACTGGTTCTTGTTAAGAAACTACTAATCATGCAACAAATTTAAGCTTCATTTTCTCACATGTTGTTCTTGACAGGTCAAAAGTGTAGAGGATAAAGACGTGTGGGTTATGATAAAACCCAAAGGAGAGAACACTTTCCCAGTTCTTGCTCCAAACTCCTAAAACAAGCAAATAAATGAAGAAAGAAATGGCTGGAAAGCTTTGCCTTTGCCTGGACCGTAAACAGAAACATTCTGCCTAAGCCAGAGAAATGCCAAAAAGAGCATGGGGCTTAAGGGGTTCATCAGTTTGCTCTAATTCCTTTTATAGAATCCTAAACTTGTAAAGAAATGAAAAAGGAAAAGAAAATGAAAGACAAAATTACAGTATACATCAGCCATAAGACAATAGTAACAATATAAATGTCCTGAACTTCTTGATTTATTTCAGGAAACCATATTGCCAATCCTGGTAAACAGAGTATATTCTCTTCTACCACAAGGAGTGAAAAGAAATCTTATTGGAAGGAGAAACTAGAAAAGTGTGTGAAAAGAAAAGGGAAATCGTGGAAGCAGCGGAAGGAGGTTTGGAAATAGACTTTATGGAAAGGATAACTAAAGAGAATGATAGGCAGAATAGAATAATGATAAACCAGACAAATTAGCAATCAGTGCAATGCAGAGTGTACAATTGAGACTTGATTTTTCAAAACCAAAGGCAATTATTCACCTCAAAGATAACAAAAGACAAAGGGTCCTTCCTCACGTATGTGGTCTTGGATTTGGGCACCGACGCATGAATCATACACGCCAGAGATTCCCACATGTTCAAACTCAGTGAGTCACCCACAAACATTATTTTCTTTCCCCTCCATCTTGCCAGAAAACTCAACCCATTAAATCTAACAGCAAAGAGAAAAAAAAAAGGCAATCTTTCTCAGTGAGAGAGTCTACAATGGGATTGAAACAAAATAAAGAGGGAAAAAAAGGTACCTTGGCAAGCTACAGGCGTCAGGTTTCCAGGAGTACTTAAGATACTGCTTATCTGGCCTGCCATACTTGAGGCAATCAAACTCAGGATCTATGAAGGGACATCCAGAAGAGTCATAGAAAGGATATGAAGGATCAAAAACCCATTTTCCTTGAAACAAGTTGCATCCACTAACTTGCTTTCTACCACTTAATCCAGACACATTGTAGTAATCTTGCCTTGCACCTGCTTCTTGCAAGAACACAAGCCAACCCACGAGAAACAAACACACCAGGCCTTCGCCCCTGAAACCCATCTGGGATTTTTGTGTCCTTGTTAAATTGCTCAAGATAAACCAGGCTATATGATATGAAACAATTTTGTTTGTAGACCCGGAGCTTATATACAAGTGTGAGAGACTAGGAGTGAGTGAAGGACAGAGAGAGAAAGAAGGAGAGAGAAAAGACAGGGAAGGGCTGCTGCCTGCTTGGTGGGTTCACATGCCAAAGGACATCATTTTTTATTTTTACACAATTTAGAAAAAATCTTGGAGGGATTCGGTATGGAATAATATGTAGGGTAACGTGGAAGTTGAATTTCTAACTTTGTTTTCATGGGGAAATCAAAATGTTAATTATATATATTATGGCAGAAATTAGTAAGTTAATGGTACGTAGTTTTCTGATGTTTATATTATAGATCTAGTCATCTATAAATGTATTTTGCTTTCACGGGAAGGAGAGTGAATGTGAAGCAACAGGAGTAAATGTTTGACTGTTAGCTTCAGTTTCAATCTTTTTTTTAGATGGATATCGTTCACATCAATAACTTATAAAATCAAGAAGAAATTGTACTAGATCAAGGCTACTGAAAAATAAGCCAAAATCAAAGCATGTCGGTAGTTTTCTTTATTTATTATATTTTTGGTACGGTGAAAAGTTTTTTATTAAGAGATAAAATTAATGTAAGTTTTGAGAATTTGAATTTCAAATATACATATGAATATATAATTATTTGAATTATTATTTAAGATTTAATTAATGATACCTAAACATTTATTTTATGCACCGACGTTAACAACTTCACCAAGCTTAAAGGAAATCTTTGGACTCTGAGTATCAACGACATTATAATTAAACATTTTCTTAACCTATTTCTAGTTAAGAGAAATGTGTATGAAAAAGCAAGTTTGAAAGAGAAGTTATAACAAATTGAAGATAATGGAGCAAGCATCATGTATCATTGACAAGAGAAAACCAATCATAAACTTTCAAGTTGCAAGTCATCGTCTTTTATCTCTAACGAATTTGTGGAAGAGACTGACGTTTGATGAATTGGCCAAATTCAAGAAAGCTCGATTACAGCTTATAAATCGGGTAATCATGCAACAAATAACTTTCCATTCATAGTCGGGGACCGCACATGTATGGCCAATGGGATGGCCAACTCAAACAAGGAAACTTCAAAAAGTTATTGTGTTGTGCTAAAAGAAAGCTATAAACCACGGGATAAACGGGGCCTGAGAGTCTGACAGGAGACTTGCTTTAGAATAAACCCTGATTCACGATGGATTCCTCAACTAAAATAGAAAACGTGGGAGTGCTCAAAAACAATGAATGTTGAGTAAGTTTTATTCCAATAATTGGTGTAGAAACCAGAGATTTTGGGGCATCTGGATTACCAGAAACCAACCAAGTCCAAAACTTGCACCAGAGAAAAGGAAAATGTCAAACACTAAGCTGGAATTGTGGGGCAATATGGTCGCATCGTTATTGTGCCATGCAACCATTGTCCTTTTTACATTTATATATTCAATAATTTTTTATATAAAATATTAAAGTTTAAATATTTTATCTATTACATTTTATAGAATAACATTCTTTTTAATCTAATCTGTTTTCATCACTATTAACCTCCAATGAAATCCACCCTACCTGCCTCTGCCTCTGCCTCTTTTAGGGCGCTTGTCATGAAATTAAGCGGTTAAAAATTAGCATTGATATTACTTATCATGTAATATGTTATGATTTTTCGTGTTCCATTTTAGATTTATTATCAAAAGCACCAATGTCAGATTCCTTTGGCGGTTGAGTTTTGGCGCTGGGCTTAACGACATTCTCTTCAATAACTTCTCCTGGCCCGGTGGGGCACCCATTGCCAAATCAGGGCCCCACCTTAAAAAGTGACCTCATCCAATCAGTAAGGTTGGTCATCAGTCTACTGGGGCATTAAAAGCAATCTTTGGACGCAAATCATCGGTTCTGAATTCTGGCCTTTCCATCATGCTTCAGACAGCAGGATTTCACCGCGATGATATCCATAAACCTTTAAACTAAAACATTTACTAAATTAAAACATGTGATTATTACTACATTCTTAGCATTTACTACCAATATAGGATGCCTATCTTCAAAAGGAATCTGTCTGATGAACCTCATCAAAAGCTACCATGATTTTAAACTCAACTTTCGAAATAAAAATACCGATGAAATTGATAACTGATTAAAACAATGATAACTATGATGATGCACTGCATACGACATTAGTCATTTGGCAATTCTCAATACTTTTGGCATCTTTTATGTCTAAAACGAGAAAGGAGAGAAGCAGTTTCAAAGTTTCAGTAGTAGGGTTGGAAGAAGAGAGAGACTGTTGCATAAAGTCAAGACTCAAGAGCAACTTCGGGTTCCACCCATTATACAGTAATTGTGGTCAAAAGGAGAAAGGAAACAAAATGATTGAACTGCAGAAATATTCCTATTCTTCCATGTCTCCTTGTTCCTTCAATCCTAAAAAACAGCTCATTATTAGATTTTTAAATGCAGTCAAATGCTTCGAAGTTCTATGATAATTTAGAGCTTGATTCCATATTCCAGGTTCCACTCAAAAATCTAGTTTTCTTGCTGATTACAGATACATCGATGTCAGAGTCCATATGCTAAAAATAATTAACTCGTCGAGTAAATCTCACCTTTCAAAAGATTCTGCATATCAGGAAGTGCTCATCAAACAAATAAGGAGATAATTATAAATTAATCACTCATGCAATCATTCTTTTTTATCCCGCACCTGATGAAATGAATGATGAGAAATTATTATCTGTGAATTGGGTTTGAATAACCAGACCAGGAGGGCCCCTTATAGCACCCATTCTATGACAAATGTGCCAGTTACAAACCGAGACTTTTTACTTTAGCAACGTCAGTACGTCTCTTGTCAAGAATTTCATAAGGGCACAGGAGAGTTTCAGCCTTTGGTGTGATTATTTTATATATATAAAGAGACCGTAGTTTGAAAATATTTGAACTTTAGACTTAGTCGAAGATTATTTTTTAACAGTAAATATATGAATTAGTTGAATTAAACTTAAGATTCGGATCCTACGGCACTTCTATGTTTGCATTGCCTTAAGCTCATACTGTTTGATCGAAAGTGGTTGAGTCTGGACCAAGGATTATATCACTCATCATATGCTTCGATTTGTTGTTTATGGATGCAATTGGGAAACTTTCTAGAGCGTCAAAGCTTGCTGTTCAACATAGTGCGGTACAGTTTGCAAATGGACTGGACCCTTAAGATGGAGACCCACTTAAAATGCTTTACTACAAGTTGTTTTTTACACAAGGAATTATTAAGAAAGACATCGCATACCTTCTGCCCCATGTTAAGTCATTGTTTAGGAAGAAAATGCATCTTCCAGCTCACAATCATGATAACCACTTCTTACAGTGTAAGCTGCACTTGATTGACTACTAAAATGAAGTTTATTATTATTTCTTAAATTATTAGATATTGGATGAAGATATGAAAGTTAATTGTTTCATATTTTAAACGTAAAAATACCATGAAAAGTCAATATATAGCAAAACTAGAAGACCAAGTTCTCGCTATTCAAACCAGTTTTTGATCTTGCCCAACTTTGGTAACCGAAACCTACCAAACCACACATGATGAGTTGGTCTGTATTGAACAGTTTTAGACTTGCTAACTCTCATTGAGCTTAGAATGAACTTTCACGGTGGAGAGCTTTGTCGAGGATTATTTTGGGATAAATCAATTTCAAAATAGATGGATGATTGAATTGAAATTTTTTAAAGATTAAAAAAAAGTGAAAATAATATTAAAAATTTCATTTTGAAGCATATTTCCATACTTAAATCAGTAAATATTAAAAAAAAATCTATAAAGATTAGAAAGAGTTCTTTAAATAATTTTACTAACCTCTCATTTTGAAGCATATTTCAATACTTAAGTCAATAAATATTCAAAGTAAAAAAATAAAAATAAAAATTAGAGAGAGTGATTTAAATAATTTTACTAGCATCACTACGAGTTTGATTAAATTTAAATCTTATCATAATTATAATTAATAAAAATCCCGCATAATATGAAATAATCCTTGATTTTATTTTCATAAGTTTGTTTTATAATGGGGTTGATAAACTTTTAGTTAGTATTGAGCTTTGGTTGAGTTGTGTAAACCTTATTTGTGAGCCAAAAGCTTTAGTTAACTTGACAGTAAATCATAAGATTTAAGTTAAATATGGCATAAAAAGCTTAATACTCAACAATGGAGGAGAAAGCAATCAGGGAAGAGGCCAATATCGACCGATTGTTACCCTAAACGATCTAATTAGTTTGTGATTGAGTGCCGATTATCGAAGTGACCAACCAAACCCCACAGCTCTTCGAGGTTGCGGCTTCACCAAGCAAAAGCAAATGTGAACCTACACCACCACCAGCCTGTCTGGATAAACTCAAATCCTGGATAAACACAAGTCTTCAAAGGTTTATGTCCTTGCCAAGCAACCATAAAACATTACAGATTCTCTTGGTGTCCACCACATTAATAAATAATTTTGCGGCATGATTATACAAACTCCATGATTGGTTCGATTACATAATTTCTTGATTAACTAACCAAAATTCAGCCAATGAGATATTGGGTTGTGACTGTAATGTCGAAAAGGGGGTGATCATTCGTTATCCATTATCAATGGGCTTTCCCCCTCGTTAGTACGTGGTAGTTAAAATTAATACATCAACCCTTTCTTGACCAACCGGAGTACTTTTGCTTTATTTTATTGGAAAAGACAATGCCCAATCTTGATAAACATGTGTGGCTGCTCCACTTGCATCTGTTTTGATTGGACAACCTTTCCCAGCTATGATTTCTTATAGTCGGCACCAAAAAATAGACAGAAGACAATTATCATAGATAATTGAAGATTTTAAATTTCATAATAAAAATTAAGAAAATGATTAATATTTTTTAAAAATATTAAAAAAATATATAAATAAATAAAATAAAATAGATGTTGTTATTTTATTTTTATCTATGAAATTTAAAAATTATATTAATAGTATATTAGATAATAATTTAATATAGATTATTATCTAATACAATAAAATTTTTAATTTCATAAATCAGATTAACATATGATTTTTATTTTTTAATACTTTTTAATGAATTTATGTTACTATTTTAATTTTGCAGAGTGTAAAAATTATATTGACAGTTCATTGATAATAAATTTATTATATCAATTATTATATTTAGCGCAAAAGTATTAGTATTAGTATTAATAATTACTTAAATAATCTTAAAAAATAATCTTAGAACTCTAATTAACAAATTTCTTAGTATTTAAAATAAGTAATTTTAAAAAAAAAATCCAATTTTCAATACTAATAGAATACCCAATTAGTCGTTGAAATGGGCCAATGGCTTGGGTCTAGGCCTTGGGGAGAGTAAAACCTTTTCTATGACTAGATTTGGGCTATTGAATTAAATTAGGCAGGGTTACTTTGGGCCGCTCAACAAGAAATTTAAAACCAACCCGACCCGACCCATCACACTCCATCTCTACCAGTAGCTCTGGATGAAAAGTGGATAAGCTGGGAACCAGAGTGTGTGCTGAAAGGTAAAGACAATGGCTTCCATGTCAGTAACAATATCACCTCCATGCCTTACTACTAAATCAATAAGAACCCAAATCCCTTCAGCTTCTCTCACTCTTTTAACAGGTTCAAGAAGAAGAATTTCCATCATTCCCGATGCAACAAACAACTCCAAAGCTAGCTCTTCCCTGCTTTACTGCTCCTTTCTCCCATCTTCCTCATCTTCTCTCTCTTTCCGCTCTTCTTTTTCAGGTAACAAAAATTTCCCGTTTTTATTGTTTACTGATTTTCTTCAGTAGGTATTAATTTTTCATTTATTTTCAATTTTGCTTGTAGGGTTATCTTTGGGGATAGAATTTTGTCCAAATTATGGGCTAAGGAGTCAGAAAAGGCGAGGCCTGGTGGTTAGGGCTGGAAAGGCTGCCCTTTGTCAAACAAAGAGAAATAGGTCTCGGAAATCTTTGGCTCGAACTCATGGTTTCCGTATAAGAATGAGAACCACTAGTGGAAGAGCTGTATTGAAACGTCGACGTGCTAAGGGTCGGAAGGTCCTTTGCACCAAATCCAATCCAAACAGTGGGAAGCGCTAAGCTATTTCTTTTGTTTCAGTTTGCAGTTTTCCATAAATTTGATATTTTTTATACTGTTTAAATTAGGCAAAACTTAGTCGATGCCTCTTATTTATGTTCAGTTGTGCAATATTTGATGATTGACATTCACATTTTAATGGTTATGTTAGTCTAATTGATGTTGTCTAATATTTGTATTTGTTGATTGGTACTTGATGAATGATTTGTTTGAACTTTGATGAGAAGTCCCTTTTGATGTTTCACTTGCATAATTTATATGCTTTGGGCTGTTTTTGTTATATATATAATATATATATATTTCTCTAGACTTAGATGGGAACATGTTCAGTTACAATATTGTTGAAGTACCTAGATATGAAGCTTGGTTCACATTTTTGTGTCTGTTAGGAATTCTAAGCATTAGTTTTCAATAATCGAGCTATTCCATCATCGAGCAAAAGTGATATTTCTATTAGCTTAGAAATGAATGTTTTCTGCTTATTATATATTGTTTTTTGTCCAAAGCTGTGATAAATGGGTGAAAATGCGAGATGTATAATATTCCAATGAAATTGGAAGGAATGTTGGTGGATGAGGCTTTCGGTGACCCTCTTTTCTTTTGGAAAATGAAGAAAGAAGAAACCATTTGAGTCTTCTTGAACCATATTAGGAACAAAAATATGTGTATGGCTTTGTGCAATCAAATTAGGAACAAGAATAAGCCCACCATTCACATTTAAGTTCCAAATTGTTGATTTCAGTTATAATCCACGTTTCATGTTTGTTACAGTTATGCCGTCTGCCTGCATGGCAGTATTAGTTTTCCAAAATGTGTGCCTCGTGTCCAGCTTTGTGATGCTTCTGCTAACATTCCCGGTTATAGTCCTTCCCCTAGACGATTGTTTGAATTACAGGGCATGTAAAATGCAGCATGTTGTTTATGACCACTTTCTAGGAACAAATCAGAGTATTAAAGAGACGTGTTTCATTCACTTCAGGCGTTTCAACCTATCTGATGTTTTTTTAGTGTAGTTTTGACTTTTGAGGATTAGCTTTCTCAGAATGTTCACAATAAATTTGTTACATAATATGATTCTATTCACCCAATCACAAAGAAAATTTGATGGGTCAAGCTGGCTTGCATGTATGCAATTAGTATGCCATCTGATCTTCTTCTATCTGCTTGAGTTAGGTCTGAATGTTAAACTATTTTCTAGTGCTCGAGGACTTTAGGTCTGGTTGCATTAAGTTAATTAAATTACTAATACTTTTTGTATTTCATTAGTAAATTACATCATTTTAAGTTGGGTAAGTTAATCAGTTTGCACTTTGCATTGTGCTATTGTGATTGTGGATTTTCAAATTCCTTCATATAATTATGGTTAATGACAAGATTTTTCCTTGATGCCAAAAAGGAAAAGAAATTGGCCTTGTGTTTGGGCTTATGCAACATTTTCCTATGTGCGCAGTTGATTCAAATAACCTGAAATAAAGTCCATTGAAATATTTTATTTTTTTATAAAGCTTAAGAATTTTCAATTTTTCATGGCCTTGCCGGCTCTCCTCTTGTCTTCCAAGATTAGGTACTTGGAAATTAAGCTTCAAGAGATCAGGGTTCCATGGGTGGTAGGGAAATAAATCGAGTAGACTTTTTATGGCTTTAAGCAAAAACTTCTAGCTCTAAACGGGCATTACAACTGCAGTTTGGAGAACAAAAAGATATGGATGGGGCCTGTAAGTTTGGCTGAGATTTGACAATGATCTTATCTTGACTTCGGCTTAATGAGAACTACAAAGGTGAACATGGGAAGTGGGAACTGAGAGGGTATCAATGATCCGGGAACAAGCTATATATTCATGCAATTGGATAAAGAGGCCTTTGTAATACCGCAAAACCCATCCGGAGTATCAACGTCTCTCTTGATCCTCATGTAGCCACCTTCACCCCACTTCTCACCCCATGAATTCTTTGATTAACCAATACTTGATACCATCATCACTTGTCCCATGCCCTGCTATAGTTACAGGTTGATTAACTTTAGTCTGACATTCTCCTGTAAAAACACCTTCTGAATAGAATCTAAAGGCAGGGGCAGAAGCATCAAGAGCAACTGAGACAGGTTGCTTACTTGAAGCTTTTAGAAGAGCTTCCTCATTGTTTGGAGGTGCATCTTCATAGCCATAGATACGGGCGGCTGGTATTGATGCCTGATTACCGTCACAAGTTTTGTTGGATGACAACATGAACTTGAAATTCTTAGAAATCTAATAATAGTAAACCAGCTGAAGTAAAAAAGTCTCTGCACTAGGCTGGACGAAGGAGTACTTTTGAGAAACAACATTTTGTGAGAGCAAGTTGATGGCTGCTGTCACTCTATTTTTGACTTGTTTCATATTGTTTGCAACTTCCACCTTGTCCTTACGTATCTTTGATCATGTTGGGTCTGCAATGAATATATCTAAGACATTGGAGGTGAAAGCTTTTCTTCATTTGATGTAAGAATCAACTTTCAGCATGAGCATGACAGCAAAAGGCCTGAAATCCATGTAGAAAGTCATCTCAGTCAAATATCAAATTATTCGAAAAACAACTAGGACCCAACATTGTACTTATTATTACATTTATTTTTTGATATAAATAAAGATTTATATTGCGTCTTCCACTATCAGAAAACTCTTTGAAAGTAGAATAAGGAACTCAAGGGTACTTGAAAAGGAAAGATGAACTTGAGTTGACCAGAATCAATAGATAAAAACTATATTATTTTCATCATTTAATAACACTAATTTGTTTATTTTGTGTTGATGCTTAGATGTTTATGCATCAATCTACAACACTGGCAATCTCAAATCTAACAACACTCTCAGAACTTTGAAATATTAGAAAGAAGAAAAAAGAAATAGCCATTCTAGACATAAGCCATGTCCACAACCGGAAATACATTTAGGAACTAATTAATTAGATAGTTGGATAGGAAGCTTTCATGGCAAGGCCACATAGACCTGTTGGGGTAACATCTCTCTGAATCCTCATGTACCCATTCTCACCCCAACTTTGGCCCCATGAGTTCTTAATCAACCAGTACTTTGTACCGTCGTCACTAGTCCCATATCCAATAATAGTAACTGCATGATCAAGAGAATTTCCGCAGTTTCCGCTGAAAATTCCAGAAGAGTATAATTTAAAGTCTTGATCGCTTCCGTCAATGGCTATTGAAACAGGTTGGTTTGTTACAGCCTTAAGCAATGCTTCCTCATCATTGGAAGGTACCTCCTCATAGTTACTGATATCAGCAACATGGTCTTGCGCCATCTCTATGGCACAAGTTTGTTGCACTTCCTCGTATGGGTAGTTCTCCTCTGTGGTTAGGCCCTGGTTTTCCATAATGTATTGGAATGCATTTGTCATCATACCACCGTTGCAACCCTGGTTTCCGCCATTTGTGCTGCAGTCCACTAGTTGTTGCTCGGACAATGAGATCAACTTACCAGTTTTAATCTGGGTAATCCCTTCCAAGGCTGCCACCGCCGAAAATGCCCAGCAACATCCTGAAAAACAAAATAACTCTTCGTTAAACAAACAACAAATATTGTTGGAAATGTGGTCCAACTTTCTGAGGTAAGAGAATTAAGCCTTACCACAGCTTCCCTGGTCCTTAACAGGGGTTACAGCACCTTTCTCCCTCCAATCCAAGCTTGCTGGAACTTCTGTCAGGTTTTCATACCTAAACGATGCTGTTATGGTTGTTGTTGTTGTTGGGTTTTCCCGCTTCTTGTAGCCAGTACGAGCCGCCAGGAATTCATCATGGGTCAAGTCCGCGAACTCATTAATGCCCAACTTGTAACTCTTGTTCCCTGCGTTATTGAAGTTCTCGATATATTCCAAGTTGTCCTTGAATATCTTAAAACGCCTATCCTTCTCTGATTGGTTCTCATAAACTCGACCATAACGTGCCATCCATTGCTCATGTTTGTCAGAAATGGCAGCTTCTTGCAATGTGCGAGACATGGCCTGAGATGCCAATGTCCCGAAAATGACAAACAAGATCATGCTTAAAGTCATTGTTTACAGAAAGGTGATAGCAGTTCTAGCTAGAAGGACTTTAACTAATTTTCAAGCTGTGAAGAAACAAGCACCCAATGTCAGGTATTTATAGTACTTTCCAAGAGGCTCTTATGATCTAGTAATCGGCCCATGTCTTGCAGAAAGTTTAACCAATCTTCTACTTGCCAAACAAGGTTTATCCAAGTGTGAAACCTGGAATTTTGTTTTTTGGGGGGTCGGCCAGCCACTATGTAAGTGCTGAGAAACGTTAAACATGGCATCTCTACTTGACATCAGCAAAAATGATGCCATCATGATCATAAAGGAATCCCAGCAAATGACTTCTGGGTCTTGTGTTCATATGTTTGCTGGACTGCATTTTCTTTCTTTTTTCTAGATATTTAAAAAGTAAGCAAAGCAATTGCTGCAAGACTTACTCCTTGATTACCTGCGTAAACTTCTTGCTTATGAAGAACGTAAACACGTACAATTATTTGATAGACTAGAGACAATCCTGCTTGACTCACATCAACAAATGCAGAGACCAATACGTGCAACTCGATGGAGCTTTCTTTCTGTTGAATTCTAGCGTTCACGTTTGCTTCTTTTGCTACGCGTCGACGGCTTATTTTCTTTTTCCTTTTCAGACGAGGCTCTAAAGGTCCTACTTTAGAGAAATCTATCCAAACATACATTTTATATTCTGATTCTGAACTGCTCATCAAATCAAAGTAGAGAAAATTGGAGAAGTTTTCGACGTAACAATTAGAACTTGTTCTGGATCTGAATCCATCGGTCACGTAACTAGTTGAAGGATGAAAAGGCTAAAAGCTTTCACGTTGTTCAAAAGCTTGTCTGGACTGACGTGGTCAATAATGTTATTTAATGGGATCAAAATATAATTAATTTTTTTATTAGATTTTTATAAAATTTTACGTCGTTTTTTACTTAATTGGTATTCTTTATTTATTCATTTATTTATTGCTTTATATTTCTAAATCCACGACAATAATTAAAAAAAGTATAAAAGAGACTAAAATTATTTTTAAAATACAAAAATATCTCACAATTTTTTTTGTGCAAAATCTTTCAATAATTATAATATCACAAAAATTAAGTAGAAAGAGCAAAAAAAAAAAAAAAAACTTATATGACGGTGACATTATATATCAAAAAGTGAGATAAAAGAGTTAAAAGATAATTATTAAGATATAATTTTAAAAAATAAATTTCTAATTATTAAATAAACATATAGCACTTAATTTTGTTTATTAAATTTAAAAACTTGACTGTCATGTCGAGGATAATAATTTAAAAAAAAAATTAAGATATTATTTTTTATGATTGTCATGAAAAATACAGTAATCAAATAAATATTCATTAAATTATTTCCTATAGGTTAAGTAACAAAATTTTAACTATTTTCATTACTAAAAAGTTGTTTGTATACTGTTAATGAAATATTGACTTAATGGTTAGGAAAAAATTTTAAAACTTTAATATTTAATTTCGAAGTCTCATCTTCTAGGTTTGGTTCATCTTTGTGTTTGATTTATCCAATTATGTTATTGTTTGATTGATTTAGTTATTTGATGTAATTCATTTATTTTTTTATATATAATACTAAAATATAATTGTAATTTCTTTTGTATTAATAATTAACTCACAAAAATAATTGTATACTTGCATTCGTAAATGATAAAATCAAAACTATTGTATAAATAATACATATATTTTTCTTTTTAACTTTTTTTTACGTGATCTCTATTTTTCACTAATTAAATGATCCAAAAATATTATATTATATGTTAATTTTAAAATTTTTATTTCAATGGAGCTAATTCTTTTTACATTTTATTTTTTTTTAAGAATAATTTATAATTTATTCATATGTATATATATATATATATATATATATCAAATCATTTGACCCCAATTTTAGACTGTAGCTATGCCATACACAGTGTGCGGAAGAAATTGCATCCAATCAAGCAGACGGACCATTGTTAATTGATTGGCATCGCTGAAAGCATTGTAAGCTACTTTTGGCTGGCATGGAATTACATGTATTAGTCAACTTGAAGTCAGCCGTGCTAATCAGGTTAATGCCGGCTCCAGCCTCCGAGAACCTGCTCGAATTTTTTTATTTAAATATATCTATTGATATAAATATTTTATTTTTTTATTTTTTTCATAATTATTCAATCTTTCTCTAAATATATTATAATAATTATTTTTTATTCATATGCCTTTTTTCTAATCTACTCTCAATTGTATTATTGTTATTATTATTTTATTAACTTTTTATTCTTTACTCCTTTATCTTCATTTCTTTCTTTTATATTCATATTGTTGTGCACAAGCGGAAGCATAAAATACAACTATAACTACTAATTATTGAAGCAGACAAAAATAAATGATCAAATGCAAAGCGTAAAGGAAGAAAAGAGAAAAACACAAGATTTTACGTGGTTCGGTATAATTACCTACGTCCACGGGCGCTGCTGAAAACCTTCACTAATTCCAAAATGAAATTATTACAAAATCTGGACACAATTGTAAAATCCAGAAACTAATAGGGAAAAGCCAAAATACAAATATATGTGCTATTTATATTTCTTTCAGAGATATCTAACCTATTAGCCCAGGCCTCAATTTATAAGCCAAAACTCTTTCTCTCCTTTGTGATTTTCCAATGTGAGATTCCTTACTAGGCTAATAAGCCATTAATTTCAACAAATCTCCACCTTGGCGAATTAGCCTTCAGCAATGCCTTCAAATGTATCTCTCAGACTTTCAAAACATTAATCAAGTTCAAACAATGATTGAACTTGATTGCTGTCACCACTTTGGTCATCATATCTGCGGGATTGTCAGCAGTCCCAATTTTCTGTAAAAGAATCTTCCCTTCAGTCAGAATTTCCATCACGAAATGATATCGAACATCAATATGCTTAGTGCGAACATGGAATACTGGATTCTTTGCTAAATAAATGGCACTCTGACTATTCGAATGAATAGTGATATTCTTTTGTCCCATTCTCAATTCTTTCAGTAATCCTTGTAACCAAATTGCTTCCTTTACAGCCTCTGCTAACGCCATGTACTCTGCTTCTGTTGTAGACAAAGCAACTGTTGACTGTAAGGTAGACTTCCAACTTACTGGAGCTTTTGCAAGAGTGAACACATATCCAGTAGTTGACCGACGCTTATCCAAATCACTAGCATAATCAGAATCAACGTATCCGATTGCCACCTGACCAAGTGAGTCCTCCTTCTGAAAGACCAAACCAATATCTATAGTTTTCAACAAATACCGTAGTATCCATTTCACGGCTTGCCAATGTCCTTTACCAGGATCATGCATATACCTGCTCACAACTCCAACTGCCTGTGAAATGTCGGGTCTCGTACACACCATAGCATTCTTCCACTTATCTATTTCAGAACATTGGACTGCTTCTCTATAAGTGGAAGGAACTTCATCGTCTACAATTAGAAGTGCATAGGCCACCATATCAACAAAACGAGCAGGCTTGCAAATCTCCCTTCTTGGCCTATTCATTGCAATTGATTCTTGTTGCAGTAGAGGTTCTTGGGCGGAAACCTCTTCATCATCTTCAATAGTCTCATTTTCAACAATTTTAACTGGATTAATTGTTGACTCAAACTCCACCTGTTTTCGTGTAGACTCCACCTGTTGCGAAATATCCTCAGCATTCTCATCTGTTTTCTTCATCAACATAGGAGATTCATCAAAAGTAACATCCCTACTAAATATTATCTTCTTCGAATTTGGATATAACAGACGATATCCTTTTACCCCTGATGAAATCCCCACAAAAATAGCTTTCTTAGCTCTCGGATCCAACTTAGATTCTTTTACATGATAATACGCAGTACACCCAAATACATGTAAAGAATCATAATCATTAACAGGTTTTTCAGACCAAACCTCCAATGGAGTTCTACCATCAATTGCTGTTGATGGTAACCGATTAATGAGATGACACGCATAAGTCACTGCCTCAGCCCAAAACTCCTTGCCCAACCCAGCATTGGACAACATACACCGAACTTTCTCCAGTAACGTTCGGTTCATGCGTTCTGCCACCCCATTCTGTTGCGGTGTGTTTCTGACTGTGAAATGACGTACAATGCCAGCATCTTGACAAATTCTCAGAAAAGGATCACTTCTATATTCACCTCCATTGTCTGTTCTGAGGTACTTAATCTTTCTTCCAGTCTGAGTTTCCACCATCTTTTTCCAATTAATGAAAATCTCAAGTACGTCATCCTTCGTCTTCATCGTATACACCCAAATTCTTCTGGAAAAGTCAGCAACAAATGTGACAAAATAATGTTTACCCTCCATGGATGCTATCCTGGTAGGTCCCCAAACATCAGAATGGACATAATCCAAAATGCCTTTCGTATTATGAATTGCAGCCCCAAATTTCACTCTCGTCTGCTTTTCCAGAACACAATACTCACAAAAATCTAACTTGCAGGTCTTTGCTCCTTTCAACAAGCCTTGATTCACCAAACTGCATAAGGCTTTCTCACCTGCATGTCCCAAGCGCATATGCCATAGCCTGATCGAATCTGAATCAACATCCTTCTCTAAAGCTGCTGTTGTTGATCCAGTAACTGTACAACCATTGTAGTAGTACAAGTTATTCTTCCTTGTGCCTTTCATAGTCACCAAAGCACTAGACACAACTTTTAAAACTCCATCTCGAATAATTACCCTATAGCCTTTAGATTCTAAGACTCCCAATGAGATGAGATTCTTCTTCAACTCTGGTACATATCGAACTTCAGTCAAAACTCTAGTTGATCCATCATCATTCTTTAACTGGATTGAACCTATCCCCAAAGTTTTACATGAGTTATCATTACCCATGAAAACAACTCCACCTTCTAGTGCTTCGAAGTTGAAGAACCACTCCTTATGTGGACACATATGATAAGTACAACCCGTATCCAAAATCCACTCATTACTTCTAGATGTGGATGGTTGACCGACCAATGCGAAATCATCATTAATATGTTCGACTACATATGCATCAGAAGTAGCTTTGCCCTTACCCTTATCTTTCTTCTGCAGCTTCGGACAATCTTTCTTCCAATGCCCTTTCTCATGACAAAAGGCACATTCATCTTTATCAGGTCTTTTCTTCGAACGTGATCCCCTACTTTTTTGTCTTCTGCTTTGGCTTCTTCCCCTAACTACGAGCGCCTCTGCTGATTCATCCCTATTCTCTTTCTGATCTTTCTTTCCAATTTCATAATTAAGCAAAGCTGCACACACTTCTTCAAAGGATAATTTTTCCTTTCCATGAATAAGTGTAATGCACAAATGATCCAACTCATCAGGAAGAGATCCTATTAGCAGCATAGCTTTTTGCTCATCTTTGAAGGTTTCATCCAAATTCAACAAATCAGCTAACAAACGGTTGAATTCATTGATGTGATCACTGATATTCATACCCGATTTCAATTGAAGGCGATATAGCCTCTTCAATAAATAAAGCCGATTCTCGTTGCTTTTCTTCATATATTTATTCTCCAGCGCCTCCCACAATATTTTGGCAGAAGTTTCCTTCATGAATGGATACTTCTGTTCTCTGCAGAGACATGAACGAATCAACCCACATGCTTTCGCATTCAGTCTCTCCCAATCTTTTTCTTTGACCTCATCGGGTTTCTTTTCTTCCAGAGTGATGTCTAAATCTTGTTGACACAGGACATCCTTAACTTCACTTTGCCACAAGCCGAAATTATTTCGACCATCAAATTTCTCCACTTCAATTTTTGTTGATGCTGTCATTTCTGCTTCAAACTATTCTCCCAAATGTATACTAACCGTATACCAAAACGATGTGACACTCTAAATAGTACCGTATACTAGAATAGAGAACACAACTTACGTGAACAGTACACCAGGTCAGCTCCCAGGAAAGAGAGGTGGGTCACCAGGACACACTTAAATACCAAGTCTTTCCTTAGCCAGAGCCTTCCTAGACATGCACTACCACTTTATCTCAGTTCTGGCGTACACGGTATAAATAGAGTTATGGAGGATCAGACAACGCTGCAACCACAGAGCATACTACGACAACCAAGAGCTCTGATACCAATTGTTGTGCACAAGCGGAAGCATAAAATACAACTATAACTACTAATTATTGAAGCAGACAAAAACAAATGATCAAATGCAAAGCGTAAAGGAAGAAAAGAGAAAAACACAAGATTTTACGTGGTTCAGTATAATTACCTACGTCCACGGGCGCTGCTGAAAACCTTCACTAATTCCAAAATGAAATTATTACAAAATCTGGATACAATTGTAAAATCCAGAAACTAATAGGGAAAAGCCAAAATACAAATATATAGGCTATTTATATTTCTCTCAGGGATATCTAACCTATTAGCCCAGGCCTCAACTTATAAGCCAAAACTCTTTCTCTCCCTTTGTGATTTTCCAATGTGGGATTCCTTACTAGGCTAATAAGCCATTAATTTCAACACATATATTATTATTATTAATAAATTGTATAATTATCATTTATCCTCTCATCATTTAACTATTTCTCATTTTTATTTATTATTAAATAAATTTTTTTTTATTTTTAATCATAAAAAGAAAATAAAACAAAAATAAAAACATTTTAGAAATACCAATTTTGAAGTCCTTCCTCAACTATTAGATGATTAATCCAAGTCGCAACCATTTAACCTAAATTATAAAAATTCCCAATTTTTTTTGAGTTTTCCTATTATATTTTAAACAAATTTAAATCCTTTGAAAAACCATTTTCCACTTCGACCGAAATCAAGTCTAGCCTGAGAGATTAACAACATTTTGTGAGAGCAAATTGATGGCTGCTGTCACTCTTTTTGATTTGTTTCATTTTGTTTTGCAACTTCCACCTTATCTGGACTTATCTTTGATCATGTTGGGCAGCTGGCTAATTACAGCCATGGAATCTAAACTTAAAAGTGGGTCTGCAATGATTATATATCTAAGACATCGGATGTGAAAGCCTTTCTTCATTTGATATAAGAATCAACTTTCAGTATGACAGCAAAAGGTCTGAAATCCATGTAGAAAGGTATCTCAATCAAATCTCAAATTATTCGAAAAATAACTCGGCCACAACACTGTACGTATTATTACATTTACATTTTGGATATAAATTTATATTGTGTCTCCTACCATCAGAAGACCTTTTGAAAGTAGAATGAGGAACTCAAGGGTACTTGAAAAGGAAACATGGAACTTGAGTTGACCAGAATCAATTGATAAACACTACATTGTTTTCATCATTCAATGACACTGATCTGTTTATTTTGTGTTGATGCTTAGATGTTTACGCATCAATCTACAACACTGGAAATCTTAAAGCTAATGACACAAGAACTTCGAAATATTGGAAATGAGAATAAAGAAATAGCCATGCTGGACATAAGATATGTCCATGGGAAATTCATATAGGAACTAATTAATTAGATAATTGGATAGGAAGCTTTCATGGCAAGGCCACATAGACCTGTTGGGGTAACATCTCTCTGAATCCTCATGTACCCACTCTCACCCCAACTTTGGCCCCATGAGTTCTTAATCAACCAGTACTTTGTACCGTCGTCACTAGTTCCATATCCAATAATAGTGACTGCATGAGTCAGAGAATGTCCGCAGTTTCCGCTGAAAACTCCAGAAGAGTATAATTTGAAGTCTTGATCGCTTCCGTCAATGGCTATTGAGACAGGTTGGTTTGTTACAGCCTTAAGCAATGCTTCCTCATCATTGGAAGGTACCTCCTCATAGTTACTGACACCAGCAACATGGTCTTGCGCCTTCTCTATGGCACAAGTTTGTTGCACTTCCTCGTATGGGTAGTTCTCCTCTGTGGTTAGGCCCTGGTTTTCCATAATGTATTGGAATGCATTTGTCATCCAACCACCGCTGCAACCCTGGTTACCGCCATTTGTGCTGCAGTCCAATAGTTGTTGCTCAGACAATGAGATCAACTTACCAGTTTTAATCTGGGTAATCCCTTCCAAGGCTGCCACCGCCGAAAATGCCCAGCAACATCCTGAAAAACAAAATGACTCTTGTTAAACAAACAATAAATATTGTTGGAAATGTTATTAAACTTTCTGAGATAAGAGAATTGAGCCTGACCACATCTTCCCTGGTACTTAACAGGGGTTACAGCACCTTTCTCCCTCCAATCCAAACTTGTTGGAACTTCTGTCAGGTTTTCATACCTAAACGATGCTGTTATGGTTGTTGTTGTTGGGTTTTCCCGCTTCTTGTAGCCAGTATGAGCCTCTAGGAATTCATCATGGGTCAAGTCCGCGAACTCATTAATGCCCAACTTGTAACTCTTGTTCCCTGCATTGTTGAAGTTCTCTATATATTCCAAGTTGTCCTTGAATATCTTAAAACGCCGATCCTTCTCTGATTGGTTCTCATAAACTCGACCATAACGTGCCATCCATTGCTCATGTTTGTCAGCAATGGCAGCTTCTTGCAATGTGCGAGACATTGCCTGAGATGCCAATGTCCCGAAAATGACAAACAAGATCATGCTCAATGTCATTGTTTACAGATAGGTGATAGCAGTTCTAGCTAGAAGGACTTTAATTAATTTTCAAGCTGTGAAGAAACAAGCACCCAATGTCAGGTATTTATAGTACTTTCCAAGAGGCTCATATGATCTAGTAATCGGCCCATGTCTTGTAGAAAGTTTAACCAATCTTCTACTTGCCAAACAAGGTTTGTCCAAGTGTGAAACCTGGAATTTATTTTTTTTTTTTGAGGGCTTCGGCCAGCCACTATGTAAGTGCTGAGAAACGTTAAACATGGCATCTCTACTTGACATCAGCAAAAATGATGCCATCATGATCATAAAGGAATCCCAGCAAATGGCTTCTGGGTCTTGTGTTCATATGTTTGCTGGACTGCATTTTCTTTCTTTTTTCTAGATATTTAAAAAGTAAGCAAGCAATTGCTGCAAGACTTACTCCTTGATTACCTGTGTAAACTTCTTGCTTATGAAGAACGTAAACACGTACAATTATTTGATAGACTAGAGACAATCCTGCTTGACTCACATCAACAAATGCAGAGACCAATACGTGCAACTCGATGGAGCTTTCTTTCTGTTGAATTCTAGCGTTCACGTTTGCTTCTTTTGCTACGCGTCGACGGCTTATTTTCTTTTTCCTTTTCAGACGAGGCTCTAAAGGTCCTACTTTAGAGAAATCTATCCAAACATACATTTTATATTCTGATTCTGAACTGCTCATCAAATCAAAGTAGAGAAAATTGGAGAAGTTTTCGACGTAACAATTAGAACTTGTTCTGGATCTGAATCCATCGGTCACGTAACTAGTTGAAGGATGAAAAGGCTAAAAGCTTTCACGTTGTTCAAAAGCTTGTCTGGACTGACGTGGTCAATAATGTTATTTAATGGGATCAAAATATAATTAATTTTTTATTAGATTTTTATAAAATTTTACGTCGTTTTTTACTTATTTGGTATTCTTTATTTATTCATTTATTTATTACTTTATATTTCTTAATCCATGACAATAATTAAAAAAAGTATAAAAGAGACTAAAAATTATTTTTAAAATACAAAAATATCTCACATTTTTTTTTGTACAAAATCTTTAAACAATTATAATATCTCAAAAATTAAGTAAAAAGAGCAAAAAAAATAAAAAACTTATATGACGGTGACATTTTATATTAACAAGTGAGATAAAAGAGTTAAAAGATAATTATTGAGATGAAATTTTAAAAAATAAATTTTTAATTATTAAATAACCATATAGAACTTAATTTTGCTTATTGAATTTAAAAACTTAACTATCGATGTAGAGGATAATAATTTTAAAAAATTTTAAGATATTATTCTTTATAATTGTCATGAAAAGTACAGTAATCAAATAAATATTCATTAAATTATTTCTTATTAGTTAAGTAATAAAATTTTAACTATTTTCATTACTAAAAAAGTTGTTTGTACACTGATAATGAAATATTGACTTAATATAAGGAGATAATTTTAAAATTTTAATATTTAATTTTGAAGTCTCATCATCTATTTGGTTCATCTTTGTATTTGATTTATCCTATTATGTTATTGTTTGATTGATTTAGTTATTAGATGTAATTCATTTATTTTTTATGTATAATACTAAAATATAATTGTAATTTCTTTTGTATTAATAATTAACTCCCAAAAAGAATTGTATACTTGCATTCGTAATTGATAAAATCAAATTTATTGTATAAATAATACAAAAAAAGTTTTAAACTTTTTTTTTACGTGATCCCTATTTTTCACTAATCAAATTATCTAAAAATATTATATTATATATTAATTTTTTAATTTTTATTTCAATGGAGTTAATTTTTTTAAATATTTTATTTTTTTAAGAATAATTTATAATTTATTCATATATATATATATATATATATATATAAATCAAATCATTTGACCCCAATTTTAGACTGTAGCTATGCCATACACAGGGTGCGGAAGAAATTGTATCCAATCAAGCAGACAGGCCATTGTTAATTGATTAGCATCGCTGAAAGCATTGTGAGCTACTTTTGGCTGGCATGGAATTACATGTATTAGTCAACTTGAAGTCTGGCAATGGAAGCCGTGCTAATCACTTTAATGCCGGCTCCAGCCTCCCGGACACGGTGAGAATTCCTATGGTCTTGAAGTCATAGACCTGCACGAATTTTTTTATTTAAATATATCTATTATTGATATAAATATTTTTATTTTTTCATAATTATTCCATCTCGCTCTAAATATATTATAATAATTTTTTTATTCATATGCCTTTTTTTATTATCTACTCTCAATTGTATTATTGTTATTATTATTTTATTAACTTTTTATTCTTTACTCCCTTATCTTCATTTCTTTATTTTTTATTCATATATTATTATTATTAATAAATTGTATAATTATCATTTATCCTCTCATCATTTAACTTTTCCTCATTTTTATTTATTATTAAATATTTTTTTATTTTTTAATCATAAAAGGAAAATAAAACAAAAATAAAAACATTTTAGAAATACCAATTTTGAAGTCGTTCCTCTACTATTAGATGATTAATCCAAGTCGCAACCATTTAATCTAAATTATAAGAATTCCCTTTTTTTTTTTTTTTTGAGTTTTCCTATTATATTCTAAACAAATTTAAATCCTTTGAAAAACCTTTTTCCACTTCGACCGAAATCAAGTCTGGCCTGAGAGATTAACAACATTTTGTGCGAGAAATTGATGGCTGCTGTCACTCTTTGATTTGTTTCATATTGTTTTGCAACTTCCACCTTATCTGGACTCATCTTTGATCATGTTGGGCAGCTGGCTAATTACAGCCATGGAATCTAAACTTAAAAGTAGGGGTGTAAAACGGGCTCAAGCTCGCGGGTCGGTCCGTAAAAATCACGGGCTTTTAACGATCCGGTCCATTAATATGTGATCCGTTTAAAAACGGGTTTATACGGGTCAAGCCCGTAGGGTAAATAATTTATACGGGCTAATCCGTACGGGTACGGGCCGACCCGTGGGTTATTTTACCAACACACCAATCAAACTTAAGTCCTAAATCATTCTCATTCTATCTATTCTAATTTCTAAAGTTTAAACAAACAAAACTACAAAAGTAAAAAAATTGAAAATTTACCAAAATAATGTTATTGTATTTTTATTTAATAATTGAAAATTTTATTTTATAGGTTGAAAAGATGATGAGGAAAACAAAAATAAATTGGTGGAAGAATCAAATGATTCAAATCAGTTGAATAATGAGATTAACTCACAAGTTTAATATTGTTTGATGTGGAGTTTAATGGATACTTATAGATTTTATGACTTTTAAACTTATTTACTATTCTTTATTTAATTATTTAGACCATAATATTATGTCATATGTAATTTGTATTTGTAATGCGAGTTTGTTTAATGGATATTATGTTTGTGGATTTTATTTTTATTAAGATTAATATAATAATATTTGTAGAACTATTTTCACAATTTTATGACTTGCTTGTTTACGATATAATATATTGTTTATACTGATATATATATATATATATATATATATATATATATTACAAACCCATAATTTGCTTTTGTACATAATATATTGTTTTATGTGACTAACTTACAATTTGAAATTAAGTGGAGAACTCCAAATTATTTTGGTTTTTGCGTTGAACTTGTTATATTTGATCATGAATGAACTAATATTCCTCTTGTTAAAAAAATTACAAATTAAACTTTGTATTTTAGTCTCAAATCTATATGATTTGATTTTATAACAATTTTGGTTAATTCCCAAAGCCCAATAATCATTTAACAAATTAAAATTAGATTTAATTAAGTGTTTAGGCTCAATTCATTATTTTTTAAAATCCAATCTTTTATTTCCAAAAAAAAAAAGTTAAGTTAGCCCGCGGGCCAATCCGGCCCGCATTAGAATCGGATCGGTCTCCACAAATTTAATCCGTTTAAATGCGGGCCTAAACGGGCTCAACCCGTTTAAATCCGTATCCGTATTAATCCGTATCGATCCGCACCGTTCGACCCGTTTTACACCCCTACTTAAAAGTGGATCTGCAATGATTATATATCTAAGACATCGGATGTGAAAGCCTTTCTTCATTTGATATAAGAATCAACTTTCAGTATGACAGCAAAATGCCAGAAATCCATGTAGAAAGGTATCTCAATCAAATCTCAAATTATTCGAAAAATAACTCGGCCACAACACTGTACGTATTATTACATTTACATTTTGGATATAAATAAAGATTTATATTGTGTCTCCTACCATCAGAAGACCTTTTGAAAGTAGAATGAGGAACTCAAGGGTACTTGAAAAGGAAACATGGAACTTGAGTTGACCAGAATCAATTGATAAACACTACATTGTTTTCATCATTCCCTGCGTTGTTGAAGTTCTCTATATATTCCAAGTTGTCATTGAATATCTTAAAACGCCTATCCTTCTCTGATTGGTTCTCATAAACTCGACCATAACGTGCCATCCATTGCTCATGTTTGTCAGCAATGGCAGCTTCTTGCAATGTTCGAGACATGGCCTGAGATGCCAATGTCCCGAAAATGACAAACAAGATCAAGCTTAAAGTCATTGTTTACAAAAAGGTGATAGCAGTTCTAGCTAGAAGGACTTTAACTAATTTTTAAGCTGTGAAGAAATAAGCACCCAATGTCAGGTATATATAGTACTTTCCAAGAGGCTCTTATGATCTAATAATCGGTCCTTGTCTTGCAGAAAAATCAGCCAATCTTCTACGTGCCCAACAAGGTTTATCCTAGTGTGAAACCTGGAAAATTTTTTTTGGGGCGGCCAGCCACAATGTAAGTGCTGAGTAACGTTAAACATGGCATCTCTACTTGACATCCAGCAAAAATGATGCCATCATCATCATAGAAGGAATTCCAGCAAATGATTCTAAGAGAGAATTTTGATGACTTCTGGGTCTTGTGTTCATATGTTTGCTAGACCGTATTTTCTTTCTTTTTCTAGATATATAAAAATTAAGCAAATTAAGCAATTGCTGCAAGACATACTGCTTGATTACCTGTGTAAACTTCTAGCTTAAGAAGCACGTAAACAAGTACAATTAGTTGATAGAGTAGAGATTCTGCTTGACTCACGATAACGAAGTTCAGAATACACGAGGAACCAATCCATGCAACTCGATGGCGCTTTGTTTTTATTGAGTTCTAGCGTTCACGTTTCGTTTTCTAGCTATTTTGATTTTTGATACAAGTCGATGGCTTATTTTTTTCCTGTTTAGACGAGGCTGTAATGGTCCTACATTAGAAAATTCTATGTCAACATACATTTTATATTCTGATTCTGAACTGCTCATCATATCAAAGTAGAGAAAATTGGAGAAGTTCTTGTTAGGAAAATAGCACTATGAATACGGTAGAACTGACTTTGATGCATGTAATATTATATTTTATTAAGTATCATATAGAAGTAAGTTATTTTGAAATATAACAAAATTTTTAGAGTGTTTTTTGGATTATGAAAGTATAATAAAATAAATTGCAAGAATTTTATTCTTTTTATAAAGTCTAAAAATCACAAATAAATAGTTGTAATTATAGGCATAACTATTTTTCAATCAAAATGATTGTTAAAAATATTTTGAATTTAAATATTAAAAAATGTCTTATTTAAAAATTAAAAAAAAAAAAACTTTTTCTGTAAAAATTAACTACAAAACGGAGATAGTAACTTCAAATACCGAAACCCCAAGTGCCACATCTTTTAGCTTGTATATTACAAAAGCTAACAGTTGTAGCGTAACAATTTCGTGGAACTTGTTCGGGGATCCATCGCGTAACAATCTGAAGCAAGAAATTAAATATGAAAAGGTTCAAAAGGTTGTCTGGACTTTATACACAGTGTGCGGAATAAATTGCGGAATCCAATCAAGCAGACATGTCATTGTTAATTGATTAGCATCGCTAGAAACAGTACTGTCAACTAGTTTTGGCCGGCATGGAATTACATGTGTTAATCAACTTGAGGTCTTCGTAGAACTGGCAATGGAAGCCGTGCTAATCCGGTTGCTGCTAGCTCCAAGACACGGTAAGAATTCATATAGTCTTACCCCGTGACTTGAAAAATTGCTAAATTATACTAGAGCATAATAATTTAACACAAATCAAAGGACAACTGACAATTCAAAGCAGATATCAAACATTGCAAATGACTTTGACTCTTTGATCATAATTTACGTTTGCGGTGAAACAGATGTACTCATTTCACATGATAACGTGCTGCAAACTTCCCAGAAAGTACAATGTAATCTGAAAAATCTTGAGCATCTCCATTTTCTACTGGTTATATGGCATCACGTAATGCCATTGATACTTCTACTGATTACTTCGTTTCAGCATATATGTCACTTTTATTCGAATTATAATAAGAAGAAATGACATTTTTAAAGTAAACATTTCATATAATTTTTCCTAATTGATGTACTGAGTGAGTATTCATTTATTCATGACATGTACAAAACAATTTGTGTTCTTGGAGGAAGAGTTGGAACTGATTGTCTTCCCCATGCATGTGTTTTGTAACATAACTGTGCCTGAAGCTCAGTATTAAATTTATGCATTAAGTTTTTCTTAATGGAGATTTGAGTTTAGTTTAAAAAGTGATGAGTAATTGCTTACATAGATAGGATTTTAAAACTCTAATTGTAAAGCATATTTGTTTAGCATGAAATTTCAAATTCCAATTCTTTACTATTTCTTTAATAGATTTTAATTGATTTAATAATCAAATATACTTTAAATTTTTTGTACAAAATAAAAATAAATCCCAATATTTAATTTCAATATAAACTCTTAATCTTTCATAAAAATACAATTAAATCCAAATTAATTATAAATTTTTACATTAAAATAAAAAAATTCAAAACTTATAAGATCTTAATCTCTTATTTATTTTATTTAATTATATTATTTTAAAAGATAAAAAGCTTATTCATATATAATAAAATTAAAGTTCATAAACTTTTGTAATAAGATTAAAAATTAAATGTTATATCTATTTTGTATGAAATTAAAAGTATATTTGGCAATTAAATCATTTTAATTTGTAATTAGTTTTTTAACTTTTTTTCACCAGACTTGTACGCTGATTTAGACAAAATGAAATACACTGGATAGAGCCGCTTAAGCCTTAAGGTCCAACAGGCTACAGCCTACTCACCTTAAGCCTGATTTCCCAATGGATTTTCACCATTTTCAGGCAATGAGATTGTCAGCAGCACTACCAACGGAATTTATCAAGTCCATAACCAAGGCAATAAAACACACACACTCAATGTGCAGTAAAGGCTTAAAACCTGCCGCTGTTACCAATTAACAGAAAACAAGTTAAGTTTCCATGTTCCACCAATCCAACAGGTTGGATTTCCTCAAGCTTGCTCGAGTGCCTAATTCTCTTCATCTCTATACATTTTAACCGAGGGAATTTCAGTCTCACAATTTAAGAATGTTTGTCTGCATTCTTATTATTTTATCTGCATAGCTAAGTTAAGGCCATAAAAACTTGTCTATATAATCTCCCAATCCGATTCACAAAATTCCATGTCTTATGATTCAGATTTGCTGCTTTGACTGGATAGTCCAACACCATTTCCTTTCTCCTTTATCAATTCTGCATGCCGTTCACTATCACTAACGCGCTTCGCTAACCTTGACTTAGAAGAAAAAGCCTCCCGAAACTTTTTCTGTTCCAGAAAATAACATATAATATCAGATTCAACAAACAAAAAGTACGAAATGCTTGTCTCTTGCAGAGGAGGAACCTAAATATACTAGAAGAACGAAGTTGGTGGGAGGAAGAGAGTATTGTACCTTGAATGACCTGTGTTCTCCGGCTCCATTAGAGAGGGAATGAAGCTCACTACTGTAAACTATAATGCAGCTTTCTTCGAGCTTTACCTTATCAAAAGGTGGAACAGAAACAGCTTCTAGTTCCATTTCTGAAACAGATTTATGACTAGCCTCTTCTACAAGAAATCATTTACTTTCAGTATAACAATACAAAGTATTGTTTAACTAAAACATGGTGGTTTTCTTCCTATGATTCAAGAACAGGATGCAACTGATTGTGTAAAGTTAATGTGGAAACTACCATGATTCTCAGATAATGACTACTTACATGGTTTTTGAGGGTTTCTAGAGCAACATATAAGGGGGGAAAAAAAGGCAACCCAGTGCACAAAGCTCCCACTTTGTGGGGTCAAGAAAGGGTCATTGTACGCAGTCTTCCTTCTGCATTAACAGAAAGACTATTTCCACTTGAACCCATGACCTCAAGGTCACAAAAGGAACAACTTTTACCGTTACATATAAGGAATCGACAGAGTATTAAAGAAAATAAACGATACATGGATATATCATACAGATGGAAAACTTGCCTTTTAAATCTACAGAGGTGTCATCTAGAGTAGAATCAGTGTCCTGAAGTTCATTTTTGCACGCTTGAGCCAACATTACAGAATCAAATGGTATGGAGCCTGAACAATGAGCCAAGGCACTCTCATCCTCTATACTTTTCTCTGAAGATAAACCAAAATGTACACCCTCGAAAGATTTGACAGAAGAGGAATTAATTAGTTCCTTCTGAGAGTGGTCTTCATCAACACTTATGTTCAAATCTTCATATACTGTGACACCAGCATTTTTCACCAGAGTCGAGCTAAGCTCTTCCACCGAATCAGTAGGAGATGAAGGGAGAACCTCTTGCATTAGCTCTGTGCAGAATTGTTTAACATTAGCACCCACTGTCTGCAACTGGTTTTCTACATATTTCAATGATTCCTGGCCAAGAATGCCGTCAAATTTTGAAAGAGATAGAATTCATTAAGATACATATATTAAAAGTACCAAATATGAACTTCATTAATGTAAATAAAGCAGCAAAATCATGCATTATATCAATATCTCGTTTAAATATTGAAAGACGGCAATTTGGATATTATTTTCTATTTGTTAAGAAAAGACAGCCACTTTAGAATTTATTGTTCCACGATCAAGAGAAAAGAATTGTACTGAAAATAAAATAGTGACCCAAAGTTCATGCCGCGAGGATAGAAGTGAAAATTTAAGACAAGTCCAATAAGTATGGATATTTTAAGAAGAAACAAAAGTCAGAAGATATCTTGTTTATCATAAACGAAAAACATACTACATGTTTCAAATTCATAACAAACGATTACCAACAAAAAAAGAAGAAGCTTGATATTTAATTTTAAGAAGGCAAAAGATGAATGTTAATCAATACCTGGCACACCATATCATCCGCCTCCAAGCACATAGCTTCAAACTTCTGATAGATGTTGCCGACCCATGCTATTCCTTTAGATTTGTTATCCATATTGAACACACACAACTATGCTTTAATTCAAATTTCAGATACAGAATCACTTCAACTCTCACTTGAGTGTTGGATGAGCTGCATAATTCAAGAATTATATTAGTGAAGCTCTAAATCCAAGTAAAAACAAGGAATGTTCTACCAACTAGTTAAAACTTTATTCACCATACAAAGATGCTACAACATCGTAAGCAATGCTCGTGATCATAGTTCAAATCTAGGGCAGAGAATATATTTCAGAAAGAAACAGGTTGAGATGACAAAAACCAATTAAGATTTGGGGACCAACTAGTTAAAGAACATGTATACAAGTCTACAAAACCGTGGTCTAGCAGTTGTCAGCATCCAGAGATCATTGTTTCAAGTAGCAACCTCTAGAACTGAATCGGACTATATGATAATAAAATTTTTGAAGTTGATATATAAGAAAACAGAAATTAAGATAAAGAGTAAGGAATAATTATAGAATTGCATTTTAACTGGCAAAACTAGTCCCTTCAAATGCAGTGGATTCTTAATTCCCAATTTAAGTTCCTTAAATAAGTAAAGGTCTATTCAACAGTCAGTACACAGCAACTGCTTCAAAGATTTTAACAATCCAACTCTGAACCCAACTGATCAAAACTTCATATAAGTTGCAATGCAGACGGAATTTATTAAAAGTTTTAAATACCAATCTCAATTTGATCATCACAACTTCCAAATTTAACCCAAAAAAAGCAATAAACAGAAAGCTGTGATTGTCCAAGTCTAAAAGAAATAAGTCTTCTTCACAACCAAAACAAACAAAAAAAAAATTTGAGCCAAAGCAAAAGAATTTCATAATCTAAAAAAAGGGGAAAAATCATATGATCGACATGCAGAAACAGAAACACCGGAGAAAAAATAACACCCATATGATCAACAAGCAGAAACATTATTATCAGTGAACTGTTAAGTTGTTAGCAGATAAAAGCAAATAACCCAAAGTTTAGATGATCAATTCATAACCTCTGAGACTTGCTTACTGCAGGCTTGGCAAAAACTTGACAAGAACAAGAAAGAATGCTTAAATAAATTAAAAGAAAATTAGAGTTAAAAATATTAACAGACTTACAGGTTTTTCTAAGGGTCTGAAAAGCATGAAAAAAAAAATGGAAGAGGGGAAGATTCCGAATTTAAACCCTTGTTCAGTTGGTCCAAAACTAAAGACTCCAAGTCCAAGTAGAACAACGGAAATACGGCTAATAATTCTCAGGAAAATAAAAGAACAAAGGAAGTACGGCTAAAAAAAAAAAAGAGAAGGGAACAAGGACAGACTTGGAAAAGTGAAAATAGTGCTTTGTTTATGTTTGGTGGTGAGAATTACTGGAAAAAGGAGCATTTTGTGAATGGTCGCACTTGATTCTGTCCCTGAGTTGACAAAGATTTTATTCTAACCATGTACCGAACCGAAGTTCAGTTGAAGTGTTGTTCACCTCATTGTTACTGAGATAATTCCCTGACAAATATTTTAACCGTGTACCAGGTTTATCAGTTTATGGTTTGAATTTTTAATTTTTAATAAATGGATTTTTAAGTTTATATTTTGAATTATTATTTTTTATATATATAACCAATAAATTTTTAAATATAATTAAATATTTATTATATGTTATTTTTAGACCACAATTCATGTAATCATGCTTTGTCTGTACTCATAAGATATGTATATATATCAATCCTTTAGCTCAATTTACAATCGAAATTTAAAATATATTATATTTTTTATTTTAAATATTTTATAAAAATATATTTAACTCGACAATGCATTAAATAATTATTTATATATAAATAAAGTAATCATTAATTAAAACTTCTTCTGATTTTTCATAACGAAGTTAAACATTTCAAAAGTTGTTAGGACTTAGGAGGCATGATTGTCCCATAAACTCAAATTATAAGTAATTTTTCTCTTACCTTTTCCTTTTCTAAATCAATCATGAGTAAGTAGCTTGGGTAAATTATTTGTGAATGTTTTCCTTTCTTGGGGCAATACTAAAATGGCTGTAAATAACAATTTTTTTTTTTTTGTTTGTTTGAATAAATCAAACTCCTATAGGCATGGCACAACTGGTATGGTTATATAAAGCAACACTTGAATGCAAAACAATCCTATAATCATGAATGTGAAAAGGCCAATTGTGTAAAATAGCCACCATTTATTGATGATTGTGAAGGCTATTTTTCCTTTTTTTTTTTTTTTTTTTCAATTTTTAACATACTATGTCTAATCAGCTAATAGAATGACAACTACTAATTAAGAAACTTAGTATTCCTAAAGAATTCTATTAATGTGAAAATAAACAATTTATAACAATATTGCTCAGATGTCCACACCCAAATTATTTTATGGGAATGGAGCTCTGAAATGTCTCCTATCCAAATATATGTAACAAAATGAAAGAATGTTTTCTCCAGTCATATGGAAAGAGTGTGATATGGAACTGTAGGTAAGCCCAAAGTGGCATGAATATTAGGGAATATAGTGGGCTCAAAATTGAACATTTGGGGTAAAGGCTTGAAAATAATTATTTGTTGCCTTGAAGTCTGGGCTTTAGGCCCTATAAAAACCTAAAATTATCATTTTGGCATGGTTTATAAGCTCATCTTGCTGGCTGTATTTCGTTCAGTTCCAAATGTTTCAAAAGTTTATTTATTTATTATTATTATTTTATATATATAAACAAAGCAGTGACTTGAGAATAGAAATAGAATACAAGGGTCGGTATTGAATTTCAAATACATTGAAAGTCATATTTTAAAAGGTCAGCATGAATTAACATATAAGATTAATTCTCAGTTCATTTTTAATGAAAATATTATAAAATTTTTTTGAGTATAATATTTTCATTAAAAATTATAATCACAAACAGTATACTATATTCCATAAACAAGTGATTTTGAAAATTATTTTACTCAAAAGAGTTAAACCATTAAATAATTATAATCAATTAAATTAATAAATAATTAAACTAAATTCAAGTTTCATATTTAATAAAACTTAAATCTAAGGCCTCAAAATTATAAACTTTATTAACATAGATGTGGGTATTGTTGAAAACATAAATAAAAAAATGTTTTGAAGTTAGTTGCCATTTTCAAACGTGCAAAATGCACAATTTATGCAATCCTTGTAACATGGTAGTACAAACATGGGTACTATGTGAATGATTAATTTCATTCAAACAATAAAGATATATTAATTTAAGTTATTTAATGTGATTTATTTTATCTGCAATATACAAATCAATGTCGGAGAAAAAAAAATCTGAAGTGTCTAATTACATGCCATTAAAGGGGAAAAATTCAGCATTTCCCCAATTTCTGGAGTATTTTCTTTTCTACTTTTGTTTCGTCATGAACCATATGCTAATTTCTGCATAGGAAAATGCAGTCTTTCAGGCTTTCACAAGTTGCTGAATTCTTCCATCTATTTGGGGAAAACCTTCTGTATCTTTCCCAACATTTTCAATAATTACATGCCATTGCAATTAAAAGAATTGCACTCCAATTTGAAACACAATAATTGATCATCAAAAGTGTTAATTACAGAAACATTTTAGTAAGTCAAGCTTTTAGAGCTTGTGCTGAGGACCAATGACTTGAGGTTAGAAGAATCGCCAGAAGCATTGGCTCGTCGGGTGATCATTTCCATGTTCTTATGAAGACTTTGCTTCACCAGATTCTTCATCATTTTCTTTCCTTCCTGAGCCTCCCTCGGATGCAGAGGTGAACCGATTGCAGCCCTTGCTGTTTGTGGTCCAGAATGCGGCCCCATTTTTGCTTGCCTTTCATCTTTAAACCATTGTAACAGTTTCATTGCTCTCTTTTGAGCTAAAGGACTCCCCAGCAAGGACACTTCAAGAAGTACAGAAACAATTCCTGCCTTTGACATTTTATCCTTTTGTGTGGAGCTTTGGTGAGCTAAAATCATTAGAATATAAGCTGATAATTCTTGGCATTTGGGTTTATCCTCCCACGTTAGAATCTCAATCAAGCTCTCTGGTACCATAGAACTATCTTCCATAGCCTTTTTCCCCATTAAAGTCACCGCCAAGTGACCTAGTGCTGCAAGGGCTTTCTCTGAAAATTCTTTGAATGAAGATAGCTTCAAGAGAGTGTGCACTACTCCATTGGATACCAAAGGTCCAGCATTTTCTAACACAGCAGACAGGTTGTATAAAATACCTAAACAGGACTCCTTGGTTTCAAGGCTGCAGGCTGACTCAAGAATTCCAATGAGAAATTGGAGGATCTCAGAATTGGCCAGTGAGAAATAGGTATTTGAAATAGAAGATAATGACAATAACAGTTCTGCAAATTCATGCCTCGTTTGTTCATCTGCAACATCAATGTCCTTTGGTAACTTTGATAATATTCCAGCCTCTAGCATTAGAGCCTTGTTTCTGAAGCAAAGACAAAGACAAGAGAAGACGAAAAAAAAAGTTAGGAAGAAAAGCACAAAGTGATTAGACTTTTGATCTAACTTACGGCTTGAGTTGAAGTCAACAATGACATCGAAGCCTCAGTTGAATAATAGAAGAAAGACAATCATTTCATGGGTAGATGAGATTAAACCAAAAGTTCTCCATTATTGCATAAAATAGAACTCCCCTAATACAAACAATGTGGAAGCAGAACTAACCAGTCAATAAAATAAACAACTAATACAGCAGTGAAGTCAATGAGAATCTGAGATTTAGATCAGGTTAGGAAGCGAAGGTCAACAAAACAGATTGTTTTTCTTAATTGTTTCAGAATAATATCATATGGAATCTGATGCACAATTTGTCAATCTTTTTTTGGAGACAACATTGTCTCTCTGCTAACATAATTATTGCCATCCAAGTTCCAACTCCTACCACCATGGGAACCTGGTGGACCTTGACCGCAGCTCGCGGCCTCTGGATTTCGGGATCATTAAAATCATTTGGTTAATTACAGTATTAATGCTTCCAAGTTCCAACTCATACCCAGATCTGTAAATTTCATTTCATTTCCATTGCCATTAATGTCTAAAAGCGCGCATGATAACACAAGTCTCAACATCTGAGATGCGAATGGGTCAATTCATAGAAGGGATTGACACGTACTATTCCAACCAAACAATATTTAAAGCCATTTTAACAGTACTGTGCTGAACAAACCCCAATGACTATCACCATGATTTCAAAAGGAATGCATGCATAGCCTATGATTATTAAAATGTAACAGCCTGGAAGGTGGATGAGAGAGATTTTTAGGCTTAAACATCAGATAATATATCGTCATTAATGTCAAGAGGAGGTTTCTTTTATGCAGCAAAGGCAAAGCAGCTGAGAATCTGGGGACCCGAACTTCCTGTCTGTCGGAACTGCCAACCTAAAGTGGGCTACCCGACCATGAAAAGTCAAATATTTCTGGTTCCCCTAAGAGGGCTCCACTTAAAATCACTTTCTTTATTCCAATTGGAGAAATTAATTCGTAAATAAAAAAGTTTCCATTTATTAACTTAGAAAATTAGAATTAATTTATAATATTGTGTATTAACTACAATTAAGATCAACCATACAGGGGTCCCCTATTCCCTAACCTGATGATGTGTTTGTGACCTGTGCAGACTGAAATGGTGCCAAAAACAGAGCTCCATTATTTCAAGCTTGGTTGAAAAAGTGGAATTCTAGCAGCCTTATGAACAACTATCTTTGTTCAGTGCAGCATATTTTTCTGAACAGGCCAGGACAAGAACAGGAGCCCTCCAGTCCCATCCCTCTAATTATAATTCTAACCCAAAATTTATTTACTTCATACCTTGGAAATTCAATCGTTTATGATTTGATTATATTGAAATACCCAGCAATAAGAATTATATCTACTAACTAAAAACTTGAAAGCTGACCGTATGATGCCATGAATTCTACCCTTTACCTTTTGATTGACTCAGAATACAAAGAAAAAAAACAGCATTACTAGTGAAAATATAGAGAACTTACGTAAAAGTTCCATTAGCAAGCTCGATCAAGGCCTTGATGGCGGCTCGACGGCGGCCAACCATCTCAGTAGCCACCATGGACACAAGCATATGTATAACTCCAAGCTCTGCCATCACCTTCCTTGCCTTAACGTCTTCTTTGGCGAGCTTCTCAATCGCCTTAGCAGCAATCTCTTTCTCTTCCCAGCTCCCGAAGTGAAGCCTCTTCACAGATTTTTGCAAAACCACGGAACCCTCCAGCTCGCTTTCTTTCTCCATAACCTCTTCCTCTTTATCAGTACTACTATTTATTCTCAACATGTTTGAATGATCAGATGATGCGCAGTATCGTTTCCTTGCTGCTTTGGATTGCAAAAACCTACGGATTCTAGTAAAGAACATAAGCTTTCTATAAGAAAGTAACCAAATAGAAGAAGAATTAGACATGTTTTGAGTTTGAGAGGGAGCCATGTGGTTGGAGAAATGAAACTGAAAGAACCGTTTTAGAGGTTCATTTGTTTATATAGTAATTACTAAAACTTAAATCAAAGACTATTGGACTTAATATTTTTTTATAGAGAAGAAAAAAGAGAGAATAGAATATACAAGGGATCAGCAAGAGACAAGAGAGTAGGGTTTCTATCAGAAAAGGCTGGGGAGTGGAGCATAAATCACATGCAAAAGAAACAGTGTTGTTGTCCCTCCCTGACAGATGATTTAAGTCAATAAGGTTCTCTCATGTATCAAAATCATAAAACCATAGATTTTCGGGCAAGAGAAAAGTCATTGTTCACGTCGTGGGGGTACATAGAGAAAAGAGCTTTTGATGCATTAAACAATAACAGCAGATTCATATATTCTGCACAAACGTAGTAGTCATGCTAATTGCAACGTTTAACCATAAACTGCTGTAGAAGAAAATTGATCTGAATATATGATCCCTATCAATGAATTTGATTTTTTCACAGGTGTCTTTCATGGTTGGTTTTGGAATTTATCTATGCTTCTAACCTATGATCCAACACAAAAGTAAATATTTTGATATGTTTTTTCTCTTTTATGGTGAGAATTTAGTTTATTTAATTACGTTCAGATGTGGGTTGGCTGTCTCACAGTCCCATTTACCAAACCCCATGGCTTTGGTAGCATAAGTTAGGATTAGATAATCCTAATAAATCAAGATATTGGCTACAATTGCACATGGCGCCTAAAAATTCATGTGAAAGCTAAAAAAATATTACCTAATTTCACTACAAATGAATTAGGAAAGTTATTTCTGCTGCCCGACCTTTGCCACTCACAGTATGGTAACTTCATGTTCAAGGGTATATGATTCAGCTAATATCTCCCCCTTTTCGAATTGTAACTTGGCTCAATAATTATATTGAACTTTTCAATATAAAATAGTAGAAAATAGTAATCCTATTTCTTTTAGATAAGTATCGAAATACTTTTAATATTTATTGACAACTTAAAATCCTAATTATATCCCTTAAAATTTAATAAATATGATAATTTTAAAAAATAATACGGATTAAAATTTGATATAAATTATATATAAATTTATTAAAAATTAAAAAAAATTATATTTGACATATTTACTGAAATTTTGATATGATATTTTGTATATTTATATAATATAATGACAATTTGATACAATACAGAGAGTCGTGATTTACAATTTGGTCACGTATGTGTGTGCAGGACAGAAAGATTTCTTAGTGCACCACTTGCGTTAATCACCAAGTTGAACTCTCTTATCTCTTCCTCCCTCGCTTCTTTCTCTTTTCATCTCTATCTCTTACCTCTAAAAACATTCGGTGAAAATATTGGTGGAATGGCATAATGGGTTCTTCCGACGGCGTAGAATTTCCACGTCAGAATCCACTATCAAAATTTCTATCCCATATTTTCAACCATAGCCGTAGAATTTTGCCACATGCCAAACAGGTACCCCCAACCATCCCATGGCCTGCCCTAACAAAACAGTAGCAGTACTAATAGAATTGAACTCAAAAACCTAGGGCTTGGGTGCTTCTATGACGTGTACCACAATTCATCTCCGAAAGCCTCAACTCTTTACACATGTGACTATAAATTGAAATTGTTTTATCTTTTTAAAACATTCTCCCTTTTAATCTATCGATATGCCATGTGTTGAGAATGGATATGTGAAAAATATTCCTCGTCTTCCCTAATCTTTCCCTATTTATCAAGTTTGTCCGTCGTTAAAGCAATTTCTTTTTTGTAAGGAAAGCTAATAATACTTGTGACTAAAACTTAAACGTGATGATTAATTATATTTATATTTAAAAAAATATAAAGATTTTGTATTTAAAATTTGTATCGACAAATCAAATGTAAATTTTTATCAATTTTTATTAAAATTTATATATAAATTTTTATTAAATTTTGATTTGTATCCCGTTGATTTCCAGACTTCTATATCTAGCAAAGGCCCTGCTTCAGGTTTTGAACAGTGCATGAAATCAAGTACAACCCTTCTTCTTTCAATGTAAATCTTTATATTGGCAAAGAGACACACCCCTAGATTGAAGAAATCGCTTATAGAAGCCTTATCGGTTTCCATGTATTGCCACATGGCGCACCTGCAAAATCATCTAAATCTATAGCATATATGTATGGAGTAATGGCCTAATGGGCATCCCATGATGTATTCAACAGAAGGTTTATGTCCACAACCAACAACGGCATTAGCAGAGGATAGAGAAATTCGTTGGATGATTATATCATCCACAATTCTAACTTTGTGTACGATAGGTTATGATGATTTGAGTCCCACTTTCACAAACGAAAAGTGCTAAAGCCACTTCCTAAAAGCTTTAAGCCTTTTTGCAAGTCTTTGAGGAGGCAAAGACTGGAGACTTCAGAAATTCCGGTCTTCTTTGAGCAACTGTTGCTTTTTGTCAAAAAGCTGTGAAATATGAATGGATTGTAAATATTTTATTTGAATTATGGGATTTCTTCGAAAATCCATTAGGTTAGAAAAGAAAGGAGTTTATGGGTGGCACTGTTTCATTTTGTGTTGCAGCAACAACTGTTGCTTTTTTAAAGGATCAGACCAGACTGACTTTTTTTTTTAGATAATTGGAGATGGTGTAGAGATTGTTTAGTCTCGAATTCAAGTTTCACAAACGAAAGTATATCAAAATTTTTCTTTAATTACTCGATTAAGTCCAAAGCAAAGAGGTTGATATGTCTGCTAATATCTTAGGTTCAAAACAAGAAAAGTTAATGTAGCAGCAGGCAGTTTCATTTTCCAAGACCAAAAAAAAAAAGAAATGATTCTTGAGTTTTGAACTTAATACCTGAATTTGATGAGACCTACTTTAATTACTTGAGAATAATTTTGATTGGAAGCCACAAATTAACTGCCACCTCGAACAGGAAATTTTGAATCAGTCCAAGAATTCACTGCACAATCACAGACTGAGAAACGAAACAAGAGAAAAGAACCCAGCAGTACTTTTCCAACATTAAAACTGTAACACTTGCTTATCTGCCATGTTGTTTATGTTTGATTCTCTTGTCGAATCTATCAACTCACTGCACAATCACAAAAAGGGAATGAAAAAAAAGACAATTGTAAGTCTCATTCAATGAGGACAAAATTCAAAGCTTTGCTTGTGAACTAATATTGTTTGTGAGGTTGGAATTCATGGTTCATGGCAAACGATGAATGATTAAATACAAAAAGACAAAATAATGATGTAACTTCACAATATTTTTCTCAATCACAGAAACAACAGAATCGGGAGATGTGTTTGGTAAAATAATGAAAAAAGAAAAAAAATGCACCAGCCGGGAATCGAACCCGGGTCTGTACCGTGGCAGGGTACTATTCTACCACTAGACCACTGGTGCTTTGTGCTGTTATCTTGCTAGACAATTTTCATTACATCTAGCTACTTTTCCACGTCAGATCCTTGGATATTAGATGGTAGGGGATAAGGTCAGGTTTTCCGAAACTATATTGAATTCAGGCTGAAGACACTTAGAATGGATTTAAGCTTTTGGCATTGCTTTTCTGGTTTGTTTTTATACAATTAACAAGGTCGTATTACAAAAGAATAAATTACCATGACAACTGAAATGTATAATCAATTCTTCATAGTTCGATGCATTCATCATCTGCATCTTCTATTTCATCCCAGTCTAGTTGAAAAGAGTTTGCTGATCTCATCAACTCTGTTAGTCCAGTAAGATCCTCCAGATAGGTAGGATGGTTTATCGCTTGGAGTATGAATTCCATCCCTCTCTTGCGATATTCCGACACAACCTGAAAGGGTTATTCATAATGATCAGTACTTTCTGCTAAATAAAAAAAACTCAAGTCAAATTTTAAGCAAGCTTCTCAATGACAATATGTTCCATAGGATATGTTCTGTTTCTGGGGTACACCAGCAACAATAAAGTAGGCATATGACTTTTATTTTTCTAACTGGGTAGTGAAAGAAACCCTTGTGCTAAAGGGCTCTGGATTCACACAAGATCAAACAAATTTAACAAATTCTGAATCCCTCAATATCGACTAAAAGAAAGCCCATGCGAACTGGTTTAAGGCATGTATTGCTAAAAGAATTATACAGACACACAACGACATATACCAAAAAAAAACCCCTTGAAAAGGTGAATGAGAAAACAGAAGATAGAAAAGAAGACAAAAACAAAGAACGATTTTAATGGAAGAAATGAACTTACAGTGCTGCAACATGCTGTGCAACTGTTAGAGGAGTGGCCCACAAGCGTCATCTGTTGAAAGTGGGGGAGGGAACCTCGTATCTGATGGGGTAAAATACCCAAAGGAAGCTCAGAGTTTCCACCGTTACTGGAGTTGGCAATATCAGCTTCAGCAAATATCCTGCATAATAATTGGGTGGTCAATGAACTAATCCGGACTTCTGCTTAACTTGTGGATTAGAACAGAAGGCTTGTTATGTCTCCTAAGAAACTACTATGAGAAAGACTTTGTCACATAGCTTCCAAGGATTTACCCAAGAGGGTGATGCAATATGCCCACTAAAAGCTCAACGGCAAGTGCAGAAGCAATAGGAGCAAGCCCTGGACGTGTAACAGTGCACTGCTGATCCAATGTGCGATTTGAAGTTGACTGCAGAAATCACCATTACAGTTAAGATGGACATATGTAAAAAAGCTATAATACCAATTATTGAATTCTAGAAATTCTGGTAAATTACATCTGTTGGGGCAACCACATCATTACAGAAGTAACAACCCAGTCTATGGCCTACATCTGTATTTGTTAGGGCAAGGTTGTCCATGCCAGCAGATAAAGAATTTGCTGTTTCAGCTTTCAAGCAAGGAGTAGAGTTAAAAGGACCAGGTCCATGGCGCATAACTAAGAAGCTGTCAAACCCTAGAGCTGAAGTAATAGTTATCTGCATAACGAAAAAGGACGAGTAAAATAAGCCATCATCAAATGACTCAAATCTGATGACAAATTTTTAGGATTTCTAATCAATGAGGCCAGAACAAAATGTCAGATACCCAAGCAATTCATACACAAATTAAGGAGATGAACCTTATTAGTGTTGGCACAGAGAAGCGTCGGGAGCCATCTACTCTCTCTAGTATCAGTCAACAAGAAAATTACATCATGAGAATCAATCAAATCATTGATTCGTCTACAATCTTCAAGAACACTTTTCTCTTCTTGGCTGGACACTGGATGTCCAGGCATAGGAATGGCCATAACAACACCTTCTGCTTCCTAAGAAAGGTAAGACACATAGTGAGAGAGATGGACAGATTTTTATGTTCTATGTTGAGTTGCTTGATGGGCCTCAAATAAATAAATTACCACAGCAGGAAATATTCGTTGTAGGCTCTTTACTGCTGCTGTAGCTTTAAAATCACCACCATTAAGGCAGTCATCCAATGTATATAGCGACTGCCTCAATGGATTAGACATGGCCACCCTGCCATTGTCAAGTAGTGTAATTTTGCGAACACCCCAAGCCTGCAACACATAAAGTCTTTAGTCTCAATAGATATGAATTATGATCCAAAAAGTATTGCTGATTTTGAGATACATACCATAAGCATTCGAGCAACCTGACATCCAAGGGTACCTGCTCCAAGGAGAAGGCACTTTATAGAAAACAAGATGTCTAAGTTCAGAGATGGCAAAGCCCGCCATCTCATTAGTTTCAAGTTTAAGTCTGCAGCAGATATTGCTAACCTGCGGAGAATGTGCAAAAAAAAAAACTCAAAATGTTTTGGTTAAAAAATAATACTATAATGCCTAATAAAGTGACAATGCAGAAAAAGTTACCTAGTTGGATCCATGGATTTAGAAAGGTTAATACATCTAGGTATTTTTCTCCCCTTGTTAAGTTCCCATCCTACAGCATTCGGCACAGATTGATGTTCACTCCATCCTAAAGTGATATTGTAAGTCAGAAAAGTAGTGTAAAACAAATTCATACCGTTGGAACAGATAAAATAATGGTCCAGAAAATAGCTGCTACCCAAATTCTGCCACTCTACCTTGTGGAACTGTAATCAAGGCTTCACCAACAAGTGACAAACTCAAATCAGCAAAACCACGATTCTCTCTATAGCACAAAAAGCAAACTCTTTTCAGATTCCATCTGGCACAAATAAGTGCTAGGAAGTTGCGGAGAGGCCAGCCAGGATTGTTTGGAAGATGACATGGGTCATAAAAGGCAAATAGCAACTGCCAATAACACATGTAACAGCTTTGAGAAAGAGTGGTTAAGGATTTTGTTTAGTCTTTCAACATCATCAATCATATAGAATTTTCATTAAAACTGTCCCCTCTGCAACCATAATCCAATTCATATTCCAAAAAGTCATGAAGAGAAAGGTAGACAACAGACCTTTTGACCATCGAGTTGACAAGCTTCCAAATCCTTAAGACGCCTAATGGCAGCACGTGAATCAGAACCAACACTAACCAAAAAATATGGCACATCTGCAGTAGACTCATAAATTCAGGAACACAATGACATTTGAATTTCAATGCAGTAAGATAGAAGGAAATGTAGAACTCGCAACAGCGGAAAGGCTTAATCTACCAGCTGTTTCACTTGAGTTCCTCCATTTATTACATTCCGCTGATACAGATTCTGCCTGCAGGTCAAAAATTAACAAACAGAAAACTTTAACCACTGAAGAAGTTATAATAATCGAGACAATTTTCCAGTGTTAATCATTTTATGAGTACCTCTTCCAAGGTGAACCATTGAGAAGCTGGCCTCAAATCAACCAAGATAGCAGGAGGATCAAGTGCCAGAGCAGGGAAAGCAAACCAATAATGAAAGCTCCATTTTTTCAGGTCTGCAAATGATATAAGAAGGAACCTTGATAATACTGCACAATCCTCCACAGCTTTTCCGCTATGAATATCCTCCCAAATCTAAAAGTAATTGACACAAAATATAAACTTCTCAAATAAGATTCGTATCGCATTTAGCCAATTGCATGTCCATCACAAACACTAATCAAGCTGTTTTACCTTCTTTGCTGCTGCCTTCAGCAAGCTTTGTTTATCCAAAGCATGGAAACTCTCCATCGTATTTGTGTTGTAAAGAATGCCAGGGACAGAGCACCTATTTCGATTGCCCCTAATAATAACCGGCATTGCTGATTCCTCATTCGAATCAGACGGCAGGGATTCAGCAAGCAGAGTTAAATGATTCGAAACTTGAGGATGCGAGCATGGTGCATAGAAACCTGTAAAAAAAAAAATTGTTTAGACTATAAAAACGCGAAATTTAAACTCAAAGCTTCCAAATTGAAAAGCTTTTGCATTAACAATTCTCGCAAGATAAGATAAGAAAACTTCATTAATTACCAATCTAACAACAGAAAGTTGGATTAAAAAATCAGAAAGGGGATCGGGTACCGGAAATAGGAATAGGAGAATCGTCGATGCCGAACTTGTTGAGCTTCAAAGAAGATAATCGATGCCAAAATCCTTCGTCTACTGAACTCTGAAACTGTGCGAATTGAAGTATGGATCCACTGTTCTCTTTTGCCATGCTTTCTCTTTTCTATTTTAATTCCACTGAATTCGCTTGCGATTTCAAATTCCGAGCTCTCTTGTTTTCTTTCTAATTTTTCCTTTTTTTTTTTCTTTTCTGGTTTTTTATATTCCAAACCGTAAGAATATCGTTGAGAAGACTTGAAGAAGATACCGCCGCTCTCTCCCACTCTGCTCCAAACTAATCGCCACGTCGGATTGCATTTTTGTTTTTCTTAACTTTTTTTTTGGAGAGAGCATTTAAATTGTAATTTTATCAAAAATTATGATTCGTCCTATCACTAATAATAATAACAATAATTATTTTATTCATCAATTAATTTAAACTATAATATGAATAATAGTATAGATAATTATCTTATCTATCGTCAGTAAAATTTTTTATTTTATAAGTAAAATTAAGATAATTATATATATTTTTTAAAAATATTAAGAAAATAAAAAATAAATAAAATAAAATATGTATAATTATTTTTATCTTATTTGTAAAGTCAAAAAATTTATTAATAATATGAAAAGTAATTATCTTATTAGGATATAACTAAAATTACATAAAATTAAAAAAATCATCTCATACATAATTTAAAATTTAAAATTTCATCGATAGCATTAATATTATTTTGATAAGTATAACGCAATTAATATGATAACATAAATTTCAAAAAAAAAAAGGTAAAATAAATTGTAATCTCTTAATCTTACTTTTAAAAAGATTTTAAAAGCTGGTGAATTTTAGATTTAGATAAAGTAGTCAAACAAAAATATCGCAAGTTCTGTTCCAGTTTATCACACCAACACCAACTTATCATGTTTTTATAAATTATATCATGGTAAGAGAACATACATAGAATACAGTTTCATTACAAGTCATTTGAAAGTATTCTGACCTTTTCGGATATAAATATGTATACTAATACATAAAGATTCATGTTACATTCTTTCAAGTTTTGGTACTTCAAATCAATATTTGCACATGCCAGCGAAACCATAGAATAGATATGGCAGTGTCCATTGACACAGAACAAAATGAGTGATGATCTTTTATGAAGATGAGCTTGAGGAATCAAAGTTAGAGATCTTTCGCCTCTTGTTTGTGAATGTTGAACATGGTGAGTATTCTGGTGAGGTAGAAGCCTTCAACAGGACAGAATTCAGGGCCTGTTGAATGGAACATGCAAGAAATCGTCGCGCCTCAGCATCATCAACTTGTGCTGTACTTCTGCAGCTGGTGAAAACCAAATCATTCTTCAATCGACTCCCCAAGGTCGATATTTCTGCTTTTACTATCTTAATCGGAAGGGTGTCGAGTGCTTGTCTTAGGTCAGTCAGAAGTTCGGGTCTGTAATTGCAACAGATTGATGCTTTAAAAGAAAATGTCCCGTTGGCTTCATCAGCACATGGCTCAACTCTCACCTCATCATCATCCATTGGAACGAGACAACCTTTGCTGGCTTCGGTTGCATTCTTCTTCAGTTCCTTCACTTGTCGAATTACTTCACCGAGTAATGTCGCTTTATCCATCTACAATGAGCAATCGAATAACAGGGTTAAACTCAAGACTAAAGAAAGATCATGAGAATTACACCAATCTGTAGAAGTAAAATCATAAAATACTGTACTTTTAACAGGCCGCTGTTCTGGAAAATAGCGAACGAATTAGTCAAACACCCGTCCACCGAAGCAAGTAGCAATATACAACCAAGATAATTCTTCTTAAATCATAGTCCAACTCGGATTATTCCTCAACTATGACAACAAGCCCTATTGACTCAGATAAACCAGCCATAGCAGGAATAAGATCAAACCAGTAACCTAGTAGATAATGAATATACTTTGATCTAAATAATAAGATGATGAATCCTTTGACTTAGTTTTTAAAAGGACATTGACAAATGGAGAAGAGCATGGAATATTTCTTATCTTAGACGTCTAATCCTTGCTTACGTTCCAACAATAATATAATATCAGATTAATACACTAACCAACACAGATCTATCTTATGTGACATACATTAGTTAATATATTGAAGAAATGGACCTCATGAGGATCCATAGCAGAACAGCTGTTAGTTGCCCCACTACTCCAATCATTATCATCTTGATCACTTTCGAATGTATGTATGTATGTATATATGTATGTATGTATAATGTGCAACCGACTATAAGCTTTGACAGTCAAAAGATTATCTTGCGGGTATATTAGTTGTTAATTAGCAGGAAGAGCAGACCTGAAGTAGTTGAAGGTAGCAGGAAAGAGTTGCTAACTATAAACTAGAAAAGGTCCTGAGATCGAAAATGAAACAAGACAAATCCAATGATAATCAGGCTCGCTTCTTTACTACATTGTAACTTACCTCGAGTTTGGCCAATATTGAGCATATCAAAATACATGGATTGTCCTCCTGTTTTCTTTCTGTAAACTTCTTTTATATAACAATGCAGATCACTCCTGTAGACAAGTTTGCATGATTGGTTTGTTTGGAAACATACAATCAAACTCATCTAGAACTCTGAATATCCAGCATAATGCAACTCATGTACAATTTATCAGGAATAAACATCCACCAAAGGTCTGAATGGAATTACAAAAATGTTCTCAACCATAAATAAACCTTAAACTCGTAACTGTCAAGTTCTGAAGTATCTATTCCATTAAAACACTCATGCATCCCCTAGTTGACTCTAGCATTTCTGAGATTCAGAGATGACCTTCCAGATGAGAATATAATGCACCAAAAAAGAATATTAAACACTGGTTTGGTGACCTAACAACTTTCTCACAAAGGACAACAAATAAATGCACTCTACCTTTCGAGGAGGCCAATTTTACATCGAGTACTCCGTAATTTTTCAATTGAATTAAGCAAGCTTCCTAGAAATTTATGGGAATATCTGATTAAAGTTTAACAATAAATGTTTCATCATTCATCGGAGCCTGACTCATCCCTATCATCAAACTCATCATGAGCAACCTCTACGCTCTTGAAATGTTAACTGATATTCTAAAATTTGAGGAAAAAGAATCTAGTACTCCAATTAATTAGTCCGAAATTTCAAGATTTGGGAAAGCCAATTAGACTATGCCTCAGCAAGGATTAGACCAAATTTCTCATTCTAGACCAAGTATTGTTTAATGTTCTCTATTCTCCATTACTCCTTCCTTTGCCTTGAACACCTAAAGCTTTGAGTTCCTCTATTTCCCTAACTTTTCTAAGCAATCAAACCTACTCTACCTTGACAATAAACACTTAAAAGAAAAGGCTTGCTACTACTTTTTTGAGCAATCAAACATCAATAAACTGTTGAAAAAGAGGTTTCAGGAAAATTAACAATCAACAGGATATAATACGCAAGCCGACACTTCTTAAATTCAAAGAATCCTATGAAGCACCTAATATAAGCAAACTAATCGAGATCCCTCTCACAGCGAAATTTCCCAATTACCAATTTACAAGAATAGCTTCAAAAATTTATAAATTAATCATATAACAATGATAAGCCAAATCCTAACATAAATTCTACTAATACATAAAAAATAGATTAACCTTTTCTCTGCACGGCAATAGAGTGCGAAGCGTATCGAGATGAGCATTGATCCTTTCTCTCCTCCTCCTCTCTGCCTCGCTGTGACTCTTCAAAGCCGCTATAACTTTCTCTTCCGACATGCTTTTCTTCCCTACTTTCACCGGCGCCTTCACCAGCTCGCCTTTCTCACTATCCAAAACCAAGGACTGTGGCACCGACGCCGACAAAGACCCACCATAGAAAGTTCCATTGCATGAACCCAAATCACGCGAAAACGGATCAAAGAAACCAGAATTACAATTCCCAGATGAAAAGTTATTGTTGAAAGAGTAATCAGCCATAGAAAAACAAAAAACAAAAACAAGGTTCTTTCGTGTTTCTATTCGATGGTTCTTTTACGAGCCAGAAGTGAAAGAGAGTAGACCAGGTGGACGTGTGGTGGGAGCAAACCAGAAGGAGAGCTTTTGTAGAGGGAAGTTTTGTTGGTTAACGACTCTTTTGTTGTTGTTGTTGATCAGTGCTATGGCTGTTATGATGATAGCTTCCATTACGCAAGAGGACAGTTCTTGGGAGATAGTTTAAGCAGATGAAGATTAACAAGAAAACATCCACATTTTGTTCTTGATAGTCTTGACTTCTAGCATTTCTTCGAGATATGTGTGATTCTTTTGAGAGTTTTGAGACGTTTGAACGTGAAAAAAAAAAACAAAATGAAAAAAAAAAATTGATGGGATTTTTGGGATTTCGATGAATATTCAAGAGGAAATGGACAAACAGGTCAAATGAACCTGGGGCTGCAAATCCAAGCAGCAGAGAATTGGGTTTCAAGAACAGCGGAAGAAGAGAATCTGTTTTCTGAGTTGTGAAGGCAGAAGACTTCTGAGATCTCAGTATCTAGCTGGGGTACATAAATAGGATACCACATGGATTCAAATAACATGTCAAAAGATCCAAGGAGCATGTGTTAAATTAAAACCAGCTCTGTTTAATTTAAGGCATATAAATGGCCTAAAAAATCCAAATTTATTGTATAATAATCACACTTCTAATCTTAACCACATAAAGCCATGGTGAATTTTTTTGTTTTATATATATATATATATATATATATATATATATATTTATTTACCACTACTTATTTATGTGCAAGTAGCAATTAGGTAACATGTTGGGTTTATATAAATTTGCATATATATATATATATATATATATATATATATATATATATATATAATTAGATGAGTTTTTTTTTAATAAATGTGAGTGATTAATTTGTGTTACTTTTTAGTTGAATGAATTGACAAGCCGTTAACCTTATTCCAAAAAAGCATACTATGTATCAATAATTGCATCATTAATTGTTGATGCAATAGATCAATTTTTACAATGTAAAAAATTGTTTTTTTTTTTTTTTGAGAAACAGAAATTCATAACTTAACAGAGAAAATTATCAAAAGACATAATAATTTAGAACATTATGTAAAACATTGTTAAAATTGCTTTTCGTTATGAAATATTTTTTGTTTTGAAAGTTCAAAAATTTACCTTCGTTATTTTGAGAACACATCTCAATATATAAAAGAATAGTGATTCGTATTCTTAAAGCAACAGTCTAATTTTTAGCTACTAGATGTGAAATCGTTTTTCTCTCAACACTAATTCTTTAGTGAGAGTATGATGTATGAATTATTATTCGATACATCAAACAATAATAAAAATTCCATATCTCTTGCGGTAGAAAGAAAGATTGGGCAACCTTGTGATTTGGTGAAGGTTTATCAATCTTTTGGTGTGAAAAAAATAAAATAAAATAAAAAACCTTGTTTGATGCAAATTTTTATAAAATAATCATTATGGTCTTGTGTATGTTTTGAAGATATGATTTGATTTATAATGAATTTTTATGTTATATCAATAGGAATGGTAGAATTATTTATCCAATTACCAACTATTGTCAACAGAGTTTCGTATGATCAATTTTTTCCCTTTTTTTTTTTTCATTGTCAAAAATGGTAGGCTCAAATAGTAGATTCAAATTGGCAAAAGTAAACCCACGTTAATTACTAATTTAGGCGTAAGTGGTGACTTAAAATTAGTTTAGATAAATTATGAGATTTTAATTAGAACAATAAAATATATTTAAAATATATATTTTTTAATAAAATAATAAAAAAATTAAAATTAAAGGTAAAAATATAATTTTACTTTTAAATTTTTTGTCTTTCTATATAAAAGGAGCACCGAACCACACTGATGAATCAAACCAAAACAAAGATTTATGTAAAAAATTAGCTCTCTTCATCTATATTTTTATTTGCAAAAAAGAAAAAAACCACAAATTGTTTTCGATGAGTTTTGAATATCAATTTTGTTAAATTTTAATACTTCAAAAATAGAAATACATAATTTGAATCAACACTCAAAATAAAAGCACTATTTTTTTTTTCGTGAATAATGGCTGATTTGGGGCACTAACCTCCTTTTTTGGCAATTTTGTAAGGGTCTTGAGGACATGGAAATGTCTTCATTAAGCTATGCCAAAAGACAAGAAATATATTAGAGGGTCAAGAAATGGGGCTAGCACATCTCTTTAAGGGGGCCAATCAGTTCCTCCTGATCACTTCCTCCCAACAACTTTCTCCATTGACAAATCAAGATTCCATCAAATTAATTATTATTGATTAAATTAAAATAAGAGGATCAAACCAAACTTAGCTTCCACAATTTCATAATAATTTATGGGAAGACTTTCTTTTTATAGGCTATGGAGGTCTTGCTTTGTCATCATCTAACTCTTGAAGTGGTCCCAAATTTCCTTGTTGGCACCATCTTATATATTAAAACAAACTAGGGTTTCATATATTTTATGATTATATGGGTTAATTTGTCTAGATTCAATTCATTTTGAAGATAATATTTATAAATTACATGAGTTTGTCTATTGATAACCTGCCCACTTTATCAACAGCTTTGACAGGTACCATTTTTGCTTTGGTAGTGTACGTTTGATGCAGTGAAATTGATCATAATGATAAGCAGTGAAAGCAAGACGATCTCAAGCAACTTGTAATTGATGTGATGCATTCGAAGTAGAAGTTAATTTGTTTGGATCGATTCAAAAAAAAAAAAAAGTATTTAAGAATATTTTAATTGTTCAATAAAAAAAATTATTATGGTTAAATCAAAGCTATCTTTGAGAAATTCATATCTACAATTGGCCAATTAAAAAGGAAAAAATCTTAATCCCACTACTCCACTTACCCCTCTTAGAAAAGTGCAGGTAGTGGAAAACTTGTGGCTGTGGACGATGATCATGGTTAAAAAATTGCTAAAAACATGTACTAATGCCTCTTTTTGTCTTATGTTTTAGCTGATGACATTGACCTAACTAAATTTGATAATTTATCAAAATATATATATGTAGTATTTGTATGTATTAAATTATATTTGCATCATATAAAAGAAAAAAATTATTGTCATCAAAATTCATATTAAAACCTTTTTTAATTGAAATTTTTTGTTATAAATCATCATCATTCATAAATTCGTATGGTACTAATCTTTAAACATAAAAGTATATATTTTTAATTTCTTATCAAATTCATATATAAATTTTAATCTATATTACTTTTGAATTTATTTTTTGTATTATCTTTATATCGTATCTAAAATTATAAAATTTACATTTTATTGTGAATTTTGTGATTAGTGTTTGGTGCAGATTTCAATTTTGAAACAGGAAGAAAGTAAAAATTATAACATAGAAAAATGTGAGTTAAAATTCTTTTTTAAATATTTAGATAACGTTTGAATCTTAGATAATTATTATTGAAAAGATTTTATTTGAATATTACTTCAATTCGAATAAGATTAATTTTTAAAATAGATAAAAATATTTATAATTAAAAAAATAAGCTAATTGGGACAATAAGCTAAATAAGTGTTCAAACAAAAGCCATATCAACAAATTGCTCTCTATCGGTACTCTTTTAGCTAGCAATGGCATCACCAAAGGGAGCTGCTTAACGAAACGATCAATTGCTGCAGAGAGCCAGATTTAGCATCGCTGATTTTACCTTTTCTTGGTGTCTTGAAGTCTCCAAGTAGCCATTTCACAGCATCCAAAGGACACCGCCATAATTGACAGTGCTTTTGTTCTTTCCTTGAGAAGAAAAATTCTAATGCCCGCCCTTTGGAAATTCCAATAAACCACTATATACAATATTTCTTAAGAATAACCTATTATTATTAGTAGAAGTATATAATTGTATATACAATAAAAACACGTGCTGAAATAGAAAATTTAAAGCTTACATGATGAGACTGAAAAGCCAAGCACGTCTTTTACTTTTATATAAGTTTTTTGCAAATTTTCATTGATTACAATATTTTTTTTAACGAAATTACTCTTATATAAGAAAATAAAAAAGTGATTATAATTAAAGATAATGTGAAAGGAAAGTTTTTTAAACGAAGTATTATTTGAAACAATTAAAAATATGTAAATAAAACAGTATTTATTAAAGATAATTTTAATCACTAAACTATATTATAAAAAAAAATGTGAATTGAATATAAAAATTCTAGAGCATTTTATTTCTCACCGTTCAAATAATTTATTATATCTATAGAAAAAAATAATAATAAAATCATCTGCACTATGTTTTATTATATCAAAACGACATCGTGGCCTTGAGACAGACCATCCCTGCCCCACGTGCTCTATGTTCCGAAATCCAATGACAAACTCAAACTAATAGTAGTACGTAACTCATGCTGTGCAACGGGCAACAGTGAACAGTTAGTCTTTCTTTCTTTCTCTCAATAGCATTCGACAATGGTCGCTGCCGCCACTTCCCTGAAAGCCTCACTGTCTTCTACACCGCCAATATTTTCATCGACCAAATCAACGGTCCTCAAACCATGCTTTACTGCGTCATCATGGTATTCGCGGACTCCAAAAACACTGATCTCTCATCATGTTCCCACAAACAACAGCGCCAGATCATCGATCGCAGCCAAGATGATCTCGGTCCCTTCTTCCATCACCCCAACAACGTCGCTTGACTTCGATACCTCGGTTTTCAAGAAAGAGAAGATCTCTCTTGCTGGTCACGACGAGGTTAACTAATGACTAATAAAACAATTCATTTCATTTCTTCTTCTTTTTATTTTTATTTTTTTTTAAAAAATTTTCTGATTAATTTTCATATATTGGTTTGGCTAATTGGCAGTATATAGTGAGAGGAGGGCGACATTTGTTTTCTTTGTTGGATGATGCATTCAAAGGAATCAAACAAATCGGGGTAATCGGTTGGGGTTCTCAGGTTATTGATTTACCACATTTTCTGATTTGTTAAATTTTTTTAGACATTTCTGTAAAATGAAAGAAAAAAGAAAGCCTTTTTCTTTTCACTATCTATGAAGAGTAACCAACCTATGAAAGTTAAAAAATTTTTTTCTTTAATTTTATATCCAAATGTTACATTCCTTTAACTAAAGTGTAATGTTACCTTTTGTTGCTTGATTAGTAAAGGAGTTTTGGGGTGATAATGATATGCCCTGAATTTAATTATTTTGGTCCATTGATTTTATTGCTTTGATATTGAGTTAATGAGTTTGGTTTATCCAGTTTCCTTAATGTGATTTAAATTATGTTTCTTAGGGGCCAGCTCAAGCACAGAATCTGAGAGATTCTCTTGCTGAGGCAAAATCTGATATTGTTGTGAAGGCAAGCTCGAATCTTTTTCCTTTTTAAGAACGAAAGGAAATTCCAACTCATGGTATTGATTTAACTGAATGGCGTAGTTTAATCTCAGATTGGGTTGAGGAAGGGCTCTCGGTCTTTTGCTGAAGCCCGGGCTGCAGGATTCACTGAAGAGAATGGAACTTTGGGGGATATATGGGAAACCATTGCTGGCAGTGATCTCGTGTTGTTGTTGATCTCTGATGCAGCACAGGTTGCTAGATTTATTACGTGTTTTCTTTTTCTGCCTTGTAAAAGATTGGTCATTAACCATTGCTAGAAGAAGTCATCTTATTAAATTTATAATACTGATAACTTTCCCATGAAGTCCATGATTCATTGTTGTGTTTGCTTTCTTGTTGCTTTTAGTTTTCTGGTTTATGACTGAGCATTTCCTACTTTTAATGCACGGGAAAATTCAAACTAAATACTTGTACTCTTGCAGTTTTTGGTTTGTTCTGGGAAACATTAATTTTTTAACTTTGTGTTGTAGGCGGATAATTATGAGAAGGTCTTCTCTCACATGAAGCCAAATAGCATCCTTGGACTTTCTCATGGGTTTCTTCTTGGTCATTTACAATCAATGGGGCTTGATTTTCCTAAGGACATCAGTGTAATTGCTGTCTGCCCTAAGGGGATGGGGCCTTCCGTGAGGAGACTCTATGTTCAGGGCAAGGAGATAAATGGTGCTGGAATTAATGCTAGTTTTGCTGTACACCAGGTTCCTCGTCTCTTTAATTCCTACATCGTCAAATTAGTCTGAATGAATGTATAAGGCTAATCCGCTTTCAAAAAGCATACTGAATTCGGATATCTAATGTTTGAGCAGGATGTTGATGGTAGAGCTACGGATGGTCAGTTGCCCTTGGTTCTCCTTTTACATTTGGCACCACATTAGAGCAGGAGTATAGGAGTGACATTTTTGGGGAGAGGGGTGAGCCGAGTTGTTTGTGTTTCTTTGTCAACAATGCATATTTTTATCTTTTTGATTGTTAATGTTTATAGTGTCATAATTGCTGCTTTCTATAGGTATCTTACTTGGTGCTGTTCATGGAGTAGTAGAATGCTTGTTCAGAAGGTACGTGGAGAATGGAATGAGTGAAGACTTGGCTTACCAGAATTCCGTTGAGTGCATAACAGGAATTGTATCAAAGACCATTTCAACAAAGGTGATCTCTATTTCTTGCTCTGCTCTCTCCTTTCTTGGGAGGTTTTACTAATGGATTCCTATTATGGCCCTGCTTCTTTGTTTGTCTCTAGGGTATGTTGGCTGTGTATGACTCTTTGTCTGAGGATGGCAAAAAGCGATTTGAAGCTGTTTATAGTGCCTCATATTATCCTTGCATGGAAATCCTATACGAGTGTTATGAAGATGTTGCAACTGGAAGCGAGATTTGCAGTGTTGTTTTGGCTGGGCGTCGATTTCATGTATGTTTATAACATTATATTTTGCTTTTGTGAGTTTTGCTTGTGATAGATTCCTCATTTCATGAATCTTTCATCATATAAAGTCAGCGGATATTAACCAAGACAAATCTTGATCGATGGTCGACTAAGATCTTTTATTTACAGGAAAAAGAGGGTCTACCTGCCTTCCCAATGGGTAAAATTGATCAGACAAGGATGTGGAAAGTTGGTGAGAGTGTTTGTCAGACCCGAGTTTTTGATTTACGTATGTAGCTTGTACCTTATGATTCCTATGTGTACGAATTTTATATTTTATAGTTGAATCATAAGAAGAGTATTTACTATCGTGCAATCGATTTATTGAGAATTAAAAATGCATGTAAGCTACGTAACAACAAGATAAGGGTTAAAGTGATTTTCGAGCAAGTACAGGGGTAAGACGGTCAAATGACCAAAATTCGGTATAAATCCGATGAGGAAATTTCATTAAAAATATGAAATCGAGAGATATTGATCAATAACGAGGAAAATATTGAATTTCGAATCCAATTGATCGAGATATGAATTTAATTAATATTTTTGAAATTTTTGTCTCGAAAAATGAGCCCAAAAATAGTGAAAAAATATACCGAAAAGGTAAAATCGGACTGATAAATTCATTTGCGGACTAAATGAATTTAATTAAAATTTTTGAAAATTTTTGAGATATTTTTGAGATTTTTATTATTATTTTAATGAATAAAATAATAATAAAAATTCTTTATAAAAAAAAAAAACGAAAAACGAAAACAGAAACGAATTGGAAACAGAAATCAGAAAAAAAACGCGGGGAGAGAGAAGGAACGAAGTCGACCGAGAGAGAAGGAGACACCGGCGACGAACTAGCGGCCGACGGCGCGAGGACTGCTGGGCAACGGAACGACCGACACCGGGGAAGAGCTCGACGGCCATCACGCGCCTGGAAACGCCGCCGGCGGTGAGATCTGCGAGAGGGAAACCGCGGGAGAGAAAGACGGATTCGACGGAATCCGGCGCCGGTAAACCCCAGACGAGGCCAAAAGAAGCCTCTAGAGGCGAGGCCGAACCATTTGGCGGTGGAATCGACCGGAGAACCGGTCGGACGGCGCCGGAACGGCGAAAGGAGCCTGAACCGGTCGGCCGGTTCAGTGGAAAGTGACTGTGCTGAACCGGACCGGACCGGTTCAGCCAAGGAGAAAAGGGGAAAAATAGGAAAAAAGGAAAGAAAAAGGAAAAAGAAAATTTTCGGGATTTCACCGGACTTCGGGTAAGTCGATACGAGGTCAAAAGTGACCAATTTAAATTCTGATAAATTTATTTAAATTATATTTAATCAGAAATTGACCCGGAGTTAAATATACGAAATTGTGCAGTTCGACGATTAATTCCGAACGGAAGCCCGATCGAACTCCGATTCGCGCACCATCGCACAATCTCGGGTAAGTAAAGCTCATTTACGACAATTTATGTGATTTATGCGTATTTAAGATTTAATTTACGCATTTCGGATTAAATTTCGGATTTAGTGAATTATATTCAGAAAATTGAATAAAATGTCGTAAATGATATACGGGCTATCAAAGAGCTTGGAATAAAGCCCAATGGGTATTGATAGGCCCAATGAGTCGATAGACCTTGATGAACGGGCTTAATACGGATTAAGGCCCGATTAACGTGATTAAGGCCCATTAAGCGTAAAAGGGTCAATTTAAGTGAAATAAACTGTATTAAATGTGTAATACAGTAAGAAAAGTGTAATTAACTCAGTGAATGATTAAATGCAATTCCAGAGTCATATTGAGAGTTGACCGGACTGCGAGATTAGACAGCACAGAGGAAGAGAGGTCACACGACGTGATCCGAGGTAGGGGACTCTTGCAAGTAGCTAGAGATATCTGTGCATATTTTCGTTGGATTTTGCATTCACTGAAATTGTTTGAGGGTCAGAGAAAATCTATAATAATTTTAGGGACCCGATATGGGTAAATTACGATTTTGCCCCTAGTTAGGCAAAAAGTGAAATTTTGGGAAAAGTGGTAAAAAGCATGGAAATGATGTTTTGGGTGGTTTTTACTGCTGTGTAGCAGAAGAGTAGGTGGATGGGCTAATGTTTTGAAGTCGATGTAAATTAAGCACACTTTATAGTGCTGATTTTAATGATTTTTAACATCCCTATTTTTAAAGAGCCATCTACCGAATTATGTGGAAACAATCGTGCTAGAGCATAACTCGCACTTGATTTCAGATGTTTTTCACATACATTAGTGCTGGAGGTTGACTCGCACTACATTTATTTGACATGCATGATAGAGTATTGGAGCATTGCTCGTACTCAGTTTTTATGTGATTTGTGCATGATAGAGTGCTGAAGCGATTAGCTAGTACTCGAGTTTTACATGAGATGCATGACCTGGTGCTGGAGGTTCACTCGCACTAGTGTTGATATTTTGACATGCATATACAGTGTTTTGAGGCGGAGTGTTGACTGTGTGTCACACTCAAGACGCGCACTGTAGTTTTTCGTGATATACACACATGTTAGAAAATCGTGACGATTTCCTCCGTGTAGACTGAGTGTCACATTGTTGAGATGTTCTCACGTGAATTTAGAGACGTGGCATTTATTCCATAGTATGAGGGCTAAGACCTATGGCAGGCACCCCACTATGATGTATTTCCATGGTATGAGCGGCTAAGACCTATGGCAGGCACCCCGACCATGATGTATGGGTCCACGAGTGTACGATGTACCGTGCGTGTGGCATGGAGTACCTTGTACCGTGTTTTGTGTTGTGGAGTTGTGGAGGAGAGTTGTTGATAGCTGACGGTTGTGATGGACTGACCCCCCTCCCGTTACAGCAGTGATAACCCGCACACCGAGTACTGTGTTGCCTGGGATTTCACCACATGTTAGGATATGTACATAGTCCGAAGATGTTCTCTTACAGTAAGATCCTTAAGCCCAACATCCTTAAGCCAGAATAGGCGGGGAGGCTCTGTTCGGCGGGGAGGCTCTCTTACATAGTCTAGAGAGATTGCATTTTGCCACTAAGTCTCGCAAGGTATATCACATGTATTTTATGATACGGGTAGACCTAAGGGATGGGTCGAAACCCAGTTTATTTGTGTTGTGATGAGAAATGCCATATTTACTGTGTTTTGAATGTAAATGGCATATTTTATATAAAGGCATTCTTAAATGATTTAATATGCACTGTTTTGCATGAATGCCTCTGATTGATAAACCAGCATGTGTTTAGTACATGGGATTTTGAATCCGTACTATATTATATATATTTTAAACATGCTTTTGAAATGAGAGAAGGAAAGGCAAAGCACTATTTTCAAGTAGATAGTATGGATGTCTACTTGCTTGCCTGATTTCCTTACTGAGCGCGTTGATAGCTCATCCCATTCATTTTCCCCCCATCTCTACAGATTCTCATCAGTAGATCGAGTCGGCCAGGGTATTGCATTCCTTTGATCCGCTGCCACTCCCCATCTAGCGAAAGGTATACACACGCGTACTCTTTTGTATCTGAACAATGTATAAACACAGTGATGTACACGTTTTAATATGGGGATATAATGATGTAATTATATTTAAGAATACGAATTTACTTATGATATAAATGTCATGTATGTATGATACGTGAAAGAATGGTAAGGTATGTATGGATGAAAAGACTGATGCCTATTCACAGCCCAACTGTTGAGGAGATAAAGGTAAGTAAAAAGCGAAAAATTTATTGTGATTTTTGGTAAAGTCGAGTTTGGGAGGAGGACGTGACAGTGTTCGAGCAACAAGATCCGCATATGATTTAGGTCCATTGTGTCCTTTCACTTCTGCTGTTTTCGTGGCGCTTATGATGGCCCAGGTAATGGATTCCATTTTTAATTTTGAATAAATGCAGTTTTTGTGACAAAGTGAATCACTTTAAGAATACTTTTTTTTTTTTTTTTTACTTTGTTTTTTCACATCCTTTATAACTGAATATCCAGATTGAGGTCTTGAGAAAGAAGGGGCACTCATACTCGGAAATCATCAATGAGAGTTTGATTGAAGCTGTCGATTCCTTGAACCCGTTCATGCATGCTCGAGGAGTCTCTTTCATGGTTGATAATTGTTCCACCACTGCACGATTGGGATCAAGAAAGTGGGCTCCACGTTTTGATTACATCCTTACCCAACAGGCGTTTGTAGCTGTGGATTCAGGCGCTCCCATCAACCAGGACTTGATAAGCAACTTCTTATCTGATCCTGTTCATGGAGCTATTGAAGTCTGCTCACAGTTGAGACCAACTGTGGATATATCAGTGCCCCCAGATGCAGATTTTGTTCGTCCAGAATTGCGCCAATCTAGTTGAAGTTATCTAAATTTGTTATGATAACTAGGTTGAACATTTCGTAGAGTAGAGTATGATCCAGTAAAAACTTATTTGAGTGTTGCTATTTGCAAGAATGAGGATCACTTTTTATCTTTATCTTGACTGGTGTTTGATTAATATCATTTCGTGAGTGCTTAACGTGCTACATGACGTGCAAAGCGAACTTAGCCTGGTTTCAGTATTGCTATTTCATGAATATGGTGCCTCGGCAGAACTGAAAGTAAAACACGGCAGCATCGACCATAGACAATAGATTTCACAACACATTGAAGAAAAAGTCAGACAAGCTCTGTGTTTTGCTTAATCCGTTCTGTGTTTCCTGGAGCTCAGCATGCCAAGAGATTCAAAAGCATTTAACTACTGTTCTCTGCAGGCTAATCCACATCTTAACAAGCTACATGTTATTTACCTCCTTCGGATAATGTAAATTTGAGTTTGTTTCATGGCTGAAACTAGTTTTTGGCACCATTATAGAGAAAGCAAGACAAAAGACCACTCCTTGGCGTACGGGCAAAAATGGTAGTATGATTTAGACTGATTGTCCCAGGGCAGGGCTGTAACTTGTAGGATTGGATATGTCATGTCATCACAATCAGCCAGCCTTAGCACGCCAACTTCCTCCATCAGTTCTTCTGTTTATCATTGCGATGTTTAAACATGACAATTAACTAGTACAAGACGAAAGAAGTAACTGGTTGGCAGCAAATTGCTGGTGCCGGAATCAGACAGCAAAATTTTTTGGACTCTTATTTTGTCATATTAACTAATATAAAGAATCAATTCATAATAATTCCTTTAAAATAACAATTATTGAATTATGCGAATTATGTTAAAATCTGCCCGTAACTTAAAACATCAAGACTGCTTGCTTATACTTATTACGAACTTGTCAGAACACAGGTCTAACAGGAACATAAGCTGCTTGATTCATGTCCAATTAGTTATTTCGAGTAATACTAAGATTTTAGAATCCAAAATGAAAAGGTGCAGAAAGAGTATATTCAGTAGAATAAGCTTCCTGATATTTTCATTGTTGATTCTTAGTTTGGCTATTCTGTAGAATAAGTTTCTTGATATTTTCATTGTTGATTCTTAGTTTGGCTGCTTTTGTTTTTCGAATACAGTCAAGAGCACACACCCATGCAATCTGAAGATGTGTGGAATCTATCATTGAACTTATTGCCAGAAATTTTATTATCAAACAATGCCACTTTGATACGAAACAGAATCCAATAAAATAAAAGATATAAATAAAAAGTCCTTGTCAGAATATTTTCCTGGGCACGTAGCATGGGAAATTTGTCCGTTACAAATCTGGGAGAATAGTGGCTTAAGAAACTGACTATATAAACCCTAAGCCATCTTAGGATTGGTATCTCTCACATTCCTTCAGTTTCCTTATAACATTTCCTGAAGTTTACTTGGTGAACTCTGGTCTCTGACAATGGCTTCTACAAGTCAAAGCTTGGTCTTACTCTTTGTTTTAGGAATTTGGGCTTCTCAGGCCTCGTCCCGTTCTGTTCCTGAGGTATCCATGTCTGACAGGTTTGAACAATGGTTGGCTAGCTATGGTCGAGTTTATCAGGATGCATCCGAGAAGGATAAACGGTTCCAGATATTCAAGGAAAATTTGGAGTATATTGAATCCCACAATGCTGATACCAGCAAAAAGTACAAGCTAGGTGTTAATGAATTTACGGACTTGACCAACGAAGAGTTTAAAGCCATGAGAAATGGCTATAAAATGCGACCTTCCAACATTGTTGCATCTTCAAAAACATCTTCTTTCAGGTACGCAAATGTTACTGCAGTTCCGGCCAGCATGGATTGGAGAAAGAAAGGAGCTGTTACCAACATCAAGGACCAAGGACAATGTGGTAAGTAACGGAATTTGAAAAGAATTAAAATAATTCTGATTCCGTAATGCTAATTGTTTCTTTTGAATGTTTAGGATGTTGCTGGGCATTCTCAGCTGTGGCAGCCATGGAAGGGATTACCAAGCTTAAAGCTGGTAGTTTAATCTCTCTATCAGAGCAAGAGTTAGTTGATTGTGATGTCAGTGGGGAAGACGAAGGCTGCAATGGTGGTCTCATGGATGATGCTTTTAAATTTATCATTTCAAACAAAGGACTTACAGCTGAATCCAATTACCCCTATGAAGGAGTTGATGGAAGCTGCAACAAGAAAAAAGCAGCCAACCATGCTGCTACAATCACTGGTTTTGAAGACGTACCTTCAAACAGTGAGTCAGCACTGTTAAAAGCTGTGGCTAATCAACCAGTTTCTGTTGCCATTGATGCCGGCGAGAATGACTTCCAGCACTACAAAAGTGGTGTCTTCACTGGCGAATGCAGCACATTCTTAGACCATGGGGTTACAGCAGTCGGTTATGGTGAAGCTGATGATGGGACTAAGTATTGGTTGGTGAAAAATTCATGGGGCACTAGCTGGGGTGAGGATGGATACATTAGAATGCAGAGAGATATTAATGCTAAAGAAGGTCTTTGCGGTATTGCAATGGAAGCCTCCTACCCAACTGCTTGAAGGTAAACACAGAATATACTATAAGCTGCTTTATGCAGTATAATTGCCCTTCTTTCAGTATTCTCATTCAGAAAATCTTATGTTTTATTAGCTTATTCATATGAAACTATATGGAAACAAGGCTACATATGTATAGTTCCAATGTTATTGTTATGAACTTATTACCTAATGCCTTGAAAACAGAAAGAAAAAAACTTCCCTTATTTCTGTGGTTTCGTTTGCATCTTTCTACTAGTATAAATGAGCAGCACTCACTTCAAATAAGAAACGTACAATATTAACATTATGAGGTATAAGAAAAGTCATATATATATATATATATATATATATATGAATGTAATCGTTCATTTAAATTAAAAAAATGGTTTCTATTCGAATTACAAAATAATAACATTTACTTTTACATCAAGATTTACCCTCGAATAAAAAAACTACCAATACGAAAATGGCAACAACAAGTGCATGATCAATTCTCCTTTTTTTCTTCATGGTATATCTATCATGAAAGACAAGGATTACTTCAACAATGACCCTCATCTGCTCTTTAGCCTTTAGGTGATTTCTTGTTCATAGGTTAAGAAATTCCCTTGGCAGTTTCCAAAACAGGGAAAGGTTCTGTTTTGGGTGCCATGCAATGCTATATATAATCGTCAACATGTAATTACCCAAGCTATACAAGCATAACATATTTGAGATTTTAAGCTCTCAATTTTTGTCTTTAATTCGGATATTTCATCTGTAGACTCGGCTGATGTCAGGCTGATGCAAAACTGAATTCAGCTTACTCCTGCAAAAAGGTTTTCTGATTGTGAAATTTAGAGCCAGAAGATATGGACATGGAAAATGTAATTTTGTTTCTTTTCCCTTTCCGAGTCACAAAGAGAAAAAAAAATGTAATTTTCAACCCTGGATTCTCGTTTCTGCTTTCGAAAGCAACACACAGCAATTTAAGCTTAGCGTAGGTAAAACTTGTTATCCTCCCAACAAAGAGTCAATCCAAGGGTTCATAAGGTCAAAGTAACAAGCCAAAAAAGGTCCATTTAACGAAATAATTTAGCCTGCTAAGAAGCAGAATCTTGCTTAAGTTAATCGTAGGAAAACGAAATAACCTTTCTTAAAAGGACAGCACAAGAAATGAAATATACTCTGAAAGATGGCTGCTAAAAACAAAAATCTCTAGTTTTCGTCCTGTTTCGAATCTTATCCTCATAATGCTCACTAGTATTAGATATGACATAGTTCTTAACAATTTTGCATTAAACATCAACAGAAAGAAAAGAAACCACGTTGTTTTTCTTAGAGTAACTTTTAGGGTAACAACAGGCGAACAAGTTTTTAAAACAACAGGCAAATCAAACACTTTATTGCTGAAATTTTGTAAAGATTGTTCAAGTACAGGAAGCATAGCTACCATAACAAGCAAATTTACATTTAGTTTTACACTGCATGAAAAGTTACAAGATATTGATATTGACAGGTTGCAGCTTAATTAATAAAACAGTAATTCTTTAATATTTTCTTCTTCATGCAATTGGATAAGAAGCTTTCATGGCAACGCCACAAAGGCCCTGTTTGATATTAACATCCCTCTTGAGCCTCATATACCCTTTCTCACCCCAGCCTGTGCCCCATGAATTCTTCACCAACCAGTACTTGGTTCCAGCAGAGCTGGTTCCGTACCCAATTGCCGTGACAGCATGGTCGAGGTGTGTGCCACACTCCCCAGAGAAGACCCCGCTCTCGTAAAACTGGAAAGCCCAACCACTACCTTCAATAGCAACAGAAACTGGTTGGTTGGCCACTGCCTGCAATAGGGCCTTTTCGTTGTTAACTGGCACGTCTTCGTAGCCAGTTATGGTTGCTGCAGGAGTTAATTTGTTCTTTTTACAAGTTCCAGCTGAGCCCTGGTAAGGGTAGTTGGCTTCTGTTGTTAAGCCACGGTTGCTTTTAATGAACCGAAAGGCGCTATCCATGAAGCCTCCTTCGCATCCGTCATCTTCGATGTCACAGTCTACTAGCTGCTGTTGAGATAAAGAAATTAACTTGCCTTTCTTGAGTTGTATTATTCCTTCCATAGCCGCCACAGCTGAAAACGCCCAACAACAACCTATATTTTGACACAATTTAACCAGCTATTAAGTGTACAGAAAGAGTGTAAATAACACAAAAAACATGCTTCTAATTCATGACTTCTCACTCACCACAGGTGCCTTGATCTTTGACAGAATTCACGGCACCCTTTCCTCTCCAGTCCACAACACTTGGCACAGCAGTTACGTTTCCATAGCGGAAAGCTGAGGGTTCTGAATTGGACATCAATTTGAAGGACGGACGTTTGTAGCCAGTGTGTAGAGAGCGGAATTCTTCATTGGTTAAGTCGGCAAACTTATTTACACCTAGCTTGTATCCTTTTTCCACACCATTATTAAAAGCTTCAATACGTTCAACGTTTTCCTTGAATATTGCATAGCGTCTCTCCTTCTCTGCTGCGTCTGGGTAGACGCGGCTGTGCAGAGCCATCCATTCCTCGTGCCTCTTCAGCATGTGTTCCTCGTTGAGAGGGCGACATAGAGCATGGGAAATCCAGATGGAGATCAAAACAAGGAGATAGGCCAAGCACATGTTCTGGCATAGATTTTTAGCCATTGAACTAAGATTATTAGGAACACGGAAATGATTTTTTTTTGGTCGAATGGGCACACCAACTTCAAAAGAGCTATGGGGGTTTTATAGACAGCTTTTGCTCATCACCCTGTGCTGTGTTGTAATTATAGAAACTATAGCAGAAATGTGGTTAAAACTAATTTGGATGAAAGTGAGAGTTCAATGCCCACTATCATAATTGCTTTAAACGCTTTACGAATGCTTTCTGATAATTGTCTCTGGACTTACATAGATTACTTATATATATATATATAGATATTCAAATTGATCCGTCTCTTTAAAGGTTTAGACAATAATAATATCAAAATCACACTAAATGAAATTTATACTATTCCAATATTATTAAAATATTTATTAAATTAAAATTAATTAAAATTAGATTCGGATTAAAATTAATTTTATTCAATAATTGAAGGAGATAAATCTTACAATGATCCCCACCTCAATAGTGTTTGATAAGACTTGCCTCTACGTGCCTTGCAATATGTTCTGACTGTGACCCCTAAATTGGAAAGCAGTACAGTGTTAAATTAGTCACAATTGGTGACATTTAAACTTTCTTTGATGATTATATAAAATACTTGAAAACCAAATACCCCATATGCCTTTCTGTTAAGAAATCGGGTCATATGTCAAATACTTCTAGATTTTCAATCTAATCAAAGTTTATAACCACACTATTTATTAACCTCAGCATATGCAAATAAAAGAAGAGAACAGAAAGATTAAACACTATAGAAAATGTCAAAATCAAAAAATCATCTCCTAAGAAGTTTTATGCATTTAGAATTCTTTTAAATGGTGGTGTGAATGGTTTTATAGATATCTGCTGATATATGATTGCCGTAGTTAAGTTGTCATTACTCATTAGAGTGCTTACCCTAACATAAGGTTGATATCAAATGAAGAGACCAGAGCAACTGAGTAAGGTGGGAAAAGCATCAGAGTGACTAAACTACAGTTACAACAGAGGAAATCATGTTTAACAAGCAACATATATCGAAACAAGACAGCGCTTGTTTCGCTTTCATTCTACTATATTGACTTGGCAAATGCAGACATTAGATGATGGCAAACGAAGGGTAACCGGGCCGCTTTACTTGGGAAAATTTGGTTTCTTAATCATGATGATTCATTGACAGATGCCTTGATTATGTTGCATGCAACCATTGCAGGTAAAACCTTGAGAATAAAGGTTATTCATGAGTTAAATTAACTGAATAATGCGAAGTGTTTCATGAGTTCAATCATGAGTACTCCATTAATTTGCATCAATAATTTATTTTGATCGGAAAAGAAGATATGCAGAAGTTATAAAATACACAGAAGATAAATAAATGATAAAAACTGATTTTGAAAATCATGATTTTCTTTTATTTTTTTAAACTACGAGATGTATTAATATTATATTCAATATCAGATTCATCTCTACTCGCATTACGTGATCAAAAAAGTTTGTAAATAAAATTTATCGTTATAAATAGTTTTTATTTGAAAATTTAATGAGATTTTAAATTATAAACTTAACCTTTTGAATTTATGATTTCTCTTTTCGAAGTTTCTATAAAAAATATTTGATAATATATGATCCACAAGGAACACAAGTTATACAATTGGGTTGAAACGTTAAATAGGCAAGTTTGATAACTTTTCGATAAACCCAGAAATTAAGGATTCTGCAAACTGCAATGATGTGATTGAAATAATCAGAAGAAGGAAATGGCCAACTTTTCTACATCTCTTTGAATGGAAACTTTGAAATCATTCCGTCTTCTGGAGTCAAGTGTCAAGTGGCTGGTAAATGGAAAGAATTAAGAAAAAAACTTGAAAAAAATACTAACAGATTCGAAAAGAAAATTGCCTTTAATGTGTAACATCATAGAGTAATTTCAATTGATGGTCCCAGAAAACCTCCAATTACAAACAAAGTCACTATCCTTATCAATCAATCCTTATACATTTGACTATTACTACTCCTTGAAATCTAAACCGAGGGATTCCATCACAGTGAGATTCCGTCCGTCGTTGCATTTGTTGGAAAGATTCCATATCTTAGCAGGCCTGAGAAAACCAACTGACCAGGTGGCTTGGGCGTCCACCTAAAAACCATCTTCGAAAAACAGTCGGACAAGTCAGATTCCTTTTATATATGCTTTTAACCTTTTCCCATAACAGACTATGTGTCACAATCAGTCTGGGAAAGCAAACTTTATTACGTTAAGTTTGCTTTATCCCGGAAAGGTTGGGCTGCCTGCTTGCAATGTCAATCTGTATCATGAATAAGTTAAGCCACTAATCTTTGGCTATTTTGCAATGACTCTTTTCTTTCGTTTGGGTTTTCTAAGCTGCAGCTTTCGATCGTGGGACATGATCCATGATTTGTGGATGACCTTCCTCAAGATTCCCTCAATTGTAGTTGCTATATATTTTTAAATAATGAAAAGTGATGAAATGAAACATTTCACTTGATTTTTTTTACTGTAACTCTTAATTATCTAATCATGATACAAATTTACGTAAAGGTCCATCATTTATAATATGGATGATCTTATATATTTCAAAATTATGATTGGTTAATTGTAATATAATTATTATCGGCAGTTGATTGAAAGAAATGAAAGTGAATTTTTTTTCAGACATTTGAATAAGATTTTAATCTTTGATTTATTATTATTGAGATAATTTTATCTGAATTTACTCCCGACACAAATAAGATTAATTTCAGACCGTGTAACAGATGAGATACATGTGGTTATACAAAAAAAAAAATTGTAATGCAATAATTGTAGGCGATAGGTGGAGTGAGCTTAGTAAGTAAGGTAGAGATTTTAAATTCGAGTTGTGTTTAAAATAAGATCAAAGTAAACTTATTTTAAATTATTTGAGTTAACAATGGTTAGTACAAATAAAAAAAATGTTAACGAAATTGGTTATGTTAATAAAAATAAAATATTTTACTTTTAAGTCATGGGTTCGATTTTTCCTACCAAATGTTTCTATTAGTACACAATATGCAATTGCAATATAAATCCTTGATAAAAACTTGTATTTAGTCCTTATCTCGAAACTTTTATATAAGAAAGTAAAAATATATTTGATCAAAATTTAAGCCTCTATAAAAGTCCTATAACATATTTATTTGAATAAGTTTTAAAATTAAAATTTATATTTGATGCAAAGTTAATATATAAAATCCTATGCATCAATGAATAATAACATACAACCTCATTATTCATAAATTTTAAAATAAAGGATTATTAAAGATAAATATTATTAAAATTATTATCTAATAAAATATTTTAATATGATTATATGCATGAAATATAAAATTTTGAAATTAATATATAAAATTTAATTCACTTTTCAGGCTTAAAACCCAATTCACTAAAAACCTAATTAACACAAATTCTTAAAGCCCGACAAATATACGATCCAGCCTGGCCCAATTTTACATGTGCTTGAAATCAAACCTACGTCGACGTTTTAAAATGCCGCCGAGCAGAAACCCGTATATATATATATATATATATATATATATATATATATATATATATATATATATATATATATATATACACACACACAACACTCTTGAACCAAGACACCCTGAGCGAATTGAAACAGAAAAATCCTCTCTTTTCAGATTATAAAAAAAGCGATCGACCGGTTGAAAATTCTCCTCTGACGTAATTGTTTCACTTCTTCTTGTTCTCAAAAGTATTTTTTATATCTGCATTGTAAAAAGAAATTAATTGAATGAATAAAACCCTAAATTCTGATTTTTTTTTTTAGAATAATTCGCAGATTCTGTTAATTCTATTTTTTTTATTAGATGCATGAGAATTATAATCCATATTTTAAAAAGAAATTAATAGAATGAATAAAACCCTAAATTCTGTTTTTTTTTTTTTTTATTTTAGAATAATTCGCAGATTCTGTTAATTCTATCTTTTTATTAGATATATGAGAATTAATGCTGCATTTGTTAATGGTTTGGTTTATATTATACTAAAATCTGTTGACTTCCCTTGATTGAATAGATGGAAGCGACCAATAACCCTAATTCGGAAGCTGTTTTGAAGCCTCGACTCATCTACCGCTGTAAAAAATGCAGAAGAATCGTTGCGTCAGAGGAAAGCATAGTTCCTCACGAACGCGGAAAAGGCGAACAATGTTTTAATTGGAGAAAGAGAAGTGGTAATAAAGTTGGGGAGAAGGAACCGAGCCAATGCTCCTCCATATTCGTGGAGCCCTTGAAGTGGATGCAAACTGTTCAAGAAGGGCATGTGGAAGAGAAACTTCTATGCATGGGCTGTAATGCTCGACTGGGTTCATTCAATTGGGCTGGTATGCAATGCAATTGTGGAACTTGGGTTAATCCTGCTTTTCAATTGCATAAGAACAGATTAGATGAGTGCTATATGTGAACTGACCTGAAACTAAATTGATTTTGCAAAAGTCCATGATTGGATATTAGTGTATTCTAGGAGATTAACCTTTGTAGATGATTTAGTAATCCTTTCTTAAGAAATACTACCTGTCGCAATGATGGTTATTTTTGTTAAATGCAGCTTTTGTTTTCTTTTCTGCTTTACTGTTTATTTGGTTTTGGTTATGACAAGTAACTTACTGATAATCAGAGAATAGAAGTAAAGGATTTCATCACAGTGTTTTTGTTGAAATTCGATTCGGAGTAACCATTGAGTAAAAAAGTCACTTGGTTTTATTTTTCTTTGTTGAACACTGGCATGAGTATGCACCAAACCGTATATAGAGAATTGCATAGAAGTAAAACATAAAGCGGCAAAACCATAGCTGTTGAAGTGTAGGCTAGGTGGCGTGTGAACTGAAAACAAACACTGGAATGTGGTGGCTACCCAAGAACAAGACGGTGCATTTTACTGCCCAGCAGCAAATGCTTCAACCGGAAAAGTCTTCGTGATACCGGCGAGGCTCTTGAAGTGAATTTTTCCAGTGGGTGGGTCAGCCACTACAATCTCATTAACCGGAGGCCACAACATGAGTTCCCTGGCCTTAACTCCTTTGAGCTTCTTGATCTGCATCTTGTTAAGAAAACCAGTAATTTCAGTGTCATAGCTGACCAGTTTGCTGATCATCTTGAAGTTATGTTCAACCTTCTTCTTTTGCGCAATCCACATGAAGCCAGTATTTCTTACGAAACCAACTTCAATCACATCTGCTAGAGGGAGAAGTCCTGCTGGGAGCCCAAACTCTTCGAGAAGAGCAATAGCCATTTTCATTCCCTCCCCATGGCCTTTCTTAATAATGCCTCCTTCCTTCTCTGCCATTACAAATGGAATTCTGAATTTCTTTTCTTTTCTTTTCAATTCTTTGTTGCAATGGATTGCAGTTGTGGTCTTAAACATGAAGGATATTATTTATACTGAGTGCATGCTCGCTTAGGACAAAATTAAAGGGGAAATCGAGGTTAATTGCATTGTGTTGGCCACCGCCAGATGGGTTTTTCACATCAAACCGGCCATTAATACCTTTTTTATATGTCAAAATATCCGACAAAATTTTTCCCATGATGAATTTGTCTAATAATTTTTGGTATCACTGCAATACCATCTTGTTATTCGATGTTTGATTTCTGTGCTGGAAGATTGCTCAAATGGCATGAGAAATATTGGGGAATTCATCCTAGTAATAACTAGTGTTATAAACCTGTAATTTTAGGGTAAAAAATGGATTCAATGAATTTTTCTCTTTGTCTGCTCTGCATTTTCTACATTTGTAATTTCTTTAGTATCTTCGTTTTTGTTTTGTTCCAGTTGTATCTATTACTCGATCTACATCGTTTTTGCCGTTATTGTTCAAGTTCTCTTGTTTTAGCCATCATGCAAACAAAAACTGCATGGCATGCGTATATAAATCAGGTTCATTGTGCCAAACACACAGAGGAGAAATGAAGCTTGGCAACTAATAGTATTTATGGACATCTTCTCAAAGAAAAAAAAAAAATTTGGACAGATCTTGGTAGCAGATAATCTGTTCCAAATTTATTGCACAGTTAAATGAAGAATTTTAATCCATCTTAAGCGTTCTCGAACTTTAAACTTATGTAATTCATTAAAAAAAAATATTATATGTCTAAATTCTTTCAAATCGATAATTTTTTTAAAGAATAAATAACGTAAATCTATCGAAAAGTAAAAAGTACGTCTATATTTTAATACCTAATTAAATAAAGACTTTTCAACTACATGCCTTTCTTTTATTTTTTATTTTTTAATTTACAATTTCCTTTTAGGGTTCTTACTTCTTCCCTTCAAGAATTTCAACGGCTAAACCTCCTAAATCCTGGTGGTCACAGAATCAAATTGGAAATGCCCGGTGGCCACGGCTAGGCGACCAAATTCATGAAAGTCGAATCTCCGGGTTTCATTGCAAATCTTTTGGCCCAATGGATTTCCGGGCTAAATTAGGTATTTTCACTGTTGATCCAACTTAGAATAAGATTTTATCAATATATATTATTTTTGTGATATATTGGCCAGTTTTTTTTGGTAACGAGAGACATCAAATAACAATTGGCAATTTATTTCTTTTGAAATAAAAATATCTAAATAGATTGAAAATTACGTTGCGTAATTAATATGATAAAAAATAATATTAAAAGCATAAAATTGATATGAAATAAAATTTTAACAAAAATATATATAAATTTAAAAAAAATTAAAAATATATTTTACATTTTACCTATTAAAACAATTTATATTACTATAATTTTTTTAAAATTTGAATTTAAATTCAAATAATCACTAAATATTTTATCTATAACAAAAAAAATATTACATTATTTTTTTATTTCACGCATGTTTAGAATTAGAATGAAACATAACATAAATACACCAATCTAAAACATCTTATTAACATCTTTCCAAAAAAAAAAAAAAATTGTTAATAACGTGAAAGATCGGGTGCACGTACACCCCGCAATAAATGGAAAAAGCATGCCCACTGTCACTGATAATATTACTCAGCCGTCACGTATCGACAAATCACAGTAAAAAGGTCACTAACCCATTCTTGACCGTAAACGACGCAAGACTGAAATTCCATAGGTCGGCAATGTAATCGTTAGGCGAGCCAATCCTCCTCTCCCCCACACAGACACCACCAAACGCAAGAAAAAAAAAATAGACTCATTCTGACTGAACACAAGGCAACACACGGCTCTGTTTGCCCCACTCTTCCAGATTTTTTTTTTTCTCCCAATTTTCCATTTTCCCCTAGATTTCCTTCACTATCGAAAATCTAAAATTTTGTACGCGAGGAACTGGTGAATGGTAACACGGAAAGAAGGAAATTCAAAAGATAAAAAAATGAAAAATCAGGGGATGCTCATTGGCCATGAACCATGATGAATTCATGATGAATGATGATAACATGGGTCGTCATCATGTTTGTATGTATGTATATCCAGATAATGAAAAAGTTATGGTGCAGATGGTGACATGCAATCCGAGAGTCCGATAATCGACGGAAGTTCGTTTTTCTTCTTGCGTGGCAGCGAGTATAGGAGATATAAATAGAATGGCAACGACTTCTCTGATTCAAGCAGGATGTGGTTATTCTCCGAGGTTATCTAGTAATAGTAAAAACTGGAGCTTCAGAACCGGATCCTTTGGACCGTTTGGCTCACCCTTGTCTTCCTCTTCTTGCTCCTCTTCTTCTCACAATTTGAATTTCTCCTCCGGTAATGTTGTTTTTGCTTAATTCTTTGTTTCTTACTGTTTTTATACTTTTTTTCTTTGCTTAATTAGGGGAGATTTTGATTCTACTTCAGGAGATGTGAGATTTTGATTTGGTTTGAATTTTGAATTCGACAATGATAATATGAATGATTAATCGAAAAGAAAAAAATTTCATTAAATTTTGTTTAGGAGTTGAGAATAGGAATGTACAGAATTGAAACATGGCAATTGGTCATTAAAGTGACTTGTGGAAGATTGGAAGTGCCTTTTGCTTTCATTTGAATTCTTGACCTTTCTGTTTGGCTGACTTGATTTTGTTAAACTTGTACAGGAACGAATAGTAATTCGAAACATCAAGGCCTTAGAGCTCAAGCTATGAGTACCACTACTCAAGGAAACTTTGGGTCATCCAAGAGCATTGCAAACGGGAAAAATGAGCCTGATCATCTTCTCGTTCTTGTTCATGGAATCTTAGCTAGGTATTTGGCTAATGACTATGTGTTTGAATTTTAGTTGATTAAATACTATTTTCATGGCATCAGTTGCTCAAATGGACATGCATAACAGAGTTGAATGAATGTAATAAACTGCTGTCAATACTAAATAGCATAGACATCATTTGTGAATCTGTAAAAGTAACTACTACAAAAATGCGATTCTTATGGCTTTTGTTTTCACATTGATGTTAAATTTGCTGAAACTTTCCATAATGCAGCCCTAGCGATTGGACATATGTAGAGGCAGAGTTGAAAAGGCGGCTTGGGAGAAACTTTATGATTTATGGTATGTTGATACCTTGAATCTCATATAATTTGTATGTTTAAAGATAATTTATTTATACTTTTTTATTTAATAATTTGTTGCAGCTAGTTCATGTAACACCTATATTAAAACCTTTGCTGGGGTTGAGGGAGCTGGAAAAAGATTGGCAGATGAAGTGAGTTGTTAAATCTGTCTGAAACTACGTGCATATATGTGTTGGCTTCCTTGGCATTTTCATACCTTACGAGTTTTTTGGAATGACTTTTAGTACTCACTTCGCCTTGTTTTATTTAAACAGGTTCTGCAAGTTGTAAAGAAAACTGAAAGCCTGAAAAGGATTTCATTTTTAGCCCATTCTCTTGGGGGCTTGTTTGCAAGATATGCAATTGCTGTTCTTTACTCACAAAATGATTCAAGTGGTGCCCAGTCCAATAATGTAACTGATTCTTTGGATGGAAATTTACAAACATCATCCCCTTCAAGAAGAGGGATGATTGCTGGACTGGAACCAGTCAGTTTTATTACCTTGGCAACTCCACATCTTGGTGTGAGAGGTAGAAAGCAGGTTTGTTATGGAGGGCGTTGGTTATCAAGTTTATTTCATGCATAATACTCTAGTTTATTGGAGTTGTAGCTGTGGAAACTTTTGTTGTCATATAATTCCATGTTATTGCCATGCTGCTTGCATCTCATTGGATACTGTATTCAGTGTTTAAAATTTTTAGTTAGTGATCAGTTGTACTACAATCATCTTTCCTCTGCATTTTGCAGTTTCTAATATAGTCTTTGTGGTGCCTCAGCTTCCATTTCTCTTAGGAGTTCCTATTTTAGAGAAACTTGCTGCCCCAATTGCTCCATTTGTGGTTGGTCGAACTGGTAAGCAACTATTTCTCACTGATGGCAAACCCAGCCGGCCACCACTGCTTTTGAGGATGGCATCTGATTGTGAAGATGGAAAATTTCTGTACGTAAAGCAAGCTTTTACAGTGACTGAAACTTTCTTTTATTATTTATTATTAGTAATTTTATTTTTTGATACATATGATGATGTCAAGGGGAAGGCATGGATTTGAATCTTGGACCTCAACTCCTAAATATACCACTTGGCTAAGTTTAGGTTGTTTCTGTGACTGATTTGATGGTTATAATCTCTATTTACAGATCTGCGCTTGGTGCATTTAGGAGTCGCATTGCATACGCAAATGTATCTTATGATCGTATCCTAACTATTCATTTCTCTTTTCTATTAGGTTTAGCTAGCTATGTTGATTTTATACTTGTTATTCCTCTCTTCCACCCTATGGGCATTTTCTTTGACATCAAATAGATATGGTTGGTTGGCGCACATCCTCTATCAGGAGAGAAAAAGAACTTGTGAAGGTAAATTTTCTTGTACATCTGTACCTAAAGATGAGCTGCACTGTTTCTTAGAACAATCAGCACTTTAGTTAGAATTATTGGGGGAATCTAAGTAGATGAAATGGAAGTACTGAACAAGAGTCATCTTGACTCCATGTGTATTCCTAATATTTATATGCATTTGGCAGCCCCCACTACAATCTTTGGATGGTTACAAACATATTGTTAACGTGGACTACTGTCCACCAGTTTCTTCTGACGGCCCTAATTTTCCTCCGGAAGCTGTCAAAGCAAAGGAGGCAGCACAGAATGCAGCCAACATACAAAATACAGTGGAATATCATGAACTCATGGAAGGTAATCATTTCTGCTGATATCTGATGGTATGGCATCTATACAACAACATTCTGATTGTCCCTAGACAGTAACACCCCTTTTATTTTGTTAACAGAGGAAATGATACAAGGTTTACAGAAATTGGGATGGAAAAAAGTTGATGTCAGTTTTCATTCAGCACTTTGGCCCTTTTTTGCCCACAATAACATCCATGTAGCCTTCTCAATCTTAAAACCTTTGATTTGGAAATATGTTTCTCCTTTCAACTTTTCATATGATTTTCCCACCTTTATTCAGGTGAAAAACGAATGGCTTCATAATGCTGGCATTGGAGTGGTTGCTCATGTCGCAGACAGCATTAAGAAACAAGAATCCCCCTCATTCGTTTCTGCTAGCTTGTAGCCGTGAACTGAATGTAAGTGCGCCGTGTAGTGTGCCTGAAGCATATTGTAAAAGGTAAACTACAAGATGGGACTGAGAAAATGAAATATTTCTAGACACTTATAGATACAAATCCCGTTTCCTTACCAAAATAATTGATTTCTTTTGGCACATTAATCTGATATTTTTCCAACATAAGCATCGGATTTCAATGCTTTTCCAAAGATTCTCTGTTTTAGCCACTAGTCTGGAGTCACTTTTGCCTGTGTAGAAAAGTGCTTGAAGAGCAGAATCTCTGGAGAAGCTGCATAATCATTTTTCTTTTCTGAACTATGGTAATGGAGTGTGTTTTAATTTAGCTTGACCAAAGACACCAATTGTGACCGTATAGCAAAGACAGCAATAATCCTTTAAAAATTCCATAACAACTGTTCTATCTCTTTAATCTGATTCAAAGTTTTCAATCTTTTATGGGGACAACCAACTTATATTTTCTCTCGAGTAATGTTATAATCCCATTCTTAAGGGAATCTCAAATGTTAATTGAACTACAAACTTGTGGCCCTAAACCTTAATTCGGATTAGTTAAAGTCAGTTCTTTTACTATTTACTTTACAACATTGAATGGTAGATTTGGGTTTTCAGTTGGCACTGCTGAAATAATTAAACAAATATATATATATATATATATATATATATATATATTTTATAATGAAAACGGTACAGCCGAGTACTGGAGTGTAGCCAAACTTAAATTCACCTAGAACTTGTAAAAGTTTGAGAGATACTGAACTGGAAGTAGGGGATAAGGGATAAGTGGGTATTGTGTTTTGGGTTTATGGACCACCAGACTACTGAGGCTGGAAGTGTGGAGGCTGATAGAAAGCAGAGCAGTGGGGATGGAGATCCATGGATGTTTAAATTTGAAATAATGCTGACAGAAAAAGTGGAATGTGGAATGGTGGTTTGGGAAGGATGGAGTACAAATTTCCAAGTGTCATGCTTTTCAGTTGGTTCAGAGATTAAAGAAGTGTAAGAGGCGAGGCTGCTGATTAAATGGAGTAAAAATACATTTCCTAATGACTGATGACTTATAGATGGTTCGACGGAGCAGAGAGCTGATATCCAAGACAAAGATGTGTCAGCCAGTGTTGTGAAAAGGTGCAAGAGTTGGTGAAAAAGCTACATGACCCATGGAAGGAGGAAATTTACTGGTGGCAGAGGTCCAGAATTAAATGGCTGAGATATGGGGACCAAAATATCAGATTCTTTTTCATCAAGCAGTTGCGAAGGAGAGTATTGTCAAGCCGGTTTAGAGTTTTTTCAATAGTGGGCATTTGCTCAAGGAGATGAGTCGAACAAACATCATTCTCATTCCAAGGCCAAGAAACTAGAGGTGTCAATGTTCAGACCTATTAATTGCTGCAATTTCACATACAAAACCATTTCCAAGGTGTTAGTTAATAGGATGAAGCCTTTCATGGGGGAGGTGATGACTCAGAACCAGTGTGCTTTTGTGCAGAATAGGCAGATACAAGATAACCTTCTGATACTTCCCAAGGTGTTAGTTAATAGGATGAAGCCTTTCATGGGGGAGGTGATAACTCAGAACCAGTGTGCTTTTGTGCAGAATAGGCAGATACAAGATAACCTTCTGATAGAAAATGAAGCTTTTCACCAAGGCTAAAAAAGAAGAGAAGAAAGTATGGGATGGCCCTGAACTTGGATAATTAACAAAGCATATGACAGGGTGGACTATGGAGTGCGATTTTCCATAGGCAGTGTTGTTCAAGCTTGGTTTTGATAATAAATGGGTAATGGATTGTCAATGGAAAACAGTCAACCCCAATCTATCCTCATAGTATCAAGTTGTTGAATAAGGATTGTACACTCTGCTAGCTTATTGCAGTGCCTCTGGCTAGTTCATCAATCTGAGCCGATCTAGCATCATTTTTTCAGTTCAATGTACCTAAAGATGTCATAAATGAGATGGTGGCTATCCTGAGAATCCCCGCAGCTGATAAACCAGAAAGATAACTGGGGATACCATCTTTCTGATTCAGCTGAGAAAGATTATTGATTGTGGAGACTGATTCACAAATTCTGCCCAAGGAAATAAATTAAAGGAAACAAATTTGATGAATTCAGAGTTAATTTCTGTTCTGTCGATCCAATAGAAGTTCAAAAAGTTCACCTAAATGGTAACCTGACACCATCATTTGCTTTTTCCTTACAAACTTCTAAGAAATAATAACACTTCCTGACAAATATATTATGCCCCAAACTCCTTGAAACGACGACCTCGTAACATTGTCTAATTTAATGGAGTGCAAACCACGGCTCAAATCTCGCGTGGGTCATGGACATTCCAAATCAAGGCCGGCCTCCTGTCCTGTCCCCGCTTGCTCCATTTTTGCCTATTTTAGTTCTCTCCCAACTGGTCCTCTGACTCCTCTCCAACCCACCAACCCCCCAAAAGCTCGAAAAAAAGAACATCTTCTTTCTTGCTTGCTTTGCATTTTTTTTTCCAAGTCTCGTTAAAAAAAAAAAACTTCTTTTACTCGGTCATGGATTTCTCCAAAGAACGTGAAAACCTCGTTTACATCGCCAAGCTCGCTGAACAGGCCGAACGCTTCGAAGGTCCGATCTAACCAAACCAAGCATTGATCTTGGCTCTTTTCTTCTTTTTGTGACTTTAGCATTTTAAACTGTGGGGTTTTTTTTTTTTATTTTTTATTTTTTTGCTACAGATATGGTGGGTGCTGTGAAAAAACTAGCAGAGCTTGACGTGGAACTTACCGTGGAGGAACGAAACCTACTCTCAGTTGGGTACAAAAACGTGATCGGTGCTCGAAGAGCATCGTGGAGGATCTTATCTACCATTGAGCAAAAGGAAGAGACCAGAGGGAATGAGCAAAATGTTAAGCAAATAAAAGGGTATATGCAGAAAGTGGAATTGGAGTTGTCCAACATTTGTAAAGATGTTATGAGTGTTATCAATGAGCATCTCATTCCTTCTTGTTTGGGTGGAGAGTCTACTGTGTTTTATTATAAAATGTGAGTATCTTTTTGGATTTCATAGGTTGATTGATTATGTGTGGGTTTTTCTGAGGGTTTTTTTGGGTTGTTTGGTTTTAGGAAAGGTGATTATTATAGGTATTTGGCGGAGTTTAAGATAGGTGATGAGAGGAAAGAGGCTGCTGATCAGTCCATGAAAGCATATCAGGCAAGTTTATTATGGTTCACTTATGTTTAAATTGGCTTATCATGAGGAATCTTCACTTATAAAATGTTGGTTGTTTTATGGAGACGTAGGTTGTAAATGAACCATTTTACTTATAAATTGTTGGTAGGTTGTTGTATTGTCCTCATATTTTGGTGAAGTGAAGGGGAATTAAAAGTAGGAATATGGCATTGCTTGCTTATTTTTCCAACTGTTTCTCTCTCACCATTCTTGAGAGAAACTATTGGTGGTCTACACTATGTTTGTGGGTAGAACAGAGAGGTAGAGTTTCTTAGGTGAAATTTGTCAGATTCCTCAATGAAATCAAGTCATGTGTTAAAATTATTAATTCCACATCAACAGCATCTTAATTTTTTAACTTTAAATACCAATGTTGAGTTTGCAATTTTAACACGCAGCATGATTTTTTTAAGAAGCCTAATGAACTTTGCACAAGAAATTTCACCGAAGTTTTATGGATGTCTGAGATATTTTGTCTTTATTTCATTTCTTCTTACCCTATATTTATGAATCAACTGTCATAAAGGAAGGGGAATTTGAAAGTTAAAATATTTAGGCTGCCATTTTCTTCTAAGGAAGCAGATTCTGTCTGACTCTGTTTTCCTCTCACTCAGATTATTGTTATCAATTTATGATGGCTACTGGAATTATATTTGCTCGATTCCTTCTGCTGAGCTTGATAAGTTGTTTAGCTTGTGCTATGAAATCTAAGATGGCCATAACCCTTTTGAAATGTGTATTTTATTTTCATGCCTAGGTTGATGAGTCTTTATGTTTACTTGCAGTCAGCAACTACTACAGCAGAAGCTGAGTTGCCTCCTACACATCCAATCCGATTGGGTCTGGCCTTGAACTTCTCTGTCTTTTATTATGAAATTATGAACTCTCCTGAAAGGTATGTGTCCTGTTTCCTATGTATTAACTTTCTAGTTGAGCTATTTCTGGATAGTTTTGAAAATCCATGTTACATGTTATACTTGTACACCAGGGCCTGTCACCTTGCTAAGCAAGCTTTTGATGAAGCTATCTCAGAGTTGGATACCTTGAGTGAGGAGTCTTATAAAGATAGCACATTGATTATGCAGCTGTTGAGGGATAACCTTACTTTATGGACTTCTGACATTCCAGAGGATGGAGGTAATATTTTAGATTTTGCACAATAGAATGGTTTAACTAGAATTTGCCTCTTAATGTCCGTTTTTAGGTATTCAAATAGTTATGTTAGAAGTATCTTATGCTTTTCCTGTTTCTACAATTTCAAACTTCATTAACATGATATCTTTGGAAGTTGGAACATTACACCTTTCTGTCTGTGTAATATTTTGGACAATTTTTACAAGACATTGCCCGTTATGATTCGACTATATTGATTATTGCTAGATATGTTTCGTAAAATATCATCTACTATTACTTTTGCATCAATATTTAAAGGTTGGTTGCTAAATTTGTGAGACTTTTCTTTTGTTAGTTTTGCTAGTTTCAATTGTGTTCGTTGATTGAGAGTTTTTGGAATGGGAGTGAAATTAGTGTTAATAAGGATTTATCACAATTGATGTTGAGAAAAGGCAGATGACGTCCGATAAGCTGAAACTAGACATTTAAGTTATTAAGGATTTATTGCTTGTTAATTTTTCTAGTAATTTATGAAATGCCACAAACTATAGTTGATTTGTGGTTTCACGAGTCAGCTAGTTTTTCATAATGTCATTTCTTTGTTTCAATACAGAAGAAGCTGCGAAGCTTGAAGGTGCTAAAGTTGTTGAAGGAGAGGAATGAAGCTGGCTAAGGTTAGGTTTTAATATTTTTGTTATTGGACCAGGAATCAAACCAGTAATATGAAAATTTCCGGTTCGACCAGTTTACGACCCAACTTTAAAGAAAGTTTAGAATTCTATCACTAAAAAGATTTTAAAAAATGAATGAATTTTTTTTTTTTGGAAACTTATAATTGTTTGATTTTTATCTATATTTATTTGTCTATGTTTTTGTTGTTGCAGTGGTTTTGGGAGCTGTATCATGAAAGGAAGTAGTCCCTCTGTAACTCTAGGAGTTACCCAGTTTTCAAGAGAAGTATTTTCATTTTCAAATTAGCTTCTGGTGTTGTTAGTGACCATTATTTGATGTTTGGACTGTGGAGTGTGAATTACATTCGACATTTTCTGCAGCCTCTATTTTACCTCCTCCCTTTTGATCAAATTAGAAATATTTTCAGGGTTATGCTTCTTTTCTTCTTTATTTGCAGCTTTGTTCATTGAAAATCTAAGTCCATTTGGATCCTTCACTTGAAAAATTGTTAGATTTGCCTGCAATTTTTTTTTTTTTTTAAATTTCTTCCTGGAGCTGTTTGAAAATGGGTATGCCTTGCCAAACCAGTACCACTTCAATTCCCACAAAAAGAGGTACTCTTTCCATGGGGGGAAGCCTATTGTTCTATGGGCTCTGTAATGTGTTCAGCCTGGGCTTAATAAAGCGAATTCAGCAGTTGATAGCCTAAAAATGGGCTTTAACTTGCAATTGTAATAAAACAAAGCCAGGATAGATCTTAAATCGAGATGATAGTGCAATTCGTTATGCGGTACAAGCACAGAAATTTCTCAGGAGCACAGCTCAATGTCGTGTGATCTTCTTTAGCTACGGAGATCATATAATCTTTTATGGCTAGTAGGTACCATTACGAAGCCTAAATTATGCTGAATGAGTAAATATATGAGAATTTTAGATATGAAAAAAATAAAATATTAAGCACACGATACGAAATTTAACATAATAATTTTCAAATACAATTTGTCATAACACGAACCAGCATTTAGTTGAAGACCTTGGAAGTGGGTAATCTTTATTATGTACTAGCATTTGTCATGTTCATGGGATATCCACCGTTACGTTCTTGGTTGAGAGAAAAAAATGGGAGACGTTGAGAACTATGGAGGATTTCCGACTTATTCACCTAACTTTATGGTGTAATCAGTAAATTACGGAATTCTGAGAGAAAGGGAGAAATGAACGGGTCAATGGCAACTTCGTACAGCCTTGCTCCCTTATAAAAGAACAACCTCTCGCTTCCACTATAGCAGTTATTTTTTTACATTGAATCTCCATTAATAAAAAATGGCAACACCTCTCAAGCCTATCTTCCTCCTTGCCTCGGCTCTTTGTTTCTTATCCCTCCTCGGCATTGCTCGTGCAGAAGCTCCCGAACACTTCTTCGTACAAGGAAACGTTTACTGTGACACCTGCCGTGCCCAGTTTGTAACCAAGGTCAGCAAGTACTTGGAAGGTAAACCAAAGTTTCAACAAATGTCTGATAAAATTAAATTTTCTCACAAAATTGCGAGGTTTCTTATGAGACAACGTAACGCAAAGGTGCGGTGTAAACAGGTGCAAAGGTGCGATTGGAGTGTAGAGAACGTGAAGGCGGGAAGCTTACCTACACCGTTGATGGTGTGACTAATTGGGCGGGGACCTACGAACTTAAGGTGGAAGGAGACCATGAGGAGGAGGTCTGCGAGATTTCACTCGTAGAATCAAGCGATCCTGAATGCGCTGAGCTCGACCATGAAAATCATCTTAGGAAGAGTGCTCGGGTTGTCCTCACCAAAGACACTGGCATGAGCTCGGAAAGTCGCCTTGCCAACCCTCTTGGATTCATGATGAAGAAACCTCTGCCTGAGTGCACTGAAGTTCTCAGAGAACTCGGAATCACCTCCTCTGGCCTCGTATAAAAGGAAATTCGTCAATGGCAAAACAAATTGATGAAAGTTCATTCACGTATTGAATAAACCCAGTTTTTTTTTCCCTACCTTTTTTGGTATGTCACGTTGGCAACATCCTCTAGCCTAAGGACAACACCCCGTGGTTATGGAATTAAGCTAGTACCCTATTTATCATAGTTGAGTTTTGCAAGAATAGTCTCCCAAATGTCTACTGTCACTTGCATTTAATGTGCTTGTTGTTCAATACAACTTAATTTTACAGGAAATTCATGTGGGATTCCACCATAGATATCTTGCTTCTTGCTTTTACACTGTCTTAGATGTTCAAATACTACTGATTTTCATGATATAAATTATTCGTGATGAATTGAAGTTGATATAATTGCTCTACACCTTTGATTACATTTGATAAGTAATTGCTTCAGCAATGTTTTAATTGGATTTGGATCTGAATAATTCTACAATAAATTTAACATTCCAATTGCTTATAAAAAAAAAAATTAACATTCCAATTCCTGAAATCTTTCTATATGGTTTTAGATTATAAATTCTAGAAAAGTTCATAAATCCAAACCTGACAGAGTCTATTGAAATCTTTGTATTAATCCCCTGGTCTTGCAAATTATTCTACTTTTTGTTGAATGTACTGAAGAACGAAATTTGAGTAATAGAATTATGGCTATCCAACCAGGAAAGAAAGACCAGTTATTATAAAAGAGAATAAGGTCATCAAGATTTTTTTCTCTTGAACATTGTTACCTACTAGTAGACAAGATTGCTTGTAATTGTTGTATATAAAATTTGCGAAACTTCTTTTAGAGTAAAGGAAAAAACTTTTTTATCTTACGATAATGTCAACATAAATATATGAGAATAAATATAATTTTGATATCAATAGATGTGAAATATATTAGTATTATCGTAAACATATAAAAATAAATATAAAAATGATATCAATAATCGTAAATACATCTTATAACAAAGTTATCATATATTTACGTTTATTAATATTAATTTTACATTTATTCTCATATGTTTATAATATTTAATTAACATATTTTATATATATTAATACTAAATTTACGCTAATTATCATTTGTTTTTATATTTACTTTACAATAAAATGAAAAATTTTGACCTTACCGTAGAATTCTCCGTCAAAGAATTGCATAACCTCTAACACATTACATTTTTGGATGCTAAAAGCAATCCACTTTCCTGCCATTAAATCCTTCAAATGTTTACCATAACAAAAGGAAAATGTATGCCAAATTTTTCTATAATAAATTTCAAAATAATCCACTTCTTCTTACATCTTGAAATACAATAATCCTTATACTATACTCTTTTTTAAACATAATATAATAGTAAGTATGAACTTTAGGGGACAGGTGGCAAGCTTTGGAATCATACAGGAGTTAATCCAACAGCTGATACAAGTCCTTGAGAAGTGTAAAATGCCTTGAACAAGAAGTCTCTAATCGCTAACAAATCTCTCTTCTTTACTTTCCTAGCATTTCAAGAATCCTTATTTAACGCTCCAAAACAATGGCTCAGTGACTCTGTGGATATATACAAGAAAAGGTTTGTAGGCATTTATTTAGAAGCAGTCATTGTTGGATGCTATTGAAACAAACAAATTACGATAATCATTCCCTATTGAAATTGTTGACTTAGATGAAATTAGGCCTGCGCCCCCACATTCTTGTTATACTAATAATAATTTCTTTGAATCAGATAGGGTTGACGCCTTTGTCAACCTTGCTTGGTGGGTTGGAACTGTTGCGAGAAAATTTAGTTCTAGCTACTATGTGAAGCTGGATTGGAATCGGGAGGAAGTGCGTTGTGAGTTCTATAAACTTAGGCCTCATTTTGAATGGCAAAATAAGAGGTAGCTCTATCCTGGAACTAGGTATGTATAGCCTTTCTTTATCGTTTTCTTGACTTCTTAATGGTCTTCTGCTTTTCTTTCTTTAGGGTTTTTGTTAAGTCTTTTGGTTTTTTGTCCTTCTGATCAATATATATATATATATAGCATGAATTTCATTGACGATAAAAAGATCCCAAGAAGAAGGTTATCTTCAAGGAAACCACAGAACAGAGAGCATCAAAACGAGCTTAATAGTCAAAAACACAAATGGCAAAAGAAGACAGCGAAAATACAACAAAACAGCTATGAGAATAATAAAAGCGCAGACTGTTATCTGACTTGAGAGGCTTCTGATCAATTGTTTGTCTAAGCACTTCTTGGTAGTGTCTTAAATTGTTACATTTTGCATGTGCTATATATCGTGACTTTCTTTCTAATTGTTTAGGTTCTTGAAAGTTTTTGTCAACTTTCTTGCTTGAACTTTATTGAGATACCTTTCAATTATTTAATTTGTATTGCTTTGTCTGTAGTTCTTATTACTGTTCTGCTTAAGAATGAGCACACAGTTTCAGTTGGGTGACAAGAAAATTACCTATGTTAGTCCTGAAAATTCTTCAATGCTCAGACGGAACTTCAACTTCTTTAAGTCTACTCAATTCAGGGAAAATAAATATTGGTTTTCCATTTTCAGCATAAGACTCCATTCTTTGTAACCTTGTAAGTGGGAAGCATAACCTTGGATTTAGATGTGTTCATGGCCAGGTTGGGCTTAGATAAGTGATTAAGGGATTAATAATATGCCTAAACTGGCCCAACCTTATTTTCGGTTTAAATTTTTGTTCAAGTCTTTTTTTTCATATAATAAATAAGTTTAAACTTTCTCAAATACTAATTTTTAAAAAATTATATAAAATATAAAAATACATAATAGTGAGTAAGTATAACAAAATAAGTTAAAATAAATTTTATTAAAAATACAAAAAATACCAAAATTTTAAACTAAAGTATGAAAAAAAATACAAGTTCAAATTAAATGGAACAAAAATAATAAAAATTTGGCTTTTTTTATAGAGACTTTGTATTCAAGCTGAAGTTCATTTAATGAGTTTAATATTTTTATCCAAACCTGTCCAAAAATTGGGTGAACCTTCGAGTTTGGATAAGTAGCTTGATCATTGAACAAGTTATTTGGATCAATTATCAATCTTGGTGAGCATTTTGTAGTTTAAGGATGAAAAAGAAAATTTATCTTACCTTACATGTCATGTGTTCATATGAAATACATGTTTTTTTTTTAAATGCATCCAAGTAAAAATTTATACCAAAATTAATTATTTTAATAAATATGTTTATGATGTATAGAAAGAGCAACCGTACATATATTAATAAAAGATGGGTAAGAAATTGATGAATAATATGTATTTTTTCCTTAATTTTAATATATATAGATATAGATGTCTATATTTAAAAATTAAAATAGATAATTTATTTAAAAAATGATTGATTTATTTTATAATTTTAATATATAGATCCATATTTTTTTAGAAAATTGAAAAAAATTATTTTTTATTTTAAATATTTTACTTGCAGTCCAAAGCTTTAGTTTTTATATATCTATTATATAAGATTTAACAAGCAATTAAGATTTAACAAGTTTGTGAACCGAATATACAAGTTATAAAAAAAAACCTCAAAATACAAATCATAATTATCATAGTCGGTGAAGTTTGTTAAGTTAATATATTTTGAAATGACAAAACAAGTAAATTCAATAATATAAAGATGATATAAAAACATGTTTAGATGTTATCAGTACCAGAACTTAAGTTCCTGTAGATGAGAGATCGATCTGGGATATGAGAGATCGATCTCCTGGGTCTTTCTTGGATAAGAGATCGATCTCATAAATACATGAGATCGATCTGCTAAGGTTCGAACCTGTACAAAGGTATTGAGGAAGGTTGAGATCGATCTATAAGGGTTATAAGATCGATCTGCCTAATACAGGATGTTGATGAGATTGATTTGGTATAGGAAGAGATCGATCTCCCCTAAAACAAAAGTTAAAGACAATAGATCGATCTGTAAGATCGATCTGTACGCAAACAGAGAGCTCATAAGATTGATCTGGTATAGGAAGAGATCGATCTCCTCAAAGTAAGAGAGCTAAGGAGATCGATCTGGGATAATAAGAGATCGATCTCCTCACTACGAGAATACATGGTAGATCGATCTATAGATCGATCATGCCTTAAACAGAGAGATTGGAAGATCGATCTGCCTATTCGACAGATCGATCTCCTCTAACATTTTCAAATTGTGAGATCGATCTGCTCATATATGAGATCGATCTCCTTGCTTCATTTTGCCTTGATCTTGCAGGAATTATAACTAAGAGATCGATCTGGTCAAGAAGGAAGATCGATCTGGCACTCTACTGGAGGTACCCAACGGCTATTTCTGCAAAAACCTCAACGGGAAAAACAGCATTAAATGCTCCAACTACCAATCCTTCAGTATATAATCAAGCATTGAAGACAATGAGAATTGAGACACCATTACTGCACATTCTGTATATTCTCAAGAGTTTAATTCTTTCATTCCAATTCTCATTCATTGAATTTGTTGTATAAGCTTGTGTGTAAAAGCTGTATTTGTCCTACCCACATTAAAAACTTGATATTGTATTCACCCTACCTTTGAGAGAAAAGAAGATTGTTCCTTAGTGAGATAAATCTTGTAAAAAGGGGAATACATATTTGTTTAAAAAGGGTAGAGAGGTTATTCCTTAACCTGAAAAAAGAGGTTGTAACTTTTGTTGAAAGTGAGAAAGAAAGCACTTGACAAGAAGGTCAAGGAGAGAGGACGTAGGCAAGAGATTGGCCGAACCTCTATAAACGACTGTGTTAAATACTCTCTTCCTTATCTTGCTTTAATTTGATTTATTTCATTATATTGTTTATTTATTAATTGTTAATTAAATTTGAATTAATTTAAATTTACCATTTGTTGTTGCCTGAAACAACAATGATGAATTGCTGACGTCCTTCGTACCACGTGTTGTTGAAATCTCTGCAAGAAAAATAAAGATCAGAGGGACGCAGGGGTTCTTCCCTGCGTTGGCACTCCGATGCTTAAGTTAGCCAGAGAATTGAGCAGAGTTTCAGTAGGGAAATTCAGAATTAGGTTAATGAATCATACCTGACCCCTATTTATAGGGATTTACTTGTCATTAATTATATTTTTGCCCCCTTTTTATCTTACTCAGGGCTTGTATCATTTCTCATACGTTTTCTTCATGCGCCACGTGTCATTCTTTTATTATTCTTTTATCATGCACAACAATTGCTCCCCACTCTTTCGCTAGGTATAACCTTGCGGAAGAGTACATATGTTCTCATTGTAACCTCAAGTCAAGTCCTTACATTAGATTCTGAAATCAAATTCTCTGGCCTTCTAATTCTCAAGCTCTTGTTTTGAGTGCGTGGCTTACCTCGCGCATTTTTTCGCTTCAAGCCCTTTGTTTGTGTGCTTAGCTTACATCGCGCACTTTTCGCTTCAAGCTCTTGCACATTTTCTTCGTGGCTTACCTCGCGCATTTTTCGCTTCAAGCCCTTTGGTTGTGTGCTTAGCTTACATCGCGCACTTTTCGTTTCAAGCTCTCGTACATTGTCTTCGTGGCTTACCTCGCGCATTTTTCGCTTCAAGCCCTTGCTCATTTTCTTCGTGGCTTACCTCGCGCACTTTTCGCTTCAAGCCCTTGGTTGAGTGCTTAGCTTACCTCGCGCATTTTTCGCTTCAAGCTCTCGCACATTTTCTTCGTGGCTTACCTCGCGCATTTTCGCTTCAAGCCCTTTGTTTGTGTGCTTAGCTTACCTCGCGCATTTTTCGCTTCAAGCTCTCGCACATTTTCTTCGTGGCTTACCTCGCGCATTTTTCGCTTCAAGCCCTTGCTCATTTTCTTCGTGGCTTACCTCGCGCACTTTTCGCTTCAAGCCCTTGGTTGAGTGCTTAGCTTACCTCGCGCATTTTTCGCTTCAAGCTCTCGCACATTTTCTTTGTGGCTTACCTTGCGCATTTTTCGCTTCAAGCCCTTTGGTTGTGTGCTTAGCTTACATCGCGCACTTTTCGCTTCAAGCTCTCGCACATTGTCTTCGTGGCTTACCTCGCGCATTTTTCGCTTCAAGCCCTTTGGTTGGTTGAGTGTGTGGCTTACCTCGCGCATTTTTCGCTTCAAGCCCCTGCACATATGTAGCTGGTGCGATCAGTCATTTATCAATTATGTGCGAATCTCAACAGCCAATAAAATATCAATATGGCATAAATAATAGTTCAACAAATTAAATTTCAACCCATAGTTGAATTAACAAAAAATAATATTAAATGTCATAAAGTCTCGCTGCCAGTGTAGTTGCGAGTGGTTGATATTCCGCGTTTTTGCTATCCTCTTGCCTTGTGACCTTTCCATCTTCTTTCAAGGCATTGGTGATGGCTTAGGTAGCCCGACGATGGTAAGGGTTTCTTTTCTTTGAACTCCCTTATATGTAGTTCAGCGTCGGTATCCTTTTCATCACTTCCTCTTGAGTGATATATTTATCTGCTCTAGAGAACAAGTCTGAGATTGTCGTCGGCTGATCTAAAGATAGCGACTCTTGTAACTTTTCAGACCTTGTCCCTTGTAGCATAGCTGTTACAGCTACTCCAACTTGTAGATCATGTACTTCAAGAGTAGCACTACGGAATCGATCCACATAGCTTTTGAGTGATTCCTTGCTCTCCTGCCTTAAGGTAAGCAGATAGGTGGCCTCCTTCCTTTTCTAGCTTTTTATCACAAAGGCTTTCAGGAATTTACTTCTTAATTGATTGAAAGATGAAATAGACCCCTCCGGCAAACTGTTAAACCATTTTAGTGCATGGTCAGTTAAAGTTAAGGGGAATGCTCTACTCATGATCTCATCCTCCCATCCATGTAATAGCATCAATGACTCATAGTTTTGAATGTGGTCATAAGGGTCAGTTTTTCCAGTATACGCGTCATTTGTGGCATTTTGAATTTTGGGGGCAGTGGTTTTTCCATGATCGTTGTACTGAATGGGATTCTCCTCCCCTGGTTTTCTTCAGTTGGAACCAACTTTTTCTCTTCTAAGATTCGTTCCACCATTCTTTTCATATTTGTGGCAACTTGTGCCTTGGACACAGGTTTGTTTTGCACTTTCTTAGCATCGTATGCATCAGCTTGGCCGTAGTCCATAGTTTCTTTCCTGTTACCCTGAGTTCGGTTTTGACGAGTCTGAGATTGAAAGTTTGTCATTCTAGTTTCAAGATTTCGTGTTGGATCTATTTCTGAGTCTCTCTCAACATAAGACCCTGTCATTTCCGCATCTTTGATTCCGTTGTTTGGCAGGTCGTTTGTGTTCTGGGGGCAAGGATCTTCGACGCCTAAATATCCAGAATCTACTCGAGCCGGACCCTCAAGGTTTCTAGTACTTTGGCGTCTCCGGCCATCAACAATCTCCCGTGTTGAATTCCTTGTACCATGACGCCGCAGTTTTTTGACATTCTGATATCTCCAGTTCATTGGAGTCTCGTGCATGGGGTCTTCTGTAACTTGACGCCGCAAGCCTTTCGAGGTCTCACGCACAGGGTCTCTCATACCCTGACGCCTCATATCTTCCTCAGTCTCACACATAGGGTCTCGTGCACCCCTGCCGTGAGTGTCTCGCGCAGAAGGGTCCCAATTGAGCTGGCATCCCCGCGTTATGAGTGCGCCACATGGCGCGCGAAGAACGCGCCATGTGGCGCACGAAACAAATGGGGGGTCTTGCGCGGCCATGCCGGGAGAGTTTCGTGCACCCCTACCGCGAAGGTCTGGCGCATGAGCACCACGAGGGTCTACCGTGGGAGTGCCGCGAGGGTCTGTCGTGAGCGTGCCGCGAGGGTCTGCCGCCAGAATGCCGCGAGGGTCCGTCGCGGGTGTGCCGCGAGGGTCTGTCGCCAGAATGCCGCCAGGGTCTGTCGCGCGTGTACCGCGAGGCTCTGTCGCGCCTGTGCCGCCAGGGTCTGTCGCGCCTGTACCGCGAGGGTCTGCCGCCAGAGTGCCGTGAGGGTCTGTCGCGCATGTACCTCGAGGGTCTGTCGCGCCTGTGCCGCGAGGGTCCGTCGCGGGTGTGCCGCGAGGGTCTGTCGCCAGAATGCCGCCAGGGTCTGTCGCGCGTGTACCGCGAGGCTCTGTCGCGCCTGTGCCGCGAGGGTCTGTTGCTCCTATACCGCGAGGGTCTGCCGCCAGAGTGCCGCGAGTGTCTATCGCGAGAGTGCCGCGAGGGTTTGCCGCCAGAGTGCCGTGAGGGTCTCCTGTAGCCCTGCCGTGAGGGTCTCGCGCACCCCTGCCGTGAGGGTCTCCAGCAGCCATGCCGCGAGAGTCTCGCGCAGGGTCTCGCGCTCCCCTGCCGTGAGGGTCTCCAGCAGCCATGCCGCGAGAGTCTTGCGCAGGGTCTCGCACTCCCCTGCCGTGAGGGTCTTGCGCGCCAGGATTTCGCGCAATTCGCCCTTCTCCTACCAAATTTTGGACAGTCTACGGCAGGTTCACTCGCGGAAAAGCTCCTTTGAACAAATCAACCATAGTCCGCAGGGCTTCGACGGTTTCTTCCCCTTGCTTCTGCATGGCTTCGAATTTAGCTACGGGAATCATCATCATCTCCGACCCTCTCTCGGTCTGAACTCCATCACCTAAGTCCGCCATTGGGGAGCTCGCCAAGTCCTCACTTTCTTCACTTCTGATTGCTGTTGAACATATCTGTACCATCGTTGTCAAAAGCTTTTCTTCCGTTTCCCACAGACGGCGCCAATTGTTGTTGCCTGAAACAACAATGATGAATTGCTGACGTCCTTCGTGCCACGTGTTGTTGAAATCTCTGCAAGAAAAATAAAGATCAGAGGGACGCAGGGGTTCTTCCCTGCGTTGGCACTCCGATGCTTAAGTTAGCCAGAGAATTGAGCAGAGTTTCAGTAGGGAAATTCAGAATTAGGTTAATGAATCATACCTGACCCCTATTTATAGGGATTTACTTGTCATTAATTATATTTTTGCCCCCTTTTTATCTTACTCAGGGCTTGTATCATTTCTCATACGTTTTCTTCATGCGCCACGTGTCATTCTTTTATTATTCTTTTATCATGCACAACACCATTAACATTAGAAAACCGATTCACCCCCTCTCGGTAGAGCCAACAAAGTTTTTAACTCTACAAGTAGAGTTAAAATTATTACATATGTCTAATTTTAAAGGTTATATATTATCATCATAACTCTATTTGTATAATAAAAAAACGACAGTATTAAATCTTAATCAAATTACAAATTAGTTTATAATTAAACTTTCTTCTTTCAATAATTTCAAAAAGAAAAAAAACAAAAACTTTCTTCCATAAAAAAACACATATACAAAGGGAAATCTTAAAAAAAAAAAAATTCTTAACAAAAGTGATATTTACATATCTTGGCATGCTTTATCGAACTGTTTTTGAGTCCCTTCGGGGACATCCGATAAAATTGGATCCAACTGTTTTTGAAATTGACTAAGATTATGTATCCATATAGATTTTAATCCAATAAGATTTTCTTTTTTGGCAGAAAATTTCCTTTTTTTGATATATACAAAAGGAAATATAAAAATTTTTTATGGAAAAATAATCTGGTCAACTTCAAAAACAGCTTGATAACACTACATGAAGGACGAATTCCATTTGAAGAATCCTAAAAAAAATTACCTTTGAAGAATCCTAAAAAATCCTCAAAACAATGGTTTTTAATAGCAATGACTCTGTGGAGATATGTAAAAAAGCGTTAACAGGCGTGTATTACGATGCAGTGATTGTGGATGCAGTGGGAACAAATAAATACTTGCTATTTTATGATACTCATTCAACCAAGGACGGATGGTTCCCCGTTGAAATTGTTGACTCAAATGAAATCAGGCCTTCGCCCCCACAATCTATTTACTCGCATAACAATTTCTTCGAATCGGATAGGGTTGATGCCTTTGTCGGCCGTGCTTGGCGGGTTGGAACTGTTACCAGAAAATTTGATTCTCACTACCATGTGAAGCTGGATTGTAATGGGATGGAAGTGCATTGTGAGTTCTATAAACTTAGGCCTCATCTTGAATGGCAAAATGAGAGGTGGATCTATGATGGAACTGGGTATGTAGCTTTCTTGACTTCTCCTTAGTAGCTTTGCTTTTCTTTCTTTTAGACTTTTTGTTGGTATTTAATTTGCAAAATTTTTTCCTTGAATTTCTCTTCCAAATGCATTCTTTTGATGATTTTGCATTACATATCTCATATTTTCTGCTTTGCTTAGAGTTCTTCTTACTTTTCCTCTAAAGATCAGCGCAGATATTAAGTATCGCTTTGCTTAGAATTCTTCAGTACGTTTAGCTTCTTTTATGAGAATACGCACTAATACATCCTGTTTAATTTCATTTCCAGTCCACTCATCTTAAGCCATATATCTTAGAATAGGCATTAGGTAATAGTTTAGTTACAGATGTGGGCAAATTTTTGCCAGTCAAGTATAAAGAATTCCCTGCATTCTTTTATTTTTTGCTCAGCCAAAAGATATATTTTATTGAAATGAAAGGATGGATGCTGCCTAAGAACAAAGAAAAAGGTAAAGCAGAAACTCATGAAAGCAAAAATCAGGAAACTCAAATTTACAGCCAAGCAATGAAATCTTCTAAGTTCTAATCTATCAACACCAGCCTTAGCCAAGGAGTCAGCCATCCCGCATTCTTTTATACTTAAACATGTAGTTTTAAGCATATAAGACTTCTTATATTTAGTCTAATTTATCTCTGTTTGGTCTCACAGCAACCATCAGCTTGCCAATGATGAAATTAAACCAAGCAAACGCATCAGCGCAAGGGGATCAGTCCGCAAATGAGCGGCCAATCCAAACGCAGGAGGAGGCTAGTCTAGAACATTAGATGTCACTGAATATGGACACATTACAGCTAAAACCATTTTAATTGTGATCCTTCGGCACACTGATTATTTTCTGATACGCATTAATATTGGTTCATTTTTTTCTTCTCCTGCTTTATCTGAGACATGAAACTCTTTTAGGGAAACAGTTGTGCAACAATTTTTGCCCCTTATACTCTAGAGAATTATATTTCCTCAACAAAAGAATTTGCTTCTCTAAGAATATGGATAAAAGCGATTTCTTCAAAGCAGGTAAACACATTAAACAAGCTCTTAAATCTTCACAAGACAAACAGCCATTTTGTTAAGTTGGGAAACTACAATCTTGGAGCCTCGGTCGACTATGATCAATGCTCGCCTTAATCAAACAAGACAAAGCTTCAACCACCGCAAATAATTCAGCCAAATTCAAGTCAGCTACTTCAATGCTTTTAGGGAACAAGAAAAGGATGTGATTGTTATAATCTCGAAGCACTCCACCGATACCTGCCGGGCTAGGCTTACCTATAACCTCCTATGAAAAAAAGGAATAACAAAAACTTATAAGCTTTCAGCGTCTTTCGTACTTTATGCTTTTTGTAACCACCTTCATCAATGAAACCTATTTCATTACTTGGAAAACAAAAATTATAATTAAAACTTTTTCCATCAAAGATGATATATACAAAAGAAAATCTAATCGATAAAAAGTCATCAACCCAAAATACAAATTAGCTTATAATTAAACTTTTTTCCCTCAAAAGAAATCTTATCAAATAAAAATACAAAAAAATATTATCGAAAAAAAATTCTATATAGATACATAATCCTAATCAACTTCAAAAACAGCCTGATAAAACTATATAAAGCACGTAAATATCACTGTTTAATTCTCTAAACCTACTAGACTCTGTACCCATTCAATTAACTTGGTCTCAACACATTCTTCCCATTTGAAGAATCCTATTCAAGGCTTCAACAATGGTTTTTAAGGACAGTGAATGTGCGGAGACATGCAAAAGAGGTTGCCAGGCATTTATTACAATGCAGTCATTGTGGATGCAATTGGAACAAACAAATATTTAGTATTTAGATGTTTCCTATTGAAACTGATGAAGTCATGAGGCCGTCACCTTATTTCAATAACAATTTCTGGGCTGACGCCCTTCTAGCAAAGACGGATGTTCCTTGAAATTGTTGATTCAGATGAAATCAGGCCTTCTCCCTTAGAAACTTTTTATTTCGATAACAATTTTTCGAGTCAAATAGGTTTACGCCTTTGTCCACTGTGCTTGGCGGGTTAGAACTATTACGAGATAACTAGATTGTAATGAGTTGGAAGCACATTGCCAGTTACATATTGGGCCTCATCTTGAATGCCGGCAAAATAATGGGTGGCGTTGAACTTGTCAATGCTTTCAACCATTCAAAAATTAAATGATCATTTATTCAAAATAATAGATAAGACTATTAAAATTACATGTTAGGCAACTTTACAACGTCCATCATTCTAAATTTGTTTTGATTTGAATTAATTTTGATATACTTAATAAATTGAGAATATATATAATCATTCCATCAATGTGATTCATAACTTTTCTTACCTTAAAAGTAGTACTATTTGTCTTACTTGAAGAAACTCAATCATCCAATCATTTAAATATGTTATAAAAACTCTATCATTGACTCTCTACCCAATTCTTACTAATTTTCCTATTATACTTTATTTTAAATTTCCTCTCCTATTTTAATTTAAATATAACTTAATTTTTATTCTTATTCTTATTCTTATTATCATTTTTTTAATAACATTATTAATTTGATAATTTTTATTCTTATTCTTATTCTTATTATCATTTTTTTAATAACATTATTAATTTGAGAAATAAATGCTTGTCATTGGATTTTAGGCTTTCGATCGATTTGGTTTAATCTAAATAAATCTTTTTGTTTAGAAATTTTCAAGGAGCACCATTTAATTTTCTTGAAATTTCATCATTGAAATAACTTACATTTATTTTTTAATTAAGATTTTTATCTAGTATGTAAGCCTATTTTACTTTTAATTTTATTTTTAATTTTTTATATGTTTTATTCTTTTGAAAATGAATGCTTATTATTTAATATTGAAAATCTTCTCTAAACCTTTCATCAATCTGGTTTAATCCAAAAAAGTTTTCTCACCTAAAATTTTTTAAGGAGTATCATTTGACTTTTTTGAAATTTCATCATCAGAATAATTCGTATTTATCATCTTTATTAATTTATTTTTTATTTTTATTTTTATACTTTATTCTTATTTTTTTATAAATATCTTACAAATTTTAATGCAATACTAGTCTTTAACCATACAACTAAATTTCTATTGGTTAAAAAAAATTGTTCATAAATACCCTAATATAAAAAAAAAACATTATATTAACTTTTAAAATAGTAAAACATCATGGTTAGGCCATAAAATATTCAAGGAAATACAATACACAGGAATGTACAAGCAACATAAGAGCCATACCAAGACACATGAAAGTATAAGCAATATAATAGGAATGTAATAGCAAAGGACAACAATTTTCTTTACCTTTGTTTATCTTCCGTATTTCCTTCTTTCTGGTTTCTTCACACGTCCTTCCTTCACGGTAGCAGCTAGGATGGCAAAGCAACGATGCAGAACAGGGTCAGCAGCAGGACAGCGGTGCTGGAAGCAAGCTTGTCATGCGGTTTTGCAGTAGGCTGAGAAAGCAGGCACGCGGCGCTCGAGACGTCGAAGGCGTAAGCAAACACAGCAAGAGGTTTGGCAGTTTCGGTGATGAAGCGTAGGGCAGTGATGGCGATGAAGGTGATGAGCAGTGACCGATAGCAGGAAGATGGTAGCGATGGGTGCAGCAGCTTGATACAGAAGCGGAAACAATGCAGAAGCCTGGCCGCAGAGGTGCAGTGGTACGGCAAAAGATGTCCAATGCAGGGAGTTAATCCAAAAAAAAATTTGCTATGTAATTTTATCAATTCCCAAGTAACCAAAAAAATTTTAGGGGATATAAGGGAGTTAATCCAACAACTGATATAAATCTTTAGAAGTGCAAAATGGCTTTGACGGTTTTCAAGAAGTACCTAATCGCGATATAAAGCTTTAAGGTTCCAGTTATCTCTTGTTTACACCCTTCTAATTCAAGAAATCAAGAATTTTATTCACGGCTCCAAAACAATGGCTTTTGAAATCGGTGACACTGTAGAGATAGCCAAGAATGAAGAAGGGATCTCAGGCAATTATTATGAAGCTGGAATCATGAGTATAAGAGAACCAAACAAATACCTAGTTATCTACGACACTCTATCAACCGAGAGCGGAGAATTGGTTAAGGAAGTTGTTGACTCTGACGACATCAGGCCCCAGTTCCCACCATCTCTTTACGATAATAAGAATTTCCTGGAAACTGACAGGGTTGAAGTCCTTGTCGATGGCGTTTGGCGGACTGGTACCTTTATGAGAAAGCATGACCGCTTCTGCCACGTCAAACTTGATTGTAAAGATGAGGAAGCCCAATACACGGAAGAAAATGTAAGGCCACATCTTGAGTGGCACAATGGGGAGTGGTTCCATCCTGGAACAGGGTGCGTAGTTCTTGTTTTTCTTTCTTTAGGGTATTTGTTAAGTCTTTTGGTTTTTTGTCCTTCTGATTAATTGTTTCTCTTAAGCATTTCTTGGTAGTGTCTTATCTGTTAGTGATTCTAATTAATAGTAAAATTTTGCATTTGTATTGTGAGTTTCTTTGCCATTTCTAATTGGTTAGATTCTCGAAAGTTTTTGTCAACTTTCTTCATCGAACTTTTGTTCCAAATGCATTATCAAGATTCTTTTCAATTATATTGCTTTATCTCTTATCTGCTTTGCTTTGAATTCTTACTTATCCCCTAAAGATCATCTCACAGTTTAAGTTTTAGGTGGCAAGAAAATTAGCTATGCTGGTGCTGAAATTTCATGAAAGCTAGATGTTGGTTTTCCGTGTTACCTGGGAATTCTTTAGTATGTTGGGCCTCATTTCTGAGAATACGCACCCTATCCAACGATACACTAATACAATCAATATGAAAGCTAATTCTGGGATGAATACAACTTCATCCAAAATATAATATTTGTAATTATAATTTTAATTAATCTTATATTATAATTTTTAAAATAATTTATAATATCTTAAATCTATTATTTTTGTAAAAAAAATTAGCATAATTTTTTGATTAGAATACAACATTATAATTTAATAAAATTATTTATAATAATTGAAAAATAACAAAGGTAGAAAATAGAGATCAATAATTACTAAATTATTTCTTATTAATATAACTATTATTCATCTAAAATATTAACGAATCATTTTACTAAAATTTTGTCAAATTTTTTAATCTAAATTAATTATGTCAATATTTCTCTTTTTTTTCTCTTCTATATGAATTTTTACAAAAATTAATAATCAATAAAACAAAAACATGCTAAATTCAATCTGCTATAAAAATGATATATATTAGAAATCTTACATGTCACCACATAGTCGAATGACGAGGAAGATCATATTCTCCCTCTTCACTTTCAGAGCCATGTTGATATGATCTTTGCAATCTTTGCTCAGAAATCAAACGATATCCTTGTTCTTGATACATCTGAGGTAGATACATTTGAATTGGATACATTTGTGGCGGTGAATACATTTGTGGATAAGAAGGCATAGGATAATTAGGAAATGACTGAGGTGGATAATAACCTTGTAATGAGGGATAATAACCATGAGGAGGCTGAAAATGTAAAGGTGATCTCGATAGATGATAACCTTGAGTACCAAATGATTCATTACTAGATGTTGATCTTCTAGATGAAGAGCCGCCAAAAGTATCATGTTGGTACTTCTTGGCTTTTCCCTTTGATCGAGCTCTATCTTAACTTTCATCCTTACTAGATTTAACATATGAATTTATTTCATAATGTGACATATCAATGAATAATCCACTAGCAACAGTAAGCCCATATTCTTCTCCAAGTGGACTGAAAGACCTATTTTCATTCGTGTCACCGCTATAATCAGCACTATTGCCATGTTCACCACCATGATCACCACCATTGCCACCAACATCACCACCATCAGATGGACTCGAACCCTCATCATCATCACTCTGAGTTAGCATCGGATTTGTACTTGACTGAGGCACATTTTCTTCTTCTGATTAATGTAACTGTTCATAGTTCATTTCATCATCAGAATTATCTGTAGGCAACCAATCAGAATTTTAACCGTCTAACAAAGGTCTTTCTCTCTCTTGCTGCCATTCTGAAAGTGGATCTTCATCTTTAAATATGTAGTCAAGGATAATAGGATTGAAACTATCATTTATCTCATCAGCACTCATTCTTTTTTTATGTCTCATCCTTAACCTCATATTATAATAAGTATATACAAGTTTCTGAAGTCTTTCATATTTCAATCTATTTCTGGCCTTAGTGTGTATGTAACTAAATGTGCTCCAATTTCTTTCACAATTTGATGCCTAAGTTGTTTGACTAAGCACTTTAATTGTCAATTTTTGCAATTCAGGAACACATGTACCATATATCATCCACCATTCAGCTGTATAAAATTATTTTAAATAAATTTAAAATTTAATATAAGTAAATAATATTAAATAAGTTATGATAAATTAATTTACTATTTACCTGGATTCATTTGCTTCCAAGCTCTTTGTGCCTGTGGCGTACCGAACGTCTCACTTTTTTGTTGAAATAATATCAACTATATTGATAAAAAAATATAATTTATCAAATAAATAAATGCAAAAAGTAATTCTATTTCTAATGCACCAAGTAAATTTTACAGTATAAGATAGTATTAAATACTAACCTGGTTAATCATTTTGATTTGAGTATCCATACAAGGTTCTAATCTTTCTATTACTGCTTTTATCCCTTGTAATATTTCTCTTAACACAGTTTCAGAATGCTCCACACCAAATTGAAATTGGGGATTAAGATAGTAACCTAAACATAATTCAGAACAATATTATCTAAAAGTAATAAAATTAAATATATAAGCAATTTAAACATAATGATAAAACATAAAAATATTTTTAATTACCATCCACATTTTTAATCTACTTACCAGCTGAATGCAAGTCAGAATGCATAAAAATCCATCTGTTGTCAATAATCTTTACATAATCAGTGGAGTATCGACAATATGTTTGAATTGCCTGTTTAGCTCTATCTATGATCTTATAAATAAAGTCCATGGTTGATTTTTCATCACTATCCATAAGGTGTAATACCTTTACCAAAGACTCATAAACTCTTGTTACGTGCTTTTCGCCAAAAATATTTTCCTAAACAATTTTTTTTTGGCTTCATAGGCGGGCCCCGACTTTTGTTGTCCCCATTTTGATTCTCTAAATTCATGTATATTAATGAATAAATTATTAGAGTAATATAAATAAGATATCATAAAAAATGCTAGATTTAAATACTAAAACCAATTACTGAATACTAACCATTGAATTGAACATTTCTCTTAAACCTTGTTTATTTTTTATTATCTCTTGTAGTTGTATGAAATGGGTGGCAAATCGGGTAAGAGAAGGACGGAAAATTTGTCTTCCTTGAGTATGTTTTTTCATTAAATCAATTGTCCATATGTCATTGTATATGAAACAAGTCACTTTCTTTGCCTCCTCCAATACTTTTTCCACACTTGACTTTTTGTCAATATTTTCAAGGCATAAATCCAAGCAATGAGCTGAACAAACCGTCCAAAACAGATGTTTTCTTTTTTCATTAATTTTTTTCAACAGCCTTAAATGCTGCCTCATTGTCAGTAATTATTTGGACAATGTATTCTTCTCCAATTTCTTCTACAACATGATCCAATAGTTTGTAGTAAAATTTAACATCTCTACTACGAACACTAGAGACATCCACAGATTTTCAAAAAATAGTTCCTTTACTACAATAAACCAAGAAATTAATTATATGCATTTGATTCAAACTGTTCGTCTAACCATCACACATTAGTGTAGTACCTAGTTCTCTCTAATGAACCTTTAATCCATGAACCCATTATTTCACTTGTTGATACTTTGACTCCAAATACACATCAGAAACCTCATAAGGAGTCGGCAGCTTTACATGTTGCCCAATTTCTGCTGCTACAGAAACTAAATTGTGCAACCATAGAGAGTTTGCTAACTGAAAAGGGAGTCGATCATATATAAAAAATTTAGACACTGATTCACCTAACTTCTTTCTCAATGTCTTTAAAAAAGAATCATTTACTTTTGGTTGCTTTGAACTCTTACTTCTAACCAATTCAAGTATAGCTCCCCTTAATTAAAAGTTTGAGTCACTTGGAATGGATTTTATTAATTTTTTATTAAAATAATCAGTAGCTGACTCGTGAGAGCTCCGTCCCTCTTCATAAGTATTGCTGAAGCCACCGGTTCTTTGCCTAAATTCTTGCCTCATATGTCATTCATATTGTAATTGGACACTATCACGCATAACTTGTCTTGTAGCAAGCTCTTCGTCCATGATCCTTTCATAATCATAATCCTCTCCTCTTAATTGTGATAAGAATTCATCTTTTCTCCTTCTGTTATTGAATTTCTTTGATTTACTTTGTTGAAGGAGTTTCATCATACTTTCTCTAACAGTGCCTATTAATAATATAGTAAAGAAAAAAAATCAGTTGTACATGTTGATGTAATTTTATAATCTTCATAGAGAAATTAATAATAATATTTATAACTAATCGGTAACATTGGGACATGATGCAACATTGTTAGTCTTATGAGCAATATATTCCTTTAAGCGTGTTATTCCTCATTTTACAACTTTCCCATAAAGTTTACACGATACATTTCCTTTTGTATTTGTACAGGTATTCCGAAATGCCAACCGATATCATCACTTGACGCGCCTTTAACTCCTTTACTTGGAAACTCTTCACGTGGTGGCATGCTTGATATTTTCTATTAAATAAATAAATATGAATGTAAACAATATTATATTCTTCGTACATAAATGAAAACTAAATTCAATTTATCAAAAAATAATTTAATTTGAACCATTAATTATTCATATTTTATTACATTAAAAATTTAATATTAATTGATCACTATAAAAAATTAATATCAATATTATTTTTCGCTTAAGTCATAATAATATTTAGTGCTATATTTTTAAACATTAATAACATAAATTTGACAATTAAAATTTATACTGAAAAATTTATATTAATAATATTAATTTTACCGTATTTGGGATAAATACTAAACATTTAAGCTAATTAGTAAATTTTTTTGTATAATTATTAAATATTTACTTAAAAAATTATTAATTAATACTAACTCCTTAAAATATTGTATTAATTATACTAATTAAAAAATTAACTACTAAAAGATTATACCAATTAAAAAATTAACTATCAAAAAATTATACTAATTAAAAAATTATATTAATTTAATTAAATTATACTAATTAAAAAATTAACTACTAAAAAATAATACTAATTAAAAAATTTATTAATTTAATTAAATTATACTAATTAAAAAATTAACTAATAAAAAATTAAACTAATTAAAAAAAATAAATTACTTTAATTAAAACCTAACCCACCCACTAACCCACCCGCTAACCCACCCACCCAACCTTGCCTAACCCCGACCCCAGGCCTTTCTAGAGCCTTCTGCTTCAGTTTCCTTCCCTTCAAGCCCTTCCTCATTTCCTCCTACCCAATACCTTTCCCAGATTTGGTTCCAATTCCAGTTGCAATCCGACTCCAGTTGCAGTCCTATTCCTGATCCGTTCCTGCTACCGCTACCCTCGGCCAGTCACACACAACCTCACACTCAAAGAATTTTCTCCTTTTCTTCTTCTTTGTTCGCTTGATTTCCTGATTTTGCATTACATATCTTTACCTTAAAATTCTTAGGTATTTATGTTCTTTCGTGTTAAGAGAAAATAAAATTTTATTTTTATTTTTATTTTTATCATATTCATATAATATTAATTAAAGCTTTAATTTTATTTCTAGCCCGCCCATTTAATTTAAACCTGCAGTCCACCTTAATTAGGGCTTTAATTTCATTTCCAGCCCACACATTTTATTTAAACCTGCCAGCGATAGCTATAGTCTAAAAAGAAACTGGGACCGTTAAACATGTGAGCAAATTTGCAAGCAAATCAGCGCGAGACGGTAAGCCTGCAAACCAAGCAAATACATCAGCGCAAGAATCAGCTTGCAAATAATTGCAACCAAGCAAACACAGATCAGGAAAGTCAGCCTAAAAGATGAGCGGCCACTATATATACAGCTTCATGACATAAAATGGGCTTTCATTAATTTAGATATTGATTTACAGTGGCAAGTCATTAGTTAGTTAGTGAGACGGTTAAAACATTATAATTTTGATCTATGATTATGCTGTAAAGAAATACATTTCCTCAAGAAATTTCAGCTTTTATTATTTATTGCAGTGTTGTTATTGTTCACATGTGTTGTTTGCCATTTTATTTTATAATGGCATTGGCGAATCTAAAATTTTCACGCATTTTAGGGTTTATTCATTGTATTTAACTTAACTAAAAAGAAAGTAGAATTTCATCCATGCATTTGGCAGGAATCCTGTTACCAACTGTCCTTTTCGAATGAACTTTAAATGAGAATAGATTAAAATAGGTATAAAGCATTATTTTGGAATATTATTCTTGTTCTCTCTGAAGTTATTTATACACTCATTGTACGGACTTCTTTATATTTAAAGATACCCTAACCTGTTTCGACTAATCAACCTTATAGTGCTTGATGATAAGATGTCTAATTCTGATCCTTAAGGCATCTGATTTTCTGTTTTTTCTTTCGGGAAAAAAACGAAAGGGAAGATGAGCTCTACCGCTAAATATGACATCGACTAACAGTTGACGTGACTCAAGCCAGTTGGCTCATTGCAAACAGCACCATATTTCACTGAAAATTATCAAGAATCGAGCATTGATTCTTGTCATCATGAAAATTAATCCTTCTTTTTATATTCTATTAGACTCTTTAAGAGTTAGAAAACCGAACCAGCAGTCAAATACAAAAGAAAAAGAAGAAGAAAACTACATATACTTTCTACTCAGAATGTTGGATTTACTAGATTTACAGCCCTTGTTTCTTAGTACATTTGAAGATCGACTCTCCAGAGATCAAACTCTGTTTGATCTCCTTCTTTGCTTTCTGGAAACATCAAAAATCACCCATGACATGAATATGATTACATCAGATTAGAATTGTTGCAGGCTTTGTTCGGAAGTCTCAAAGTTATCCATAAAAGCTAAGCAGTTTCATTCCATTCACATTAGCTTACGTGAATCATGCAGCAACCCTTTGTGGAAGAATATTCAGTATTCTCCGCCCCGTCGATCTTATCCATCCACCTTGCCGGTGATCTCAAAGTTTGCTTAATTAAACTGGATCATGGACTCCTCGTTATTGGTAGGTTGATTATGGCCTACTGACATACCACATGACCCATGATCAGAGAATAGCACATTTGATTAATCATCGATTCTCCCTTCTGCAGTACCCGCAATTTGGAAACACTAACTAACCCCTAAGACTGCAGGCTAAGCTACATCTAATTAAATATTCCTTCCAAGTTTTTAAATACCGGCAAAATAATTAATAATAACATTCCAAACAATTTTTTAATCTTTGTTGAAGTTTTTGCAAGATAAGAAATAGTATTGAAGATCAATAAGGTTGACCACCTGAGCAGCTTATCCGCCTCCGTTTCATCGGGAAAACTTGCCGGAAACCACCGCTCGCTGCCGCCACATGCCACTCATCCAGCACCATTCCCTACAACTCAAACTGTTGCTCCCCAGTAGACCCATCGTACAAGCACCCCTCCGGGAACACACCAAGACCACGACCTGGTGGTTTGGCTTTACGGCGACCAGCGCCGACCGGAACGTTTCGAAGGGCCCCACCTGCCGTCCGGTACCTCTGGCAACCCTTACAGAAATGTCTAGGCTGGTTGACGTTGTAGTTATTGAAGCAACAAAATTTGGTCTCCATGCTCTTGCATCTCGGGCATGGTATGATCGGCTTTGTTGTGTTCTTCTTTTACTTGTCTTCCATTCTTTAGCATAAGATTCCATTCTTTGTGGGAAGCATAACCTTGGATTTAGATGTGGTCATAGTCAGGTTGGGCTTAGATAAGTGATTAAGGGATTAATAATGTGCCGAAGCTGGCCCAATCTTATTTTTGGGTCTAAATTTTTGTTTAAACTTATTTTTTTTATCAATAAATAAATTTAAACTTGTTCAAATATTAATTTTTAAAAAAATTAAATAAAATATTAAAATACATAATAGTGACTAAGTATAATAAAAATAAGTTAAAATAAATTCTTAAAAAATACAAAAAAATGAAAATTTTAAACTGAGTCAAAAAATACAAATTCAAATTAAATGGCACAAAAATAATAAAAATTAGTTAAAAATGAATTAGTATAAGAAATAGTAAAAAAAAAAAATTATCTAGCTAGGTTCGGCTGAGTTTAGACTTGAAATAGTGAACCAAATTTGGCATTTTTTATAGAGCCTTTATTTTCAAGTCGAAGTTTATTTAATAAGCTTAATATTTTTATTCAAATTTCTCAAAAAATTGAGTGAACTTTTGAGTTTGGATAGGTAGCTTGACCATTGAACAAGTTATTTGGATCAGTTATCAATCTTGATGAGTATTTTGAAGTTTAACCATGAAAAAAAAAATTTATCTTACTTGACATGCCATGTGTTCATATGAAATACATGTATCTTTTTTTTTTAAATGCATCCAAGTAAAAATTTATACCAAAACTAATTATTTTAATAAATATGTTTCCGTGTACAGAAAGAGCAACAATACATATCTATTAATAAAAGATGGGTAAGAAATTGATAAATAATATGTATTTTTTTCTTAGTTTTAATATATGTAGATATCTATCTTTAAAAATTAAAATAGATATTTTATTTAAAGAAATAATTAATTTATTTTATAATTTTAATATATATAGATCCATAATTTTTTTACAAAATTGAAATTTTTTTTTTATTTTATATATTTTACTTACAGTTAAAAGTTTTAGTTTTTATATATCTATTATACAAGATTTAACAACCAATTTAAGATTTAACAAGTTTGTGAACCCAAGATACAAATTATAATAAAAAAACCCAAAATACAAAGCATAATTATCTCAATCAGTAAAGTTTTTAACTCCACAAATATAATTAGTATGATTACATATGTTCTATTTTATTTATTTTTTATTTTCATAATATTTTTAAAAAAACATATGTTATCATCGTAACTCTACTTGTAGAGAAAAAAACTAACTATATATTAGATCTTAATCCAATTACAAATTTGTTTATAATTAAACTTTCTTCTGTCAATAATTCAAAAAAAAAAAAAACAAAAACTTTCTTCCATAAAAAATCTCATATCAAAAGGAAATCTTTTAAAAAAAAAATCTTAACAAAAGTGATAAATACATATCTTGGCATGCTTTATCGAACTGTTTTTGAAATTGACTAGGATTATGTATCCATGTTGATTTTTATCCAATAATTTTTTTTTGGCAGAAGATTTCCCTTTTTTTGATATATACAAAAGGAAATATAAAAATTTCATATGGATAAATAATCTAATCAACTTCAAAAACAGCTTGATAACACTACAAAAAACATATCAAGATACGTGAACGACGAATTCCATTTGAAGAATCCTCAAAAAAATTCCCTTTGAAGAATCCTAAAAAATCCTCAAAACAATGATTTTTAATAGCAATGACTCCGTGGAGGTATGCAAGAAAGCGTCAACAGGCGCTTATTACGATGCAGTGATTGTGGATGCAGTGGGAACAAACAAGTACTTGCTATTTTATGATACTCATTCAACCAAGAACGGATGGTTCCCAGTCGAAACTGTTGACTCAAGTGAAATCAGGCCTTCGCCCCCACAATCTATATACTCGCATAACAATTTCTTCGAGTCGGATAGGGTTGATGTCTTTGTCGGCCGTGCTTGGCGGGTTGGAACTGTTACCAGAAAATTTGATTCTCACTACCATGTGAAGCTGGATTCTAATGGGATGGAAGTGCATTGTGAGTTCTATAAAGCTAGGCCTCATCTTGAATGGCAAAATGAGAGGTGGATCTATCATGGAACTGGGTATGTAGCTTTCTTGACTTCTCATTAGTAGTTTTGCTTTTCTTTCTTTTAGACTTTTTTGTTGGTATTCAATTTATCAAATTTTTTCCTTGAATTTCTCTTCCAAATGCACTATTAAGATTCTTTTAATGATTTTGCATTACATATCTCATATTTTCTGCTTTGCTTAGAGTTCTTCTTACTTTTCCTCTAAAGATCAGCGCACAGTTCAAACAGAAACTGAACTTGTTTAATTAATCATGCAACAGGTCAATAGATATTAAGTAATTCTTTGCTTAGAATTCTTCAGTACGTTCAGCTTCTTTTATGAGAATACACACTAATACATCCTGTTTAATTTCATTTCCAGTCCACTCATCTTAAGCCATATATCTTAGCATAGGCATTAGGCAATAGTTTAGTTACAGATGTGGGCAAATTTTTGCCAGTCAAGTATAAGGAATTCCCCGCATTCTTTTATTTTATTTTTTTATTTTTGCTCAGCCAAAAGATAGATTTTATTGAAATGAAAGGATGGATGCTGCCTAAGAGGAGGCATATTCCATACAGAACAAAGAAAAAGGTAAAGCAGAAACTCATGAAAGCAAAAACAAAGGAGAAATCAGGAACAGATCTATCAACGCCAGCCTTAGCCAAGGAATTAGCCATTCCGCATTCTTTTATGTAGTTTTATGCATATAAGACTTCTTATATTCAGTCTAATTTATCTCTGTTTGGTCTCACAGCAACCATCAGCTTGCCAATGATGAAATTAAACCAAGCAAACGCATCAGCGCCAGGGGATCAGTCCGCAAATGAGCGGCCAATCCAAACGCGGGAGGAGGCTAGTCTAGAACACTAGATGTCACCGAATATGGACACATTACAGCTAAAACCATTTTAATTGTGATCCTTTGGCATTATTTTCTGATAGACATTAATATTGGTTCATTTTTTCTTCTCCTGCTTTATCTGAGACATGAAAATCTTTTAGGGAAACAGTTCTGCAACAATTTTTGCCCCTTATACTCTAGAGAATTATATTTCCTCAACATTGTTATTGTTCACTGTTTGCTTTTTTATTTTATGAAGGCATCACTAATGGGTCACTTGAATCTACAATTTTCACAGTTTTAATGTTCATTCCAATAAAAGCATGTTTACATGTAGTAAACAATTTAAAAGAACAGTAAAAAGGACTGTAGCATTTCTAAGAAATATTATTCTTTGTTCTTTCTGGAGTTATATACTCATATAATAGTATTAAATAATAAACTAATGTGCATTTAGATAATAACGTTTATCTTCAGTTTGGTTTGCTTACCATGTAAGATATAATATTATTATAAGAAAATGAATCTTATTAAAATTAGAAATGTAATGTTGGATTAAAAAAATTCATCTTAACACGTGTTTATATGAAATTTTTATATCTTTTTATTTAAAAAAATACATTCAAATAAAAAATTATATTAAAAATAAATATTTCTATAAAAATGTCAAAGCAACAGTACATATATAATTGGTAAAAGATAGGTAAAGAAATTAATAAATGATTTGTGACTTTTTTAATTTTAATATATTTATAGAAGATATCTACCTTTTAAAAATTAAAATAAATAATTGATTTATTTTGTGATTTTACTATATATTTTAATCTTTTTGAAAATTAAAAAAATATTTTAAGATACTACATTTGTCAAATATTTAAATTATTTACATCGGGTTTTTTCTTTGTATCCAAAATATTAACTTATATAAGATAAAATAAATAATAGCTTGTGCAATGTTCTAATTTGTTAGATATATGAGTTTGGATTTAGATAATTCTACAATTTAATTTAATATTCCAATTGCTCATAAAAATTTAACATTCCAAAACCTGAAATATTTCTATATGGTTTTATATTATAAATTTTAGAAAAGTTGCATATATTCAAACCTAATATTTATTAAGTATGAGATTAATCTCCGATCGCATTTGGTGTTAGCTCAAAAAAATTTGACTTGATAAGAATTCGAACACAAGATCTCTCGACAGGAATCGTCTTCACTCAAAAACTTCGTATAACTTTATACTATTGAATCAACCCTTTGAATTAACCTAACAGATTTTATTGAAAACTTTGTATTAATCTCCTGATTCCCATCCATATAAAAAGTTTCATAAACTGGACTATTTTTTATAGTATGTCTTTTTAAAGCGAAAGTGGAGTTTGCCCTTTGTTTTTTTTCCTTACCATTCACTTGTAGCTTTTATGTTTCATCGATTTTGTTCGGATCCACCATTTCCCCCGAAAATAGAGAAGAAAAAGGTTTTTCTTCTATGGATACCTCTTGTTATTGTTTATCCCTCTAAATAGTTTCTATTTCTATATTTCTTTCTTCCTCACTTTTCCCCACTTCTTCCTTTTCTAAAATTCCTTTCAGTTTCTTAATCGGAATGAGTGACGATATTCTGCCTAAATAATAAATATAGGTAATAAATAAGAGAATACTAAAGATTTGAGCCATAAAATTTCTAAATTCTAACAGATAGAATTTCTAAATTTTAACACAAGATATTTATTCGGTCGAATAAGTACATTAGAGCTAATAAAAGAATTTTATTGTATAGAGACTAATATCAATCCAATCCATTTCACGAATACAATATGACCAATTAACCAAGCAAAAAAACTACTTGTTACAAATAACATATTGTTGTTGCATCAAAACATATAAATGTTGACTAATCTGGCTAACATTGAAATGGTAAAATGACCAAATTGTATCCGAAACTTTTCATTTGTGAAAAAAGAAAAAGAAAAAAACACGAGTTATCTAATAGAATTCCTCCGACCCTATAGTAGTCCACTGTAGAATAATTTTTTTTTATCAATATTAAAATACTGTCCAATTAACGTTCAAAAGAAGTTTATCAACTCAAAATATAGATTAACTTATAAGTAAATAATTAAAGTTTAGTTTAATAATTGTTATCTTTAAAAGAAAAATTTTAAACTTTAAATTCCTTTTTCTCCATTTTAACCTCCTATGAAAAAAAAGAAAAACAAAAACTTATAATTATAAGCTTTCAGCGTCTTTCGTACGTTATGCTTATTGTAACCACCTTCATCAATGAAACCTATTTCATTTCTTGGAAAAAAATTTATAATTAAACCTTTTTCCGTCAAAGATAATATATACAAAAGAAAATCTAATCGATAAAAAGTTTATCAACCCAAAATACAAATTAGCTTATAATTAAATTTCCTTCTCTCAAAAGAAATCTTATCAAATAAAAATACAAAAAAAAAAATCTTATCGGAAAAAAAAATTCTATATAGATACATAATCCTAATCAACTTCAAAAACAGCATGATAAAACTATATAAAGCACGTAAATATCCCTTTTTAATTCTCTAAACCTACTAGACTCTGTACCTATTGAATTATCTTCAAAGGTCTCAACACATTCTTCCCATTTGAAGAATCCTATTCAAGGCTTCAACAATGGTTTTTAAAGACAGTGAATGTGTGGAGATATGCAAAAGAGGTTGCCAGGCTTTTATTACAAAGCAGTCATTGTGGATGCAGTTGGAACAAACAAATATTTAGTATTTAGATGTTTCCCTATTGAAACTGATCAAGTCATGAGGCCGTCACCTAATTTCAATAACAATTTCTGGGTTGACGCCTTTGTCTTCCGTGCTTGGCTGTTTGGAACTGTTGACTCAGATGAAATCAGGCCGTCGCCCCTAGAAACTTTTTATTTCGATAACAATTTTCGAGTCGAATAGGGTTGACGCCTTTGTCCACTGTGCTTGGCGGATTGGAACTGTTACGATGAAATTCGATAACTGGATTGTAATGAGTTGGAAGCGCAATGCGAGTTACATATTAGGCCTCATCTTGAATGGCGGCAAAATAATGGGTGGCTTAATCGATGAACTTATCAATATTTAGATTTTGATTCATTAGACTTTCAACCATTCAAAAATTAAGTGTCATTGGTTTTTTATTCAAAATTTTGAAAAAAACGTTCAAATATCAGGATTACGTATACTTAATAAATTATATATAAAATCTGGTTTATAATTTTTCCTATCCAATTCTTATTAATTTTTCTATTATACTTTATTTTAAATTTCCTCTCATATTTTAATTTAAATATAACTTAATTTTTATTCTAATTCTCATTATTGTTTTTTTAATAACATTATCTGGTTCATAATTTTTCCTACCCAATTCTTATTAATTTTTCTATTATACTTTTTTTTTTTAAATTTCCTCTCAATTTTTAATTTAAATATAACTTAATTTTTATTCTAATTCTCATTATTGTTTTTTTAAATAACATTATTAATTTAAGAAATAAACGCTGGATTTTAGGTCTTCCATCGATTTGGTTCAGTCTAAAGAAATCTTCTTATTTAGAAATTTTCAAAGAGCACCATTTGATTTTTTTTGAAATTTCATCACTGAAATAATTTACATTTATTTTTTAATTAAAATTTTCATCTCTTATATAAGCCTATTTTATCTTTAATTTTATTTTCAATCTAAAGAAATCTTCTTATTTAGAAAGTTTCAAGAAGCGTCATTTAACTTTCTTGAAATTTCATCATTGAAAGAACTTACATTTAGTTTTTAATTAAGATTTTTATCTTGTATATAAGCCTATTTTACCTTTAATTTTATTTTTAATTTTTTATATATTTTATTCTTCTGAGAATGAATGCTCATTATTTAATACTGAAAATCTTCTCTAGACCTTCCGTCAATCTGGTTTAAACCTAAAATGTTTTCTCACCTAAATTTTTTTAAGAAGTATCATTTGTTTTTCTTTTGAAATTTTATCCTCAGAATAATTCGTATTTATCATCTTTATTAATTCATTATTTATTTTTATTTTTATACTTTATTCTTATTTTTTTAATAAAATATCTTACAATTTTTTTTTTTGAGAATTAAAGCATTTATTAATGAGATTATAACCAAGCTACAAAATCAGTAACTTTGTTAACACCAGATTTAGCTAAGAAATCCGCCAAAAAATTGGCTTCTCTAAAGACATGAACAATCGAACTAAATTTAAAACATGAGAGAAGGTTGCACAGCTTGTTGATCAAATTGTAGTATCTCCATAAGCAATTGTTGACATTATGGATCAACAAGACAACCACTTAAGAATCGCTTTCAATTATGAAAGGAGGCAACAGATAAAGGTTGCCTTTGGCGAAAATTGATAAGGCTTCAATAACATCAAGGAGTTCTGCCAAATTAGAATCAGTACAACCTACGCACTACAACAAATTTAGCAATTTGTGACGCATGAACTAATGTCACAAAATATTAATTTTTCGTCACCAATATATTTCTATGACGAAAATTATATTGTCACGACGTTCGTCACCTTTGCCTCGTCGCTAAAGGTCAAATGTGACGATATTATTATTTCGTCACCTATTCACGAATCTAACGTGACGATAGTAAACAACGTCACGTTATGATTACTTTTTTGTGACGTCCGAGTAAGTCATAAATTAATACAAATATTCGTCACTAAATACCGATAATGTCACAGAATATGTGATAAAATTATAAATATTAGTGACGTCACACTTTAGGTGACATATATTATCGTCACCTATGATAGTAAAGTAACGTCAATATTAGTGACGTCATAAAAATTTTTAAATGTCACTAAAGATGGTTAAAAATATAATTTTAGGTGACGAAATATAAATTGTCACACTATAGGTGACATAAGTTATTGTTACCTATGACAATAATAGGTCATAAAATATTTAATGTTGTAATAATATTGACAAATTTCTTTAAATTTAAATAATGTTTATATTTTTATTAAATAATCAAATATAAATAATATTGCTCATGCAAAATCCAGTTTAACTAGTATTGTAAAGTAAATAATTGATCTAAGATTTGCAATGAATCTCAAAAGGTAATACCTTGAATAAAATAAGTAATCATAATCCAATAATACTATTGTTCCAAATGTAATAAAACTAATATAATCCACATTGTCTAAATTCGAAAGGTCAAATAAAATACAATGGTCACATCTGAATTTTTGAAACAAAATATACCAGATATAGGAAATCATTGGTACAAGTTCATCTAATAGCTCTCAATCCAAATCTTGTGTAGAGGGTGTTTGTGTTGATGGTGAATTTGAGTCACTTGAAGCTGCAATAAACAATTATTAACAAATGATAAATACAATATATTAAATAATAAATAAAATTTAAAACTATTATTTATGAAAGACAATAAGAAATTAAAAGTAAAAAATGATGAAAAAACAACCTATCAAAGGATTATAAAATGGATGACTCAGTAATCAGATTAAAATTATTGTTCAATATCTAACTTTCATCAGCTCAAAAATGGATGACTCAGTAAAGCATTGGAAGGGGATATTGTCAACAATAATCATATAGTGACGACGGTCTTCTTTTCGAAATCCCTAATTCCCAAGTCCCCAAGTCGGAATAGAGAGAAACCCACCATTGTTGACACCTAAAGGCTAAGGCTCCATGCTCCCTTGAGATGATGGTAACTGTTGAAATCTTTCTACCAGTAATTCCTTCCAAATTCAACATGTAAAACACTGGAACAGAGACTAAAAACTAAGCTAAATGGCTTAACAACAGCATTAGTGAGCTTGACTAAAATCAAATAGATGATATTAATAGAGAGTGTACCAATTAAGAACTGTATGCTATGCAACAGAAATTGCAGTATAGCCTTTCTCCTCGAGACCTTTGGCCGAGGAGCTATCTCCTGTCTTTATGATTCTTCTGTTCTCCTGGAAATATTAAATTAAAACATATTCTGATGGGAACAGAGACATTTTCAATAATAGGATAACATATTCTTTTAGTAATGTGCCGAACAGATAGGTAATAGCATATAGTAAGAAGACAAGCTTAATTCTGAATATACAAAAGTTAGAAATGGTGAGTAAATAGAAAAAGAAAAGAACAAAGGACATTAGGTATTAGGACATCCAAAAATCTTGTTAAGACAACAAGCGAGGAACTCTGTTAAGCTAAGCAGAACAAGCTCCCAACTTGAATATGTTGGATACTGTTTCAAAATGCTTCCAATGCCTAATTAAAGTATAAAATATGACTAATGGTACCAAATATATGAATTTAAAATCAACTCATCCATAATGGTATCACTTTATTAACTAAAATTAGAATATTGAATGTGGACTAATGTAGGCATTCAGCCAAAATCTCTGCTTACTATCTTTCTAAAACTTTAAAGGATGTCAAAAAGGACCAACCACATTTTACCAAAAGAAGAGCTTTATAATTTAGTTTGGGGGTTTCCCAGGGTGAAGCCACTTTCACGGCCTTTCCCATGGAAAAGTAAATCAACAGGCAGAAAATATCCACATGATCACTGCTTTAAATTTTTTAAATAACTCACCATAATGTGGAAGCATGTCAGTTTTATAACCTCCAACAGTCGTCGATAATGAGTGATCATCAAAACTAAGTTCCTTGCAGTCAAAAGTCCATTCGCTGCTTTTGCTACATCTTGAAGGGCATTGACATCTAAGCCAGAGTCAATTTCATCCAGTATAGCTAAGTATGCTCCAAGAACCTATAAGTAATATAGAGATGAGAAACAAAATTGATTTCTTAGCTTGTATGCATTAACATAACTAACCATAAGGAAATTCTATCAACCAATATATGAAATGCACAAAACTGTTCGACAATGAATTACCAAGAAGAAATTATATCATATTACCGCAAGCTGCAAAATCTCATTGCGCTTCCTTTCACCGCCACTGAACCCTTCATTGACATTCCTGTTAAGGAAGTCCATATTCATTATGACTGATAATCAAATTGTTCAGATAAAATAAATATAAAAGAAAAAGAAAATTGATGACAGACAATAAAAGGAAGTGAAAGGAAAATCAAAGAATTGTCATCATAGATGGAAGCATCATTATAAGTAACTGCATGGCTTCTGGTAGTAGTCATTAATGGATTTGTATATCACTGGCCTAATAAGACAGGAAAAGCCATTTTATCACGTTCTGGACCTAATATGCAAACCAAACTTCAATGGAGCTGATTATAGGATTGAGCTTGTGGCATTAATGTGAACAACTACAAGATATCTAGCGTAGTTGAATAGATAAGAGTCTAACTTTGTTACCCTGCTCAAATGTTAGTCTAACTTGAGAAGAAGGTCCAGCAATATCAACTCTTCCCAGAAAATTACGTAGTCCTGCATCTGCAACCTCAGCTATAAAATTCTCATCCACAAGAACGTTTGTTGTTTTGAAATCTTCCTGTATCAATCGAGGACTTAGAGAGTGAAGATGGGCCAAGCCTACAAAGGGACAAATAACTGAGGCAACACAAATCAGGCAGTAAAATTTTAAAATTTACTACCACAGAAGACGAAAAACTAAATTTCAAAGTGTTACAGAAGCTTACAAAAGAATTTTGTAGGACCCTTATTGCTATTTGGATAGCTTGTCTAAAGAAAAGAAAAACTGATACCAGGAAAGCCACAAATGCTCACTAATTTTGCAGAGGATCACCTTTAGCTGCATTTAGGGCTATTGAAAGTCTATGCTTGAATTCTATCTTTTGAGGTGACACTAGACCAACTCCTTCAGCAAAAACTTCAATGCAGAAAATACTATTTCATTTTCACTATGAAAGCCTGAACCACTGGCCTAACCGTGCTCTCCCAACATTACACATACAATATATAGGACAGATAATAAATGCAAAAATTGTGACTGGATAGAGAGTTACCATACAAGTGAATGGAAATGGTTCCATTGGGTATATATTCATAAATTAGAAATTGTTGATTATTTTCTTGGCCATAGCCCAAAAGAGTGACAAGATTCCGATGCTGAATAGATGAAAGATAGCATGCCTAGGAGTAGAGTTCAGTACCATTAGATTAAAAGATAAACAGTGCAAGAGTTTGCATTAAAGAAGCATGGATAGGGATGGCGCTGCTATTAAAATTCACATTCTCTCAGTACGTGATGTGAAAAATCCCATAATTGATTTTTTTGTTTTTAAGGTATTCTTTGAGTTAACCCAACAAAGTTCTTCAATTTGATACATTTTAGCATTATTTTTTTTAAAAATCTTTCAATTCATATCCGAGCTAAAGCAAGCAAAACAAACAAACAAATAAATAAACTAACATTAAAAGCATGGAGGACGTCGGTCGGGCTGCTGCTGGGTCGCCGGCGTCTTGGCTCTGTCGGCAGAAACCAAATAGGGAGAGAGATTCGGCCTTCGGCGAGCGAAGAAGGAGGGAGAAGGGAGGCTGGTCGGAGTCCGGAGAGGAGTGGCTGCCGATCTTGGGGTCTCAGTCGGTCGGTCGGAGAAAGGAGATCAACAGAGATGATTGGGGAACGGATTGGAGAGGGAAAGAAGAAAGAGGGGGGGGGGGAGGGTTTTTCTTTTGTCGGTCGATCCTTTTTTTTTTATTTCATTTTCGTTTCTCCTTTTTTTTTGTTTCGTTTGTCTCTTTTTTTTTCTTTTTATTTATTTTATTTTATATATATTTTATATTTATATATATTTTATATTTATTTCTTATTATTATTATTATTATTTTAAATTTTCAATTTTAGACAAATACATGTATATATATTTATTGTAATTATTTTTATCATTCATATATAGATATTTATTTTTTTATGCATTTTCAATTAAACAAATATATATATATACACATATTTTCTTATAACATTTTTTCAACTTAAATTGAGTGATATTTTTAATTTTTTTAATTGATATAACTCGAATTTATAAAGATATTTTCTATTTTAATGTTTATAATAGTCATATTTATCGATATCATATGTATTATACGATATGATTCAATTCATTACAAAATAAATATATATAGCCGATTTTTAGCATAATTAATAGGTTTGTTGATAAATTTCAAATCATGTATATTTGGTGATAAAATTTGAAGTCAAATAATTAGTGACGTTTCTACAAAAACGAAACGTTTAGTAATTCTTCACATTTGAAGTGCTTATTTTATGATGAAAACAAAAATATCATCGAAATTAAAAAAAAAAAGTCACGAAAATATTAAAGTATGTATATTTGGGGATAAAACTTGACGCCAAATATTTAGTGACGATTTTACGAAAACGTCATGAAAAGTAATTCGTCACATAAAATGTGTTTTTTTTTTTTATGATGAAAACACAAATGTCACCAATAATAAAAAAACGTTATAAAAAAATTTCTCACAAATTATATTTCATTATAAAATTTGGTGTCAAATATTTTGTGACGTTTTTATAGAAATGTGACGCTATATAATTTGTCACATATAAAGTGTTCATTTATGACAATATATTAAATTATCACCATAAGTAAAAACACGTCAAAAAAAAATTTCCCTCCATTTATGTTTAGTGAAAAAATTTGGCTCCAAATATTTAGTGACACTTCATGTGATGATTTTTTATATCGTCATAGAAAATATTAAAATAATAAAAAATCATGACGAATTATATTATTCGTCACGTATGATATAGTTTACATGACGAAATTTAATGCGTCACATAGAACAATCGTCACAAATTGTCATATTTGTTGTAGTGACGCTTTCGAAAAGATCATCATAATGTTACTAGAACAGTTGCGCAACACCCCTCCAATACCAACAGCACCTGGTTTCCCTAAAGAAGATCCATCGGCGTTGAGTTTCCAATGACCTGCTGGAGGACTAGACTAGAAAACTTAAGGTCTAGCCTTCTTCTTCTTAATAGGAATGAATAACTCTTTAAGATTTAGGCGAGAAAGATTGATATCAAGAGAAGGGTACTTCACCTTTACCCACCAACTACACCGAACCAAGATCAAGTGACAAATTTGATCAATGGAGTTCTTTTTTGCATTAAAAACCCGATCATTTCTGGCAAGCCAAATAAACCACACGATGGCATAGAAGAGCATCATTCAGACTTGCTTACTATTGCAATGATCAAGGGAGCTATTCTAAGACAGATACAGAGAAGAAATACTGTTAGGAATAACCCATTTCAGGTCCCAGATATTAATGAAGTAAGACCAAATCTGACAAGAAAAATAGTAAGAGACAAACAGGTGCGAAACAGATTCATAGTTCCCACAGAAAACACATTTATTAACATGATTGAGTAGAACTCCTCTACTTTGGAGGACGTCAATGACTAGAACAGAGCCATGTAAGACATTCCAACAAAAGAGTTCAACTTTCGATAGGGCCCAGCCTTTCCACAAACAGGATTCTACCAAAGAGCTAGAGTTAGTTGATTCCATGAATGATCTATAGGATGTTACATTAAACATCCCATTAATGCTATGAGTCCAAATCAGCCTATCTTTGGTGATTGGTGAAATCTGAATAGAGTTAAGGAGGTGCAAAAGATTATTCCATGATTCATTTCACAAAAAAAAAAGACTTCTCCTTAGCACAATGATCCAATTCCACGAACCATTTGACTAGCAACCATAGTCTCTGATACGACCATTTTGATTCAGGGCAAGTGAGAAGATTTTTTTGAAAGAGGTCTTGAGGATGATTCCTTGAATCCACATATCAATCCAGAAGGAGATCTTAGAACCATCACACGCACAAAGCAAAAAACTAGAAATTGAGTTGTTAGTGGATAAACAGTTTTCCCAAGTGGTTTGTATGTCTCTCCACACTCTTGAAACATTTCTCGCATAGCAAGGTTTTAACCACATCACATTAGAAGAAATATTGTACTTCTCGCATATCACTTTCTTCCAAAGGGCATTGCCTTCCACTGCAAACCTCCATGGCCACTTTAGAAGAAAAGCTTGATTGCAGACTTTAAGGTTAACGACCCCTCAGCCACCGTTTCTCTTACTTTTACAGATGGTATTCCAAGGAGCTAATTTCATCTCTTTTTTGGAATCCAAGTCCTCCCATAGAAATTGTCGTTGGATTTTCTCAATTTCATTTAATACCCCATTTGGCACCTTAAGCAACGACATAAAGAAGACAGGAAGACTAAAGAGGGAGGATTTGATAAGAGCCAATCCGCATGCGATAGAGAGGACCTTTGTTTTCCAGGGGCCAAGTCTGTTCCTAAACTTCTCAATAACAGGTTGCCAAGGAGAAATGACACCCATGCTGGCACCCAAAGGAAGACCTAGATAAGTGCACGAGAAATTCCCAACCTTGTAGTTAAAACTTTTGGCCCAATGAGAGATCAGGCTAGGATCAACTTTAACTCCAAAGATAGTAGTTTTTGAGAAGTTCACCTTTAGCTCAGAAGAGAGTTGAAAAATTCTCAAGATTCTTTAATGTTTTGTAAATAATCAGTCTTAGGTTGACAAAAGATAATGGTGTCATCAGCAAACTGAAGGTGAGTAATGGATAGATTTCTATCGCCTATGGCAATACCTGAGATCAAATCAAGGCTCATTGCTTTGTTGAGAAACACGCTTAAGCTTTCTTCCACGATGATAAAGAGGAGAGGAGAGAAGAGAGAGGGTTCCCTTGCCTTAGGCCTCTAGCCAACTGAATCGGCCTTGTAGGAGAACCATTGATCAAGATCGAGCCTGCAACAGAAGAAATACAGCTCTCAATCCACTGTAACCATTTGTTCCCAAATCCCATAAGCCTCATAGTATTTAACAAAAAATTCCAGTTGACACTTTCAAAAGCTTTTTCAAAGTCTAATTTAATAGTCAGTCCACCATCTCCCAATTTTCTCATGCAATCAACCATCTCATTTGCAATCAGGCTAGTATCTAAAATTTGCCTTCCTTCCACAAAGGCAGATTCAAAGAAATTAATAAGATCCCCCAACACTTTTCTTAATATACCTGCAAGAACTTTAACTAGAATTTTATAGAGGGAATTAATGAGAGATATTGATCTAAAATCATTTAAAGATTCAGCACACTTTGACTTAGCTACAAGAGCAATGAAAGAAGTATTGACTTCCTTGGGAATAAAACCAGACTTGTGGAATTCTTGGAAGAAATCGAGCAAATCACTTTTCAACAGCTCTCATTTCCTTTTGAAAAAACAGAGATTAAAATAATCCGGACCAGTGGCTTTCTCCCCATCACAATTATCAATCACCTCCTTGATCTCTTCCAAAGAGAAAGGGATCTCTGGAGAATTTCTTTGATTATCATCAATCTTATTGAAATCCAAGAGGTCAAAGTTGAACGAAGGTGGATGAACTGTCCCGAAATGAGCTTTAAAGTAGGCTTCCACAACTGATTTGATCTCCTTTAGGGTGTGGAGCTGCTTACATCCGAAGGATAAATGACCCAAAAAGTTGTTCCTCCATCTACTATTGGCGATACAATGAAAGAACTTTGTGTTTTTATCTCCCTCTTTGATCCACTTCATTCTAGCCTTCTGTCTCCATGTCCTTTCTTTAATAAGCTGAAGATGCCAAAGCTCTCTTTTTTTAATACAGAGGTTCTCAAATAAAGTTTTCGAAGGGTTATGCCCAAGTAAAATCCCAATCTCATTCACCTTCTTCTTAAAGTCTTCAATTTCCTTCAAAACATCACCTTTTTAATAACCTTTCCAAGACCGGATATCCTTCTTGAGAAGTTTCAATTTGTGATAGAATTTTGCCCCTACATTTTCGAAGACTTTATAAGAGTTCCAGTTAACATCCACAAGGCAATTAAACTCTTTATCCTCTTGCCCGAGGTTAAAGGGTTTAAATGGTTTCGGCCCCCAATCATAATTATCTAATCCTAGGGAAACACAAATATGGTCAAAAATAAAACCATCCAAACTCCATTGATTAATATTAGCAACATGGTCATTCCAATTAGGAGAGATTAAAAATCTATCAAGGCGACTCATAGCAGTTTTAGAGTGCCAAGTAAACTTCCTACCAGTGAGAGGGAGATCCATCAAACCAGTGGTCTGAATAAAGTCATTGAAGTCTTGCTGATATCGAGGTTATTACTAATTCCCTGTCTTTCTTTCTCATTTAGAACTGCATTGAAATCACCAGCATAGCACCAAAGCTCCGAATCGTTCTTCTTAAGATTAGAAACCTCAATCCAAAAATCACTTCTACCTCTGATCTCATTTGGAGCGTAGATATTGATGAAATTAATCACCGGTGAGAAGTTGTTAAGTTTTCCTTTAATCCAAATATAACGATAGCTAACATAGGAAGAGAAGAGGGTAAACTCCCCTTCATTCCACATCGTGATCAACCCACCCAAATCTTATGAATTTTAATGAAATACTTTAACCATACAACTAAATTTCTATTGGTTAAAAAAAATTGTTCATTGGTTAAAAAAAATTGTTCATAAATACCTTAAAAGATAAATTGATTTCATATTTAAAAAAAAAAAACCATTATATTAACTTTTAAAATAGTAGAACATCATGGTTAGGCCATTAAATATTCAAGGAAATACAATACAAAGGAACGTACAAGCAACATAAGAGCAATACCAAGACACATGAAAGTATAAGCAATATATAATAGGAATGTAATAGCAGCGGACAACAATTTTCTTTACCTTTGTTTATCTTCCGTGTTTCCTTCTTTCTCGTTTCTTCACACGTCCTTCCTTCACGGTAGCAGCTAGGATGGCAAAGCAACGATGCAGAACAGGGTCAGCAGCAGGACAGCGGTGCTGGAAGCTTGAGTATCTTAAGGTTGATGATGCAGCGGCAAGCTTGTCATGCGGTTTTGCAGTAGGCTGAGAAAGCAGGCATGCGGCGCTCAAGACGTCGAAGGTGCAAGGAAACACAGCAAGAGGTTTGGCAGTTTCGGTGATGAAGCGTGGGGCAGTGATGGCGATGAAGGTGATGAGCAGTGACCGATCGCAGGAAGATGGCAGCGATGGGTGCAGCAGCTTGATACAGAAACGGAAACAATGTAGAAGCCTGGCCGCAGAGGTGCAGTTGTACGGCAAAAGATGTCCGATGCAGGAAGTTAATCCAAAAAAAAAAAAAAATTAGTATGTAATTTTATCAATTCCCGAGTAACCAAAAAAATTTTAGGGGATATAAGGGAGTTAATCCAACAACTGATATAAATCTTTAGAAATGCAAAATGGCTTTGACGGTTTTCAATAAGTACCTAATCGCGATATAAAGCTTTAAGGTTCCAGTTATCTCTTGTTTACACCCTTCTAATTCAAGAAATCAAGAATTTTATTCACGGCTCCAAAACAATGGCTTTTGAAATCGGTGACACTGTAGAGATAGCCAAGAATGAAGAAGGGATCTCAGGCAATTATTATGAAGCTGGAATCTTGAGTATAAGAGAACCAAACAAATACCTAGTTATCTACGACACTCTATCAACCGAGAGCGGAGAATTGATTAAGGAAGTTGTTGACTCTGACGACATCAGGCCCCAGTTCCCACCATCTCTTTACGATAATAACAATTTCCTGGAAACTGACAGGGTTGACGTCCTTGTCGATGGCGTTTGGCGGACTGGTACCTTTATGAGAAAGCATGGCCGCTTGTGCACGTCAAACTTGATTGTAAAGATGAGGAAGCCCAATGCCCGCAAGAAAATGTAAGGCCACATCTTGAGTGGCACAATGGGGAGTGGTTCCATCCTGGAACAGGGTGCGTAGTTCTTGTTTTTCTTTCTTTAGGGTATTTGTTAAGTCTTTTGGTTTTTCGTCCTTCTGATCAATCGTTTCTCTTAAGCACTTCTTGGTAAAATTTTTGCATCTGCTACTGTGACTTTCTTTGATATTTCTAATTGGTTAGATTCTCGGAAGTTTTTGTCGACTTTGATACTTCTGTTCCAAATTCACCATCAAGATTCTTTTTAATTATTTTGCTTGCTTTATATATCTCTTACCTGCCTTGCTTTGAATTCTTACTTTTCCGGTTTTCCCCTAAAGATCATCTCACGGTTTAAGTTTTAGGTGACAAGAAAATTAGCTATGCTGGTGCTGACATTTCTTGAATGCTGGATATTCGTTTTCCGTGTTACCTGGGAATTCTTTAGTATGTTGGGCCTCATTTCTGAGGATACGCACCCAATCCAACGATACACCAATACAATCAATATGAAAGCTAATTCTGGGATGAACATCCTGTTTAATTTCATTTCCAAGCAGCCCAACCCATCTTAAATATTGCATTTTATTGATTTAAACCTGTGAAGCCAAATGTCGTACCGTCTTGGCCTAGGCAATAGTTAGTCTAAACTGCAAATATTGAATGTATGGCCAAATTTGCATGATTATATGTTGGCTCTGTAATGGATGTGATGTTCAATTGGGTTTGACTGAGTGGAATACATTCAGGTCTCGATTTTTCTGGTGTTTTCTACAGCTTGAAAGATCAACTTATGTCCTATTCTCTGGTTTTGGTACACTTTGGTTCTCAGAAGCCATATGTTAGCTATTCATCCCTCGGAGTTTCTGGCTACTAGTCAGTCCCGGGCAGTGGCTTTAATTTATCAAGGCTATCTGTGTAGCATTTTTTGTTCTTGTGCTCTCTTTGGCGCCTTTTTTTATATTTTTTTTTGGCCTTCTTTTAAATCTTTAGTATGCTGTATCAGGTTCCCGTGTTACATTGTTTCAGGTTCCTCTTTTAGCTAGGCTTGGACAATTTTGCTTGATTTCCTGTTATCTTCTGTCTCTGGTCGTGTTGTACTATTAGTTTATAATTAATAGATTTGTTGCTAAGAAAAAAAAAAAGTATAAAGAATTCCCTGCAATAAGGGACTACTTTTGTGTTCTTTCATTAGGTTTTGAGGTCTTCTTTGATCTGTTATCAGGCAACAAGTGCAAGTGGATCAGCCTGCCAATGTTGACAACCAAGCAGAAGATCAGCCTACCAATGGTGACAACCAAGCTGGTACCTCAGCGCAAGGGGATCAGCCTGCCAATGTTGACAACCAAGCAGAAGATCAGCCTACCAATGGTGACAACCAAGCTGGTACCTCAGCGCAAGGGGATCAGCCTGCCAATGTTGACAACCAAGCAGAAGATCAGCCTAGCAATGATGACAACCAAGCTGGTACCTCAGCGCAAGGGGATCAGCCAGCCAATGATAAGAATCAAGCAGGCACAACAGCGCAAGACACAGATGATCTGGAGAGCCAACCTGAAAATGAGCGGCCAACCAAACGCACGAGGCTAGTCTAGAACTCTGTGGGTTAACTTTCATTTGTTTAGATATTGGTTTACAGTAGTAAGTCATTAGTTAGTGAGATGGTGTCCTTTGGCACATACTATAAAATCTCTTTCATTGAAATCCAATGACATCACCAGACCTTCCAGAGATCAAAATATGTTGATCTCCTTATCTTTTTGGAAACATCATACGATATGAATATGATTAGAATTGTTGCAGGCTTTGTTCCGATATGATATATGTAGGATTTTTTTTTTTTTTAACCTAAAGGTTTGGTTTTTGTGTGTTTACATCACAAGATATAAGAATAGTTTTTTTTTTTTGGGATATAAGTTATAATTTTATTTATCCAAGTTAGCAGAGATTCTACTACAAATACATTTGTCAACACATTCTTCCCATTTGAAGAATCCTATTCAAGGCTTCAACAATGGTTTTTAAAGACAGTGAATGTGTGGAGAAATCCAAAAGAGGTTGCCAGGCTTTTATTACAAAGCAGTCATTGTGGATGCAATTGGAACAAACAAATATTTAGTATTTAGATGTTTCCCTATTGAAACTGATCAAGTCATGAGGCCGTCACCTAATTTCAATAACAATTTCTGGGTTGACGCCTTTGTCTTCCGTGCTTGGCTGTTTGGAATTGTTGACTCAGATGAAATCAGGCAGTCGCCCCTAGAAACTTTTTATTTCGATAACAATTTTCGAGTCGAATAGGGTTGACGCCTTTGTCCACTGTGCTTGGCGGGTTGGAACTGTTACGATGAAATTCGATAACTGGATTGTAATGAGTTGGAAGCGCAATGCGAGTTACATATTAGGCCTCATCTTGAATGGCGGCAAAATAATGGGTGGCTTTATCGATGAACTTATCCATATTTAGATTTTGATTCATTAGACTTTCAACCATTCAAAAATTAAGTGTCATTGGTTTTTTATTCAAAATTTTGAAAAAGACGTTCAAATATCAGGATTACGTATACTTAATAAATTATATATAAAATCTGGTTCATAATTTTTCCTACCCAATTCTTATTAATTTTTCTATTATACTTTATTTTAAATTTCCTCTCATATTTTAATTTAAATATAACTTAATTTTTATTCTAATTCTCATTATTTTTTTAATAACATTATTAATTTGAGAAATAAACGCTTGTCGTTGGATTTTAGGTCTTCCATCGATTTGATTCAGTCTAAAGAAATCTTCTTATTTAGAAATTTTCAAAGAACACCATTTGACTTTCTTGAAATTTTATCATTGAAATAATTTTCATTTATTTTTTAATTAAGATTTATATAAGCCTATTTTATCTTTAATTTTATTTTCAGTCTAAAGAAATCTTCTTATTTAGAAAGTTTCAAGGAGCGTCATTTAACTTTCTTGATATTTCGTCATTGAAATAACTTACATTTAGTTTTTAATTAAGATTTTATCTTGTATATAAGCCTATTTTACCTTTAATTTTATTTTTAATTTTTTATATATTTTATTCTTTTGAAAATGAATGCTTATTATTTAATATTGAAAATCTTCTCTAGACCTTCCATCATTCTGGTTTAAACCTAAAATTTTTTTAGAAGTATCATTTGTTTTTTTTTTTTGAAATTTCATCCTCAGAATAATTCGTATTTATCATCTTTATTAATTCATTATTTTTTTTTATACTTTATTCTTATTTTTTTAATAAAATATCTTACAATTTTTTTTTTTTGAGAATTAAAGCATTTATTAATGAGGTTATAACAAAGCTACAAAATCAGTAACTTTGTTAACACCAGATTTAGCTAAGAAATTCGCCAAAAAATTAGCTTCTCTAAAAACATGAACAATCGAACTAAATTTAAAACATGAGAGAAGGTTGCTCAGCTTGTTGATCAAATTGTGGTATCTCCACGAGGCCTAAAAAACAGTAAGGAGTTCTACCAAATTAGAATCAACACAACCCACTCTTTTCGAAAAAATCATCCTAATGTTACTAGAACAGTCGCGCAACACCCCTCCAATACCAACAGCACCTGGTTTCCCTAGAGAAGATCCATCGATGTTGAGTTTCCAATGCCTGCTGGAGGAGTAGACTAGAAAACTTAAGGTCTAGCCTTCTTCTTCTTAACAGGAATGGATAACTCTTTAAGATTTAGGCGAGAAAGATTGATATCAAGAGAAGGGTACTTCGCCCTTACCGACTAACTACACCGAACCAAGATCAAGTGACAAATTTGATCAATGGAGTTCTTTTTTGCATTAAAAACCTGATCATTTCTGGCAAGCCAAATAGACCACATGATGACATAGAGGAGCATCATCTAGACTTGCTTACTGTTGTAATGATCAAGGGAGCTATTCCAAGACAAATACAGAGAAGAAATATTGTTAGGAATAACCTATTTCAGGTCCTAGATATTAATGAAGTAAGACCAAATCTAACAAGAAAAATAGTAAGAGACAAACAAGTGCGAAACAGATTCACAGTTCCCACAGAAAACACATTTATTAACCTGATTTAGTAGAACTCCTCTACTTTGGAGGACGTCAATGACTGGAACAGAGCCATGTAAGACGTTTCAACAGAAGAGTTCAACTTTCGGTGGGGCCCAGCCTTCCCACAAACAGGATTCTACCAAAGAGCTAGAGTTAGTTGATTCCATGAATGATCTATAGCATTTTGCATTAAACATCCCATTAATGCTATGAGTCCAAATCAGCCTATCTTTGGTGAAAGGTGAAATCTGAATAGAGTTAAGGAGGTGCAAAAGATTATTCCATGATTCCATTTCACAATCAAAAAGACTTCTCCTTAGCACAATGATCCAATTCCACGAACCATTTGACCAGCAACCATAGTCTCTTATGCGACCATTTTGATTTAGGGCAAGTGAGAAGATTTTTTTGAAAGAGGTCTTGAGGATGATTCTTTGAATCCACATATCAGTCCAGAAGGAGATCTTAGAACCATCACATGCACAAAGCAAAAAACTAGAAATTGAGTTGCTAGTGGATAAACAGTTTTCCCAAGTGGTTAGTATGTCTCTCCACACTCTTGAAACATTTCTTGCATAGCAAGGTTTTAACCACATTGTTGCCTCTACCGAGAGGGGGGTGAATCGGTTTTCTAATGTTAATGGCAAATTTTAAGCTAATCCTAATTTAATCAGCAAATGATAAATGAGCAATATAATGAAATTAATCAAATTAATGTAAGATAGGGATGAGAGAAACAAACACAATCGTTTATAGAGGTTCGGCCAATCTTTTGCCTACGTCCTCTCTCCTTGACCTTCTTGTCAAGTGCTTTCTTTCTCTCCTTCAACAGAAGTTACAATGTCCCTTTTTCAGGTTAAGGAATAACCTCTCTACCATTTGTAATACAAAGAAGTATTCACCCTTTTACAATGTTTTTCTCATTGAGGAACAATCCTCTTCTCTTTTTAAGGTAAGGATGAATACAATGTCAAGCTTTAATGTGGGTAGGACAATTACAGCTTTTGCACTTAAGCTTATACAATAAACTCAATAAATGAGGAATGAAGACAAATGGAATGAAAGAATAAAACTCTTGAGAATGTAAGAAATGTGCAGCAATAGTGTCTCTCTTCTCATTGTCTTCAATGCTTGGTTAAATACTGAAGGATTGGTAGTTGGAGCATTAAATGCCCCGGAAGTCCTTGTAGTACCCCATGTGGTGGAGGGTCCCAATGTTGAGGACGCTCTTTGGAGAGGGCTTCACACGTTTCGCAACTGCTGTCCACTCCGAGTCGTTGGAGAAAATACGCCAATGGTTGCGGAAACACTATCATTGTGGCTTGGCCGCAGACAATCTTCAACCAGTCTTGATAGATAAAGTGAACAAGGTTGGGTTTTTGACTGGTAGAGTGTATGTGGTAGATTCAGAACCTATCTAACCGCCTAACGGTGGAGTGTCGGGTACCGGAAGGACGAATGTTCCATGACATAATGAGGTGGAGTAACCGTTGGTGCATTGGGAGGTCACTCGCCTTATCCCCGGGAATATCAAACTCCAAAGGGACTTCCTCATCTTCATTTGTCAAGCCTTCATCACGTATGTTAAAGGCTTGGGCTAGGACTTCAGGGTCTATCGTAATGGATTTACCCATGACATACGTTGTAAACCCGAGAATTTTACAAGTGTCGTGAGGATCATAGGTGAGTTTGGCATTGGAAAAGAATGCTCGAACGATGTTTGGAGGTACAGGAATGTTGATCTTGAGGAACGACATCCAACCAAATTCTTCAAATTTGGATAAATAGGGAAAATCAATGCGGTTTAAGAAAGAGAAATCGATTGTTCGCCAATGTTTAATTGGCATGGTGGAGAAATATTCTTCATATCGTTTCCTTTTTGCAGGTGTTTTAAAACACCTGTTGAAGGTAGCGACGGAAGAGGAAGGGATGGTTTGAGACGACGACCCTTGTTCTACATTAGATCTAGGAGGTTTTTGGCCTGCTCTCTTAAGTCTAGGCATGGTTCTAGACACGGGAATTACTCTAAAACAGGTTTTCAAGCAAAAAATCAATGGAACATTAACTAGACTTGCCTTAGAGAGAAATTGAGCACAAATATTAAGAAATTTTTGAGAAAAACAATCAGAAATGTAGGTTACTATACCAGTAAACGAAGGAGAGTGGTGACGAAGATCGTACCGAGTTCGATCTGAGGAGGAATCGAGAGAGGAGGTGCGAGGGAAGTTAGGGATTTGAGATTTTGGGATTTGAAATTTGGGGATTTTTTCGCCAGATTTTATAGTCCAGGGCACAGGAGATCGATCTGTCGAGACGACAGATCGATCTGTCATTTTCAGAAGCCCGAAGAGATTGATCTGTCGTATGCACAGATCAATCTGTTGTCGGACAGAGGCTTAGGGAGATTGATCTGTCAAATGCATAGATCGATCTTCAGAATACAGAGGCTTGAGGAGATCAATCTGTCGTATGCACAGATCGATCTTCAGACTACAGAGGCTTGATGAGATCGATCTGTCGTATGCACAGATCGATCTGCCGTTTAACCGAGACTTAAGGAGATCGATCTTATGGATAGAAGATCGATCTGCCTATCTTGACCTTAATGCTTTAGGCTTATTTGAGGTATGGAGATCGATCTATATGAATAGGAGATCGATCTCTCATACTTGTTGCCCAGAAAAATCATTGAAAAACACTTTTAAGACCAATTTGAAATCAAGATTTTGAAGCACAAACATCTTAGGGAGCATTCATGAGCCCTAATTCACCTCTAAGAACACAAAACCTATCTCTATCAAGGGGTTTGGTGAATATATCAGCTATTTGATGTAGAGTGTCAATATACTCTAGAATTATATCCCTTTTTTGCACATGGTCTCTAAGGAAATGATGCCTAGTCTCAATGTGCTTGGTTCTAGAGTGTTGAATAGGATTTTTAGATAGATTAATAGCACTGGTATTATCACATTTGATTGAGACTTGTTTAATGTCAATACCATAGTCTTCCATTTGTTGCTTAATCCACAATACTTAAGCACTACAACTACCTGCTACTATGTATTCAGCTTCAGTTGTGAACTGAGCCACACTATTTTGTTTCTTAGAGAACCAGGAGATTAATCTATTCCCTAAGAATTGGCAAGTACCTGAAGTACTTTTCCTATCTATTTTGCATCCCCCAAAATCTGCATCTGAAAATGCATGAAGGGTAAAAGTAGAGTCCTTGGGGTACCAAAGTCCTAGAGAGGGAGTGTCCTTAAGGTATCTAAAGATCCTTTTAGTTGCTAATAAGTGTGATTCCCTAGGAGAGGATTGAAATCTAGCACAAAGGCATACACTAAACAAAATATCTGGTCTACTTGCAGTTAAATAAAGCAATGAGCCAATCATAGACCTATAGAGTTTAGTGTCTACACACTTACCACTTTCATCTTTATCAAGCTTGATATTGGTGCCCATTGGAGTTGCTTGAGGTTTACAATTGTCCATTCCAAATCGCTTGAGCAAATCCTTTGTATACTTTGCTTGATTGATGAAGGTTTCATCCTTTGTTTGCTTCACTTGAAGTCCCAAGAAGAAAGTGAGTTCTCCTATCATGCTCATTTCAAACTCACATTGCATGATCTTAGCAAACTCTTGACATAAAGACTCATTAGTTGATCCAAAAATAATATCATCCACATACACTTGTACAACTAGTAAATCTTTATTTTTATTTTTGATGAATAGAGTGGTATCCATTTTTCCTCTTGAAAATCCTTTCTCTATTAAGAATTTTGATAATCTTTCATACCATGCTCTAGGGGCTTGTTTCAAACCATAGAGTGCCTTAGATAATTTGAAAACATGCTTAGGAAATTCATGATTCTCAAAGCCGAGAGGTTGCTCTACATACACTTCTTCATTAATGAAGCCATTCAAGAATGCACTCTTTACATCCATTTGATATAACTTGAAATTTTTATAGCATGCAAAGGCAAGTAACATTCTTATTGCCTCTAGTCTAGCTACCGGTGCATAGGTTTCATCATAGTCTATACCTTCTTCTTGTCTATAGCCTTGTGCAACTAACTTAGCCTTGTTCCTTATGATCACACTATTTTCATCCATCTTGTTCTTGAATATCCATTTAGTTCCAATTATAGAGTGATCACTAGGCCTAGGAACTAGTTTCCATACTTTGCTTCTCTCAAATTGATTTAATTCTTCTTGCATTGCTAAGAACCAATTATTGTCATCTAAAGCTTCATTGACATTCCTAGGTTCTATTTGAGATACAAATGCTATATATTGACACATATTCCTTAGAGATGATCTAGTTCTAACACCTAGAGTTGGATCTCCCACTATTTCACAATCTTTTACATATCCTAACTCTCTTGGTGCTCTAAATTCTCTCTCCAATATTTCTTCTTTATCTTCTTTATTCAAGTCAAGTTTTTCTAGTAAGTCATCTTCTAAATTTGAATTTTTCTCCAAGTTTTCATCAAATATTCCAACATCCTCATTATTTGTTGAATCTTTAGACAAGTTATTTGACTCATCAAATATTACATGAATTGATTTTTCAACCATCAATGTTCTTTTGTTATAGACTCTATAAGCCTTTGAATTCAAAGCATATCCTAGAAAAATTCCCTCATCACTTTGGCATCAAATTTTTCTAAATTATCTTTCCCATTATTTAAGACAAAACACTTGCAGCCAAAAGGATGGAAGTAACTAATGTTAGGCTTCTTACCCCTGTAGAGCTCATAGGGAGTTTTCTTTAGCATAGGTCTATGTTGGCTCTACCGAGAGGGGGGTGAATCGGTTTTTTAATGTTAATGGTAAATTTTAAATTAATTCTAATTAAATCAGCAAATGATAAATGAACAGTACAATTAAATGAAACAAATTAATGCAAGATAGGGAAGAGAGAAACAAACACAATCATTTATAGAGGTTCGACCAATCTCTTGCCTACGTCCTCTCTCCTTGACCTTCTTGTCAAGTGCTTTCTTTCTCTCCTTCAACAGAAGTTACAATGTCCCTTTTTCAGGTTAAGAAATAACCTCTCTACCCTTTGTAATACAAAGAAGTATTCACCATTTTACAATATTTATCTCACTGAGGAACAATCCTCTTCTCTCTTAAGACAAAGATGAATACAAAATCAAGCTTTTAATGTGGGTAGGACAATTACAGCTTTATGCACTTAAGCTTATACAACAAACTCAATAAATGAAGAATGAAGACACAAGGAATGAAGGAATTAAGCTCTTGAGAATGTAAGAAAATATGCAACAATAGTGTCTCTCTTTCATTGTCTTCAATGCTTGGTTAAATACTGAAGGATTGGTGGTTGGAGCATTAAATACTATTTTTCCCATTGAGATTTTTGCAGAACTAGCCGTTGGATACCTCCAGTAGAATGCCAGATCGATCTGTCATCTTGACCAGATCGATCTCTTAGTTATAAATCCTGCAAGATCAAGGCAAAATAACATAAGGAGATCGATCTCATATATGAGCAGATCGATCTCTCAATTTGAAAATGTTAGGGGAGATCGATCTGTCGAATAGGCAGATCGATCTTCCAATCTCTCTGTTTGAAACAAGATTAATCTACAGATCGATCTGCCATGCATTCTCGTAATGGGGAGATCGATCTCTCATTAACCCAGATCGATCTCCTTAGCTCTCTGACTTTGATGAGATCGATCTCTTCCTATGCCAGATCGATCTCATGAGCTCTTTGTTTGAGTGTAGATCGATCTTACAGATGGATCTACTGTCTTTACTTTAGGGGAGATCGATCTCTTCCTAGATCAGATCGATCTCCTCAACTCCAGTATTAGGCAGATCGATCTCATAACCCTTATAGATCGATCTCAATTTTCCTTAATACCATTGTACTCATTCAAGGCTTAGCAGATCGATCTCATGTCTTCATGAGATCGATCTCTCATCCAAGAAAACCCAGGAGATCGATCTCTCATAACCCAGATCGATCTCTCATCTTCAGAACCTTAAGTTCTGGTGCTGATAACCTCTAAACATGTTTTTATATCATCTTTATATTATTGAATTTACTTGTTTTGTCATTTCAAATTACATTAACTCAACAATCTCCCCCTTTTTGATATGACAAAACCTATTCAATCAACATGTTTAGTTGCCTTTTTTCATTTTGCACAAACTCCCCCTTTTTGTAAACTCCCCCTTACTTTTGGCTTTTAATCTCTAAACTTTCTTAACTCCCCCTCATTTTAATCATTCCTTTAAACCATTAGATATGATTCTTAAAGTCATTTAAACATGTTTTAACCAACGCATGTGTTCTTAACATAATTTCTCCCCCTTTTTGTCATATCAATGGCAAGAAAGAAATCTAAACCATACTCCTGTCATTTCAAATTAACATTTCATTAAAAATTCATTCAATAACACAGAAGGCAGCTCATTCAAGCAAATTCAGTTCAAACAACAACGAGTAATGAAAACATATAACAAAACTAGATCTAGCAAATAAGTCCTATGGTGGAGGAGGAAATCGATCCATGAGATCCTCAACGTGAGTGCGAGTGACTTGAAGCTCATCAAACATCGCCTCCTGAGTCTCATGAAGATTTGCAAAGCCTTCATCCACTTTGCAGTTCAGCTCCTCGAACATCCGCTGCTGGGTCGCATGAAGGCTTGCAAAGCCTTCATCGATCTTCCTGTTGAGCTCACTCATCATCGTCACAATGAGCTCCATGCTAGTAGGTGAGGGTGCAGGTGTAGTGGGCTGAGCAGTTGAAGATGATGGACGCTCAGTCGATGCAGTCGATGGATCTAGAGGCTCATCGAAGGGGTCTTCCTCCATAGCTGCAGCAGGCTGCTGTTCCCTCTTCTTCTTCCAGTCGCCCCAGAAGTCCTTGTAGTAGCCTATGTGGTGGAGTGTCCCGATGTTGAGGACACTCTTTGGAGAGGGCATTTCACACGTTTCGCAACTGCTGTCCACTCCGAGTCGTTGGAGAAAGTACGTCAATGGTTACGGAAACACTATCGTTGTGGCTTGGCCGCGTACGATCTTCAACCAGTCTTGATAGATGAAGTGGACGAGGTTGGGTTTTTGACTGGTGGAGTGAATGTGGTGGATCCAGAACCTATCTAACAGCCTAACGGTGGAATGACGGGTACCGAATGGACGAAGGTTCCATGATATGATAAGGTGGAGTAACCGGGGATGCATTGGGAGGTCACTTGCCTTATCCCCGGGAATATCAAACTCCAAAGGTACTTCCTCATCTTCATTTGTCAAGCCTTCATCGTGTACGTTAAACGCTTGGGCTAGGACTTCAGGGTCTATTGCAATATATTTACCCATGACATACGTTGTAAACCCGAGAATTTTACAAGTGTCGTGAGGATCATAGGTGAGTTCGGCATTGGAAAAGAATGCGCGAACGATGTTTGAAGGTACGGGAGTGTTGATTTTGAGGAACGACATCCAGCCAAATTCTTTAAATTTGGTTAGATAGGAAAAATCAATACGATTTAAGAAAGAGAAGTCGATAGTTCGCCAATGTTTAATTGGCATGGTGGAGTAATACTCTTCATAGCGCTTCCTTTTCGCAGGTGTTTTAAAACACCTGTTGAAGGTAGCGACGGAAGAGGAAGGGATGGTTTGAGACGACGACCCTTGTTCTACATGAGATCGAGGAGGTTTTTGGCCTACTCTCTTAAGTCTAGGCATGGTTCTAGACACGAAAATTACTCTAAAATTGGTTTACAAGCAAAAAAATCAATGGAACAGTAGCTAGACTTGCCCTAGAGAAATTAAGCACAAATCTTAAGAAATTTTTGAGAAAAATAATAAGAAATGTGGGTTACTGTACCAGTAAACGAAGGAGAGTTGTGACGAAGACCGTACTGAGATCGATCTGAGGAGGAATCGAGAAAGGAGGTGCGAGGGAAGTTAGGGATTTGAGATTTTGGGATTTGAAATTTGGAGATTTTTCGCAGGATTTTATAGTCCAAGGCATAGGAGATCGAACTGTCGAGGCGACAGATCGATCTGTCATTTCCAGAAGCCCAAAGAGATCGATCTGTCGTATGCACAGATCGATCTGTTGTCTGACAGAGGCTTAAGGAGATCGATCTGTCGTATGCACAGATCGATCTGCCGTTTAACCGAGACTTAAGGAGATCGATCTTATGGATAGAAGATCGATCTGCCTAGCTTAACCTTAATGCTTTAGGCTTATTTGAGGTATGGAGATCGATCTATATGTATAGGAGATCGATCTCTCATACTTGTTACCCAGAAAAATCATTGAAAAACACTTTTAAGACCAATTTGAAATCAAGATTTTGAAGCACACACATCTTAGGGAACATTCATAAGTCCTAATTCACTTCTAAGAATACAAAACCTATCTTTATCAAGGGGTTTGGTGAATATGTCAGCTATTTGATGTAGAGTGTCAATATACTCTAGAATTATATTCCCTTTTTGCACATGGTCTCTAAGGAAATGATGCCTAATCTCAATGTGCTTGGTTCTAGAGTGTTGAATAGGATTTTTAGATAAATTAATGGCACTGGTATTATCACATTTAATAGAGACTTGTTTCATGTCAATACCATAATCTTTCATTTGTTGTTTAATCCACAACACTTGAGCACTACAACTACCTGCTGTTATGTATTCAGCTTCAGTTGTGGACTGAGCCACACTATTTTGTTTCTTAGAGAACGAGGAGATTAATCTATTCCCTAAGAATTGGCAAGTACTTGAAGTACTTTTCCTATCTATCTTGCATCCCCCAAAATCTGTATCTGAAAATGCATGAAGGGTAAAAGTGGAGTCTTTGGGGTACCAAAGTCCTAGAGAGGGAGTGTACTTAAGGTATCTAAAGATCCTTTTAGTTGCTAATAAGTGTAATTCCCTAGGAGATGATTGAAATCTAGCACAAAGGCATACACTAAACAAAATATCTGGTTTACTTGCAGTTAAATAGAGCAATGAGCCAATCATAGACCTATAGAGTTTAGTGTCTATACACTTACCACTTTCATCTTTATCAAGCTTGATGTTAGTGCTCATTGGAGTTGCTTGAGGTTTGCAATTGTCCATTCCAAATCGCTTAAGCAAATCCTTAGTGTATTTTGCTTGATTGATGAAGGTTCCATCCTTTGTTTGCTTCACTTGAAGTCCCAAGAAGAAAGTGAGCTCTCCCATCATGCTCATTTCAAATTCTCCTTACATGATCTTAGCAAACTCTTGACATAAAGACTCATTAGTTGATCCAAAAATAATATCATCTACATACACTTGTACAACTAGTAAATCCTTATTTTTATTTTTGATGAATAAAGTGGTATCCACTTTTCCTCTTGAAAATCCCTTTTCTATTAAAAATTTTGACAACCTTTCATACCAAGTTCTAGGAGCTTGTTTCAAGCCATAGAGTGCCTTAGATAATTTGAAAACATGTTTAGGAAATTCATGATTTTCAAAGCCGGGAGGTTGTTCAACATAGACTTCTTCATTAATGAAAACATTTAAGAATGCACTCTTTACATCCATTTGATATAATTTGAAGTTTTTATAGCATGCAAAGGCAAGTAACATTCTTATTGCCTCTAGTCTAGCTACCGGTGCATAGGTTTCATCATAGTCTATACCTTCCTCTTGTCTATAGCCTTGTGCAACTAACCTAGCCTTATTCCTTATGATCACACTATTTTCATCAATCTTGTTCTTGAATATCCATTTAGTTCTAATTATAGAGTGATCACTAGGCCTAGGAACTAGTTTCCATACTTTGCTTCTCTCAAATTGATTTAATTCTTCTTGCATTGCTAGGAACCAATTATTGTCATCTAAGGCTTCATTGACATTCCTAAGCTCTATTTGAGATACAAAGGCTATATATTGACACATATTCCTTAGAGATGATCTAGTTCTAACTCCAAGAGTTGGATCTCCTACTATTTCACAATCTTTTACATATCCTAACAAACTTGGTGCTCTAGACTCTCTCTCTAATATCTCTATTTCTTCTTCATCTTCTTTATTCAAGTCAAGTTTTTTTAATAAATCATCTTCTAAGTTTGGAATTTCCTCCAAGTTTTCATCAAATATTCCAACATCCTCATCATTGATTGAATCTTTAGATACATCATTTGACTCATCAAATATAACATGAATAGATTCTTCAACCATCAATGTTCTTTTGTTATATACTCTATAGCCTTTGAATTCAATGAGTACCCTAGAAACATTCCCTCATCACTTTTGGCATCAAATTTTCCTAAATTATCTTTTCCATTATTTAAGACAAAACATTTGCAGCCAAAAGGATGGAAGTAACTAATGTTAGGCTTCTTACCCTTGTAGAGCTCATAAGGAGTTTTCTTTAGCATGGGTCTAATCATAGCTCTATTAATTATATAGCAGGATGTGTTTATAGCTTCAGCCCAAAAATACATTGGTAAATTATTCTCACACAACATGGTTCTAGCCATTTCTTCCAATGTTCTATTTCTTCTCTCAACTACACCATTTTGTTGTGGTGTCCTAGGGGCTGAAAAATTATGGCTAATTCATTGATCATTGCAATACTCATCAAATCCTATATTTCAAATTCCTTGCCATGATCACTTCTAATACTAGTTATTGTATACCCTTTTTCATTTTGAGTCACTTTTGTGTAGGCTATGAATTTTTCTAAGGCTTCATTTTTTTACTCTAAAAAAGAACACCCAAGTGAACCTAGTGTAATCATCAACTATTACAAATCCATAGTGTTTCCCACCAAGGCTTGTTGTTCTAGTTGGTCCAAATAAATCTAGATGAAATAATTGAAGAGGCCTAGAGGTGGATACACTATTCTTAGGCTTAAATGTTGTCCTTTTATGTTTTCCTTTAACACATGCTTCACATATTTTTTCATAATCAAAGGACATCTTAGGCAATCCTATAACTAGATCCTTTCTAGCTAACTTAGATAGCACATGCATGCTAGCATGACCTAGTCTTCTATGCCATAACCAAGATTCCTTTTTATTGTCTACCATTAGGCATAAAATTTCATTTTTGAGTTCATTAAGATAGACAATATATATATTACCTTGCCTATGACCTAGAAAAAGAACTTTGTTTGACTTAGGATCTACAACATGACATTTCATACAATCAAATATTACTTTGTAACCTTTGTCACAAAGTTGACTTATGCTTAGCAAGTTATGCTTTAGACCCCTAACAAGCAATACTTTTTCTAAAGAGAAATAGTCATTACCTATTGAGCCACTTCCTTCAACTTGGCCTTTGGAGTTGTCCCCAAACGTGACTTCTCCACCAACCTTCGATTTAAATGAGTTGAAGTGACTCCTCTCACCGGTCATGTGCCTTGAGCAACCACTGTCCAAGTACCAAGCTTCCTTAGCTTTGTGGCTATGCTCAATCACCTTTTCATCCTCAATAGCCATGAAGCAGAAATTGGCATTCTCCTCATTTGAATCATCATCGGAGCAGTCACTGTCGCTCCATGTTGCCACCATTGCCTTCTTTTTGTGGAACCTATCATTGGACCTTTTAAGAAGAGGGCGGTTAAACTTAATATGTCCTGGTTTTTTACATTCATAGCACACAATTGAATCTTTTCTACCTACTTCTTCTTGATCTCTCTTATTATTTCTCCTATTACTACCACTAGCTCTCATTTTCATGAACTTGTTAAATCTTTTGGCAAACATTGCCATCTCAAGGTCCTCTTCACTATCACTCTCATTCTTAATCTCCTCTTGAGCAGTGGATTTTAGAGCAACTCCCACCTTCTTGGGTGGCTCTTCGTTTCTTCTTAATTTCATCTCACAAGTGAGTAGTGATCCTATTAATTCATCTAAAGACAATGTGTGAGGATCCTTAGATTCCTCAATTGCAGTCACTTTAGCTTCCCATGATTTAGGTAAGCTATTTAATATTTTCTTGACCATTTCAATATTGGAGTATATCTTTCCTAAGGACTTTAATCCATTAATTATGTCCGTGAATCTAGTGAACATATCACTAATTGATTCTCCTTCCTTTATCCTAAAAAGCTCATAATCATGTGTGAGCATTCCTACCTTAGTCTCCTTCACTTGGGTTGTACCCTCATGAGTTATTGCCAATTTATCCCAAATTTGTTTGGCATTGTCACACCCGGAGACTCTATTGTATTCATTTAGACCTAAGGCACAAAATAATGTGTGCATAGCCTTAGCATTTAGCTGAGCACACTTAATATCATTTGAATCTCATTCATCTTCTTCTTTAGGGATATCTCTTTCCTCTATTCTCTTTGTAGGGATTTGAGGTCCTTTAATTATTATCCTCCATACCTCATAATCATTTGCTTGAATGAATAACATCATTCTAGTCTTCCAATAAGCATAATGTTCTCCATTGAACATAGGAGGTCTAACCGTAGAATGCCCCTCTCCTACCAAACTATTTGCTACATTGTTGTGAGTCATTAGATCATTTCTAACTCTTAGGAAGTTGTTCTTATGTGATTAAAGAGTCCTAGCTCTGTGTTGAGTTAATGTATTTTGAAATGACAAAACAAGTTAATTCTATAATATTAAAGTGATATAGAAACATGTTTAGAGGCTATTAGTACCAGAACTTAGCGTTCTGTTGATGAGAGATCGATCTGGCTGATGAGAGATCGATCTCCTGGGTTTTTACTTGATGAGAGATCGATCTCATGATGGAAGAGATCGATCTGGCAAGCCTTAAACCTTTACAAAGGGATTTAGGAAGAATGAGATCGATCTGCAAGGGTTAAGAGATCGATCTGGCCAAAGGTAGAGTTGAGAGATCGATCTGGTCTAGGAAGAGATCGATCTCCCTTAAGAGCATTAGACTGTAGATCGATCTGAGAGATCGATCCACACTCAAAGAGAGAACTTATGAGATCGATCTGGTAAGGAAGAGATCGATCTCCTCTAAGTCAGAGAGCTAAGGAGATCGATCTGGTGTGTTAAGAGATCGATCTCCTCCCTACGAGATTGCATGGCAGATCGATCTATAGATCGATCCTGCCTCAAACAGAGAGACTAGGAGATCGATCTGCCTATTTGACAGATCGATCTGCCTCATTATTTTCAAACTAACAGATCGATCTGCTAACCTATGAGATCGATCTCCTTGTGTATTTGTGTTTCAATCTTGCAGGACTTATAACTAAGAGATCGATCTGGCCAAGAAAGCAGATCGATCTGCCACTCTACTGGAGGTTTCCAACTGCTATTTTCTGCAAATCTCAACGGGTAAAACAGCATTAAATGCTCCAACTACCCAACCTTCAGTATATAACCAAGCATTGAAGACAAAGAGAAGATAGAGACCATTACTGCACATTCCCAACATTCTTAAGCTTTAATTCTTGTATTCCTTGTGTCTCTATTGCTCATTAATTGAAATTTATTGTATAAGCTTAAGTGCAACAAGCTTTGTTAGTCCTACCCACTGTAAAGCCTTATTCTGTATTCATCCACACCTTAAAAGAAAAGAGGATTGTTCCTCAGTGAGAGACATTGTAAAAGGGTGAATACATTTTCTGTATTGCTAAGGGTAGAGAGGTTATTCCTTAACCTGTAAAAGGAACTTTGTAAGCTCTATTGAAAGAGAGAAAGAAAGCACTTGACAAGAAGGTCAAGGAGAGAGGACGTAGACAAAAGTTTGGCCGAACCTCTATAAACAATTGTGTTTGTTTCTCTCTTCCCTACTCTGCTTTAAATTGTTCAATTTCATTATTGCAGTATATTGTTTTTGATTAAAATAGGATTCAATTAAAATTTGCTATAATTGTTAGAAAACCGATTCACCCCCCTGTCGGTAGAGCCAACAATTGGTATCAGAGCTAGGACTCTTTAATCACATAGGAACAACTTCTTAAGAGTTAGAAACGATCAAATGGCTCATAACAATGTAGCAACTAGTTTGGTAGGAGAGGGGCACTCTACGGTTAGACCTTCCATGTTCAATGGAGAATACTATGCATATTGGAGGACTAGGATGATGTTATTCATTCAAGCAAATGATTATGAAGTATGGAGAATCATAGTTAAGGGACCTCAAATCCCTACAAAGAGAATAGAGGGAAGAGATATCCCCAAAGAAGAAGATGAATGGGATTCAAATGACATTAAATGTGCTCAGCTAAATGCTAAAGCCATGCACACATTATTTTGTGCCTTAGGTCCAAATGAATATAATATAGTCTCCGGATGTGATAATGCCAAACAGATTTGGGACAAATTGGCAATAACTCATGAGGGTACAACCCAAGTGAAGGAGACTAAGGTAGGAATGCTCACACATGACTATGGGCTTTTTAGGATGAAGGAAGGAGAGTCTATTAGTGATATGTTCACTAGATTTACAGATGTAATTAATGGACTAAAGTCCTTAGGAAAAATATACTCTAATATTGAAATGGTCAAGAAGATCTTAAATAGCCTACCTAAATCATGGGAAGCTAAAGTGACGGCAATTGAGGAATCCAAGGATCCTCACACATTGTCTTTAGATGAATTGATAGGATCTTTGCTAACTTATGAGATGAAATTTAAAAGAAATGAAGAGCCACCCAAGAAAGTGGGAGTTGCTCTAAAATCCACTGCTCAAGAGGAGATTAAGAATGAAAATGGCAGTGAAGAGGATCTTGAGATGGCAATGTTTGCCAAAAGATTTAACAAGTTCATGAGAATGAGAGCTAGTAGTAGTAATAGGAGAAACAATAGGAGAGAACAAGAGGAAGTACGTAGAAAAGATTCAATTGTGTGTTATGAATGTAAGAAACCTGGACACATAAAATTTAACTGCCCTCTTCTTAAAAGATCCAATGATAGGTTCCACAAAAAGAAGGCAATGGTAGCAACATGGAGCGACAGTGACTGCTCCGATGATGAATCAAATGAGGACATTGCCAACTTATGCTTCATGGCTATTGATGATGATGAAAAGGTAACTTCAAATCTCAATGAATACTCTTTTGATGAATTGCAAGATGCCTTTGATGATCTAGCATTAGAGTATGAATGTATGAGCATGAAGTATAAAAAGTTAATATTTAAATTGAGAAAAGAAAATGAGATAATGTTAAAAGATAAATTAGAATGTGAAAAGAAACTAGAAACTTCAAATCTAGAAATTAGTGACCTTAAGGAGAAAAATAGCAATCTACATAACTCCTTTAATAGATTTCACATGGGGCAACAAAAGCTAGATAGCATGCTAGAAACCCAAAGGGCATTCTTTGACAAAAATGGCTTAGGGTATAATGCAAAGAATAGAGAAACTCATCTCAAAAGCTTTATTGCTAGGAAGAGCATGAATAAATTTTTAACCACTTGTTCATATTGTAATAAAAAGGGACATGAGTCACATTATTGCAATATAAAGATGAGGAACTTTAAAGGAAAATTAGTGAAAAGGATATGGATTCCAAAAGAAGTAATTCACTCAAAGGATGTTAATGCATTAGCAAAATGGATCCCAAAGGGATCAAAAATTGCATTTACTAACCTCCAAGGACCCAAGAAAATTTGGGTACCTAAGACTTGAGTTTGATTTCTTATAGGTGATTGAACATAGCCACAAAGCTAAAACAAAAGAAGCATGGTACCTAGATAGTGGATGCTCAAGGCACATGACGGGTGATAGAAGCCATTTCAATTCTTTCAAATCAAAAGTTGGTGGAGAAGTCACTTTTGGGGACAACTCCAAAGGCCAAGTTGAAGGAAGTGGCTCAATAGGTAATGATCTTTTTTCTTTAGAAAAAGTTTTACTTGTTAGGGGTTTAAAGCATAACTTGCTAAGCATTAGTCAACTTTGTGACAAAGGTTACAAAGTAATTTTTGATTGCATGAAATGTAATGTTATAGATCCTAAGTCAAATAAAGTTATCTTTCTATGTCATAGGCAAGGCAACATATATATTGTCTATCTTAATGAAATCAAAAATGAAAACATATGCCTAATGGTAGACAATAAAAAGGAATCTTGGTTATGGCATAGAAGACTAGGTCATGCTAGCATGCATGTGCTATCTAAATTAGCTAGAAAGGATCTAGTCATAGGCTTACCCAAACTACCCTTTAATCATGAAGAAATATGTGAAGCTTGTGTTAAAGGAAAACACAAGAGGACAACTTTTAAGCCTAAGAATAGTGTATCCACTACTAGGCCTCTTCAATTATTGCACTTAGACTTATTTGGACCAACTAGAACCACTAGTCTAGGTGGGAAACACTATGGTTTTGTAATAGTTGATGATTACACTAGGTACACTTGGGTGTTCTTTTTTAGAGTAAAAAATGAAGCCTTAGAGAAATTTATAGCCTACTCAAAGGTGACTCAAAATGAAAAGGGATATACAATAACAAGTATTAGAAGTGATCATGGCAAAGAATTTGAAAATATAGGATTTGATGAGTATTGCAATGATCAAGGAATTAGTCATAACTTTTCAGCCCCTAGGACACCACAACAAAATGGTGTAGTAGAAAGAAGAAATAGAACTTTGGAAGAGATGGCTAGGACCATGTTATGTGAGAATAACCTACCAAAGTATTTTTGGGCTGAAGCTATAAACACATCATGTTATATAATTAATAGAGCTATGATTAGACCTATGCTAAAGAAAACTCCTTATGAGCTCTACAAAGGAAAGAAGCCTAACATTAGTTACTTCCATCCTTTTGGCTGCAAATGTTTTGTTCTAAATAATGGAAAAGATAATTTAGGAAAATTTGATGCCAAGAGTGATGAGGGAATATTTCTAGGATATTCATTGAATTCAAAGGCTTTTAGAATATACAACAAAAGAACATTAATGGTTGAAGAGTCTATTCATGTTATATTTGATGAGTCAAATAATATATCTAAAGATTCAACCAATGAAGAGAATGTTGGTATATTTGATGAAAACTTAGAAGATGACTTTCTAGAAAAGATTGACTTGAATAAAGAAGATGAAGAAGAAATAGAAGTTTTAGAAAGAGAACCTAGAGCACCAAGAGAGTTAGGATATGTAAAAGATTGTGAAATAGTAGGAGATCCAACTCTTGGAGTTAGAACTAGATCATCCTTAAGGAATATGTGCCAATATATAGCTTTTGTATCTCAAATAGAGCCTAGGAATGTCAATGAAGCCTTAGAAGACAATAATTGGTTCCTAGCAATGCAAGAAGAATTAAATCAATTTGAGAGAAGCAAAGTATGGAAACTAGTTCCAAGGCCTAGTGATCACTCAATAATTGGAACTAAATGGATATTCAAGAACAAGATGGATGAAAATAGTGTGATCATAAGGAATAAGGCTAGGCTAGTTGCTCAAGGTTATAGACAAGAGGAAGGCATAGACTATGATGAAACATATGCACCGGTAACTAGATTAGAGGCAATAAGAATGTTACTTGCCTTTGCATGTTATAAAAACTTCAAGCTATATCAAATGGATGTAAAGAGTGCATTCTTAAATGGTTTCATTAATGAAGAAGTCTATGTTGAGCAACCTTCCGGATTTGAAAATCATGAATTTCCTAAACATGTTTTCAAATTATCTAAGGCACTCTATGGCTTGAAACAAGCTCCTAGAGCTTGGTATGAAAGATTATCAAAGTTCTTAATAGAAAAAGGGTTTTCAAGAGGAAAAGTGGATACCACTTTGTTCATCAAAAATAAAAATAAGGATTTACTAGTTATACAAGTCTATGTAGATGATATTATTTTTGGTTCAACTAATGAGTCTTTATGTCAAGAGTTTGCTAAGATCATGCAAGGAGAATTCGAAATGAGCATGATGGGAGAACTCACATTCTTCTTGGGACTTCAAGTGAAGCAAACTAAAGATGGAACCTTCATCAATCAAGCAAAGTATACTAAGGAATTGCTCAAGCGATTTGGAATGGACAATTGCAAACCTCAAGCAACTCCAATGGGCACCAACATCAAGCTTGATAAAGATGAAAGTGGTAAGTGTGTAGACACTAAACTCTATAGGTCCATGATTGGTTCATTGCTTTATTTAACTGCTAGTAGACCAGATATCTTGTTTAGTGTATGCCTTTGTGCCAGATTTCAATCTTCTCCTAGGGAATCACATCTATTAGCAACTAAGAGGATCTTTAGATACCTCAAAGACACTCCCTCACTAGGACTTTGGTATCCCAAGGACTCCACTTTTGCCCTTCATGCATTTTCAGATGCTGATTTTGGAGGATGCAAAATATATAGGAAAAGTACTTCAGGTACTTGCCAATTCTTAGGAAATAGGTTAATTTCTTGGTTCTCTAAGAAACTAAACAGTGTGGCTCAGTCCACAACTGAAGCTGAATATATAGCAGCTGGTAGTTGTAGTGCTCAAGTGTTGTGGATCAAACAACAAATGAGAGATTATGGTATTGACATGAAGCAAGTCTCAATTAAATGTGATAATACCAGTGCCATTAATCTGTCTAAGAACCCTATTCAACACTCCAGAACCAAGCACATAGAAATTAGACATCATTTCCTTAGAGACCATGTACAAAAAGGGGATATAATCTTAGAGTACATTGATACTTTACATCAAATAGCTGATATATTCACCAAACCCCTTGATAGAGATAGATTCTGTATCCTTAGAGGTGAATTAGGACTCATGAATATGCCTTAGGACTTTCATGTTTTAAAAATCTTGGTTTCAAATTGATTTTAAAAGAGTTTTTGCAAAGATTTTTTGGCAAAGAGGATGAGAGATCGATCTCCTTGTGATATAGATCGATCTCTATACTTCCAACAAGCCTAAATCATCAAGGTTAAGATAAGCAGATCGATCTTCTAACCATAAGATCGATCTCCTTACGTCTCGGTTAAGAGGCAGATCGATCTGTCTCCACGACAGATCGATCTCTTTAAGCTTCCGCACTCTGAAGATCGATCCATGCATCTGGCAGATCGATCTCTCTAAGCCTCGGTTAAAACCCAGATCGATCTGTGCCTGTACCAGATCGATCTCCTTAAGCCTCTGTTTGCGAACAGATCGATCTGTCCATACGACAGATCGATCTCTCTTGGCTTCTGAACGTGACAGATCGATCTGTCGCCTCGACAGATCGATCTCCTGTGCCCTGGAGTATAAATACCCGCGAAAAATTCCCAAATTTCACAAACCCAATTTTCAAATTCCCAAATTTCCCTCGCATCTTTTCCTTCGATTCCTCCTCAGATCGATCTCCGTACGGTCTTCCTTGCGTCTCGGTGTCAATTTCGGGTATTTCAACCAACATTTCCTACGTTTTTTCTCAAACATTTTCTTAAATTTGTGTTTATTTGAATTCTAGGGCAAACCTAGGTACTGTTCCATTGCTTTTCTCATTTTTGAATCTGTTTAGCACAAATCTAGAGTCTAGAATCATGCCTAGGCTTAAGAAAGTCGAAAACAAACCTCCTAGAACCACAGTCGAGGCAGGTTCCTCATCACAACCCATTCCTCCACCTCCTATCGCTTCCTTCAATCGGTGTTTTAAAACACCAGCGAAAAGAAAGCGATATGAGGAATATTTCTCAACCATGCCAATCAAGCATTGGCGTACTATCGATTTTTCCTTCCTCAATCGCATAGATTTTCCCTACATATCCAAATTTGAGGAATTCGGTTGGATGAACTTTTTGAAAATCAACACCCCCGTCCCTCCAAATCTTGTTCGTGCATTCTTTTTCAATGCCGAACTCGTTTTTGACCCAGACGACACTTGTAAAATTGTCGGTTTTAAAACTTATGTCATGGGTAAAACCATACCTGTTGATCCAGACATCCTCGCTCAAGCCTTGCACATGAAAAATGAAGGCTTAACCAATGAAGACGAGGAAGTCCCCTTTGAGTTTGATCTCCCTGGGGACAAGGCGAGTAACCTACCAATGCACCTTCGGTTACTCCACCTCATAATCTCTTGGAACCTCCGTCCTTTCGATACACGTCACTCAACCGTTAGGCGCTTAGACCGTTTTTGGCTCCATCACCTTCACACCACAAACCAAAAACCAAATCTTGCTCACTTTATATACGAAGATTGGCTGAAGATTGTGCGTGGGCAAGCTACCACGATAGTTTTTCCACAACCGGTAGCTTATCTTCTCCACCGCCTTGGTATCGACTGCAGCGGCGAAACTGGCGAACTACCATCTCCCAAGAGCGTCCTCAATATTGGGTCCCTTCATCATATGGGATACTACAAAGATTTCCGGGGAGATTGACAGAAAAAGAGGGGACAGCAGCCCGCTGACGCCATGGAGGAGGACCCCATCGATGAACCAGAGCACCCACCTGCAGCACCAGCTCCAGAACCGTCGTCATCAACGGCTCCGCCAACTGCACCAACATCGTCTCCTGCTGGCTTGGAGATGCTCATGAAGATGATGAGTGATCTCAGTCAGAAGATGGATGAAGTATTTGCGAATCTTAACCAAATAGTGGATAAGATTCAAGAAGTTCAAGAGGCAATGTTCGATGAACTCCAAATCACGCGCACGCACGTTGAGAATCTCTCGGATCGTGTTCCTCCCTCACCTTAGGCTTTAGGTGTATGTTTTAGATTAGTTATATCATGTTCATTACTTGATGTTACTTGTACTGAATTTGCTTGAATGAAATGTGATTTGACTGGTTATTGTGTGAGTTAATGAAAATGTTGATTTTGAAATGCCATGAGTCTTCTATTTTTTGTGATTGATATGACAAAAAGGGGGAGAAGAAACATGTGTTGTGATTGTGTTAAATGAATGATTTAATTGAGGGGGAGTTAAGATTTAATTAAGGGGGAGTTAAGATTTAATTGAGGGGGAGTTAAAATTTAACTAAGGAGGAGTTAAGTCATTAACAAAGTCAAAAGCTCACAAAGAGGGAGAGTTTTGCAAATTCACTAAACATGTTTATTTGATGAGTTTTGTCATATCAAAAAGGGGGAGATTGTTGAGTTAATGTATTTTGAAATGACAAAACAAGTTAATTCTATAATATTAAAGTGATATAGAAACATGTTTAGAGGCTATTAGTACCAGAACTTAGCGTTCTGTTGATGAGAGATCGATCTAGCTGATGAGAGATCGATCTCCTGGGTTTTTACTTGATGAGAGATCGATCTCATGATGGAAGAGATCGACCTGGCAAGCCTTAAACCTTTACAAAGGGATTTAGGAAGAATGAGATCGATCTGCAAGGGTTAAGAGATCGATCTGGCCAAAGGTAGAGTTGAGAGATCGATCTGGTCTAGGAAGAGATCGATCTCCCTTAAGAGCATTAGACTGTAGATCGATCTGAGAGATCGATCCACACTCAAACAGAGAACTTATGAGATCGATCTGGTAAGGAAGAGATCGATCTCCTCTAAGTCAGAGAGCTAAGAAGATCGATCTCCTCCCTACGAGATTGCATGGCAGATCGATCTATAGATCGATCCTGCCTCAAACAGAGCGACTAGGAGATCGATCTGCCTATTCGACATATCGATCTGCCTCATTATTTTCAAACTAACAGATCGATCTGCTAACCTATGAGATCAATCTCCTTGTGTATTTGTGCTTCAATCTTGCAGGACTTATAACTAAGAGATCGATCTGGCCAAGAAAGCAGATCGATCTGCCACTCTACTGGAGGTTCCCAACGGCTATTTTCTGCAAATCTCAACGGGTAAAACAGTATTAAATGCTCCAACTACCCAACCTTCAGTATATAACCAAGCATTGAAGACAAAGAGAAGATAGAGACCATTACTGCACATTCCCAACATTCTTAAGCTTTAATTCTTGTATTCCTTGTGTCTCTATTGCTCATTAATTGAAATTTATTGTACAAGCTTAAGTGCAACAAGCTTTGTTAGTCCTACCCACTGTAAAGCCTTATTCTGTATTCATCCACACCTTAAAAGAAAAGAGGATTGTTCCTCAGTGAGAGACATTGTAAAAGGGTGAATACATTTTCTGTATTGCTAAAGGTAGAGAGGTTATTCCTTAACCTGTAAAAGGAACTTTGTAAGCTCTATTGAAAGAGAGAAAGAAAGCACTTGACAAGAAGGTCAAGGAGAGAGGACGTAGGCAAGAGTTTGGCCGAACCTCTATAAACGATTGTGTTTGTTTCTCTCTTCCCTACTCTGCTTTAAATTGTTCAATTTCATTATTGCATTATATTATTTTTGATTAAAATAGGATTCAATTAAAATTTGCTATAATTGTTAGAAAACCGATTCACCCCCCCTCTCGGTAGAGCCAACACTCTGATACCAATTGTTGGCTCTACCGAGAGGGGGGTGAATCGATTTTTTAATGTTAATGGTAAATTTTAAATTAATCCTAATTAAATCAGCAAATGATAAATGAACAATACAATTAAATGAAATAAATTAATGCAAGATAGGGAAGAGAGAAACAAACACAATCGTTTATAGAGGTTCGGCCAATCTCTTGCCTACGTCCTCTCTCCTTGACCTTCTTGTCAAATGCTTTCTTTCTCTCCTTCAACAGAAGTTACAATGTCCCTTTTTCAGGTTAAGGAATAACCTCTCTACCCTTTGTAATACAAAGAAGTATTCACCCTTTTACAATGTTTATCTCACTGAGAAACAATCATCTTCTCTCTTAAGACAAAGATGAATACAAAATCAAGCTTTTAATGTGGGTAGGACAATTACAGCTTTTTGCACTTAAGCTTATACAACAAACTCAATAAATGAAGAATGAAGACACAAGGAATGAAGGAATTAAGCTCTTGAGAATGTAAGAAAATATGGAGCAACAATGTCTCTCTTTCATTGTCTTCAATGCTTGGTTAAATACTGAAGGATTGGTGGTTGGAGCATTAAATGCTATTTTTCCCGTTGAGATTTTTGCAGAACTAGCCGTTGGGTACCTCCAGTAGAATGCCAGATCGATCTGCCATCTTAACCAGATCGATCTCTTAGTTATAAATCCTGCAAGATCAAGGCAAAATAACACAAGGAGATCGATCTCATATATGAGCAGATCGATCTCTCAATTTGAAAATGTTAGGGGAGATCGATATGTCGAATAGGCAGATCGATCTTCCAATCTCTCTGTTTGAGGCAAGATCGATCTACAGATTGATTTGCCATGCATTCTTGTAGTGGGGAGATCGATCTCTCATTAACCCAGATCGATCTCCTTAGCTCTCTGACTTTGATGAGATCGATCTCTTCCTATGCCAGATCGATCTCATGAGCTCTCTGTTTGAGTGTAGATCGATCTTACAGATCGATCTACTGTCTTTACTTTAGGGGAGATCGATCTCTTCCTAGATCAGATCGATCTCCTCAACTCCAGTATTAGGCAGATCGATCTCATAACCCTTATAGATCGATCTCAATTTTCCTTAATACCATTGTACTCATTCAAGGCTTAGCAGATCGATCTCATGTCTTCATGAGATCGATCTCTCATCCAAGAAAACCCAGGAGATCGATCTCTCATAACCCAGATCGATCTCTCATCTTCAGAACCTTAAGTTCTGGTGCTGATAACCTCTAAACATGTTTTTATATCATCTTTATATTATTGAATTTACTTGTTTTGTCATTTCAAAATACATTAACTCAACAGTCTAATCATAGCTCTATTAATGATATAGCAAGATGTGTTTATAGCCTCAGCCCAAAAAAACTTTGGTAAATTATTCTCACACAACATGGTTCTAGCCATTTCTTCCAAGGTTCTATTTCTTCTCTCAACTACTCCATTTTGTTGTGGTGTCCTAGGGGCTAAAAAATTATGGCTAATTCCTTGATCATTGCAATACTCATCAAATCCTATGTTTTCGAATTCCTTGCCATGATCACTTCTAATACTAGTTATTGTATACCCTTTTTCATTTTGATTGATTTTTGTATAGGCTATGAATTTTTCTAAGACTTCATTTTTTACTCTTAAAAAGAACACCCAAGTGAATCTAATGTAATCATCAACTATTACAAATCCATAGTGTTTCCCACCTAGGCTTGTTGTTCTAGTTGGTCCAAATAAGTCTAAGTGAAGCAATTGAAGAGGCCTAGTGGTGGATACAATATTCTTAGGCTTAAATGTTATCCTTTTATATTTTCCTTTAATACAAGCTTCACATATTTCTTCATAATCAAAGGATAGCTTGGGTAGTCCTATGACTAGGTCCTTTCTAGCTAACTTAGATAGCACATGCATGCTAGCATGACCTAGTCTTCTATGCCATAACCAAGATTCCTTTTTATTATCTACCATTAGGCATATATTTTCATTTTTGAGTTCATTAAGGTAGACAATATATATATTACCTTGCCTATGACCTAGAAAAAGAACTTTGTTTGACTTAGGATCTACAACATGACATTTCATGCAATCAAAAATTACTTTGTTACCTTTGTCACAAAGTTGACTTATGCTTAGCAAGTTATGCTTTAGACCCCTAACAAGTAATACTTTTTCTAAAGAGAAATAGTCATTACCTATTGAGCCACTCCCTTCAACTTGGCCTTTGAAGTTGTCCCCAAACGTGACTTCTCCACCAACCTTCGATTTAAAAGAGTTGAAGTGGCTCCTCTCACCCGTCATGTGCCTTGAGCAACCACTGTCCAAGTACCAAGCTTCCTTAGCTTTGTGGCTATGCTCAATCACCTATAAAGATTCAACTCAAGTTTTAGGTACTCAAATTCTCTTGGGTCCTTTGAGGTTAGTGAAAGCAATTCTTGATCCCTTTGGGATCCATTTTGCTAATGCATTACAATCCTTTGAGTTAATGACTTCTTTTGGAACCCATATTCTTTTTACTATTTTTCCTTTAAGAGTCATCATCTTTATATTGCAATCATGTGATGCATGTCCCTTTCTATTACAATATGAACAATAAGTTGAGAGTTTATTCATGCTTTTTCTAGCAATAAAGCTTTTAAGATGAGTCTCTCTACTTTTTGCATTATATCCTAACCCATTTTTGTCAAAGAATGCCCTTTGGGTCTCTAGCATGCTATCTAACTTTTGTTGACCCATATAGAACCTATTAAAGGAATTATGTAGATTGCTATTTTTCTCTTTAAGGTCACAAATTTCAAGATTTGTAGTTTCTAGTTTCTTTTCACATTCTAATTTGTCCCCTAGTATTAACTCATTTTCTTTTCTCAATTTGGATATTATCTTTTTATATTTCATACTCATGCATTCATATTCTAATGTAAGATCATCAAAGGCATCTTGCAATTCATCGAAAGAATATTCATTGAGGTTTGAAGTTACCTTTTCATCCTCAACAACCATGAAGCACAAGTTGGCATTGTTCTCATTTGAATCAGCATCGGAGCAGTCACTGTCGCTCCATGTTGCCACCATCGCCTTCTTTTTGTGGAACCTATCATTGGACCTTTTAAGAAGAGGGCAGTTAAACTTAATGTGTCTTGGTTTTTTACATTCATAGCACACAATTGAATCTTTTCTACCTACTTCTTCTTGATCTCTCTTATTGTTTCTCCTATTACTACCACTAGCTCTCATTCTCATGAACTTGTTAAATCTTTTGGCAAACATTGTCATCTCAAGGTCCTCTTCACTACCACTCTCATTCTTAATCTCCTCTTGAGCAGTGGATTTTAGAGCAACTCTCACTTTCTTGGGTGGCTCTTCGTTTCTTCTTAATTTCATCCCATAAGTGAGTAGTGATCCTATTAATTCATCTAAAGACAATGTGTGAGGATCCTTAGATTCCTCAATTGCAGTCACTTTTGCTTCCCATCATTTAGGTAAGCTATTCAATATTTTTTTGACCATTTCTATATTCGAATAAATTTTTTCTAAGGATTTTAATCCATTAATTACATCAGTGAATCTAGTGAACATATCACTAATTGATTCCCATTCCTTCATCCTAAATAGCTCATAATCATGTGTGAGCATTCCTACCTTAGTCTCCTTCACTTGGGTTGTACCCTCATGAGTTATTGCCAATTTGTCCCAAATTTGTTTGGCATTGTCACAACCGGAGACTCTATTGTATTCATTTAGACCTAAGGCATAAAATAATGTGTGCATAGCCTTAGCATTTAGCTGAGCACATTTAATATCATTTGAATCCCATTCATCTTCCTCTTTAGGGATATCTCTTCCCTCTATTCTCTTTGTAGGGATTTGAGGTCCTTTAATTATTATCCTCCACACCTCATAATCATTTGCTTGAATGAATAACATCATCCTAGTCTTCCGATAAGTATAATGTTCCCCATTGAACATAGGAGATCTGACTTTGAGGAGATCGATCTCTTCCTATACCAGATCGATCTCATGAGCTCTCTGTTTGAATGCAGATCGATCTTACAGATTGATCTATTGTCTTTACTTTAGGGGAGATCGATCTCTTCCTAGATCAGGTCGATCTCCTCAACTCTAGTATTAGGCAGATCGATCTCATAACCCTTATAGATCGATCTCAATCCTCCTTAATGCCTTTGTACAGGTTTAAGGCTTAGCAGATCGATCTCACATCTACATGAGATCGATCTCTCATCATAGAAAACCCAGGAGATCGATCTCTCATAACCCAGATTGATCTCTCATCAATAGAAATCCTAGGAGATCGATCTCTCATAACCCAGATCGATCTCTCATCTATAGAAACTCAGATTCTGGTACTGATAACTTCTAAACATGGTTTTATATCATCTTTATATTATTGAATTTACTTGTTTTGTCATTTCAAAATATATTATCACAACACACATCACATTAGAAGGAATATTGTACTTCTCGCAGATCACTTTCTTCCATAGGGCATTGTCTTCCACTCAAACCTTCATGGCCACTTTAGAAGAAAAGCTTGATTGTAGACTTTAAGGTTAACGAACCCCCAGCCACCGTTTCTCTTACTTTTACATATGGTATTCCAAAGAACTAATTTCATCTCTTTTTTGGAATCCAAGTCCTCCCATAGAAATTATCGTTGGATTTTCTCAATTTCATTTAATACCCCATTTGGCACCTTAAACAACGACATAAAGAAGACATGAAGACTAAAGAGGGAGGATTTGATAAGAGCCAATCCGCCTGCGATAGAGAGGACCTTTGTTTTCCAGGGGCCAACTCTGTTCCTAAACTTATCAATAACAGGTTGCCAAGGAGAAATGACACCCATGCTGGCACCCAAAGGAAGACCCAAATAAGTGCACGAGAAATTCCCAACCTTGTAGTTAAAACTTTTGGCCCAATGAGAGATCAGGCTAGGATCAACTTTAACTCCAAAGATAGTAGTTTTTGAGAAGTTCACCTTTAGCTCAGAAGAGAGTTGAAAAATTCTCAAGATTCTTTAATGTTTTGTAAATAATCAACCTTAGGTTGACAAAAGATAATGGTGTCATCAGCAAACTGAAGGTGAGTAATGGATAGATTTCTATCGCCTATGGCAATACCTGAGATCAAATCAAGGCTCATTGCTTTGTTGAGAAACACGCTTAAGCTTTCTTCCACGATGATAAAGAGGAGAGGAGAGAAGAGAGAGGGTTCCCTTGCCTTAGGCCTCTAGCCAACTGAATCGGCCTTGTGGGAGAACCATTGATCAAGATCGAGACTGCAACAGAAGAAATACAGCTCTCAATCCACTGTAACCATTTGTTCCCAAATCCCATAAGCCTCATAGTATTTAACAAAAAATTCCAGTTGACACTTTCAAAAGCTTTTTCAAAGTCTAATTTAATAGTCAGTCCACCATCTCCCAATTTTCTCATGCAATCAACCATCTCATTTGCAATCAGGCTAGTATCTAAAATTTGCCTTCCTTCCACAAAGGCATATTCAGAGAAATTAATAAGATCCCCCAACACTTTTCTTAATCTACCTGTAAGAACTTTAACTAGAATTTTATAGAGGGAACTAATGAGAGATATTGGTCAAAAATCATTTAAAGATTCAACACACTTTGACTTAGCGACAAGAGCAATGAAAGAAGTATTGACTTCCCTGGGAATAAAACCAGACTTGTGGAATTCTTGGAAGAAATCGAGCAAATCACTTTTCAACAGCTCTCATTTCCTTTTGAAAAAACAGAGATTAAAATAATCCGGACCAGTGGCTTTCTCCCCATCACAATTATCAATCACCTCCTTGATCTCTTCCAAAGAGAAAGGGATCTCTGGAGAATTTCTTTGATTATCATCAATCTTATTGAAATCCAAGAGGTCGAAGTTGAACGACGGTGGATGAACTGTCCCGAAATGAGCTTTAAAGTAGGCTTCCACAACTGATTTGATCTCCTTTAGGGTGTGGAGCTGCTTACATCCGAAGGATAAATGACCCAAAAAGTTGTTCCTCCATCTACTATTGGCGATACAATGAAAGAACTTTGTGTTTTTATCTCCCTCTTTGATCCACTTCATTCTAGCCTTCTGTCTCCATGTCCTTTCTTTAATAAGCTGAAGATGCCAAAGCTCTCTTTTTTTAATACAGAGGTTCTCAAATAAAGTTTCCGAAGGGTTATGCTCAAGTAAAATCCCAATCTCATTCACCTTCTTCTTAAAGTCTTCAATTTCCTTCAAAACATCACCTTTTTAATAACCTTTCCAAGACTGGATATCCTTCTTGAGAAGTTTCAATTTGTGATAGAATTTTGCCCCTACATTTCCAAAGACTTTATAAGAGTTCCAGTTAACATCCACAAGGCAATTAAACTCTTTATCCTCTAGCCCGAGGTTAAAGGGTTTAAATGGTTTCGGCCCCCAATCATAATTATCTAATCCTAGGGAAACACAAATATGGTCAAAAATAAAACCATCCAAACTCCATTGATTAATATTAGCAACATGGTCATTCCAATTAGGAGAGATTAAAAATCTATCAAGGCGACTCATAGCAGTTTTAGAGTGCCAAGTAAACTTCCTACCAGTGAGAGGGAGATCCATCAAACCAGTGGTCTGAATAAAGTCATTGAAGTCTTGCTGATATCGAGGTTATCACTAATTCCCTGTCTTTCTTTCTCATTTAGAACTGCATTGAAATCACCAGCATAGCACCAAAGCTCCGAATCGTTCTTCTTAAGATTAGAAACCTCAATCCAAAAATCACTTCTACCTCTGATCTCATTTGGAGCGTAGATATTGATGAAATTAATCACCGGTGCGAAGTTGTTAAGTTTTCCTTTAATCCAAATATAACGATAGCTAACATAGGAAGAGAAGAGGGTAAACTCCCCTTCATTCCACATCGTGATCAACCCACCTAAATCTTATGAATTTTAATGAAATACTTTAACCATACAACTAAATTTCTATTGGTTAAAAAAAATTGTTCATTGGTTAAAAAAAATTGTTCATAAATACCCTAAAAGATAAATTGATTTCATATTTTAAAAAAAAAAACCATTATATTAACTTTTAAAATAGTAGAACATCATGGTTAGGCCATTAAATATTCAAGGAAATACAATACAAAGGAACGTACAAGCAACATAAGAGCAATACCAAGACACATGAAAGTATAAGCAATATATAATAGGAATGTAATAGCAGCGGACAACAATTTTCTTTACCTTTGTTTATCTTCCGTGTTTCCTTCTTTCTCGTTTCTTCACACGTCCTTCCTTCACGGTAGCAGCTAGGATGGCAAAGCAACGATGCAGAACAGGGTCAGCAGCAGGACAGCGGTGCTGGAAGCTTGAGTATCTTAAGGTTGATGATGCAGCGGCAAGCTTGTCATGCGGTTTTGCAGTAGGCTGAGAAAGCAGGCATGCGGCGCTCAAGACGTCGAAGGTGCAAGGAAACACAGCAAGAGGTTTGGCAGTTTCGGTGATGAAGCGTAGGGCAGTGATGGCGATGAAGGTGATGAGCAGTGACCGATCGCAGGAAGATGGCAGCGATGGGTGCAGCAGCTTGATACAGAAACGGAAACAATGTAGAAGCCTGGCCGCAGAGGTGCAGTTGTACGGAAAAAGATGTCCGATGCAGGAAGTTAATCAAAAAAAAAAAAAAAATTAGTATGTAATTTTATCAATTCCCGAGTAACCAAAAAAATTTTAGGGGATATAAGGGAGTTAATCCAACAACTGATATAAATCTTTAGAAATGCAAAATGGCTTTGACGGTTTTCAATAAGTACCTAATCGCGATATAAAGCTTTAAGGTTCCAGTTATCTCTTGTTTACACCCTTCTAATTCAAGAAATCAAGAATTTTATTCACGGCTCCAAAACAATGGCTTTTGAAATCGGTGAAACTGTAGAGATAGCCAAGAATGAAGAAGGGATCTCAGGCAATTATTATGAAGCTGGAATCTTGAGTATAAGAGAACCAAACAAATACCTAGTTATCTACGACACTCTATCAACCGAGAGCGGAGAATTGATTAAGGAAGTTGTTGACTCTGACGACATCAGGCCCCAGTTCCCACCATCTCTTTACGATAATAACAATTTCCTGGAAACTGACAGGGTTGACGTCCTTGTCGATGGCGTTTGGCGGACTGGTACCTTTATGAGAAAGCATGGCCGCTTGTGCCACGTCAAACTTGATTGTAAAGATGAGGAAGCCCAATACCCGCAAGAAAATGTAAGGCCACATCTTGAGTGGCACAATGGGGAGTGGTTCCATCCTGGAACAGGGTGCGTAGTTCTTGTTTTTCTTTCTTTAGGGTATTTGTTAAGTCTTTTGGTTTTTCGTCCTTCTGATCAATCGTTTCTCTTAAGCACTTCTTGGTAAAATTTTTGCATCTGCTACTGTGACTTTCTTTGATATTTCTAATTGGTTAGATTCTCGGAAGTTTTTGTCGACTTTGATACTTCTGTTCCAAATTCACCATCAAGATTCTTTTTAATTATTTTGCTTGCTTTATATATCTCTTACCTGCCTTGCTTTGAATTCTTACTTTTCCGGTTTTCCCCTAAAGATCATCTCACGGTTTAAGTTTTAGGTGACAAGAAAATTAGCTATGCTGGTGCTGACATTTCTTGAATGCTGGATATTCGTTTTCCGTGTTACCTGGGAATTCTTTAGTATGTTGGGCCTCATTTCTGAGGATTCGCACCCAATCCAACGATACACCAATACAATCAATATGAAAGCTAATTCTGGGATGAACATCCTGTTTAATTTCATTTCCAAGCAGCCCAACCCATCTTAAATATTGCATTTTATTGATTTAAACCTGTGAAGCCAAACGTCGTACCGTCTTGGCCTAGGCAATAGTTAGTCTAAACTGCAAATATTGAATGTATGGCCAAATTTGCATGATTATATGTTGGCTCTGTAATGGATGTGATGTTCAATTGGGTTTGACTGAGTGGAATACATTCAGGTCTCGATTTTTCTGGTGTTTTCTACAGCTTGAAAGATCAACTTATGTCCTATTCTCTGGTTTTGGTACACTTTGGTTCTCAGAAGCCATATGTTAGCTATTCATCCCTCGGAGTTTCTGGCTACTAGTCAGTCCCGGGCAGTGGCTTTAATTTATCAAGGCTATCTGTGTAGCGTTTTTTGTTCTTGTGCTCTCTTTGGCGCCTTTTTTTATATTTTTTTTTTGGCCTTCTTTTAAATCTTTAGTATGCTGTATCAGGTTCCCGTGTGTTTCAGGTTCCTCTTTTAGCTAGGCTTGGACAATTTTGCTTGATTTCCTGTTATCTTCTGTCTCTGGTCGTGTTGTACTATTAGTTTATAATTAATAGATTTGTTGCTAAGAAAAAAAAAAGTATAAAGAATTCCCTGCAATAAGGGACTACTTTTGTGTTCTTTCATTAGGTTTTGAGGTCTTCTTTGATCTGTTATCAGGCAACAAGTGCAAGTGGATCAGCCTGCCAATGTTGACAACCAAGCAGAAGATCAGCCTACCAGTGGTGACAACCAAGCTGGTACCTCAGCGCAAGGGGATCAGCCTGCCAATGTTGACAACCAAGCAGAAGATCAGCCTAGCAATGATGACAACCAAGCTGGTACCTCAGCGCAAGGGGATCAGCCAGCCAATGATAAGAATCAAGCAGGCACAACAGCGCAAGACACAGATGATCTGGAGAGCCAACCTGAAAATGAGCGGCCAACCAAACGCACGAGGCTAGTCTAGAACTCTGTGGGTTAACTTTCATTTGTTTAGATATTGGTTTACAGTAGTAAGTCATTAGTTAGTGAGATGGTGTCCTTTGGCACATACTATAAAATCTCTTTCATTGAAATCCAATGACATCACCAAACCTTCCAGAGATCAAAATATGTTGATCTCCTTATCTTTCTGGAAACATCATACGATATGAATATGATTAGAATTGTTGCAGGCTTTGTTCCGATATGATATATGTAGGATTTTTTTTTTTTAACCTAAAGGTTTGGTTTTTGTGTGTTTACATCACAAGATATAAGAATAATTTTTTTTTTTTTGGGATATAAGTTATAATTTTATTTATCCAAGTTAGCAGAGATTCTACTACAAATACAACAAGTCAACAATTTTTGCTAAATAAAATTTCAGGTAACATCAAGTTATTATAAGCATTACATAATTCTTTATTAATTGTGTCAAATCTAATGTATATAGAATTCCATAAAATTGAAAATAATTATTCTTCAATTTAAGATATTACACGTTCAAACATGGATGTTTTATTTGTAATCAAAGGTTCACCTTTTATATATTTATATAAGATAAGATTATGCAAGGTTTATATTGATATATGGATTTGGATTTAGATAATAATCCATTAATTAAAAAAAAATCCAATTCTTCAAATCATTTTATAAGGTTTTAAACTATAAATTCTAGAAAAGTTGCATAAATCCAAACCTGACAGATTTTATGGAAAATTTTGTATTAATCCTCTGATCTTGCCACTAAGATTAAGATTTATCAATCCAAAATACGAGTTAGCTTATAATTAAACTTTCTTCGGTCAAAGATCAAATATACAAAAAGAAATCTTATCGGACAAAATGTTAACAAACCCAAAATACAAGTTGACTCAAAATTAAATTTTTTTGGGTCAAAGATCACAGATACAAAATAAATTATATCGGATAAAAATACAAAAGAAAAAAAATCTTATCAGATAAAAATCCTATGCAAATACGTACTCCTAACCAACTTCAAAACCAGCTTAGTAAGACTATATAAAGCACGTAAATATCATTTTTTTTTTTGTAAACCTATTTTGATTTTTGACAGGTCTCAACTCAACACACTCTTCTCCTTATTCAACAATGAGTTTTGTTAACAGTGAGTCTGTGGAGATAACCAAGAAAGGATTCCCAGGCATTTATTACAAAGCAATCATTATGGATGCAATTGGAACAAACAAATACTTGGTATTTTATGATACTCATTCGATCAATAACGGATGTTTTCCTGAGTCAGATGAAGTCAAGGTTTTGCCCCCCAAAGCATTTTATTCGAATTTCAATAGCCATTTGTTTGATGTCTTTGTCCACCGTGCTTGGCGGATTAAAAGTGTCACGAGAAAATTTGATACTCGTGTAACCAAGGACGGACGGTTCCCTGTAGAAATTGTTGACGAAGATGAAATCAGGCGTTCGCCACTACAAGCTTTTTACTCCAATAACAATTTCTCCGAGTCGGACAGAGTTGACGCCCTTGTTCACCATGCTTGGCGAGTTGGAACTGTTACCAGAAAAGTTGATTCTCACTATTATGTGAAGCTGGATTGTAATGGGTTGGAAGCTTATTGCAAGTCATTTAATGTTAGGCCTCATCTTGGATGGTGGGGTGCTAGGGGCAATCGTTGAACTGGTTTGGGTATACAGCTTTATTCTTCTTTGTTATTCTTCTTTGTTCGCTTGACTTCCTGATTTTGCATTACATATCTTTACCTTAAAATTCTTGATCAGTTTGGGTATTTATGTTTATATTTCGTCTACTTGTTCGTGTTAAGAGAAAATAAAATTTTATTTTTATTTTTATTTTTATAATATTCATATAATATTAATTAAAGCTTTAATTTTATTTCTAACCCGCGCATTTAATTTAAACCTGCAGTCCACCTTAATTAGGGCTTTAATTTCATTTCCAGCCCACCCATTTTATTTAAACCTGCCAGTGATGGCTATAGTCTAAAAAGAAACTGGGACCGTTAAACATGTGAGCAAATTTGCAAGCAAATCAGCGCGAAACGGTCAGCCTGCAAACCAAGCAAATACATGAGCGCAAGAATCCGCTTGCAAATAATTGCAACCAAGCAAACGCAGATCAGGAAAGTCAGCCTAAAGATGAGCGGCCACTATATATACAGCTTCATGACATAAAAAGGGCTTTCATTAATTTAGATATTGATTTACAGTGGTAGTGAGGCGGTTAAACCATTCTAATTGTGATCTATGATTATGCTCTAGAGAACTACATTTCCTCAACTGAAAATTCAGCTTTCATTATTTCTTGCAGTGTTGTTATTGTTCACATGTGTTGTTTGCCATTGCCATTTTATTTTATAATGGCATTGGTGAATCTACAATTTTCACACATTTTAGTGTTTATTCATTGTATTTAACTTAACTAAAAAGAAAGTAGAATTTCATCCATGCATTTGGCAGGAATCCTGTTACCAACTGTCCTTTTCGAATGAACTTTAAATGAGAAAATAGATTAAAATAGGTATAAAGCATTATTTTGGAATATTATTCTTGTTCTCTCTGAAGTTATTTATATACTCATTGTACGCACTTCTTTATATTTAAAGATACCCATACCCTAACCAGTTTCGACTAATCAACCTTATAGTGCTTGATGATAAGATGTCTAATTCTGATCCTTAAGGCATCTGATTTTCTGTTTTTTGCTCCCAAAGGCAAAAGGAAGATAGCAACCAAAGAATCAGCGCCAAACTCCAACATAATTGAATAGCTATATTCTGTTTCCCAGCGTAATCTAGCAATTCAAACCAGATAAATAAAGATGAATTTGAAAGCAGATAGGCTTCCTTGTGGGTTCAATCCTTTTAGCAATTACCAATTTATGTAGCTACGATACAAAGGAGGGATCAAATAAGAGGTGGCGATGTCGCCTATCAAGTCAGTTGAGATAGCGATAGTTTTTGGCGTGCTGGTGTCTTTTTTGGACTAGAAGTTCATTATCTTTGTCTTTCGGGAAAAAAACGAAAGGGAAGATGAGCTCTACCGCTAACTATGACATCGACTAACAGTTGACGTGACTCAAGCCAGTTTGCTCATTGCAAACAGCACCATAATTCACTGAAAATTATCAAGAATCGAGCATTGATTCTTGTCATCATGAAAATTAATCCTTCTTTTTATCTTCAATTAGACTCTTTAAGAGTTAGAAAACCGAACCAGCAGTCAAATACAAAAGAAAAAGAAGAAGAAAACTATATATACTTTCTACTCAGAATGTTGGATTTACTAGATTTACAGCCCTTGTTTCTTAGTACATTTGAAGATCGACTCTCCAGAGATCAAACTCTGTTTGATCTCCTTCTTTGCTTTCTGGAAACATCAAAAATCACCCATGACATGAATATGATTACATCAGATTAGAATTGTTGCAGGCTTTGCTCGGAAGTCTCAAAGTTATCCATAAAAGCTAAGCAGTTTCATTCCATTCACATTAGCTTAGTGAATCATGCAGCAACCCTTGGTCGAAGAATATTCGGTATTCTCCGCCCCATCGATCTTATCCATCGACCTTGCCGGTGATCTCAAAGTTTGCTTAATTAAACTGGATCATGGACTCCTCGTTATTGGTAGGTTGATTATGGCCTACTGACATACCACATGACCCATGATCAGAGAATAGCACATTTGATTAATCATCGATTCTTCCGTCTGCAGTACCCGCAATTTGGAAACACTAACTAACCCCTAAGACTGCAGGCTAAGTTACATCTAATTAAATATTCCTTCCAAGTTTTTAAATACCGGCAAAATAATTAATAATAACATTAGTATTTAATTAATCAAAGACCAGCCTGTATTTACATTATTAGTCTATAATCCAAACAATCTTTTAATCTTTGTTGAAGTTTTTGCAAGATAAGAAATAGTATTGAAGATCAATAAGGTTGACCACCTGAGCAGCTTATCCGCCTCCGTTTCATTGGGAAAACTTGCCGGAAACCACCGTTCGCTGCCGCCACATGCCACTCATCCAGCACCATTCCCTCCAACTCAAACTGTTGCTCTCCAGTAGACCCATCGTACAAGCACCCCTCCGGGAACCCACCAAGACCACTACCTGGTGGTTTGGCTTTCCGGCGACCAGCGCCTACAGGAACGTTTCGAAGGGCCCCACCTGCCGTCCAGTACCTCTGGCAACCTTTACAGAAATGTCTAGGCTGGTTGACGTTGTAGTTATTGAAATAACAAAATTTGGTCTCCATGCTCCTGCATCTAGGGCATGGTATGATCTTGTCTGGCTTCTTATCCAGTGTTGGATGATCGGCTTTGTGGTGTTCTTCTTTTACTTGTCTTCCATGAAATGTAATTGTCGTCCCGAATAGCTTGATCCCTTGCCCTGCTGCTTCTTGGCTAGCCATGATGACCATTGAGAGAAAAGGGAGACAGAGACAGAGGATGACCAAAGCGATGCGAGTTTCTTTGGTTTGGGGCGAAAGGCTATTTGAGAGTGGATATATATATATATGCGGAGGAGAGAGCGGAGAAAGGGAAAGAAGAAGGAAAAGTGGTAGGAATTGAAAGGAAAAAGCAAGCATGTGAAGGCAGTAGCCGCCAATGCCAAGAGGCAGGTAGATGGCGTGGAAAAGCTGAAGATGAGCTTTTTGTCCACATCATTACTCCACGTCATCAATCTTCAAGGAATAAAAAGTCCAAATGTGGGTCCCAATCCAAGTAGGTTTGCGTACAAAATGTCCGAGTGATGGAGAATTGGAACCTAAATAAAGAGATAAAGTTTTGGTTCAAATGGGATTTCTATTAAAAAAAAATTCGTGCAAAAATGTTTTCATATTATGAGGAGAGAATTATAGGGGGTGGGGAAGTCATATGAATCTAGTTTTTTTTCATTAATAGAAAAATTATCTAAAATATAAAACAAAGTTACATTATGATTTCCCTCTAATGAAATTTCTATTTAAGATTATTATCTCATATCTTTGTGTAATCTTATTAATCTCATTTGAAAAATTTAACAATTTTATTGTTAATGTATGAAATGTATTAACATATTTTTTTAGAAAAACAAAAAAGGAAAAAAGAGATAGAGATAAAGTTAAAATCTTCCTACTTTGATTTGAAAAATGAAAATCTCGATAATTCTTTTGATTTCTTACTTTCCATTCTTCTCTTTTCTAAGATTATATATATATATATATATATATATATATATATATATATATATATATATTAATCCAAGAAAAAGAGATCACTTTACTTTCCATTTCTCTTTTCTAAGATTATATATCTATTAATCCAAGAAAAAGAGATCACTATTGCTGAATATATAAAGAAAAAGAGAGAATTCCACTACTATAGTTGCATGAAATGATGGAATTTTTCTGATCGGTTTAATTATAAGCTGAGAAAAACTATGGTGGTTTTAGAAAAAGAAGAATAAGAACTTGGTTCCCTTCAAGAATTTTCTTTTAGTTTTTTTTTTTCACTATGAGCTACTATAGGGTTGGCTGCATACAATTCTACTAAAATTCGGTTCCAAATCAATGGTAATTAAAACTTTCCTCTTCCAAAAAGCTTTATATATTGTGATATTCATAAAGAAAAGAAACATGAAAAATAAAAATTACTTTTAGATATGCTTTAAATTAATTAATCTCATGCATGTCCATTAATCAGATTCCACCAGCAAGCTTACTTGCTTCCCAGAAGGCAATGCATCATCACTTGACATAAAGAAAAAATAAATAAATAATAGTAACTTTATTAATAGTGGAATTGCCATTCCTTTTTTGCTTCCATGCATGCATGCCATCTTTTTCAGGTTTCAATGGATTTTGATGATAACTTTGTTGCAATTCCTTTTCATCATCAGTTTGCAAAGTGGTAGCTTAATTAGTTTAATTAATTCTTTTTCTTTAATAAAGGAATCTCGTTAGATTAATGCCAAAGCTGCCTCATTTCCTTCACCTTTTCCAATACTATAATGTGGACAAAGAAGCATTTTCGTTTCTTTGGTTGGAAAAAGTATGCACGTTTTCTTATGGATGCTTTGGAACTCTTTTTAAATAAAGTTAAATAATTCATAAAGATTAAAGATAAAAAAAGATAATCTTTATTGGAGCGCCCATTTGATTTAAGTCATGAGTTCTTTGCTTTTCTCTCTTTTTTTCTTTTTTCTTTTTTTAACTTTCTCTTACTTTATTTTCTTAATGAAGAAACCAACTTATGGCTTCTTCTTTCTTTTTGATGCAAAGATCTCTTATTTCCTAGTGATTGAGTTCTTTCCTTTCTTAAGATGGCAAGGAAAATTTTAGGTCTTCTCTTTTCTTTTCTTTTTTTCTCTCTCATCATATAATAAATAAACAAATAAATAAATTGCTTAAGCTTTTTAAAGAAAAGGGGTATATGTAATATAATAATTCTTTGAAAAAAAAATTGCTTGGCTGGGGTTGTTATCCCAAAGAGAGTGCCCTTATCAAGTTTCATAAGATATTTTTGTATTAGGTTGGGGATGAAATTAAAGATTTAGTAGCATGTTGCTTCTTATTGTGGTTGTTGACTGTGTCAAGTTGCTTTAACAAAATGAATTATATAATTAAGAAAGTCTCCCTCCACTCTTCTTTATTGGTTTATTTAATTACTAAAAGCTTCTTTTGTCTTTTACCAATCAGTGCTAGGTAGTTTAGGAGCTTTTTTAAGGCAAATGCCAAACTATATAATAAATCAAAGTTGTTCATCATTAAGATAATAAATTTAGGGTTTGATATGATTCTAGATGCATGTATTTTCAACCTTTTGTCGTGAGAAAATTATAGTACATTTGTCAACACGTGGTAGCCAAGCCAAAGCCCGGTGGAACCCATCTCTCAGCTTTGCCCGCATGGCAAAGGCGCAAACAAGAAAAGGGTTTGGCCCATTGACTCAGTTGGTTCGAAGCCGAAGCTTTTGAGAGCTCCATATCTTTTTGTTGTGGCTAACTTTTGTGAGTAGGAGATAGACAAATCATCGCAAAAGATTAATACATGTGTTTTCTTGCAACTTGTTTATAAGTTTGTGTAAATCTTTTTTTCTTTGACCATTACTAATAAATGTTAATTTATAAAAAGCAAAAAAGCATTCTCTCTCTAATCTTTCTTCCAAAGATTATGTTAATTCTTTTTTGTTATTATCCCCATCCCTTTGAATTTACTTTAAAATGATGCATATAATCTTTATGAACCTTTTTTTCATAGTGTGAAAGAATATTAAAATATCTTTATTTTAATATTCTGGGTTTTATATATATATATATATATATATATATATATATATATAAAATTTCCGATCACAAATTCACAATTATTAATAATAAAATTAATCAACTTTGTTCATTCTTTTATATTATTAATTAATTGTATCTTCGTGAAATTTTATATTATTTTCACTTTTTTGATGAAGTTAAAGTTGTCAATATTTCTTATAGAATTAATTTGGATGTAAAATTAGGGTTATGATTTTTTTTTTTAAATTGATGAACTTCCTTTGTTCTCAAGTTTCTTTCTTCTCTCAAATTACGACTATTTAATTAGGTTGTCAATGGAAATTAAAACTTTAATTTTGCAATTAGATAAACTAGGCAATGTTTTAGGTAACTACGTGAGAAGCTCAACAAGCTCTTTCTATATATAGAAAAAAATTATTTGTCCCCGTATATTAAATTTTTGATTTGATGACTCTTTTGTAATAAGAAATATTACCTTAGACTATCAGTATAGTTATTAAATTCAAAAAACGAGATTAAAAAGTAATATATACACTTATTTAATTTTTTTTATATTTTTTAAAATATATGCCATCATTATCATCTTAATTATAGAGTATAAAAATTTGATTGACAAAGTATTAAGTATTAATACTTATAATAATTTCACTGAAAATACCATCCAAAAGAAATAAGGTGACCGTTCTAGATTTGAAAAAGTACAAACCATGTCTTTGAACTTTTATCATTGAATTTGGGTGTGAATGTTGTCCATCTTTATCTTTAAATTCTACAATTAGTATATTTCTTGTGTTCATTTTGATCTTTTTGACTCAATTAATTTGTTGTGAAGTGGTTGTTGCATGTCAAGTGACCATTATTCATTTAAAAAGTGCATTTTTAACCAAAAAAAAAAAGAGAAAAACGTGGTACTTGCTAGACAAATGATTCAACAGTGAACTCGTGGGTTGAAGTTTTGAAACCTATTCCCACTAAAACTAATATAATTAACGTTAGCATAGGAAGGCTGGCAGTAGCATCGATTTTTGTCAACTTTTCTAAGTTTTTTTTATTGATTTATTTGGTGATGGGTTCTTATCGTTTGATTCTTGGTAGAAAAGCAAACTAAATGGAATAATCAGAAACATATACCATACGAAAAATTAAACAATAACAGGGAAACCCAATATTCTAATGTCTTGAGAGATTCTCAACACACTTTATTGCTTTAGTTTTCAAGACTTTCTTCAGAAGAATAAAACAAAAAACAAAGATTTTAGATTAAATAAGATGACTTGAATCTCACAACTGAATTGAAAATTTCAATGCAAAACACACGGAAACAGAGTAGTGATTCAGACCCAAGTTAGTGGCTCGCAACTCGTCCAAGCAATTACGCGTCCAAGCAACCACGCAGCACTGATTTGTTTTTGCTACCGTTGAAAATTGCCTTAAGGTGACACTTTCAAGCAAGACAGACAGGCAATTGCAATCATTATTTATTTATCTGCCGACACTGGCAAGATCCTTGCTCTAAAGACGACCGGAGACTCCACCGTTTTCTTCTACTCCACGGCCTAAACGAGATTCTTTCCTAGACATTGACAGGCACTATAGAACTAATCTATATAGCAAGTTGCATTTTGTAAAGAACTAAACTTGTATTACGTTAGCGATAGCCTATTCCTGATTAATGCCAAAACAATGAAGTAAGTTTTGGTAGCAATAACCGTGCAGGGCGAGAGTCCCGTTTCCAAACCGAAAAGCAGAACTCAAAAGATTACCATATATTTTCATGCATTATGCATGAATCATTGCCTGAATTGTAACTTACATCATGACTCACCTAAATGTCTGTTCGAATCATTAACTATTCAAGAAATGAACAAAAACGATCACTATACGATACCTGATGAGCCCCACTAACTAATTACAAAAAGAAACAAGGATTATACACAGGTCAAACAGCCTGATCAAATGTGAAAACTTGAGACTATGAGAATTTACTTCCAATCATCCTCTGCACCCATATTTCAAAATAATTAAGTGTCGCTCCAGTTATCATCATCTTCACCTTCATCACTCCCAACGGCCTACACAAGTTTCATAGTTGTTAATCTGATGGTGTGATTCATAAGAGAACAAACAAGAAAAAGATAAGAGAGCAAAAAGATGAAAGAATTGGAAACCTGACGGATTGCATTTGCTTTCTGCAAAATTGCGGTGACTTTGACATTTGTAGTGGGGCCAGAAGTAACAGTTGGCTTTGTATTGACTGTGGGTCTTAGGTTGAAAGACTGAAATGACAAAGAATAAAAAGCAAGTGAATGAATTATACTCCATTATCTTCTCAGACAGCCAATCTACTCTACAAGATACTTGAGACCGCTCCTAATTCAAAGCAATGAAACAAGATACAATTTCTATCACACAAAGATATCATAGTAGTATCAAGTTAATCACAATCAAAAGGGAATATAAAACATGCTCAAACTAACCAGTCTACTACAGCTTGTGACAATACCAAAGGCACTTCGTTTTCTCTTCTCCTTTAAGACGTAGGAATCTCTTATATCTCAAAACAAATACTTATGGAAGATGAAATCAGTGTTTTTAAATCTGAAAATATTAGATAAAAAACCATGAACTGATCAATGATATTTTAGAAGTATTTACATAGCTATTTACTGCAAGGAGTAAAAATTCTCGCCTGTAAAGGTACATCCAAATTAAGAGGCCATTATTCATTTGAGTAATGGAGAGAAACAAATCAAGAAAGAAATGACTACTCACTTTAGTTCTGATCTGATGCAAGAAATCTTCCTTTTCATCCATCCCCCTGGTACTACTAAGCTGGTTTGCCTTTTTCTGCCTATTCAACTTCTCTTGGTCCACCTGCTGCATGCATCAAAATTTTGATGATTAATATATATGCAGTTTCCACTTCACAACATTTTTCAATGTGAATATCTTTATTAAAAAAAACAGAGAGAGAGAGAGAGAGAGAGAGAGAGGCCACACTGCTAAACTACCTTCTCTGGTTTTAATGCAATTGCCTCATCATTTACTTTTAGTTGATTAACTGGGGGTGGGCAAGGCTTCTGAGACACAGTAGATCCTAAGAGTTTAAGATCAAGCTCATGTCTGAGTGACTCTGATAAAGCATGTCGTCTTTGTTCTGCTTCATCCAAGCAGGGTTTTGAAACCCGCCATTGTGCAGGAGGAGGTGGTGGTGGTAATGGTGTGGGCTCCATAGAATTTTGCAATTCTAGCTGGTTCTTTTGATCAGAATTGCTTTTCGTTTCATCCTGTAGTACAGGGTTAATTGCATCAAAACTTGGGAGATCAAGTGACACACATAGAGTTGGTTCTGCACCAGTTCCAGGAATTATAGATTTATTTCCCCCAATAACATGGATGCCATCATTGGCAGCTTCCCCAACTTGCAAGGAGCTTGAAACAGATTCCATTGATGACAATCTACTTAATGCATCATATAGCTCAGGGTCCTTGTTTTCGTGGGTTTCACCAGATTCCCACTGCTCAGAATTTGACTCAGAGCAATGACTAAGGCAATCATCAGACATATAAGGGGATGATCTGCAGAAAGTATCATCATCAGTGTCTGAAGCAACATCATGCACAGGAATAGCAGGCACTGGGACTAACTGGAAGGAAGGAAACATGTCCCTACCACTTTCCTGATAATGATTCCCATCAGGAAATTGCAGTATGAGTTTAGAAGTCTCAAATCCATCGATAGGGTTGAAAGATATTTTCATATGTTCAAGTGGTGGAGAAGAAGAAAGTGAATTTACAGGAGATCCATTTCCAAACTTCTCATTGAAGGTTGTCGAAGGAATTTTCGGATATGATATGCCCTGCTGCCTATTCCTCTGCTCTAACACCCCAGTTTTTGGAGAAGTAGCTGGTTCAGATTCACCATCATGGCCAATTGACAACTTTTTGCGAAAACCATTCACAAGCAACTTATGGCCAAGTCCAAACATACTAGATGAGCTGTGATCATTCTCTTCATCAGATTCGATAGATGCTGCTTTGACATTAGGATTGACCGGGTGCTTGTTTCCATGTGGCAATGAAGTGTTTAGGCTCAAGCCAATGCCATTAAAATTATGAAGACTACTATTAAAATGAGAATCAACAGGTTTTTCAAGGTTGTCATCTAAATCAGCTACCAGAAGGGAAGTTTTCTCACTATATGAACCTGGAACCGTCTTAGTACTTTCCTCATTGTCAATCACTGTACCAGAATTTCCTTTGGGTCCATCGGGGAAAGGCATAAGAGTTTGATTTGGAGGATCAAATGCTTCACTATTTTTAGCTAAAGAACCTTGGGCTGCAGTTGATACAGCAAAATCAGGAGGTTTTGACGGTTGAAGCCCCAAAAGACCACCATTTGTCCAGAAACCAACTGAATGCACGCCAGAAAGTTCAGTCTGGGAGTGTTGAGAGTCACTGACACTGTTTATGATCCTATTAGCTGCTTGGTCATGCGTACTGAAAACAGTAGAGCCAGAGGATGATGATGTATCACTGATGACAGATTCCACTGATGAACCATTATGTATTTCATCACTTATGCATAAATCAGTACTAGGTGAATGGTCAGGATCATAAGATTTCCCCGAGATTTGAGGCATCTGTTCACTGGCAAAATTCTCTGAGGGGACTGGATCAGGTAAACTCATGGAAATCCCATTGTTTGAAGTAATATTGGATGAGGCAGGGGATTCAATGATAGATGGATGATGGTCTGCACTATCATCCATAATTGCATCCATTCCATCTTCTCTATTCTCATCCTTAACATTTTTAGCATCACTCTGCTCCACTTCCCATTTCGTTTGGCACTCAATATCATTTTCGGAACACTGCTCCACTTCTCGTTTTGTATGGCACTCAATATCATTTTCATATTCTGATTCTATTGTGTTAAGTGCATCCATGTAATTGTCTGGTTCACTTTCAATTTCATCATTTTGATTCTCAATAGAGCTTGATTGGGGAGCACTCATGACATTAAATGAGATATCCACTTGATCACCATTTGCAAGATTGTCAGCTGCTGTTTCCTGCACATCTGCATCAAAGTTCATCTCTAGAACTTCATCTCTATCCCAATTTTCTGCTTTGGACTCCACTATTTCTGCCTTTTCATCCCACGTTACACAAGACGACCTTGGGGGAATCTGCTCCTGTGATGAGCTATATGAAAAGCTATCATCTATAACCTGAGTTTGTTCAGCAGGAAAATCTGAACCAAGGGTATCAGTTTCTTGCATCAACCTAGAAGACACTTCCTTGGGTTCCTGTTCCTTAGGTAGCATGGATGAACCTAGATTGAAAACGCATTCAATATATCCGGATCCAGTTCTTGAATCAAAAGAATTTGAATGCTCTCCCACATCAGATTTCAGTGCCATGTCAACGGTAGACACAGTTTGAGAGGAAGAAGCTCGCCCATTAACAATTGGAGAAGTAAACTGCATTCTGCATAGTCAGATTTCATATAAATTTCAATTAAATCAAACGGTATTCAACAACAAAAGAACATGCAAACTCATATGTGTTTGTGTTTTTGTGGTGATATGCTTGTCTGTAGATGTGAGTGCACATATGCATTTGTATAGGTATGGATGTATTACCCGCCACTGTGATTTGATAATGATGCACCACGTGAGAGTTCGCCATTCCTGTGAGACGATCTTTTCTGTTCATTTTTGACAATTTTAATTCAGAAATAATTCCAAATTGAAGAACATGTAGGTTATTCAGTTGCAACATGAGCCAGAAAAAGTTGTATTTACATGAAGTTGACTCCCACTCCATAGAAGTCCTAGAGGCAAATACATTCCAAGTAATTATGGAATGAACAATCTCATTCAACGAAAGATTAAACTAGTTAATCAATTCATACATGAATTGAGAGTCAATAATGAAACCTGTTATGAAAATTGATTCTAAAGGTAATAAATGCTTCTCAAATTGTCAAGATTATACGCCTGGATGGTTGATAGAGTAAATGATACCTTGCTTTTACGAGTCTTCTTATCTCTTGGGAATTTCTCAGCATCTTCCTCAATGAAGCCACCTGATGCTCTCTTAAAGTAAGTTGGATCTGAATATCTCTTCAAACAAGATCCTGCGCCACCAGCATCAAATCTGGTTGCAAGATAGAAGTAAGAATTCAAACAAATATATATATATATATATATATATATATATATATATATATATATATATATCACAAATTCATTTCTTGAACATTATTGTCATTGCAAAAAGGGGCAGTTGGATGCAATGCAAGTAACCATACTTGTCAAGCAAGTGCAGACGTGGAGGGTCACGACAAACTTCATAGGAATCCATAATAAATCGAGGCAAGTCATTGTAGATGAATTGATTTTTCTCATTGCGAATTTGAGGATGCCATTCAGAACCTGTAGAGTAACTGCTTCCCATAAAGATTTGAACAGAAAGACAAAAATTTTCCAATAGCTAATACCAAAAACCCAAACTTGAAACTAGTTCTTTCCTGAGTACGAAACAAGATTGTTTTCCTTGCATCTTGATTCTTAAACATAAAGGTATATTATTATGCAATCTCCATAAGTATGATACGTGACTTAAGTAATTAAGAAGCTGTAAATGCATTCAATGGGCATGTTATTACAGTTATGGCTTGTAATATCTTTATTTTATTAGTTCTTTTAATGTTATCCAGCTAATAAGAGACTAATAAAAAACTAATATAATTCAGACATTACAACATATAACTGTAATAACAGACTCATTAAATGCATTAACAGCTTCCTAATTATTTAAGTCACATATCAAAATACTATATGCAACTAAAAAAAGATAAAATTGATAAACATTTTGAAATAGGTCCATTTACTCTAAAATCAATGTAAAACCATCCAAGGATATAAATGAATAAAACATTTTTTTTTTTTGCATCAAACATGTTTCCAATACCATAGATCTACTTTCAATATAATGGTCTTCTTACACGAAAATTGCTTCAAGTGCCAGCAGCAACTGACAATTAATGCGACCTGATTGACTACAGATGAGGTTCTTCTTGAAACTAAGTTCTTGACTATTCGAACTTCAACAAAATAAGATGCTTTTTGCAGTTAAGTCATCTATAACACTGAACTTATGGTTCATGTCTTGCTGGTACTCAACCCAAATTCAGGCAACAAATGCCAGAAGAACAAAGCAAAAAAGAATACAACATGACAAAAACAAACAAGATAAAGTAGTATGTACGGAATTAATATATCTCTGTAACCGCGAAAACAATGTCAAAGAAGCATTAACTACCAAGAAAATCAGTGGCTTTTCCAGAAAAAGACATATACAGAGGCCATACCAGCTGTGTAAGCAAAATGTATATGACTTGTTTGGCCAAGAACAGCCTTTTCAAGAGGCGGCAGCGCAGCTTCAATCCGTTGCACACGAATCATCAATTTATGACTTCTAGACGCTGTGCTCATTACTTGCTCTTGTAATCCATGAAAGACCTCAGCAGCAAATCTACAGCATAACAACCAAACCACACCAGCTAATAACCGAAGTTTAAATAAAAAATCAAAATCAAAAAAGAGAATAATCACTAAAAGAAAAACAATTAAAGAAGTAATTCTTTGGCTTTCAATTTCTACTAATTCTTTTAACTTCCTCAGCATGCAACGGAACACAGAAATAGTTTCAAATTATAAAGCGAATAAAGAAGTAAACGTACTCAGCAAGATCGCCTAATTGGCGCAAGATCCCGACGAGACCGGCGACAGCAACACCGTCGAGAACAGCTTTAGGATCTTCTCTATTAACTTCCTTGTAAAGCTCCGGCTGACCAAGCCCGTACTCGTTCCTCACCTGAGCTCTAACCAGAGGCATTTTCGATTTTTCTTTCAAAAACTCGAGAGAAAAAAAAAAAGATTTATACACAAACAGCAGCAGCGAAGGTATATATTGCAACTACTTCGAATGAATTTAAATAAAAATAATAAAAAAAGAGAATAAATGAAATTATAAAATTAATAATAAAATAGGAATTTTATTTCGAAGTTGCTAAAGAGGGGAAAAGAGAGTAGGTGAAGGAGATTGGAGCAGCTTAACTACTGAAAGAGAAAGAAAGGAGAGGGAAGAGGAGGACATTGCCAATACTGCAAGCTATTCGCGAAATAATCATTTTGTTTACTACAGTCCACGGTCAGTAAGCCAGACTTCGTTTCTTGAAAAGACGGAATTGACCTTGCACTTTGAACGGAATTACCGGATAGGGCTTTGCCTTTGCCTTTGCCTTGCCGTGTGGTTCCGTCTTGTTTGTTCCTAAGATTGACAGTAGGTCTAGGAAGGAACGTGGTGACCATGACATTTCGGAATTTAAAAAATAACAAATATTTTTCTCTCTTCATCGTAATAATAAGAAAATAAATGCAGAAAATGAGAGAAAGTGATTTGTCTATGAATAACTTCAATGTGTCAATTTTGCTTTGTAATTAATAATAATAAAAATATGTTTTAAATTGACAATTTCTTTTTTATTATGACTTTAAAATTCACTTCAAACTCATAATTAATTCCATCATTCATCAATAATTATTACTTTAAGAAAAATGGTTATCCTAATAAATTCATCAAGCTATATTTTGGTTTTTATTCTGATAGTTTTTTCTTCATTTTTTTTCATAAATAAATAATTCAAAAGTTGACTCAATGGAATCAAAATGAAATATATTAAAAGTTCGAAATTTTTTGAACATTTTAAGGTTAAATTCTTTAAAAATAAAATTGTTGGTGTGAGCTTTTTCTAAAATGAATATATTTTAATTGATTTATATAATATTTAAAAATAATAATTTTTAATAGATTTAATATCCAAATTTAAATATTTATATTTTTATTTATCTATAGTGAGATAATAATTATTTTTTAAAAAAATAAACCGAATACAAATGTCAAAAACATATTGAAGTAAGGTTTACGATTCCACGATTTTTTAGCGAGTGAGAACTCAAGGGAGTGAAAACGAAGTGAGAACCAAAATTTCAAAAGTTCGTTGGTTGAAGACCTTTTATATGCAAAACCAAATCAGAAGCAAGAACAACGAATTCCACCATGGGATTATGGGAAGGTTAAGGTTTAACCGTAAACCAATCACATCTTCGTATCTACCTAGGGAAAGTAACCAAATAACGGAAAGAAAATCTTTCCAACATTTTGACTAAATAACGTTATCTAGAAGAAGCCTTTAATTGTTTGCTGTTTTATTAGTCATCATAAAGAAAGAAATTCTTGTTTTCACCTTCTTTATCTTAAAAATTGATAGTTTAGTACCGCGTTAGCGTTACTATTAAGATTGATTCAATTCTAAATTTAAGATGTTCAATTGAAACTTATTTGTTCGATTTAAAATAAAATATCGAACGATTCAAGTTTATTTAATGAAATTAATTTAAATAAATTTTATACATGTTTAACTATATTTTATTATTTGTACTCGAATTCATATATAAATTAAAATAAAAAAACTTAGATTTACAAACTACTTAAATTGAATATTAAAACATTCGAATTTAGTTCGTTTGATAATTTGAATTATTAAAACTTGATTCAATGATAAACAAATCAAATTTAAATTTTATCCGAATCAAATCTGAGTAATTGGTAAACATCATTTGCTCCTTTAACGAGTGCTAAAAATTTTCTTTTTAGCTTTACGTTACTTGGTTGAATCACAAGTATCAAAGATTTTCCCAAGAGGCTACCAAGTCCATGATTAATTATGGATGTAAATTAGTATCCAAGACTATTTGCTCCAATTAAATCGGATTTAGATATCTTATAATCGGATTTTAATCAAGTTAGAGTAATGATTTTATTACCTGTATTAAGTTCAGATAATGCTTTTAGAATACCCTAAACCTAAATTTGATTAACTTTTTATTAAATATATTTATGTTTTTTATTAAATTATGTTTGTTTATAATTCTATAAGCATATCTCTATCGGCTTCAAATTGTTTGTTGAACAACTAATTATGATGGAACTTATATGTTCTTACTTAATTCTATGAAAAAAATTGATTGAATAATCAAATAATTAAATACATGGTATGAAATTTATTAAAATAAGGTTCGAATAATACAAAATAAATTTAAAAAATAATCGAGCAATTATAAGGCTCGCATTCTTTTATTAATAATCAATGTCAAAATCGAATATCTAAGAATTAGTGGGTAGCCACCCTAATTACATTCTTACCGATAATCATATTAGATTCCTTTAAATAAATAAGAAGATGAGCAATTTTTGTGGGATGAGTAGGGTTGACCAGTACCCTATGGGTAAGGTGGGAAGTAGCCTTCACTTGGCTGCTCATCGGCCTAGAATCTTATTTAGTTTTCACTCCACCCAAAAACAAAATATTTTAATGTCAATTTGATCATCAAAAATGTTACCACAAATATTCATAATATTACACTGTGCGTAAACTGTATAATGTTAGAAATCACGTGCCTAAACAATAAATTTGATAATAATTTTTTGATCGAATAATTAAATAACAATTGTAATACGATATAAAATTTTAATACGAATCCAAACAATTTGATCTCCTACCTCTAATTATATATAAAAAAAATTTCAATTTCTTTCCAATTACACAATACCTACTCCATTAACAATTTTATTGTCATGATCCTAATTCCATATAATTAACTGTTATTAACCCAAAATGTTGATGGTAGACATAATGAAAAGAGCATGTTATGATTGAAGTATAAAAAGTAAAAGCATGCTATACGTGAAGCATATACATTTCTTAGACGTGCCATAATGTGAAATTATTAAAGAAAAAGAAGCATATTATTGAAATCGCAATAATCACTTCTAGCTAATTATAATTTTACACTTTTCATGCATTGTTTTTTTTTCCCTATCAAAAACAATAAATTAAAAGAATGATTTAAACTCTAAAATTATTAAAAAAATATTTTTTTTAAAATTTACAAATTCATTAAATTAAAATTTGAATTTAATTACCTTCCTTTTAACCCAAAGTAAAATATAATCTTATGATTTACCAACTTAATGCTTGGCAGACCAAGTACGATGTTGGATCAAAACATGGTATTTAAATAAATAATCACATTTCCAGCATTTCAGATATGTACTCTCTCATTAATTGAAATACAATTAAACAATCCAGGGCAAACCAAAGTCATCATGAGATTCGATCCAAACGCTTCTTCTTCTTTTTATTTTCTTAAATTTTCTTTTTCAAAGAAAATATTAAAATCTCGAAGAGATTAAAGATGGAGATCGACCCATGAATTAAATGAGATTCATCAATGCTAGAACAAGTCGATGTTTTTTCTTATTTTTTGTACAGCCTTCTAGCTAGGTCAGATTTGTTTTATCTTTATACAATCATTATTCATTAGTTTAGTATAATTAAAGAATAAATACGTACTATCTACTTTAGCTTGTACTCAACAGAAATAGAGAATATTTGTGATTTACTCCATCAAAACCTAATTTTTTTCTCAACTTCTCTTTTCTTTACTATTTCCATAGCCACATTGTTTCCATAGCCAAGACATCACACAATAGATAATCTGATTCGGTCATTGGCCAATCATGAAATGTAAGTTGGTTACCTGCAATTGAATAGTCTATATACTTTTTTTTTTTCAAGCAATATTGTTCGAGTCTAGTTGTGTGTTCTGGATTTGATGAAGTTTATAGGCTCGGATAATATTTGTTGTGTTACCTTGCTTAAGCGTTAGGATTTATCAATATATTTTGGAAGTTAATACCGCTCATCATTGATGCTCAATTGGATATTGCCGTTGAGCATTTATCCACTCCCGACCTGGACAACTTTAAATTTTCCTCCAATATGACATTATCATGCCCTATTCATCACAAACACTAAAATATGAACTGGATCATCGCATAGTAGTCTAATAGTGGTTATAGAAAAAAATACGAGTGAAGAAAGCATATGTACTTATCTTTAAAATTTGCATTCGGGTCTTGAAAAAATCTCTTCAGTTCATGTATATATGGATATAAATAATGTTAAGGTAAAAGCCCATCAAACTCTAATTCCATAATTGATTGTACTTTTTCTACTATCTTCCATTAATAAAATTTAATTAAAAGAAAAAGCAAATCCCATATAATACTAAAGGAACTCCCTTATTAAGTTCTCAACCAACAGAAGATTACTTTCACCCATGTTATGAGCAGTGGGAATGGATGAAAAAGCAAAACTTTTCTGTCAATGATTGCCCACCACAACAGCGGTTTTGAGGCAAATTCACAAGGAATGGTCGGATAAAACCTTAGCAAGGGCGCCTATGAATCCCACAATACAAGGTCCTATTAGCGGGAGGGGAGCCCCATATGGCCATATCCTGTGTAATTCAACCTTGTCCTATCTTCACACTAATTATTCTCCTCATAAATAGACACCCTCAAATTCCTCCAATGTGTCATTTTCGCCTTGCTTATTGTTTCATTAGAAGAAGATAAAGGAAAAAGGAGAGAAAAGAAAGAAATCAAAAAGAGGAAATGAAGCTTTAAGTTTGGAGGTAGACATTCAGCCAATAAGGTGCAAAGCTACCAGCAGATCCAGTTCAAGGAGGCAGGATTTTTAATGCAAACTGAATTTTTCATAAATAAATCTGTACCACAACTACAACCACATCAGACTTGACTTCCAAATCATGAACTGGAAATTCAGAGGTTTGCAGATCTTTAGTCTTGAAATGGTAGAAACTCTGATCGGGATGGAAAGCATCTTTGGACCAGTTGCAGATCTGATGGACTTGGGCGAATGCGATCGATTATTAGGCCAACCGGTCTGGGGCCACTGAGTATAACAAGTGAAGATAGATTCCTAGGCGTGAAAGCTGTTCTTATGTCCAGTTAATGTCAAAACCTACAGTATTTGTACATATTATCAAAAAGGAACTTGAACTAATCTTAAAAAGAAAGTTGAAATTTACATTTTTAATTAGTAGGAAATAACAACTTAATTACAGAATTAAGTTATATGGGTTACATCTGATTGCTGCTAATTCAGTTAATAAGAAACTATGCGATGTTTAGAACCTTAATACTGCTATTTCCAATTTTAGAATAGTTTGTTATAAGAATTGATATTTTATCTCAGTAAGTTAGACGCAAGTGAGAGGTGACATTTTGCAAACAATTGGAGTCCAGCAGGAAACTGAGACTTGGAAGCATTGACAAAAGCAAGGAATACTGATAAAACTAGAAGTCTGCCGAGGCATAATGATCATGAAAAACAAAAAGAATGCAATTTTCTTGATTTTTTCCCCTTTTTTGGATAGTTTGAAACTTAGAATATGGCTGCTTTACCGGGTAATTCAGTCAATGGGGCTGCATTATAAAACTGGTATTCCAATTCTATGCTAGTAGATGTTTTATGACCGACTCCACCATGTCTCAAAACAGCTACTCATTCTTCTAAAACAAAGAAACACTTAATGAAGGGTAATAACAATTAGATCAAGCTTTGATTATTAAAGCATTAGTATATCTATCTTAAGGTGCATTTATAATTAAGAGGAAGGACTTTTTGAAAAACATATAAGTTAACATGTTTACTTTTCATTAATATCCCCTCCTCTCTTCTCTTTGATCGTTGATAATACTTTTTTACTTAACAGGTCAAGTTCATTTGTTACAATGTGGAAACTCACCTAACCAATATTAAATTGCTTGACAGGTTAAATTTGCTCATTTAAGAAGATATACATAAAATCTCACTCGATCGATACTATATATATATATATATATTCATTGGAATGGAAATCATTAAAATGAAATTTTACTTGAAGTTAGGAAAAGGAATATCACATTACCACTTCTATCAAAAGATGTTATTTCTATTTTGAGAAAAAATATGTAGAAGTGTATTGGAATGCAAAATCTTGCTGGGAAACAGCAAAGAGCTACTTTAGGATTCATATAGTAAGGATTAGTATAATAAAAGTCAAGGATAAGATAAGAGAAATAGGTGGTTCAAAGTCAAATACTATTTGCTTATTCAGATCATGCACATGAATGATGATGATAAATAAAATATAGACATAGTTGATAATCATAATCCATCGAAAGAGAATCGCATCATCAGTTTTGGGCCCATAGAATTCAAGCAAGACTTCCCTATAAATTCACCGTTGCCAAAAATGTCATCCACAAATCAACAAAAGCCTCGAACACATTATCACAAAATGCCTTGCTCTTTTCCTATATTCTCACTTCCATTATTCATTCTCTTCTTAGTTTTTTGTTCTTCCAATGTAGCCAATGCCAAAGTTCCACCCTCAAGGACTTTCAAGTACATAAATGAAGGTGAGTTTGGAGAATACTCTGTTGAGTATTTTGCAGACTATCGTGCCTTACCCATTTATTTATTTCCATTCCAATTATGCTTCTACAATACCACTCCTAATGCCTTCACCTTGGCACTTCGAATGGGCAACCGAAGGTCCGAGTCCATAATGAAGTGGGTTTGGGAAGCCAATCGAGGCAGGCCTGTTGGTGAAAACGCCACATTAACTTTTGGGTTGGATGGAAACCTAGTTCTAGCCGATGCTGACGGAGCTGTGGCATGGCAAACGAGCACTGCCAACAAAGGTGTGGTAGGATTGAAGCTACTTCCAAATGGTAACTTGGTTTTGTATGATAAGAAAGGTAAATTTATTTGGCAGAGTTTTGACTTCCCAACAGACACACTTTTGGTAGGCCAAGCCCTGAGATTCAATGGTCCAATCAAGTTGGTTAGCCGCACCTCCATTGTCGATGGCTCTGAAGGCCCTTACAGTTTTGTTATGGAAGAAAGGTATTTGAAGATGTATTATAAAAGCAATAATTCTTATTCATCAAAGCCTTTGCTTTATTATAGGTCAGATGAGTTTGGAAATGGGCAAGGTTCCTTAGCAAATCTTAAATTTTACTGCATGCCAGAGAACGAGCAATCCTATGCTTTCGAGCTGGGGTTCACATTTGACATGAAAAATTCTAGTAGTTTTGGAACCTACATTCTCTCAAGGCCTAAATACAACAGCACATATTCCATGCTTCGAGTGGAATCGGATGGTAACCTTAAAATCTACACATACAATGAAAATGTTGATTGGGGAGCGTGGGAGAACACATTTAAGCTCTTTGATGGTGACGATCATGAAAGTCTGTGCAAGTTACCAAAGAGGTGTGGTTCACTAGGAATTTGTGAGGACAATCAATGTGTGGCATGTCCTAGGCCAAAGGGTTTACTAGGATGGAGCAAAAGCTGTGCGCCGCCGGTGTTGCCGCCATGTAAAGGTGGTACTAACGTGGGTTATTACAAAGTCGTGGGTGTTGAGCATTTCACTAATGGATATGAAGAAGGAGAAGGCCCCATGAAGTTGAACGATTGTAGAGTCAAATGCAGCAACGATTGCGGGTGCTTAGGGTTCTTCTACAGGGAGGAATCCTCTAAGTGTTTGCAGGTTCCTGAGCTTGGTACTCTTATCAAGGTGTCTAATCCTGCTCATGTTGCCTACATTAAGATGCCCAAATAGATTTCTCTGTTTGGAAACAGGAAGCTTGAATCTATATAAATATACTCTATGCTTGTAATAATAAACAACCAAATCTTGGTTACAGATCATCTAGGTCCAGTCATATAAAAATGTCATTTGTAAAAACATCATGAAAAAAAAATGTGATGTTTCCTTATCTGAATTTAAAATTTTGTTTTTGCACTTTAATAGTTTGAATTATACTATTCTAAGTTCAATTATACAAAGAAAAAAAGTTGCTGAAAGCCTCTTTGAATTAATTTTAACACATCGACAGGTCAAATGCACTACCTTCGAGTCTTGATGACTTCCTGCGTGCCATTTAAGAACAATAGCTTTGAGTTTGAAGAAGGGGAACAATTCCCAGCCAAAGCTGAAAGCCCGAAACTGTCAGTTGGGCCAACTTAAGTTCTGCTACGAAGAATATAAAAAACCCAGTAAAGCTAAGGCAATCTGAGAAGAGAATGGGTCCATTCACGTGGATTGGCGGGTCTTTCTGTTTAGATAATTAAAGCAATATTCTAAAAATAATAATACTAGTGAAAAAGTAGGAATATTTTATCACTATGAAGATTTGAGGCAATTAAAAGCTGATGCATTTAAGTTTTGATAAAGTGAAGAATTTGAAATTCATCAGTTTGTGTGATCTCTCCATTCTCGATCCAGTAAGTTGCCCTTTGCTTTTCTTTTCGAATGACTAAACACTGCAAATTGCCTAATATCATGGCCCCCGACTTGACCGATCACGTATCATCTCATCATTCTCCATTAAAGGAAGCTTGTATTAATCATTGAATCATATATATAAATACAAAATTGAATTATATTTTGATTGGAAATATATATATATATATATAATAGAAATATATAAAATATTTACCTAGAGATGGAGAATGAACTTTGCTGGACCATTCATCGCATGCCCACTTATAATTAAAAGAATCAATTGGGAAGGAGCGTAAGCTTTTGCATGGAAAAAACTAAGATATACCAGCAGACATATGGGGTAGAAGACAACCTTTTGGAGGAAAGCAAAACTGATATCAAGATGGAGAATAACAGGTTGTCTTTTCATTAGGCAGACCATACATACATATATATATATATATATATACACACATATACATATATATATATATATATATATATATATATATATATATGTATGTATGTATGCATGGTTGCAGCTTTTATCACCAAAAAGTATTGAAAAATGGCAAGGACAAACTGCATAAAACCATCAATCTTCTCTTTTTTTCTCTTCACTTGTATGTTTGATTAGAAAAATCCTGAACCCCTAAGTCATATATGTATTATTCAATATACTGTTAAGAGAATTTTTAGATTTTATAAGCTGGATTAAATGGTGACATGTATTCTCTAAGAATATTAAAAATTATTAAAAATAAAATAAAATATGTATCGCTCATTTAACTTCACTTGAATAGTATAAAAACTCTACTTTTGATTTTTTGAAAGACAATTTCTTAATTTATATAAAAAATTATGATATATATATATATATATTTATAAATTTTCCTTTAGAGAGAAAATAAAACAACACAAAATAAATGAGAAAAAGAATTTCAAGTTTACACTGTCTTTGGCAAATGGGATGACTATGTCTATGTTTAAGGAGTCTAACTTTGGATTCATGGCACCTCCATCTAGGAAAAGTACACGCCAAATAAGAAGTGATTGAAGGGGAAAAAAGAAAAAACAAGAGAAGGGGAAAGTAGGGCGGGTGCTACGATTGCTCACGGGAGGCTTAGCATTTGCATAGTTATTGTCTTATTGCCTGCGGTTGCAAAGGAACCCTATAGAGTATAGACGTCCCTTCTTTGAAACATATGTCCCCACCGCCCACGTGTGCGAATTGCTATGCCTATTTATCATCTTCTTTTCTTAACAACATATATATTTATATGAAAGAAAAAAATTCATTAAACATAACAATAATAACGTTACATACCTCAAAATTAATTTTGTGAAAAAAGATAATGATGATGCGATAAATAATAAAATTTTTGAATTATTTGAAAGAGAAGCGAGGGTAAGAAGAAAAGGAAGGGAAAGCCATGTGAAATATTTATGAAATACATAGTCCCACAAGAAGTACCTTCACTTTGAACATCAATTGCTTACACCTTTGGTTTTTTCTTTGGAATCACTCTGAATCATACGTCGTTCCAACTGTTAACGATTCCATTTTCCTCTCACAAAAGATTTTGTCTAATTTTGTATTGAAATAGCAGACAAGTCAAGTCTTTTTCCCAAACTTGTCACTCATATAATTAAGTTCATGATCACTGCGGTGGGCAGTGGGCACTCTATTCATATTTATAGCACTTACTGTAAGCAATTTTTCACAAGATATAACAGCTATTGGGGTCGTGGAGGTGGGTCAGTGGTTGATTCTTGACTAGAAAGTTATGGCAACAAGTTGAGCATGGATTCTTGCAATCTTATACTTATATCACCTCTAATCCGAAGTCCCTTTGCTTCAACACAGCTTGATAGCTTTGTCATTGTTATTAATTGGCCAATCGGCAATGGTTGTGGGTCGACATCAACATCAGATCAGAATTTGACTGTCTTTCCTAGTGTTTTTCCTTAAACCATATGGTCTTCTGAGGCACCAATAATTTCAGAATGCACCCTTAAATCAAGTCATAAACACTGCTGTTAAAGTAAAATTGCCATTGAAAATAGTTGCCAGAATTCTTTAAAACATTGCTGCAGTAAATATGCTTTTATCATTGTACTAGGCTAGCCACTGCAAATCACTTTTGTGAAAAAGAAAGGTTGGACAGTACCTGACCTGCCGGCCTTTACAAAGATGACCAAATAATACAGCTTGGGTAAGCTTTGGGTGTTCAAGGATCTATTTACTTTAGTCTAAAAGCAGAGAAAATTAAACATGAACTAATAATTTTTGCCATTTCAAAGGTATGCATAAGGATAAGGCTTCATTTTGCAGATTTCTCAGGGTCGACGCACAATTTATTCTTGCATTGATTTCGAAGCTTATTACAAAAAGCTGGCTTACAGTGAATGAATCACTCTTTAATGACGAAATTAATTGGTACAATATTGGAAAGGTGGTGTCAAAATCCAACAGCATGATGATGCGTCGATTATTATTTCTTAGCATATACCGATCGAGGGTTTTGGACCCCATCTCTCGGTAATGTCTCTCAATTTTGCATCAAAACGATCCATATCCTTAATTTTATTTTTCCATAGTCTTGAATCTTCATTTCTCCATTCATAATGAAGCATTATTACCACAGATGGATTTTCTTTTTCTTTCTTTTTCTAGCATAAAATGGGAAACTTCATATCTAATTACTGTAGTGAAATAAATGAGAAATTAAGGAATCTTGTGACTTGTCCCATATTTTCCGGTAAATTTAATAATTTTAGTTACAATAAAAAAATACTGTTCAATTTTTAATAAAAACATTAGACAAAAATTACAAAATTAATTTGATGATTGATGTATAGATAACATTACAATTTTTGTATTTATATGATTTGATATATATATATATATATATATATATATAACAAATATCATATAAATATATATATATATATTATCAAATTTAATTGGCAGTAACAAATCCATGCAATTTATTCACGAAGAATTTAGAGGCTTATTAATAAAAGGGAAAAAAAAATACTCCCTTTATATAAAACTTTCACTGTTCGAAAAAAAATTAAAGGTTTAATTAGATGCCTCACAACTTGTTCTCAATTCCCAAGATAGAAATTGCTCCCCTAAAAATTTAGGGTTGCTATTTAAGGGAAGAGGAGCCAAAGGATAGGGGTAGGTAGAAAAAAATTGTACTAGTCTATATGCTATAAAACCATGATATGATGCTAGGTCTTAGGCCAAGAAAACTTTAAGATCACAAGTTCTTTTTGGGCTCACATTTCACAAGAAGGCAAAGGGATAACTCTACAGCTGAATTAAAATTTTCGATTTTGTTATAAATTAATGTATATATATACATATATACACACACGCGTGTATTATTAAATATAAATTTAATATAATTAAATATAAAATATATTAAAAATATCAAAATTATAAATATAAATATAAATACATTTTATAATAAAAACCAAATCAGAAAAACCCCTTTAATTCAAATCAGAAAAACCAAATTGGTCTGCGAATTCAACAATCAAAAGCAGGAAATCTTTACAGAACCCATTTCTAAACTCTTTTTGTAAAATAAAGAGAAAAGAAATGGATGAACCCAAAAAAAAAAAAAAAAAGAGAAGAAAGGACCCGTGACTCTTCATATGCAAGCATATTATATTATGCACTAAAAAACCCGACAGAAGAGAAGGCTTGAAAACTTCCAGGCATTGTTCTAAGGGAATCCCTGATATTCACTGGTTTCCATGCTTAATCGAGTAAATTTGCAAAAGTAATAGGTTCAGTGAAAAGCCGAAGAGTACATGATCAACTGATCTTATGAATAAACAACAGCAATACCCACTAAAATTTTAATTCTGTATTATCAGTCATTATTACTTGATTAGTGGTGATACTGATCATACATCATAGCGGTAATAATTCTTTTAGCAGAAAATCATGTAATTTTTTTTTCTTAACTCTAATTTTTTCCAACCACTTTTTCACGCTGAAGCATCATCTGAATTCCATCATTCCTATAGTGCGATATGGAACCAAATTTATAGAAGATTCTAATTTTTTTCTCAAAAGTAAGAATGGCATTCTTCTTTGGTAGAAAGATAAAATTATTCTTTTGTTTCTTTAAAATTAAATTTATTTTTTATTATTTTATTAACTATGAATTTTTTTTAAAAATATTTTATTTTGCAAAATAGTAAAATATTTTCAAAAAAAATTAAATATTTAATAATAAAAATATAATTGATATAAATAATTTATTAATTTTAAAAATATATATTATAAATTTAATTATATATAAATTTTAATATAATTTTAATTTTTTTCCTTTTTACTACACTTATATCACTATTTTCATTACGCTTATATTTAAAATACATTTTAACATCACATTAATTTTATTATTATTATTATTCATTAAAATGAACCCCGAGAGTCAAACACCAGCAACTAATTTTGAGTTACTAGGTTTACAGCGGTTAAACCGAGTTATACTAACAAATTTTCTTTTGCACCGACTAATAGGCCACGAACAAGTTTCATAATTCATGATGAGCAAAATAATTCAAATGAAAATGATGATAATGACTGTAGAGATGATGATATTGCCATTAAATAATTATAATTAAATAATATTTCATTAAAAAACTATTTGTTGGGGCAAATATTTCAAAGAAAAGGGAGAAATAAGAATGAGAGAGGAGAAAAAGAAGAATGAAAGCACCTTCATAGAGGGCCCATTGCATGTCTCCTCACTTAGACCCAAAGGTGTGATTTTCATCTTTCTTTCTCTCCACTACACTATCCCTATTCTTTGACCTTTCTTTTTTAATAATCATTTCTTGCCAAAAATACCCAAGAATTCTTTACCCTCCGGACAAAGAAATTTGATCTAATTAATCATGTCAGGTGATATAGCAAAAGATTTTGCTGAAGGGTCCTCACGATCCTCCGGCAACCACCAACAGCAGTCTCAGTCGGCTCCGTTGAGCAGGTATGAGTCCCAGAAACGGCGAGATTGGAACACTTTCGGACAGTATTTGAAGAATCAGAGGCCCCCAGTTGCACTATCACAGTGTAACTGCAACCATGTTCTTGACTTCCTCCGGTATCTTGATCAGTTCGGCAAGACTAAAGTTCACCTACATGGTTGTGTCTTTTTTGGACAACCTGACCCACCTGCTCCTTGTACCTGTCCACAAAGGCAAGCCTGGGGAAGTCTTGATGCACTGATCGGACGCCTGAGAGCTGCGTATGAGGAGCACGGTGGATCACCGGAGACTAACCCTTTCGGAAATGGAGCAATTCGGGTTTATTTGCGTGAAGTGAGGGAGTGTCAAGCTAAGGCCAGAGGGATTCCATATAAGAAGAAAAAGAAGAAGAAGATTCAAATTAAACCCAACGACGACGCAAAGTCTTCATCCAAGCAACAGACCTCTTCACTAGCTAGCTAGGAGCTTTGTCTTCTCCAGAGAAATGGTAATTCCTTGTCTTATATATATAAATATATATATTTATATATGTGTGCAACTTATGAGTAGATTTTTCGCAAATTCAGCAGCATAAAGAGAAATATATACAATTCAGCTTAATAAATTGAAGAATAAAAAAGTTAGATTGCTTGAATTATCACATGAAAATAATTGGAACTGATTAGTGAATTATCAGAAAACAAAATTATCTTAGAACGAAAAGAACATAGTATTATAAGTGGGAATCTTGGTAGTAAAACCCTAAACTCTCTTCTGCAAAACCCTAATTCCAATACTCACCCATCGAGGCCTATGCGGTAGTGAAGAAGTAATTTGACCTCAAAACATTTTACCCATGATCGATCTCTTACTATTACGTGCCATAGTTGAAGGACAAAGATTAGTTACCCCTCTTTCTTTCTTTTTTTCGTTTTTTTCTCTCTCATATCATGCAAAAAAAAAAAACACTGTTTTTTTTTTTATGATTTCCTAATTAAATATTTCTCACTTCTTTACTTTTTCCCTTGTTTTTTGGCTCTTTTCTGATTCTGTTCGATTTTGTGCTCCCCATGAATGTCCATGTTCATATATATACACATATCATACCTCTCAAGTGAAATTTATATATTCTCATTCGATGCAGAAAGCCAAAATAAAATTAAAATTTTCATAAAAAAAAACATATTATGTATAATTATCTTCAAGAAGGTCCTAAATTATTTTATATACTAATCTTCGTGTGGTGGAACCAGTTTATATATCTTTATAGTAAGATCCACTTATTTTTCTATAATAGTAGTTAACAAGTTCTATCATTTGTTTTATCATCATCCAATCAGGCTGAGCTCCTTGTTTGATTGCTTCTTTATAAATTATTAAAATGCATATGAAACAATTACGGTACGAAAGTGCTGCATATAAAATTTTTTTGATATATAATTTAATGCATTCAAAAATTTATTTTCGAATTACATTGATCCTATACACATTAAACTGGAACTAATAAGAAAAGAAGGTTTTTTCTTTTCTTTTCTTTTTTTTACCAATTGAACTTAAGGATGTAAATAAACTAAACACAAACAAATGTTATTATGTTCGTGCTCGTTTATTTATCTTTTAAGACTATTTGTATTTTTGTCCATTAACATTAGTGAACATGTTCACAAACATGATTACGAACATATGTTCGTAAATATTAAAATAATATGTTTACAAATGGATGTTTGTAAATATTAAACGAATATATGAGTGAACACTAAATAAAAAAATTATACAAATAAATTGTATTCAACTTAAAATATATGATGTCAAATTAAAATTTTTTATATAAATATATAATTTTAATAATTACATATTAAAATAATATATCAATAAATAAATAATTTAAAATTTTATTATTGTTGAACAGTAAACAAATACTAAATTATTCATTAAATGAACATGCTGTAAATAAACTATAAATGAATTTATTCATGAATATAAACAAACAAATTATACATTTGTTTGCGATCGTTCATTAAAAATAATAAATAAATAAATATTAACAAATAAAAACTAAATATATTCACAAACAGTTCGTTATTGAGCTAACCCACGAGAATTTTTATTTTGTATGGTCTAGCCTGTCTTACTCTTATATATACTTGACCTGGCAGTAATCAGATTTAACCCACGAGAATTTTTATTTTGTATGGTCTAGCCTGTCTTACTCTTATATATACTTGACCTGGCAGTAATTAGATTGCATTTACGTATTAAGGGACCAAATTACACTTTTCATCGAGCTAATCAAGTGGGACAAATCATCAATGTCGTTAAAGGTTAACTATAAACTTGTAGCAAATACTGTGATTAGCATATTTTAAGAGAGCGCTCAAACAACAGTTGATATAGATGCAGAGCTCAGAGAAGAGACTTATTCCTTTCCCACTTATGTGTACATATATGGACAATTATACACTACCTTTACACATAATTCTAAAACTACTACTCAAAAGGCAAAAAAAAAAAAAAAAACCCTCTAAAACTATTTTGCTTTGAGTTATTTTTTGGTGGGAGCTTTGTTGCTAAGAGGTCTATCTTAACTCTTCCAAGAGGAGAAAGGTGCAACCTTAAATCTAATATATATATATATATATATATATATATATATATATATATAGTTTTTTTTCCTTTTTTTTTTTATACAATGGAATCTTGAACCTTAAAATTTGATCAGATTATTTTTTTTCTATGACATGGCAGAGTTTTTCTTAGATGTAAAAAGTTACATTAAAACAACCAATGTTTGGAAATAATTGTTATCCCTCCTTAAAAAAATAATTAGATTCAAAGTTTAAATCCCCTCTTTGTTAAACTTTCTTACTAACAAAAAAAAAAGGCCACTTTGATCTTAAGATTTTGGAGGTGCTTTAGATTTCCCCACTTTCCTTGGGAGCATTTTTTTTTTAAATTTAGATAAGCTCTCAAATTGAACATTTTGAAAATTAACCATACGTGAATTGATAAGGGTAAATTACAAGTTTAAACACTTAGTTTTAGGTGATTTTTTATTTCGATCATTCAATTATGAAAAGTTACGATTTGGTCTCTAATTGGTCTCTAATGTTTATGAGTTTATGTTTTTTTCACCAACAGTTGAAGGATTAGTGGCTAGCTTATGTTGCCACATCATCTAACATGTCATGTAACATTATAATTTTTTTTTTTATAAAAAAGTACACTTTTGATTACTTAACTTTTCAAGAATTTCTACATTTGATATTTAAAATTTCAAAATTTGGTCATTAAAATTTGTGAAATTTTTTAATATTTTGGTCTCCATTATCAACGTCTCATTCTAGGAGTGACTTTATAACTATTTAATTATTAAAATTTGTGAAATTTGATATAATAAATTATTTTATTATATTTTTATATTGAAAGAACTTGAAAAATACTCAACCTATTGTCGAATATAAAAATGATAGAAATAGCCATTAGATACTTTTATTGTATGGAATTAAAACTAAAAATTTTCATTTTATTGTAATTATAAATATTAACTTTGAACAATGCATAAATAATTGCCAAAATTATTAAAATAGCATTGCTTCAAGTATTTGTTATCCAACTCTTCTCCAAATAAATTCAAGTAAGTATTTTTTTTTTTATGAATTACATCTACCAATAAATAAAACTTAAAATGAAATATGAAATATTTCGTAAAGTTAAGGTTCTAATTACAATGAAAATTAATAGTTTTTAATTCCATGCACTAAAATATAAAGTGGAAATATATATAATGCAATAAAATAATTTATTATACTAAATTTCACAAAAGTTGGTCATTAAATCATTATAAAATCACATCAAAGATGAAAGTTAACAATGGAGACCAAAATTTAATAATTTCACAAACACTGGCGATCAAATATGAAATTTTTAAAATTAAGTGATCAAAATTGAAAATCTCCAAAAATTGAATATGGCAAATCTAATTTATTTATTTAATTTCCAAATTTCTTTTTTTCATGATATATAATGTCATGTGGCATGATAGATGATTAGGCAATGTCCTGTGGCATTTGACAAATAATGTGGCAATGCCACGTCAGCACGTTGTTGAGTGACAAATAAATAATTTCATGCTAGTGATCAAATTGCAACTTTCATAATGGGGTAACCAATATAAAAATTACCTAGAGTTGATGATTAAACCTATTATTTACCCATTTGATAAATACTAGTATATTCGTTTTAGGCCCAATGCATATATTGCTAGGTGAGAGTGCATGTTTAGGAGTTCCCTCTTTATTTTGGATTGCCCTATGTATTAAAACTATAAGTGAACCTTTTAATCATGGAAGAAGGTAGCATCTAAATTCTTCTTGAAATAATGTACCCTTGCAATTCATTAAATTCCTGCTAGCTTTTATATATACCAAGGGTCAAATACAGATGTAACTATTTTAAAATTTGTGACACTACAGCTAAAGAGTGTTTACTAGGGGTCAAATCACAACATCAGCTAATTAATAGAACATGATTATCATGGCCAGTAGCTATAGACATGCATAAACATATATCCCTCACAAATATTGATGAATTATGCATCAACATTGATGAATTCTTGCAAAGCATGAAATGGAATCTATATCTTCATAGTTCAAAACTAAAGGACTTTAAGTTTTACTCAAAGAAATTGCTGCATTAATTAATCAGAATCTGTTCATTTTGTTAAGACAATACATTAATCCAAAATATTTAATGTACTGATATTGGTTTTTGGAAAACTTAATCATGAGCTGGTTGAAGGATTATAGTATTTTCGGATTTCGATCTTATTGCACCATTCTTGATTAGTGTAAAAACAAATGCCTGTGAGTGCCAACTAGCATGACCCTCGAAGCAAGTTGAGTCGAGAGTACCGTACACAAACACACCTGCATTTTAAAGCCTACCAACTCCAGAAACTAAAAAGCTGCTGCTATTACTGACTGGCTTGAACTGAATCCAATCAGGAATATCAGTAAGAATATATAGATAGAATAGAATAATAGTATTGCTACTACTTGTTTTTGCTGCTATTTCTGATTAGTACAGAGACTGATAAGATAGAATTGTGTTAAGATCGAAGAAGACCAAGTTTAAGAATTTTTACACCCTCAGTTTTTTCAGCAATGTTTCCTTCGGAAAGCAAAACAGTTTGGTCTGAATCTGATATAAGAGAGAGGTAGCCAGAGTCCCTAAGAGCAAGGAGACAGAATACGAGGAACCTTACAAAAACCTAGTTGGCGAGATTTTTCATGCAATTGTGGTCTTAGGTTTTTGAATCATTTCACCTTCTTAAACAAGCTCGTGTTTACTAAAAGTTCGACTATGCACATGGGGATCATAAGCTAGGCCGCTTCTTTGCCCAGTCAGAATCAGTGGGCAAATGCATATGAAGTAATTACTATGGCAAACAATTGTGCTCTTAAAAAAGAGAAACTAAAATGAATTAAAATGTTTTATATATATATATATATATATATATATATATATATATATATATATATATATATATATATATATATATATATATATTCTTTTGTTTTATATTCTAATCTCACCACATTGAAGAAAAATTGAATGTGATAAGTATCTTAATTACAAGTTCTAATGTTCTACTAATTCATCGGTAGAATGTCAAAGGAATTTCGTAAAATTACTATTTGAATTTAGTACATAAAAAATCTTTAGGTTAGGCCTTGAACAATTGCATTTATTCCCAACCTTTTTAAATAATCGTCTTAACAACTGCCCTCAAGACACTTGCTATTAGTATCTACCATACAGACACACATACAAATAAATAATTATATATATAGCTTATTAATTAGATCATAAGCTGGCTAGATTGAAGTCTTTGGAGGCTTTTTAAGCTTCCATTTCCCTCTGCCATTGTTCGATTTCAAGGGATGGTGACTGGTGAGCTTTCAATTCTTAAACTACACTCTTTTGTTCTTTATTGACTTAAGCCCTCATGATTTCCTATAAGGCATGCATGCATGGAATATGTATGTTATTCTGATCACATTCAATCATGTTTGATAGAATAGAAAAGGGAAGAAATAATAAAATATTTCCCCTTATTTGGTAAAAAGGAATATAATTAAGAGGAGATGAAGGAAGTTAATGAAGAAGAGATGAAATGCTCACATATTTGTCACTTTATTTGGAAGGAGAGCGAAGAAAGTAAAAAAAAAATTAAGAAAAAGGAGAAATTGTATCTTTGCTTCACATATTGGCACAAGAAATAAAAGAAATGAAAGGGTAAAAAACTTTCTACCTTTAAATTCCACGCCCTTTCTCCTTTCCTTTTTGCTTCCTTCCTACCAAACACAATGATTCACTTCTGGTTTTTTATTCAGTTTAAAGTATAAACTTTGCTTATGGATTGAGTTTTCATATGTTTAGAAAGTTTTAATTCGCTGCTAGTTTCCACTGGCTCCTACTAATCATCTACCCCTTTTCACCATTCAAGAAAAAAATAATGACTCTTCATGAGTTTTGATTTTCTCCCACTCCCTTACTTTGTTTCCCTTCTGCAGACTTTTAGAGTTCATTTTCTGGGAAGGAACTTAAACTCAATATATATTGTCATTTCTTTTATTAACTTACATAGAAGTTACAGAAATTAATACATATATGACAGGATTAACGTTAGCCTTTGTATTTTGTGAATATTGGTTGCTGCAGCAGAATATGATCAGCATTCATCACAAGCAATCTCAGAGCAGAAGGGAGGTGGAAGGTATACAGGAAGGCAAACGTTTGAAGTTAATGTAGCACTAGTACTGCTACTGCTTTAGTGTTAGGGTTTCTCTTGCTCTGCATATAAAAAGCACTTACAAAGTTCATTACCTAATAATGTTGCTGTCATACCATGCAAATCTTGTCTCGATCGATTATATATGTTATTAGCGTTTTAATTAATTAATTAAACATCATCGATCGCCTTGTTAGTTATTTAGCATATGATTACATTTTAGGCTCTTATAAATTAAGAATATAAAAACATTGACTCGTGTACTTGCGTATTACTTCTTTAAAATAGGATCAAAAGTGGATTTTCTCTTCTGCCTAAATAGCTGGAGTCAAAGCTAATGTTAATCTTAAATGTTCAGGCAATAATATGCAACTTTAATTACATGTGGTATGTTTGAGTAGTAAATTATGTTAAAAGAATTCGCAAGTAAAATGATAAGTTTTCAAATTCAATCCTTATCAAGTAAATTTTTTTTAGAGTAATATCAATTATAAAAGCTTGAGTAAATATTAATCTAACCTCTAATGTTGTGGTAATGATGTGATATGATGATAATTTGTAATTAAAAAAAAAAAATTAGTTCAAGAGTAGTCTGAAAATGCTGCTTAGTCTTGGGCCTGGGTTTTATATACTCTGGAAACTGTTCCACATTTTCTGCAGGAAGTGACAAATTCCCGTAGTTTCCTTCAGATGCCGATTGCTGGCTGGCATATCATAACGATGATTTCAGCCGAATTAAATAGAAATGGGAGACCAAAGAATTAACTAAGCAAAGCTTTGCCAGGGAGATTGAACAGGAGTTTCTAAATACAATACAACCTAAACTTGTACATTGCAAGAAACACAAAGCTAATAAGTTAGAGACTCACCGACTAAAACAAAAGACATTGGACCGAATGCCTTAAACACTCGCAAACTAAATTACAATCAGTTCAGTTCTTTTATGGCCCCTAAAATGAAGGGGAAAAGGCAATAGAAACTTTAAAAACTCTGGCAACCTTATCTGCCAACTGCTGGACCGTTATCTTCTGAGCTCTGATGCCAGTATCAGCTAAAACTATATATACTTTCAAGGAATGAGTGTAAAAATCAATATTCTTCATGTTTTTTCCCAAGCAAAAAAAGAGTCAAAACTCTTCCCCAGATGGCTAGCTGTAAATGTCTGCAACAAAGAAAAATGGGACTGTGTAAGAAATCAATTCTATATCATAACAGATGTTTAGTAATGCAAAGCTGTCGAGGAGATAACACAGAGAACATACAACTCATTTCCTTGATCAAAAACAATAAGGATGCATGCATCAAATCACGATTCAATCCTTGAGGTTCAATGAAACTTTCTGCATATTTGCCACAGATATAACACACAACAAAACCTGAACTAGAACGTGAGATTTTGAACAAGGATTGTTACCCATCCACTGTCGATGGAGTTAAAAAAAACTCCACATGCATATCCATATATGCCTTCTAAACAAAAAATCAAAATACTTAAAAGGACACATAACGCATAAAAAAACCTGCTTGTGGAATTTTTTAACTCCACTAACAGTGGATAATATAATAATCCTTTGAACAATTACTCAAGCCAGTCCCTGTGTTTTAGATGCAAACGACAACCATTATGCTAAACAGAGAAAGCTGAAAGTGGGACTTCGAAAGAATTCTTGAAAATTTTCTTGCAGACATGCAAAGGAGAGGATCTAATACAAATTATCAATATTGAAGTCGTGTCATGCACAGCTGAAGAGAAACAGACAGGTAGACAACAACAGAGTACAGACAATACCTCCATGGAACATCAAAAAGTGTTTCCAACATTTTTCTTACAATAAGTCAAGGACTCCACAAACAGTCCGTAATTATAATCATGACTGTTTGACAAGTCATGACAAGCTTAAAAGGATCCTTCAAAGTTCAGCTTCAGAATCATTCATCATTCATCATGTTAAAAAACAAACTTATATTGCAAAAGGCAAGCATCAAAATTGGTAGTTTATTATTATTTTTTATTTTTTGAATTAAGAAATGGTAACATTTTTTTAACCACAGTTTAGAAAGACAAATCATTAAGGTTGAGCTATGTGCACCACAGATATGAGAGCAATTTAAAAGCAAAAAGCATATTTAGCTCTTGATGAGCATCAATATGCTTCTTGGCACATGATCATGTAGGTAAAGACAGGCAACAACCTCAGTCAGCAGACCAGCAATGAAGAAACATCCATTTTCTGCTGACACAACAAAAAAATAAATGAGAAGGTCAGATAAACGTTTATCCCTGATCACTCCGCAAGCAAGTTACACACACCTTAAGCTCTAACCACACCCCTAATTTTATAAATTAATAACTTTTAAAAAAGAACAAAAAACATCTCAACTAGATCGTAACCTGCCGAGGCAAAAGACAGAAGGCTTAACACACCAGGACAATCCAAACACACATACTTTCATAGAATAAGGCCATCATAAGTGCATATTTAACAAAATGGAAAAAACTCAATAATCCAACAGAACAGGGAACATTCCAAACTGACTACAGGTTTAGAGGGGCATGGAGTGACAAACCCAAATAAAGTCAACCTCCCAACCTAATCTTTGTATGATAGGAATGTTAGGCAGATATAAGAGGCAAGTTTACTTTTTGATAAATAGCCTGAACTCTTGATGTAAGCTGTATGGAAAGAAAAAAAAAAAGGATCAGCAGAGTTTCTATTGTCACTTCTGGCAAGTCGGTCAATTCCCACATCAAGAGTAACTCCAAAACTTAAACCTTTATGCCCCATCACCTTATCTTCTCACGTTTGATAGCCAGCAGAATACACTGAAGCACGATATTTCAAAAGTAACAATGGAAGTCAAGGTTTCAATTCTTTTCTTTTAGAACACATGCGGGAAGACAAGTCAAACCTTAAATCCTAGAGAAGCACACTGAAGGAAATCCATATATAGAATAGATAGTGGAGTTGGACATAAAACCCAAAAGCCAAAGTTAAAAGCCTTATTCTTTTCAACTTGTAAAACATAAATACCCGTTCATTCCATAATGACATCAACATTATGTAAAAGAAAGAAAAACAAATGTAAAACTGAATCAATATCAACAAATGCAAATTATAAGTAATGCAGGTTGTATCAAATACATGAAGCGAACACAAGGATTCAAGCAAGCTTCTGCATCAAATGCATACAAAGCAGCAATAGCTATCAGCCACAATTTACAGTCATTTATTTTTAGAGAAAGCTGTCACCAGAAAGAATGAACAAGTTCAAAGGTGGCACTTCCACAATAGGCAAGGAAAAAAAGGACAGCAAGATCATACACACTGAAGAAGTAAAGCATACGAGCACCATTGTTTGTGGTATATTTAAAGCATACCAGCACCATTGTTTGTTGTACAAATACACCACAAACTGCTTCAAAACACTCATCCATAAATGAACTTTACCCCTTTGTATTATCAAACCATAAAGTCATTATAAGATCATCCTATAAACATTTTTTTAATGATTTCGACAACCATAAGCCAGTTCACTTTAAGGTAATCTATAAAACAAAGCAATACAACACTGAACAAATTGAGTTAAATGGTTTACTGCCAACATTAAAAATAACTGCTTCGAACATCTTAAGTTTCTTATGCAAGAAGGTTAATGTAGACTCTCCAAACATAATGAGGGTAGTCTCAATGCTTCAATCACCCAAAGAAAATAAATAAAAAATTTAAGAAATATATATATAAGAATCAACATTAACAAAACTCAACGAACTAAGACCCTTTCTATTTCATTCACATCTAATGGTCCAAAACATATTACAACAACTAATCAAGCAACAAAAAAAAAAGTTTTTAAAACCCAACAATGGCTATAAAGCACAAGCATAAATGATAATATAAATTTTAATCAATCAAAAAAACAAATACAATATATATAAAAAGCTAAAGACAGTTTTTTTTATGAGGAAGAATAGGCCTTACCACTGGACCCCGAGGATCCTTTGCCGCGCTTGATCCTCTCGAGCTGCACCTGTGTATCCATAAACATCCTCATCCTTTGTACTTCCAAATCTTTAGCAAATTGCATTCTTTGCTTCTCCAATTCCACCATCTGCTTCAGCTTCTCTCCTTCCACCTTTTCATAAACTTGCCCAAACCTCTCTATCGCTCTCGCCAATCTCTTCATCCCTTCCCTCTGCTCTCCTTCTCCTTCACTTTCCTCTCCCTCGCTTTCCTCTACCTCCTCCTCTTCACTTTCAGCAGCTGCCGCAGCTGCAACGGCAGAATAATTTCTCCTGAAATATCCATCGTCCGCCGCAGGCCTCTTCTGAGGAAGTGCGACAACCGTCGCCGTGGCCGAGGCCGGGGTCCTTCTGTACGGAAGCAGAAGCGGCAGAGCCACAGGAGGAGACCCCGGGATCCTCGGTGACAACCTCGGCGATGGCTTCGGTGAGACCTTAGGCGGCGGCGAAAGCTTTTTAGCAGTGAAATTGGATCCGATAAGAGCATCCAAGCGTTCAAAGAAAGGCCATGACGACATTAGGGTTCCATTAGAGGAAGTCACACGAGTTTTCTCGATCTTGTATTTTTTCTTTATGGTATCAATCCGGTTCTTGCACTGGACATCTGTACGGTGCGTTTTTTTCGTATGACCATGAAGAGCGTTAACAGCATCGGCAACATCTTGCCAGTCCTTCTGACGGAGGTTCCCACGGTTAAGCTCGAGATAACGGCGACCCCAAGCGTCGACGAGGGTAGAGCTAGCTTCCTCGGACCAACAATCTTCACGGACAGGTAACGTACGGGAGTGGGTAGTGGCAGAATGAGGGTTGGGAGCAATTGACGGCGTGAGGGAATCCGTAAGGTCGCCCATCGGGGGTTGGTGGAGGAGGAAAAAAGGTGGGGATTGGGGGTTGGTTTTTGTTTCGGGAACACTTAGGTTATTGATTGGGAAAGAAGGGGTTAATAGAAAAAGGATAGGTTAGGATCGGTTCGGCGATGACGCGCCGGACGCATGAGAGGGGCGTGCGAGTAGGGAAAGGGAATAATAGAAAGAGGGTGCGGGTGAGGGTGGGTCGCCGGGATGTGAGAGTGCGCGTGAGGGTGGGGTGAGGTGGGCTGGTGGCTTGGGTCATCACCGGATTCGGCTCGGCTACTAGTCCAGTTGGCAGTTGGCATTTTGATGTTTCCTTTTGGCTGCTGCCCTGCCCTGCCCTGGCCTGCTACTACAACTTCTAGCAGACTGAATAAGTGCTACACGGATCGTTTTGTGGATAAGAAATTTTCTGTAAAAATAAAAATAAAAATAAACCAGAAATTTCCTAAATACTACCATCACCTTTACTATATTTATTTTATTATTAAAAATAAAAATAAAAATAAACCAGTCACGTGACAAAAATGAGAAGGTCTAAGGTTTAGTATTTAAATTTTATAAATAAAAATTTAATATCAAATTTAAGAATCAAATTAATTCATTACCGACTAAAAAATTAATTGAATTTTATTTTATTTAATTTTTAAATTTAAATTTTATTATCTTACAAATAATTTGATTTTACTTAAAATTCATTTAATTTTTAGTATTGGGAAACGGAATATAAAAAATCTACCAACATCTTAAATTTACAAGCAGTACGTAAAAATTAAATAAAAGAATCAACGCAGGGATTGCATTTCCGTGGGCCTATGGAGGGGCAGAAAAGGGAAGGCAATAGAAGCGGTTTCGTCGATGTATGGGATAATGTTGAGATGCGCCGGCTGCCGACTGATGCGTGACGTGAGCCGCACGGACTTGGGTCTGGCTCGACTTAGCTCTCAGCGCCGTTAGCTCGCAACTATTGTTACGTCGTTGTTTCCCTTCTTTTCCAATTTTTCTTGTTTGACCGGCAAATTGAATGATGCTGTTAAAACTTGAAAAAGGGCACGAGCGCTTCAACAACTTCCGGTTGGCCTTCTCGTTCTCATATCCGCGTTTTGGGTTTTGCCTTCGCGAGATATTGTTGGGCCCGTCGTTGCCCTTAGGCCTACTTTCTGACCCCAAAATTAAAAATATCTCAAATTCCGTTCTACACGACATAAATATAATATATAAAATATAATTATCTCAGAAGACTTCTATAATTCAGATTATCAAGTTATTCTCATTTCATTCATTACAAGTGAAATGGTTATAGTTTCTCTTTGGTTTGGCTTAAGCATTACAAAGACATTGAACTACCTTGCTCATGCTTTTATGCATAATAGAATTCAACAAAATCCCTGAGCTTGGAAATTTTTTGATACTCTCAAATGGTAGCAATAAAATAATAGTCGTATAAAGTTGGTAGGTTGTGTTTGTCAATGGCTAAGAAAAACATATAATGGTGAATATATACATGTCTAAATTCAAATGCATCCAAATTGATTCATATACAAAATACTTAAATTATAAGAAATAAATGTTTAATTTGAAGTGAGGCACATTTAAATTAATTGAATTTAAAATTCGATCATTTGAACTCGAAATGAATCATAAAACACCTATGATTTAAGTTATAAATCCTAAGAACCAAGCACTTTGCCTTTTTTTTTTTAGTGGGTTTCAAGTCAGAAAGAACAAAATCTCATCACTGAAGGCGACTTTGCTGATGTTTAGATTACAAAAAGAATGTACTTGCTCATCTTTTTCTTTTCCAAACTCAACAATGACTCCATTAACATCGCTGGGTCAGGCATGACAACAGCAGCAAGAGTTAAGCCCCTAGAGAAAGAAGACTTTAATTTCAAGGGTTAGCTGAGCTTTAGCTAAACAAATCAAGGCTTTCGAAAACATTATCAGCAGTCATTTGTATTAATGATTCTCCACCAGAAAATTTGGAAACGGGTGAATGCTCTAAATCAAAACATTCCGATGACCAATTACTAATGATTGTACATACTCTTATATAAGATCGAATGATTGACCATATGTATTACCATTCACCAAAAAACATTCCCAATATCCCCATAATTCAAATCTTTCAAAACCTGTTCCAAACTAGCAACAGGATTTCTTAATATCAATGTCAATTTTGTCTATCGAGAAGCAAGCATCAAATTATTGTTTAGCTATGAGAGCTGCATCAACGAGAAGACTTAAAGTTAATACTCTTGCTTTTCTCCCACCCTTTTTATATTTTGATCATTGTAATAGCGATAATTTTAGACTTATCAAATTTGCTGCTAACTGTAGTCTTACTTTCAATGAATAAATAAAATTTTGTGTTTAAAAAAAAAAATTCAATATAGACTTCGAAAAGATTGTAAGTATGCAATATAGATTTCAGTTGCATTAATAGAAAAAATTTTCTTTTGGACCTCCAAATATTTCGTTACAAAATAATTCTTGCAAAACCTAATCCTTATTCCTTAACAAACCCCTACTAATAAAAGAATTGTTTACAGTCATGTCAACCATGGAGTGTCGGAGTAGGGTCCAACCCTAGTTTGCAAGAGGCAGAAGGTTACCAAAATAACAGAAAAAATAATTGTACCAGCTTTGTATAGGTTAAAAGCAAATGGCCCCGTTTCTTTCATTTGCCACTTGTAAAGTAGGTGACGACAAGATTGACGATCCATTTCAGAACATTTGATCCACCATGAAGATTTTGATCCAAAAACATAAAAGATTGAAGATACAAAACATGGGGTGAAGGTGATATTAAATTGTGCAAGATTGCACGATGAAAACAAACAACTAAATATAAAGAATCCAGATTATTTATAAAAAAAAAGGTGGAGATAGCGATCCTTTGCCCTTTTCACAATCGATAAAATAACGAAGGCAAGAGAGAGGCGCCCCCCGCCGCTTGAATTATTGCATCTCTTTAGCATTCCCACTTCTTTCTAGTGTTCTGCACCATAGAAAGAACAATAACCAATTTCTTCCTTTATTTTCCATAAACTTTTGAGCCAACTGAAGAAGGGTTTTGAATCAAAAGGTTTTAATTTTTTTTTTTTAATATTATGTTTAATCTAAAGTTCATGATTCCCCTGATGTCATGTGGCTATGCTTGTAGCCTGATTATAATGTTATTCACTGAATATTGTATGAAACATATATGTATATATATAGATACATTAATTTTTACCAGTTTTTGCCTTTCAAGTACTTCTTGATTTGTTTAATCAATTAAATATGTCATAACTCCTTGGCTCCATGCTAACGTTTAAATAAAATATAAAAAATTTATAAATTAAAATTTAATAAAAATTATATATAAAAACAAAAACTACTAAAAATAAATGCATTGGTATGTCATAAATTTTTATATAAATATTTATGTATTTTACACCGTACAAATTGTCTGATCTACCTCTAAGGCCCACATGGCCCCGGCATTTTAAGTTTTAACTGCTCAGTCCAATCATGAATCATTTGTTCCATAATTTGGCCTCCTATGTTTGTCGGCAAACAGCGGTTAATTTGAGATTTTGAGAAATTCCCGCAGGGATGAGAAGATATACAGAAATATTGAAAAAGGAAGGCTGAAGAGGAAACAAAGAAAGGCAAAAAGATCACAAAGATGAACAGTACTGTGGTGGTCTCATCTCATGGTCTCTAGTAGTTGTAGTACAAGTTTAAAAGTTCATGAAAACAGTGGAAACCAAAGCAAGTAAAGTGCCATATGATAATATTACCTTTCATTCACTCTTTTTACAATCCAAAAAAACTTCATGATATAATAAAATAATGAAAGTACAGAAATGAAAAAGACATACTCAATAGTTTACTGCAGGATGAATCAGATAAAATGAACTTCAATTCTGACATGCCAAGGCATCAATTGAAATAGATTGTATTCCAATGATATCTATCCAACTCCTGCTGCCTTTTTGCTGTCCCCAAATGGTGGGACTGGGAAAAGCAAGGAAGAGAAAGTTAAAATAAATTTTCAGATCATCAAGATTCAGAAACATATATAAGATATGGAAAATGGGATTTGATTATTACAACTCCAGCAACAGGAAAACAGCAACAGCAGCAATTAATCCAGCCAATGTAGAGGTCAAACTCTACTGTTAATTAGCTTTACAGGATGCTGTTGGCAGCATATGATAAATCATCTTTGTAAGAGAACAAAATGTTTGAAAGACATATGCTAATGCCACCTCCAAACCCCACTTCGTTAGTGCAAGCTAGCAGGTGCAACTGCAATTATAATTATTCTATGGTGGAAAAGTTTATGTGGGGAGTACTATTATTCCTTATATCTCAAAATTATTTTTTTAATACGATTATCTTCAAGTTTTGTTTAAGTTAAATTAGTCTCTTCTTCGATTACACGTTTCGGTTTTCGATTGATGGGGATATTTCATTGTGATTCCAAGCTCCATGAATATTTTTGGGCTAGCTCTAGAATATTAAAGCATGATCATGTGATGAATTCTTTCCTTTTGATTTGGATTGTAGAACATCGCATATAGATTTAGCTTGATCATGTGCTCTGATCCATCGCTTGTCAATTAAGTGTCACCTTTCATGAACATAGTTTACTTGATTTTTCAATCTTTGAAAAAATATGTATCTAAGGAAATCAAGAATATTGGTAAGGAGGGTTTAAACAATTTTTTTTTTTTTAAAAAGGAATCTTGAAATTACAAATTTCTCTGTTAATAAAAATGACATGTTAAATTCCAATTTATCCACCAATGAAAGTGAGGGAGGTCGTACATCATCATTTCCAAAATGATGAGAAAACACCTGTGAATTACCCTATCTTGATAAAAACCAAAGCATGGGCAAAACGTTATATAATATATATGATGATGATCGATTTATTAATATTCCACTGTCCACCATCATCATTTCACAATCACCTTAGCATCAAATTCTTATTCAACTCATACCCATGTTTATGCTTAGCGTTCAATAGTAGAAGTAACATTTCTCATTCTCTCTCTTTCCTAATTTGGAGTATAATGACTACTTCCACCTCTTCATTTCCCAAAAAAATCCAGAAATTTTCTCTCTCGTTTACAAAATTACAATATATATATATATATATATATATATATATATATATATTTACAAAAGAGATCGCAAGTTAAATGAAGGAAGAAAATGCAGAAGCTGTAATTCAAACACTGAACTTACTAAAATCATCTTTTTTGTATTAATAAACTAACTAAACTAAGTTCCGGATTCTACCAAATTACAACTCCTCCAACAGACTTGGCACTTGAAAATTACACTTAAAAATCTGGTAGCTGTGGCAAATCATCTGGACTCAAGATCCCATAACAACTATGTGTAATAAGAATCGTCGGCCACAAATTATTTTGCTCCTATGCCTATATATACAAAACTCAAAATAAAATTAATGAAAGGGCAGAAAAGAAATGTGAAGAAGGGAAAAAACAAGTAATTAAGGCAGCTGTTCCTTGAACGTTTGAACCCTAAAATTCAATGGATGCACTTTCCTTTTTTTTCTAAAATGAATCATATCAAAATATGAAGGAAAATCGTAAACCCCATTTTTTTGTAATCCATAATAATAGTAATAGTTTAACACAGCGTACTTCATGATCAACCATCATTTGGCGTCTCGTAGATGCTCTCTAAGTGTGGCCTCCACACCCCAACTCGGCCTCTTCTTCGATCCCTTTGCGTTGACAACTTCTCTGAAAGTATCTCGCTTAAATACTGATCCGATATCAGAAGATTCGTCATTGAAATAGTTTTGTTGTTCTTGTTGGTGTTGCTCATGCTTCGGCTGTGACGATGCTGGCGGCTACTGTGGCTGTTGCCGCTGCTGTTGGTGTTGCTGTTGCTCTCGAGATTGTCTCTTTTTTTCTTCTTGGTTGTTGAGGAAGATTTCGATCGGGTTTTTTTGGGTGTTGAAGGGACTGGCATGAGGAAATAAATCTTCCCACGTTGGAGCTCGGCCTCTGGTGGGACGATGACGATTTTCGAGACCATCCCATCACCAGAAGGAGAGGAGGGTTTCTTTAGGACGTGTTTAGGGTGAGCCTTCATGATCTCGCTGGCTCTGACGGAGCCACTGATTTCTTCAACACGACCATTGGAGTGTACTATTCGAATCACATCGAGTGCTCCGCAGGGAAGAATGCAAGAGATGCAGCAGCGGATGGCGTTCTTCATGGCTCTTTTCTCTCTCTACTATGGTCTCTCATAGAGAGGAGAAGAGGAAGAAGAAGGAAAAAAGTGGAATGAAAAAGAAGGGAAGAAGGAAGAATGGAAAGGGAGAAATATAAGAAGAGAAAGAGAAGTCTTTTTTTTTTTTTTCTTTTGGCTTAGCTAACTCAAAGAGAGTTGAAATCAGTCACATAAAAGAAAAAAAAATTAATGATTTCTTTTTTTAGTTCTTTTTCTCTACTTTTTTGAAGGGAATTTTTTTTCTTCACTTGCTTAGGATGAAATCTATGGCATGAATAATTGCACCTTACTCTGTACTTTGCTTTTTGGATCCATCATTTAGGGCCCTCATCTTCCTTCCTCTTCACTAAGATCAATAATTTTGGGGCTTTGGTATTGCAAGGTTGGAGGGCTTGTGGGTGACACATGTTGTTGCATCATTGGAACTGCCAAGTAAGCCAGAACAAGACCCTCCTGCCAGGAGGTGGCCTATGACACATACTTCAAACAGCTTGTTACACGTCTCATTTCCGAGATCCAAAATGCCACTGCAATTAGGTGATGAGGAGGCTGTTTGGCATGGGAGAGAGAGAGAGAGAGAGAAGCCTTGTTTGGAATTGGAGTTAAATTGGGCATTGTGTGAAGGAGGGGTGCGGAAATCTTCTTTTAAGAGGAGGTTGTGATCTTTCAATATCCCTAAGTAAGATCATGGGGGTTGTGGCTTTCATCGGAAAGTGAGGTTTAGATGTTAGATCCTTCCTTAAAGAAAGTATAATAGGAAATTATTATTCATTTCAATATATATCAATTTCATTCAAATTATTATATATAATTATAAAGAAATAATTATTTATTATCAAATTTATTAATGAATCTCTTTTTATAAGTATTTATCATTTAATTATCACATATAAATTATAATAAATTATTGACTTATTTTAATTACGTGATATGATTTGAATGAAACAAATATATACGAAAGTAAATTATTCATTTTATACAATCATATTTCAAGGTTCTTATGCTTCCTTCCACCCTTTTTGGTTTTAGATTTTCTTTTTAAGTACATGGACTTAATTGTTTTGGTAATTGTCTAAGCTACAAACCTTACTTTGCTACCATGGATTATAGCCTGCCAGCCCCACTTGCACTTTGCCAAATATAGCTTCATCCCAATTCCTAACTTCCCTTACCTTATTATTTCTTGATATTTAACTTTCAAAATCTCCATGTGAGAATGAGAGTGATTGTCTTGAATTCCCCTTCCACAAACAGTAGTTAAAAGATTCTTTTGTAAGTAAACCAAGAATTTTTCATAACCTAGATTATGACACCAAGAAAAAATTTTTAGTGATAATCCTTTAAAGTAGGATATTAAAAGGCTTGATTTGATGTCATGTGTATGATTTCATTTTCACTTGGTGGCCATAATCAAATCAGTTTGACCACATAGGGATTTTGCCACAAGAAAACAAGCTAGTTAAAAACTGTGCTAAATGGTTTGGTATTAGCCTGTTAATCTAAGTAATGTCCCATCCCAAGCTGTGGCCCGCCAATTAAATGGTTCGGATGTAGATGTTAGTGGGCAACATGTGATGGCATGGAGAGAGGAGGGTCCATTATTGAATAATTTCAAGGGTTTTCTTTTCTATATTTTTTATCAAAGAATCTTAGCAAAGCCCTCCCATTCTTCTGTTGATTGCTGAATTAGCTCACCAAATTCATTCACTGTTTTTTATGTTTGTGTGTGTATTTCATGAGAATTTTGGATTAAATTTGTTTGATTTTAAATTTACATTTTATTATATGTTATTATTATTTTTAATTATTCAATTAAGAATTGTTTACGCGTTAGGTGAGCATTTATTTAACTGTCTTACAATACTTTTAAGACCCTTTAGTCACCTTTACTATGATTAAACAACTTACTAACTATATGATAAATAGGATGGGTCCCATAAAATACACATCAATCACATTGGCAAAGGATGTACTTTTAGACATGTGCTGTTTTTGGACCAAATTCCATTATCTTCGCATAAACAAATCAGTTCATTTTGAAGATTGATTTAATTACAATCTTTCTTTTTGCACTTTCCTTTCTAAGGCCCCATTGGATTTAAATGAGATCACGGTAAAATATAATGAAATTTTTTATTACATAATTTTACTTATATTTTTTTATATTTTAATTTAAATATGATATTTTTTTAATTTAATCCAAATATAAAATTATTTGATATCAATTTCACGTTGACCGTTTAAATTTACTATTATGAACGGTTTTTTTATTTAATGGTTTTAAAAGATATTAAGATAAAAGGAATTCTAAAAAAAATGCTGTGTATACTATACATCACCCATTCTCTTAATTTATACATTTGGAGGCATTTGGAAAATAAAATCATTTGCTAAATAAGAATCTGACAATCAAAGATTAGCTATATATAGTGTCTTTCAAACATGAAGACAAGGAAAGGAGATACTTGAATCCAAGGTTTAAGCATGCATTATTTTTTTGAAAAAAATAATTTTTAGTAAATCTAAAGTTTAAATCCTATTAATTTCTAGTTGACTCACTTTGCTCTTTCGTTAGGAATTCATCTATTCCTTTTCCCCCAACAATTAGCTAGTTTAGGTAACTAAAAGAAAAGCTTCTTACCATACTTTCACACTAATTTTAGTTACATAGTTTAGAAAATAACAATTCTATATACTTTTGACAATATTATTATTTTCAACTTTTTATTTAATAATTTCTAAAAATTCGATCTTCACATCCTCTTTTTATACTTTCTACTAACAAAAAAAAAAAGAGAGAAAAAATGATAAAAAAAAATATTTATATACTTTTGCTTATGATTGTGATATTTTTCTTATCTAACCAATAAAGTTTGTCTCGAAAATAGCAAAAAGACAAGTACTAGGTAACGGGGTCAAATGAAACCAAACCTTATCAATAAGATTATTTAGGCAAGCTTCAATTCTGGCCGACTTCATTTCGACACCATTTCTAAACTTGCGGGGCTATGTTTTTGAACTCCATAAGAAGAGCACAAAAATGTCTAAACCGTTGTTTAATATTTGTTATCAATTCTATTCTACTTTAGTTTTGTATAAACAATTTCTTGTCTTTTCTACGTACAAAAATATTTTTAAGCAGTAGAAGAAAGCATTACTAATTTTGTTTAATACGGCTGAAGGTGTTTTGAATGAAAGAAGTCGGTTGCAATGAATTATTTAAGTACGTAATTTGAAAATATCAAAATATAAATAAAGAGTGTACATGTGAAGTAAAATTTCGAGATGTATTTTGACATAATAATGGCTCATAATATCTTTTATATATCATGAACAATTACGTGATAATTTTCTCAAATGATATATCAAAAATAACGCGTAAGACTATTATTATATATATATATATATATATATATATATATATATATAACGAATAACAAACAATAAAAGAGGAGAACACCAAATTATAAAATTATAATTTTTTTTTTAATTATAGTTTCGTTGAGGGTTGGGTTTGGATACATATTACGGTGGATATCTGTATCTTTCATGGCTTCAATTATTGTCTCCTTCAATTTTATTGAGGAAGAAACCTAATTAATTTCAAGGAAGGATGAGTCTTACAATAATTTCAATTTTTTAATGAACAAATTAGTGATGAGATATGTTGAATGTTAATTTTTTTATTAAAAAAAAAGTATATTTACAACTCTCAACTCTCAAATCATGACTAAATCTAATTAGAGATCATCCACCAAAAATTACTTTAGAAAAAGACTTAGGTTAAGTTTGGCTAGTGTGCCAAGATGAAAAATTTCATCATATTACATTTATAATTTTATCTTTTTTTTTTTAATTTTTAATGATCTTTTCATTACTCACTTCACTACAACTATCGTAATTGAATCCAAAAACATTATTATTTGATACCAATTTTATTATAATCGAATTTTAATCTCACAGGAGCATGGTGAACCAATCGTACCACTCATTCAACTCATTTTTAATCTTCTTCCAACTCTAGCAATTAACTTTACATGTTCACTTGATAATTTATGTATATAATTCATATTTTTATCGTGTAAAATATAAAAAATCTATATTAAAATTTGTATCAATGATGTGCCAAAAACAAAATCTCCTTTTAACTATTGCTATTTCATATATAATTTTTATCAAAATTAAATTCATATTACTTTTATATTATTTTTATATAATGTAATCTCATTATATCTAAAATTATCTAATCTATTTATACGCGTAACTCCACTTTTATGCCAGAAAAACATTGGAAGAAGACCGAGTTTTCTTTGAGCCCAGTATGAGGGTGTAGCCATACCAAAAACTGGGCCACTGCTTTTATGGGACATTGCAGTAGGGGGCAGGCACCAGCAACTGTAATGCTCCAGCCTGTTTTCTGCCATGCAGATTTCAAACCGGGCAGAGCATGTCCTTCAGATGGCTCATTCAGTCATTCTCCTACCTTAATATCTATCTCCCCACAAAATTTAAAGCAAAGGGCCCTTACTCCTAAGACAGCAGCCCACAAATTCATACTGTAGTGAGTGAATGTCCCTAAAAACATTAAATTCCATACCTAAAATTCTCACTACGTTAAGCAGACCAAATTCATTTTCTTCTCATTCTAAGGAATCCCCTAAAGCGGGTTGTATAATTGTTGAAAATTTCATTACTTCATTTCAAAGCCTTTTTTTTTTTTCATAAAATTGAAATATACATTCAGTACAATCTTATTTGAATCAAATAAAATAATAATCCGAACGCGAATTGATTTAAATTGAATTTTCATAAAATTAATATAAATCGACGTAAATGTAGATTGATTTGATATTAAAAATTAACAACATAAATCCAAAATGAGATGAATTAAAAAATGATCCAAACCGACTAAACTCTAAACTTGAAAATCATTGGAATTTATTTTGATTCAGCAATGACCCGATTCAACCTGCTAAATTAAGCCCAATTAGCAATTCCAGTTTTACCGGATTTGGCCTATTTTCTATGAAGCTTTTTAGTGTAGCCCAAGTTTAGCTCCACTGGATCTGGTCTATTCTCTGGTTCCTCTCCTCTTAAGCCCATACAAAAAGCAATCCCTGGCAGAAATGAAACTGGTGAGGTGATGGTGAAGCTCGGTTCAAGTTGAAATTGAGCTGCAGTTCTGCAACGTGCAACCAACCTCATCCAGATCCTAGAAAGACCAAATCCGGTAAAAAGAAATCCTTATCCTTTCTCCTTTGCTTCTCGGTCAATCTTCCATCCAGATACCGAATAATAACGATGCCCGTTTTTAAGACTCCGTTCAATGGCTACTCTGTTAAGTTCTCCCCTTTTTACGAGTCCCGTTTAGCCGTAGCAACCGCCCAAAACTTCGGCATATTAGGGAACGGCCGTGTTCATGTCATCGATCTCTCCCCAACCTCCCCAGTGATCAATGAGCTAATTGCCTTCGACACCGCCGATGGAGTCTACGACGTCGCGTGGTCTGAATCGCATGATTCCGTCCTCGTTGCCGCCATCGCCGACGGTTCTATCAAAGTCTACGACACCGCCCTCCCACCTCAATCCAACCCTCTACGCTCCCTCAAAGAACACGCCCGTGAAGTCCACGGTATCGATTACAACCCCACGCGGCGCGACTCGTTCCTCTCCGCTTCCTGGGACGATTCCATCAAGCTCTGGACCCTCGACCGCCCCGCTTCCCTCCGCACTTTTCGGGAACACGCGTATTGCGTGTATTCTGTCGCGTGGAACCCCAAACACGCCGACGTTTTTGCCTCGGCTTCCGGTGACTGTACGGTAAGAATCTGGGACGTTAGGGAACCCGGTTCAACAATGATAATTCCGGGTCACGAACACGAAATCTTGTCTTGTGATTGGAATAAATATGATGAATGTTTGATTGCTAGTGCAAGTGTAGATAAGAGTATTAGAATTTGGGATGTAAGGAACTATAGGGTGCCGGTATCGGTTCTTAACGGTCATGGTTATGCTGTTAGGAAAATTAAGTTTTCGCCACATAGAAGGAATATGATTGTGTCTTGTTCGTATGATATGACGGTTTGTTTGTGGGATTTTATGGTGGAAGATGCTCTTGTTGGAAGGTATGATCATCACACCGAGTTCGCGGTTGGGGTCGATCTCAGTGTGCTTGTTGAAGGACTTATGGCCAGTACTGGCTGGGATGAGCTTGTTTACGTTTGGCAGCAGGGTACGGACCCCAGAGCAGCTTAAAAAGGGAAGTCTTTACACTTTTCATTTTTGTTTCTGTATGGTTTTTGTATAATTCATTGTCATAATTTGAATGAGTACTGGAATGGTTTTGACTTTCGAATAGGTAGAAACTGATGAATGAATGATATACTTGGAAGGGGATTGATGATGGGGGCATGATGCTGTGTTGGAGTTAATTGTAATTTGGTATACCTTATGGCATGCTTTTGCACAACTGCATTGTGTTCTTGATGAATAAGTAATCCTAAATGTAAGGGATATTGATCCCTTGTATATTAATTCTAATAAAGCAAAGGTGTTACACATTTATTTTGGTTTTAATTTTGGGTTTGCTTCTCTGTTTACTATAGTATGTTTCACATGTACTCCATATTCAAGGGCTTGCAAGTTGCGATGCTTTCTAGTTTGTCTCATTGCATTTATTTTTCATGTATGATAGGAAGAGAGTGCTTCATATCATGGCTGCAGATGGAGAGTCCTATTTACAAATTCTTCTATAAATAAGCATTTGGTAGCTCTAGTACTCTTGCAATTGAATCGTTTATAAGCTAGCAGATTGTGAGACTTAGGTCTGCTGATAGTAACCTTTAATGCCCCTATGATTTTGGTTAGCATTTGCTATTACAGCTTTTTCTGAAGCTGTAAGGAAATTATACACCATTATCAAATTTAGAAATTGCATGTCTGCATTTAATCTGTATTAAACACACACAAAGAAGGATTGAAGGTTGGAGACGGTTTATTCCCTGTCTTAGGCTCACTACTGCTCAATCCGGGCATCCTCTTCTAGAGGTAGTCGCTTTACCTTGGGTTGAATAATGTTTACGAGAAGCCATCCACCCTGATGTTAGGTCTTGCTTGTGTAGAAGGACAACATTTTATCCGGTAAATTATTTGAAAAAGATCACAACACAGAGAAGAATCCTATCCTTATTTTACCCTTGAAATTAAATCATAGCACACCCTCAGAAATTCATGGAAAAGCTATTACAACTAGGGATGACTTGATGGTACTTGGAAGGGTTTCCAAAAAGTCCCAGATCAAAGGTTAGGATTTTTAAGATATGTTGTAGATATTAATTAAGACATTAGAATTCATTTTGTTAAACTCTAATGTTGTTGATTATAATGAAATTAACGCAGTGGAGACATCGGATTGGCATGGTTTAACCTCCAAAAAGCTATTTTCTTAGTTACCCTGTAATAGGCTGAAGGTTTTATGGCTAATCAAAGTGCTGCATCACATCTTGCATTCAATAGACCAATTGTCTATACTATTGGTATCAAAGCTGAAAAAGATTGATGACTGTAAATTGTTAGAAAAGTTTGAGAATCAACGACTAGACGGTGACTCAATTTTCATCCATTTGTGTGTACTAGCGCTAACGTGTGACTGGTTATTTTTCCATTGTACTATGAATCCTTTTCAGATGCCATTTGAGAAGCTTTTGTCAGAAGATATATTATACAATTATAGCACGAAGATGAGATAGGTTTTGATTGGCAACCGGCAGTCCTTGTGTCATTGACAAGGGAAAGGTTGTGGGAAATGCGCCTGAGATTCTCAATGCACCGAATCATCATTGCTTCTGATTCTGATTGGGCTTCATTCAACTTGACAAGTAGTAGACAACTAGCCTCTGACGGTCTCAAAAACCGAACCAAACCTTCAAAATTTATCGAAAACCAACCCTTGAATAGGTCACACTGTACCGACCCAAAATGGATTTTATACCAACAAATAGAACGTCGAAAAGCATACGGCTATCGACCGCTAAAGCTACTCGGCTATCCCATAAGGCAAACAGGACAAGTGCAACGATCCAGCACATGGCTCATCGATTTGCACTTTTCATTCCCACAGTATTAATTAACCGCCTTCAATTTAGAACAAACTTGAGATAAAAATTCAAAGCTCGATCGTCACATGAGAGAGAAACAAAACTTGGAGACAATTCACTCAAACAAACTCAACCGACAAAGTCCGACAAAACCCAAGGTTTCCATAAGAAAATATCTCCAACTCTCGAAAGAAAGTTTCCTATGTTTAAAAATTAGCAATAGATCGGCTAGAGATCATTTAACTGCCACATAAAACAACTAGGTATATATATAAGCTTGCCTTTCATATGCTATATAATCGACAAGTAAAGAATTTCAACCCCAACCCAAAACAGAAGCTATGAAGAACCAGTATCACACCCCTAACCTATCACCAAACCAGTGTGGTTCAAGCTTGATTCAAACCATCGATGCACCACTTCCTCTAGTATGGTCCATAATCCGCCGCTTCGACTGCCCACAAGCCTACAAGCAATTCGTGAAGAGTTGCACGTTGAGAGTCGGCAACGGTGGCATCGGGAGCATACGAGAAGTGATGGTTGTGTCAGGGTTGCCCGCGGCCACCAGCACGGAGAGGCTAGATGAACTTGATGATGACTTGCATGTTATGATGGTTAGCATTATCGGAGGTGATCATAGGCTTGCTAATTATCGTTCGACTACTACTTTGAATGAAATAAGTGAACAAGGAAATAGTGGGAAAACGATGGTGGAAGAGTCGTACGTGGTGGATGTTCCAGCTGGCAATAGCAAGGAGGATACCTGCTCTTTTGCTAACATGATAATTGGATGCAACCTTAGATCACTAGCTAGGGTAACGGAAAAGATGGCCAAGGTTTAGGAATTTACCTATGATATATCTAATTCATGCCCTTTTTATTTTCCTCCTAATTAAGTTTTTTTTTTTCCCTTAAATATAGGACAAAAGAGTACAACCCTATATCCCAATTCTTGAAACCTTTAATAGGTTTTTTTTTTTTGGAGTGAAGGATATTACGCAAATAAAGTATTACTAATTTTATTTATATTTTATATTTTTGCCTTTAATAACTTTGGCTAGGTTATATATATTTCTTTCTTTTCATCTAATTTATGCTTTGTTTAAACATTAATGTGGTTGGTGAATTTTTTTACAACTTCATTCATAAAATTAAAATTAATAAAATGACACGTATTTTTAGACTATATTAAAAAAATACATGTGAAAATATTTTATAATTGTTTGTAAAATTTTAAAAACCTTATCAATACACTTTATTATTAATAAATAATTATTTTATACACTTTACATTAATCCATCGGTCATTTATGATGCTGACATTACCGGTTAAAATAATTTTTATGAAATCCATTTGGGAGTCCAATTGTTGGGCTAAATCGGAGAAGTCTCAATACGACCCAAATTCGGCTTTGATTCTATGATAAAGCCTTGTCCATTTTCCTCAAGAGGCATGTCCATTTACGAAACTCTACGTTTCTCAACGAGCCTGTTTCATAAAATGTGTTGAAGCCAGAGGCCTAGGTGTTGAAAACACCTTGGGCTCTTGTCGTAGTTTGGGCTTGCTCGAAGAAACCTACTCTACCAATCAACAAACATCGTACCCGGCCCAACAACTGTACGACGTGTTTAAAACACGTGAAATCATCGGTGTCAATGTCAATAGTTTACACCATGAAATCAAGTGGAATGAAAGGAAGAAAGGGCAGCAACAAATTTCAGCTCAAACCTAATCTTCTATGCAAAGCAAAAGACTAGTAGGTAGCAGAGTCAAACATTAACTAAGCTTATGCACAGATCAATATATTTTATATTGACACAATCATTGAAGCAAAAAGATTATTAGATAGAACATTTATGAATTCATAGGCTGTTAGCATTCGATAATTATTTGCAGAAAATGAGTAGGGTATAATAATCTTAGTGATTGGTTTAATGAAAGCTGGAAATATATCTGTATTTTTTCATACAATAATATATTTTGTATACCATAATATGCTTTTTGGCAGAAGAAAAATGCCCATTAATTACTTCTTAAAGATTGGCACGACATCTAAAGAGACTACCTCTGAGTAGCTGCCTTGTTTAAAGGATTGTTGCCTGTTGTCATCAAAGCTAACTGCTTTCCCGCTAATTTGTCCCCCATTAAAGTCAACCAAATCTACCACTTGAAAATGGGGCTGATTGCGTTGGGAGTTTCAGCACATCGCACCAGCACCACCCAGCCCAAACAGCACTTAATTAGCGTCTTGATAACATCTTTGTCATGGTCTTGTTTTGTAGGGCTGTCCATCATTTCTCTTTTGTTAATTGTTTAAGGCATTGATGCACATAAAATCAAAGCGATACAAAAATATGAGACCCACCCAGATTTAAAATCAACATACACAAAATCAAATTTGATAATTTGTGTTCGTAAAAATACAAAATTTTCATATCGACACAAAAAATGCAAATTCTTTTCAACTTTTATTATATTTATGAACATTTTTCTTATGTTACTTGTTTCTGTGTCATAGATGCCAAACGTAGTCTTTTATGTATATATATTGTCTATCAGTTCTGTTTTTCATTTCTAAGGAAGCTATCTGTAAATTGTAGGCTGTAGCAAACAGGCTAACTGCCAATTGTTAATGAAGTGTAAAGTTGACTGTTAGATTTACCTCCAGCTACTATCCTTACTACAAGTCAAGAGTTCTGAAGTCTGAACAGCAGGCGGTAGCCAACAACCAAAATAATTTGGTATTACTCAAGAAAAAGCCTACGAGAAACTCATTTTAATATGCAAGGGCGGAAAAAAGAAAAGGAAATTTTTTTCTTTCGTTTTGAAACAAAAGAGTTCTTGAGCTGACTGTTAGGCATGGCTTAGTTAGCAAGTATTTACACCATATATATACAATACAATGTAGATTTAGATCAGACATCACTAGGCAACCTGGTTGAGAAAATGGGTTTCCAGAGAAGCTTATTGACTTTAGTTTTCTTGATCCTGGCTTCACTAACAAGCCTCTCTTCTAGCCTTCCTAGTGAATACTCCATAGTGGAATATGATCTTGATGCATTTCTCTCGGAGGTAAGGGTGGTGGAGATCTTTCAACAATGGAAAGAAAAGCATGGGAAAGTGTACCAGCATGCCGAGGAGGCGGAAAAGAGGCTTGAAAATTTTAAGAGGAATTTGAAGTATGTACTCGAGAGGAATGCAAAGAGAAAATCAGCAAAGGGCGAACATCGTGTGGGATTGAACAAGTTTGCTGATATGAGCAATGAGGAGTTCAGAAAAACTTACTTGTCAAAGGTGAAAAAGCCCATCAACAAGAGGAGCACTCTGTCAAGGAACACAAGGAGAAAGGTGCAGTCTTGCGATGCACCATCATCCTTGGATTGGAGGAAGTATGGAATTGTGACTGGCGTCAAGGACCAGGGATCCTGTGGTATGTTATCTTTATTTAGTTGATAATTGACCAATGCTTTAGCGTTAGATTCAGGGTTTTTTTGCTTTATTTGGATTGGTGAATCTGACAAGACTGCTAACATAATAACAACTTCAGCTTGTGATCAATATCACAAGTTCCTTTTAAAATGTGGCATGAGCCTAGCATTTAAATTCAACATTTATTTTATATGCTAAAGAGACCATGTTGAGAAATGTGCCCAGTAAGAAAATTGGCCTATGATCTTCTGTTAAGTTCCCATCTTCCTTATCAGCAGAATTGATTTGCCCACCTCCGGGAACGTTGACTTCTAATCTCTAGACCTCTCTTCTGTTTGCAGTTCCTAAGTTTACTGCAGTACTGAATATCTATAAATGAATGCCAAGATGAACTAGAGAAATTATGTATCGAGCTGGTTGACGCCTTATGGCATGTATTCTTATTAGAAAATCCAAATACTATAGTATATAATAGGTCCCTGGAAGAGCCAAATCCTTTCAAGGTTTTGCATCAAACTAGTCTGAGCAGGTTTGAACATAATAGTCGGGTCAAATAGGCCTTGAACTTTTCTTAGGTGGTCACTGACTCACTGCCCAGATTACATTAGGAATTTCTTCCTTTTCTTCTAAAGCATAAGCATGTTGGTTCACAATAGCAGAGTTGACCTTACCGGAGACCTCATGATAAGTAAGCTAGATAGAGAAGCTATGATGGCATTAAAAGACAGTATCTTAACTGTATATGTTTCTTATTTTTGTAGGAAGTTGTTGGGCATTCTCTTCAACCGGAGCCATAGAAGGAATAAATGCCTTAGTTACTAAAGACCTTATTAGCCTTTCAGAACAAGAACTTGTGGATTGTGATAGCACTAACGATGGGTGTGAAGGAGGATACATGGACTATGCTTTCGAATGGGTTATAAACAATGGTGGCATCGATACAGAAACTGACTATCCCTACACAGGTGTGGATGGATCATGCAACATTACCAAGGTCTGTTTCCTCTAACATATTAACACTCCTGGATCATATTTCATTTGAATTGCAATGCAATTGTTCAGCAAGTTCTCCCATTCTGTCTTCTATGACTGATTCAGTGTACATGTCTTGGTCAGGAGGAAACCAAAGTTGTATCTATTGATGGCTATGAGGATGTAGAGGAATCAGACAGTGCTCTCTTGTGTGCTGTTGCTCAGCAACCAGTTAGTGTGGGAATTGATGGTTCCGCAATTGATTTTCAACTTTACACTGGAGTAAGCATCTCTTTTTGGTTCAATAATGAAACGATGAACCTGGAAATATTTCGCGAAATGATATTCTGACTAGTGAAATTTGTGATATGCATGATCAGGGAATTTATGATGGTAGCTGCTCGGATAATCCAAATGACATTGATCATGCCGTTTTAATAGTTGGTTATGGCTCAGAAGGCAATGAAGATTATTGGATAGTGAAGAATTCATGGGGAACAAGTTGGGGAATGGAGGGATATTTCTATCTAAGAAGAAACACTGATTTACCATATGGTGTTTGCGCTGTCAATGCAATGGCCTCCTATCCAACTAAAGAATCCTCTTCACCATCGCCCTATCCCTCGCCAAGTGTTCCTCCACCACCGCCACCACCTTCAACTCCACCACCACCACCACCACCCCCTCCTCCATCTCCTTCACCAAGTGATTGTGGAGACTTTTCCTATTGTCCAAGTGATGAGACATGCTGTTGCCTCTTTGAATTCTATGATTATTGCCTAATATACGGCTGCTGTGCATATGAAAATGCCGTCTGCTGTACTGGAACTGAATATTGCTGCCCTAGTGATTACCCCATTTGTGATGTCCAAGAAGGACTCTGCCTCAAGGTACAATAAACTATTCCCTAAATCCAAATAGAACATGCTTTTGGCATAAAATAGAATTCATTGGTTTTATTCTAACAAATATTCCTTAGTTCCATTCAAATTCATTATAAGCAACTCTTTTTTACATTTGTTATCAGAACGCTGGGGACTACCTCGGATTAGCAGCTAAAAAGCGAAAGATGGCTAAGCACAAGTTGCCATGGACTAAAAAAGAGCAAACCGATAAGACATACCAATCTCTGCAGTGGAAGAGGAACCCCTTTGCCGCAATGCGCTGAAAGAAATGAAAAATACTAATCATCTCTCAGAAGTTGAAGTTTGTTTTTTTACTTTCTCATCCTTGCTGTCACCATATGTTCCTACCGGATGCAGAGCATATGCCGGCAAGCAAATCCAGGAAGAGAAGATAAAAAAGGGAAGATTTGTTTGTTTGTTTAGATGGTGCATTTGAATTTGGAGACAATGTTTTTCATTCTTCATCTCCGGTATAAAAAGTACTATGCTTTTTATTTATTCCTCCAGGCTTGCTTCATGGTGGAGGCTTGTTTCATGGTAACTCCATCTTGGCATTGTTGTTCACCTATGCTTTGTAACATAAATATCTATTATACATTTGGATTCAAAAATAAGAACCTCTTAGTTTTCTGCAATGTCCTTTATTCTCCTACACAGAAACAGACTCAAATCTCCTAATCATTTGTTAAAAAACTGTTACTGATGCCAACCTGGTAAGAAAAGAGAAGGAGGAGAAGAATAATCTATTGACTAACAGTTCTTATCTCCATGGTTTGACAGAGCAGATTTAAAATGAGCTGCAGATTTACTTGAGTCCAGAAGACATCAACTCTGATTTCATTGATGGACTGCAATTTAGCATGAAGCAGTATGATGTTCCACATCTTTTCTAATGAATTAATGACAACGAACATCTTTTTTAGTCATAGAAGAGTTAGTACTAACTTGCAAAGTTTGTCTCAAACAAACTGAGTACATTCAAGTACTCAAGATGATAATTATTGAATCAATTGCTATTGGTTAAGTACTCTCTAACTCTCAACTAATTACTATGAATCTTATGGATTAATAAACAGTTGTAATACATCCTGACATTTGACTCAATGATTTTACCCATTTTTCATCTGAAGTGAGTTTATTCCCTTAAGGTCCATCTTTCTGTAGTTTAATCTGAAGGTCCTGGATTTAGACGAGCCCAATCATAATATTCTGTAGCTTTCAGTCTGGGCCTTAGCTTGCTTTCTCTTTGTTTGCGTTAGCAACGAGAAATAATAGCTATAGGAGGAAGACAATGGACAAGTCAAGCAAAAGTGGGATTCAGATTTCAGTGTCCAAAAGGCCACCCTCCATGTGCAGCTACTGCCGGAGAATGGGCTCTACACTAAGGGTATTGGGTGTTGGTGGGGTAAAAGCACTCCCGTCCATGGACCATGTTGCATGGAAAATGATTTTGGGTTTGGTTTTGAGTTTTGACCAAAGTTTAATGACCAAATTATATATTATAAAAAAGGGTAGAAGCGTCCGGAGAAGAGATTGGTGTCTTAAGTATCGGAAGCCTCTCTTGAACCCTTTGGCCCTTGCTTTGTTTTAAGTTATTTCATTTCTTCATTCTTTAATCATACACACATACTGATTTGAGTGTCAGAGTACCCTCCGACCCCCCCTTGATTATGTTCTGTTTTGCAGGTTCCCTTAACATTCGACTTCAGTAAAGAAACCCCTCATCTTATTGTTGACCTCAACAAATGTTTAAATGGCAACAAGCAATAAAAATGTTAAGGGCTCTTCAAATTAAACGGCTAACGATTTTTCAATCGAGTAATTATAAAATAAATATATGTAAAATAATTTAATGTTTGAGTTTCGAGCCAAACAAGTTTAATTTCACTTTACACTTAGAAAAAGATGCCTTTAAAACAATTTTAAATTCGATTTTTATATGTTAATGGAAGTGGGACAAGAAACTCAGAAGAGATCATTTCATAAAATTTTGGGGCCATGGAAAGAATGGCCCATGTTTGAGAGGCAGATATTTCCACCAATAAATTCTCTGATCCCTTGATTTTGGCCATGGAAGATGGATTTGTCTCTCCTATTCAGAAATATTATTAATTTCTTATAGCATACAGATACAGTCAAGATTGGCAGACACAGGATCTTAAGAGAGTATTCTCTGGTAGACAGGATAATGGGTTAAAGAATGAGCAAAACATGTGTTTGAAGACAAAGAGCTTTGCTGTGTATATATATATATATTACTCCAGGGATTCTGGTCCGCCTACCTTACTAGATTTGCCAAAATCTTGACCATACAAGAGGGCTTTAATATATAATAAAAATTGGTAGATAAGATTAAGGTTCTTTGAATTTGAATTCAAATTCTATAATAAGTAATAGCCTTTTTTTAGTTAATCAACAAAGAGATTGTTGGGTACTCTTTTAGTTTTAGAAGGTAGATTTACTGTTAATCAACAGAGAAGAAAAAGTATTAAAATTATGAAATTTCAGATTAAATTCTATCTCATTTGAATTAATTTAATTTTATACCAGATTTATTAAGTTATATGTTAATTTTTTAATTGATTTATTTGTTTGATTTAATTTGTAAATTCTTTATATAAAAAATATTTAATTATGATTATATTTTATATTATTCTTTTTACTTTTTCCAAAATACAAATACATAAAATTAAGAATTAATATCATATATATGTCAGTAAAATTTTTTAATGTTAAAAATAGATTAAAATAAAAATACATGCGTTATTTTATTTATTTATTATTTTTAATAATTTTTTTTAAAAAATATATTATTATTTTAATTTTATTTATAAAATTAAAAAAAATTAAATGATAATATATAAAATAATAATCTCAAAATTTAATATCTCATATATTATAATCGAGTAGTTTGCAGAACTGTGGATTCAGTAAAGATCAAGTACTTGCAAAAAGGAATAAAGACAATTCCCATTTGGTGGTTTAGTTACTCATATTTTTTTTTGGCTTTGTTTAATTAGAAAAGGTTTGAAATGATGTCAGATTCTTGCACAGAAAATAATAGAAATTAGAATTAACTGTTTGGTAATTGGTACACGTCTGCCTCATCATTACCAACCATGTAATTGAAAACAACAAAAGAAAAGAAAAAAAAAAAAAAAAAAAAGAGGAAGCAGTCATGGTAATGGAGAAAAAGGTGATTGTGATGAGATTGGGACTTGGCAATATATACAACAACGCATGTTTTGAGTTGCGTACATCTGTCTTCACGCAAAAGGAAGGCAGTGAAGTCTGGCTTGCAGCCATGGAAATTAAATTATGACAACGATTGACTAATGCTGAGTCTACAGAGATTGAGTTTCACAGCTCAACATTTCTACGTGTATTATCTTGTAATATTTTCATGGGAGTTCAAGTGTTAGAGTCATAGATTAGTAGTAATAAAGAGTAGCGTTGGCTTAACAACTATCACATTTCATCTTTCAACTGTTTGCTCGTGACCACTCACCTCCTTCACTTCACTCTTCAATTATGACAAAATCCCAATCAAAGTGTCTTTTTCATTTGCCTTTGCCTTTTTCTTTTGTTTTTTTGTCAGTAGTTAGTCCCCATAACAACAACAATTCATCATCGTTTTCTTCCCTTGAATTCCATCCTTTCCTCCACTGTTTTTCCTTAACAGTGGATATTTTTAACTCTTTTTCTTTTGCCTATTGTATTTGTACACACAATTATCAACAAACTCCAAGAAATAATGGAAAAAAAAAGGCGCGTGGACATGCTGTTATGGCCTAAGCCCAAAGTCTTGAGTAGAATCTACAGTCAATGGTTCAACTGTCTCTGAAATGCAAAATACATAGAAAGGGAAGCTCAAAGAAAAAGAAAAGACCCAGCAGTGTCCGAGCTCTCTCTTTCTTTGTCCCTTCTTAACTTTTCTTTACCCTCACTCATTCCCTAAACTCTTACCATAATTTTAGGACAACCCAAAGGCTAAACATCAAAGAAACTCAGCCATCTCTCTCTTACTCAGCTGGTATGTCTTCTGTTCTTTTGTTTCTGGAAAAAAAAAATCTTTTTTATGCAAAAACTGCATTAGTTCAACGCATGTTTCTGTTGTTTAAAGGTTGAAAGGAACACTGAGTTTATATTAAAGTTAAAGATTCTTTCTTTATTTTTGGTTTGACAATCTTGTAAAAGAGATGAATTTTGGGCTGTGGTGTTAGTTTAGAGATGTTTGTTGTGCATGAAGTTTTTCCTGTCGGTAAGATCGAACAATTTATGACTATCTTCGTGGTTTTTGCCAAGTTCTTCATCAGGTTAGTTATAGAACCTACTTTTCTTGGTGATGCCAATTATCAGTATGGCAGGGTAGATGAGATTCAGATGATATAATCAATACGGTTTTCATTTGGTTTTTCATAGCCTGAATTTAATGTCTGTCTCCACCTATCTTATAAATTTACGGTTCTTTATTAAATGGACCTCATTACAAATCTTTGCCTGGCTGCTGGTGATGTATACCATACATTGAATTCTGTTTTTACTTCTAGCCTTGATTTACTATAGAGTGGTTGATTGGGAATTTTTTTTTTTTTATTCTCAGATCCCAGAGAATGTCAAATTTGGTACTCCAAAATTTAAATGTTCAATTACTTTATAGGGCACTCAGAGGAGCATCAATGTTTCTTCTTTTGTTTTCTTCTTTTCCATAATCTATTATCTCAGAGCCCTGAAGGTCTTCTAGCTCAAGTTTTTTTTTTATATAATTACTGAACATTTGGTCACAGAGCATAAACATTTTGAAATTCGAGTGTTTTGGTGTATGTTTTCATCCTTATAAGCAGAGATTGGGGAGATATAATGTATACTGGGTGCTGATTGCAGTGAGTCTAGATTCTTCAAATAATTAGTCTTAGCATATTTTCAGGTATTCTGCCGAAGTTTTGTCATGGAGGTATTTACCATGGTGTTCTCATGCAACATCTAACATCAGTTATGTCATGATTTGAACTTCTGAAATATATTTAGAAGGAAAGTTGCCGAAGTTGTTGATTGTAAAACGTGATGGAGGAAAGTAAATTAAATTTCAATGCACCACTTTTATCTGTGAGGCGGTTTTCTTCAAAATTTTCGTTTTCAGACCGAGATAAGCAGAAGATAATTGAGGATTATCCTTGCAATACAAGACTTGCTCTCCCCTTCTATAACTCGGATGTGAGTTTGGATCAGGTAACAGAACCTGTTGCTGTTCCTTTTGAATGGGAACAGATCCCTGGGAAAGCGAAAGGTGGCATTCAGCATGAGTTTCAGCCTAATAAGGGAGCTTCTGGTGCTCCTATGCTTCCACCGGGGGGGTTTTTCGATGTCATAAAGTATCCTGTGGGGAGAGACTTTGAAAATCAGAATGTGGTTAGGCCGCAAACTGAAACATATTCTATGAATGATCATATGACTAAATTAGACTGTTCAAATGAGGGAACGAATGAGAAATGCATCTCAGAGTCCGAGAATGATGATGATGTTTATTCTGATGCACTTGATACCTTGTCCCCAACAGATTCATTCTCCATGAATTGTACTGTAAGTAGTCTGTGTGGATTGGGTGGCACAGTTGCAAAACCATCAGGAACCTTCTCTACGGATCCACAGACTCGGGATTTCATGCTGAATCGATTTTTACCTGCTGCCAAGGCAATGACTCTGGCGACACCTCAGTATGCTTCAAGGAAGCAATCTATGGCACCTGAACGACCCAGAGAGGTTGAGAAAGTGGTTGATGGGGGCAGGAAACCTACTGTTAATCAATATCAGTCAATTATCATTCCCCATTATAACCAGGATGTAGTTGAAGAAGAAACAGAAGATGAATACGAGGACAATGAGGATTCTGGATATTTATCAAGAAAAGCTTGTGGCTTGTTGCCTCGAGTATGCTTTAAGAACTCACTGTGCCTCTTAAACCCTGTGCCAGGATTAAAAGTTAGGAGCCACTCTTCAATGTCTTCTACTCGTGGGGTTGTAAAACCAGGAAAAGCCACCTACATGAAGTCTCACAGCCAAATTGTTGAGAAGGTTAGTCTTGGTCTTTTCTATTTTCTTTCAAATCACTACTCAATGCTCTCTCTGGAAGCATGAGAGATTCTAATACATTGCTTATGAATTTACTATTTTGTATATTTGCAGCATGCTTGGGATGTTGTTCACAAGAAAGAATCATCAGATAGTGGAGCTCAATCACCCAGGCTCCTAGAGATCAAATCAGATAGTGCAATTCGATCGCCCAGGCTCCAAGAAGATAAATCAGATATTGGAGTTCAATTGCCTAGGTTTCCTGAGAATAGGAAACTGCTGACATGTCGATCAAATCAGTTCACCAGCTCAAATGACCAGAAGATAGTGAATAGATCACCTCCTAAAAGGCTTCCTGGCGGTGCTCGCATTTCTCCCTATCGTAGAGAGAGACCTCAATCCCCCTTCCGCGGAGGGGGGTTTCTTGGCATGCCCAAAGAAGCTGAGAAATTCAAAGCCAATATGTTGGTTAAGTATACCAGAAGCAATAACAACTCGCAGGAATTAGTACCCTATCGGAGCACCAGAAGTGGGTCAGGTTCTCTGAGCCCTGCAGTTGAGAAAACGTTGTATGTAGATACCGTAAATTTTGCTGAAATTTCAAGTTCAAATTCCAATTCCTCAGATACCAAGGTCCAAACGGAATCCACGGGAAATCATTCTGATACCTTAGTAGTGGACAGAATTCCGGAAAAACCCGCTTTTGTAGAATCTTCTCTTCAAGATATAGAAGGCCTCAATCTTTTGGATGAAAAGGGCGTATCAGAATATGAAGTCACAGGTTTAGTGAATCCCAGTCGAACTTCCTTCTCTGACAAGCCTGATCTCAGAGGTCAAGCAGAAATGATAGATTGCTTCAGACAGAATGGAGGACTGGATCAAGAATCTAAGTCCTTGGAGCGTAAAAAAGTTAGAACTCATGCAAATCTAACTCTTACTGATGATATTGATTTCAGAGCAGCAGATCAAGGAGAAACAAAGGCTGGTTCTGATTACTCTCCTCTTCCTCCTCCTTTGCCAAAAACACCATCTCAGTCTTGGCTTTGTCGTGCACTGCCTTCAGTTACATCAAGAAACTCATTTTCACAGTCTTACAATGGCACTCGTTTTAATCCTAAAAAACAGGAGACTAAGATGCCTGCTAGTGAAACCAAGTGGGAAACAATTGTCAAAACTTCCAACTTGCATCATGATCACGTCCGCTATTCTGAGGTAATCTTATCTTTCTTTAGCAATGATATTATCTTCTGATGGGAATTTCGTTTTGTAAATACTAACACTTATGCCTTAACAGGAATTAGTAGCTCACTTTTCTCTGCAATCCAAAACTTAAGAATGCAGAGGGCACCATTGAATTCCTTTGCATTCACTGCCTTTATTTCAGCAGTTTTGGTTCAACATGGTCAGAGCTGGTTAAGATTTTATAGCAGCCTACCATATTTTTCTTCTTTGTTCCTGGAATTTCTCTTTCCATGTATCATATTCTAGGCAAGTGGATTTGTTAGCTCTTGCCGTTGTACAAGCTTGTAAGTTGTTCATTTCTTTTTTCCTACTTCAGCCATCTTGTATAGGCTGAGGCAATTGTTACATCAAAGTCAGATTAAAATGTTGTAATGACCACATATAATTTTAACTTCAAGTCCTGTAGTTCCTGTTGTGTTTGTCTTGCACAGGAGTCAACATATTGTTCTGAAAAGTTTTTGGATATAAAAGGCTTCTTTGATATATAACATGATTGTTACAGGCTTCTAAGTTCCAACAGTATTGGACATTTTCATCTCGAATAGGAGGCACTGTAGCATAGGGAACTTGGACTAGAAATGGTTCAAAGATATCGATGAACTATAGCTCCCTGATTTTCATGCCCAAAGTTTCATTGATGTTGAAATAAATGCATCAATGGGAAAACCATACTTGCCGTTTGTCACCAATTCAGACGAATTTGCTGTTCGTGGCGTAAAAATTTGAAACTTGGAAAAGTAGTGTGCTGGGTTTGGGAACCCATGCCCTTTTCCTGGTCTCCCTTTTGGGCTTTTCTGGAGCTCCAATCCAATCCTCATCTTGAGTTCATAATTCTTTTGTGTTTTTCCTTTGACAAGCGTTAAGCCCATATCTTTGTCCGATGCCTTCAGCATTACAACCAGGAAGATCCTCAATCGCTCAAGTCTAAATCAGTAAAATAAAAAGCCCAAATGTGCGTGGATTGGTAGCAGGAACTCTAATAGAAGAGCTCATCTAACAGTCTGACGGAAGAAAGAAAATAAAGAAAAAAGACAGACAACGGGCCCTAATACAGCCAGGGTTTCTCCCAACCCGAAATCCAACCAGGGTTAGCTGATCATTAGTTTTATCATGCACGCATGAACATGAATCCCAATTACAAGTTAAAAACATTAGTGTTCGTGCATGGAACATATCAGAGAAAATTTTTCCCAAGCACTTAACAAATTGTCAATCACAAACCTTGCTATTTCCAAAGGTTGAGTACTCTATCTCATTCAAAATTGATTTGACAACAAAAAGATTCAAATGAAAAACAAAAGCACTATGCTTATAAGTTATAATGGCTCCAGGACAAGTACTTAGAAAGATCTCACTTCCTGTGGGTTTCTTTTTACATGGTCAGATCCTTAAGTACTCAGCCTCATTCGGCCTTGCTGCAACATATTAATTTTGTGTTCTGGACAAATTCTTCTGAACCTTTTTGCTTGGTTATGGTTTTTTCTCCTGGATAAATACGTATTGAGGCTCGCTAAGAAAGTGAAAGCTGGGTGCTAATTTCTTGCGTGCCTCTACAATGGGTCTTCTCATCATCAATTCCAATTCTTTGGCTTAATCTTAACTGCAAATCCGGTAACCATTCCCTGTCCTTCAGCAGTTTATCTTGGTTCAACTGCATTTCGAATAAAGAAAGAAAAATGTTTCAAAAGCAGCTCTGATAAGCTTATACAATCAAACTTCATCAGCGCGCGGTTATTACCTCATGGAAAAACGGGGCCTCAAACCCTGCTGTGCTACAGCTATTGAATTTGCTCAAGGAATCGTGCTTGTCTGAAACAAATTGCCCCATCATTTTCTTGTTTCCAGGGTTTCCCCCATCCGAGCTTAGTCTTTTGCCGAAATAATGTGATGGAGATTGCGAGCAGGTATTAGCAAATGCGTCCACCTTGCTCATATTTCCATTAACATTCCATCTATTAGTAATCATTTCAAAAGGATGCCATCTCTTCTCTTCGAGAAATCGGCCCGGTCTCATGGGTCCAATTCGCATGGTTGCATCCATTCCATGAGTTTGCTTCGACTGGCCTTGGTTGTAATAGGCAGCTGGTTTCGGGAAACCATTTTCTTGTCTACGAGCTTTGCTTATGAAAGAATTTTGCAATGGGTACCTATACAAAGAAAGTGCTTTAAGTAGTATTTTACGTTTCAGCATTAGACCTGACCAGAAATTTCTCGTTTCAATGGTTACCTTGGAAAGCTAGCTTTGAAATCTAATGGTCGTTGGTAGAGGTGAGACTGGAAACGTGTTCGAGTGATGTTATTCTCAAGAGATTCTCTAGCCAAGACAATTCCACCATTTTCCATTCTGAAATGTTGATGAGGATAGGAGGTAGTGGCCTGGTGCAACATGCTCCGGAATTCCTCCCTTCCTTGAATTGGTCTATTTGTTTGGCATAAAACTGCATAACAAATACAAAGTTTTATGAGTTGAGTATATAGCAAAATTTATCTATGCCCTCTCTGTGTAATTCGCCCTTCTTCGTAACAATTGAATACCAAATTCCTCTAATTGTTTTTCTTTTATGATAATTAATAAGCTTGATTAATTTGGGGTGCTAGTGAAATTACTATGTTAAATTTTTTTTTTGTTCATAAGATAATATAAAAAGAAAGATAAATTCAAAACTTGAACTGACTTCTTATTAATAAAGAATAACAACTTATAAGTCAGTTGTTAGGATATCTTAACAATAGGGTCAACTAAGTCATTATGGATTCATGTTTTTGACCTAAAAGATAAGTCTATTTGATAGAGGAAGATCCTTATAACTTGTAACTTTAAAATTTTCTTTATTTTTTTATATGAGATCTTTGGTATTCTTTCTCACTTAATTGTGCAATGTTCTAATTTCTCTGGCACTTTGATCTGACCTACTTGTCTCGAACTCATAGGTTTTGTAAAAAAGGAATTGGATAGATTTTGACACCACTTGTCACATATCCATGTTTACAATCCAAAAAATCCTTGACTTGTAAGCCCATAATCACTCTCATCTATGATAATTAAGACTACTATTCAATATTTAGTAACATTTTCTTCTATCACCCTCAATTTTTTTGAATATTAAAATTTATTAAAAAGGATAGTAGGTAAATTACAATCAAGTCATTAAATTAGAATTTCAATGGACCCTATTTTAATAAAGGAATCAACGAAATGATTTGCTTCTCTATATAGATGAACATAAAAAATTTTACCTAAACCTAAAATGCAAATTTTGCAGCTTGTTTAACTTTAAAGTTTTTGTTCTGACACAGATGATACCAATTGTTCTAGTAGAACAATTTATATCATCTGTGTCAGAACAAAGACTTTAAGGTCTTGATTCGAACATCTGAGGACGCGATAAAACCGTAAGGACGGGGCCGTAAAGGCGGGGTCCAAAGCGGACAATACGGTTGAGTGGGTCGCTACCGACTGAACTAAGACACCACAACAAAAAGATTGTTTTTCTATCATCTCGCCATTCTCTTAATTATTTTTTTCCTTTATTAGTTACTCTAAAAAAATTACTACTATCTACTCTATGTAATCTAGATATAACATAATAAGAAAGGTTTAATTATGACTTACTTTTATTATCAAATATTTAAAAAAAAAAGTGAAATAGTCAAAATTAAAAGGATTAATTTTTAAAAATAAAAAATAAACTTTCATATGAAATACTATCTATATTTGAATTAATTAATTTCTGTTGCTTAGCGTGAAAAAAAATTTCTGTTATGTTATGAGTAAAATCATTTTATTTTTTTAATATAAATTATTCGATACATTTTGTATGAAACAATTATTTCATGTCAATATATATTACTTAAATTCAAATTATATTATGTAATCATATTATTGAAAAAATTAATCATTTATTACTATAATTATTAATAAGTATATCTTAAAATAACTACTAACGTAGAGTAATTATTTTATGCAATCTTTTTCCTATGCCTAATGTTGTTCTAATCTACAAATCAGCATTATAGAACTACAAAAAAGTTCTTTGCTAAATGGTAGATCTGATTCTAATCTATAATATACTTGAGGATTCAAAGATGTATAATCTGATTTCTGAGAGTAGAATTCAGAGCCCTTAATTACTGTTAATTTATGCAATGACATGACAGTAAAAATTAAATCATTTAATTAATAAGGAAAAAAACTTCACCTTGTCCAGCATCATCAAGCTTCTTACTTCTGTACATCTGAAACAGGAATATAAAGATATGATGTTTTAAAAATGAATTGAAAAATTGAAAATCATGGCAAGGAAATATCAAATCAAAATGTTTTTGTTTCCATTTTTGTACCTGCAAATGACTTTTCACATGGGCAATGCTAAGTCCCCTCACATTCATCAATTGAAGAACTAACTTTGGAGTTGCTCCTGCAACAACAAAACCCAAAGAAAGTTAAGTTTCAGAGTAAAATGAACTTGAAAAGCTTTTCATTTTGTTGATTTGAACTTACTCTCCTGTCCACCAAGCCTTTCAACAGCATGCACGAAGGAAAGATGAAGATCAGGAGTCCACCGAAGCCTAGGCAATTTTGACCTAACATATTGCCTTACTGTTCTTCTATCATTGCCTCCCTCGCTCACATTGTTATTGCTGGAACTCCCTTCAGTTCTCTTCTCATCCTCTTCAACACTAGCTTCACCTTCCTTGGCATTGTCAGAATTATAACAATAATCCTCTTCGCTTCTAGCTTCTTCATTCAAGTCAAAAGATGAGCACTTCTGGGAAGATGCTGCAGACAAGTTTTCAGCTTGTTCATCACTATCAACCCTCTTTTCTTCATCATACATCTCTACCATGGCTTCGATTATTGCTTTTTGCTGATAGAAATGGAAAGAAATTAATGCAAAATGTGTTAAAAATGCAGGTGAATTCACTCATTTTCTTACATTTAACCATCTTTTCAAGAATAAAAGATATATACTATTACTAATTTGCCATACTTCTATGCAACCTACCAATTCCAACATTAATGTAAAACTTGGACCATGCAATAAAAAATACACTTTATGAAAATGAATTTCTAAAAAATTCTTCCGGTTCAGTGAATAGAAGTTAAAATCGAAGAAAATATGGAAAGATGTTAGTATTTCTATTAAATTAAACATATTCCCAAAGAAAACTATCTTATCATAGATAGCACAACATGCACATAGAACTCGTATGCACTGAAGTAGAAATGTTGGATTTAGTTGCCTTTATAAACCCTATTTGACATGGGTAAATGAAAATTAAGACAATAAACCTGATTAATGTAGTACTAATATCATCTAAATGGTGTTTTCTTACCAGAGACCCCATCACTTAGAGACTTTAAATTCTTTTAGATGAAGTTATAATAAGAGCATTAAGTGGCAATCCCCAACGTTGGCAGTGGTTTAAAACGTTTCAACTGCACCCAGAGTCGATCTTATGGATGCGAGGACATTTTTTAGGTGATAGGTTTAACTGCACAAACTTATTGTCGATCGCTAAGCATTTTGTCAGCACATTTATGGGGGAACCATTTGTATAAACAGCATCATCCACCTTTGTAAATGGAAGTAGTTTCAAATTTATGAGCTTTGGCTAATAAGAATGTGCACTGTGGTCTTGTTTTCTGCAATTTAATTAAACGTGGACAACATTCCAGATTTTCTCTCTCACAAAATAAAGAAAAAAGAAATACAAAATTTTCATACAACACCTTACTTTATACTTTTTTTGGGTATACTAAAAGTCTTTGATTCGAAGAAAAGAAATTATATATGCGGATGACTATTTAAATTGGTAGCTTATATTTAATATATTGCGGTGTATAACTTTTATACACTCAATTAATTAATGAGAACACAATAATCATTTAAATCAAAGAATTATATATAACGTATTGATAGTTATAAATTATCAATTAATCATAAAATATCATCTCATTATTAAATAAAATTTAAAAACATATGAATCCTTAAGAATAAATTGAAAATCTTTTAAACCGAAACTTAAGGTCAATACAATACTTTGTACTTCAATATATATAGAGAGGTAAAAATTTCAATGCATGACAGAAAAAAATGAGGGTCATATATCACACTTACATATTGATCTTGCAGAAGTGAGACAGTGAAGCCAACCTTATAAATTTCTGTAACTTCTAGACATCCGATTTCTGCAAAAATGGAGGAGTTGCTAAAGTAAATAACCAAAAAAAATATATATTGCAGCTATGTTATGTTGATCTAACATCAAATCCGAACAACATCGTACCAAGGAAACTATGTATTGGGTTATTATACCATTAATTAGCAAATTGTAAGAGTGTAATTCACAACCCTTATGTTGTGTACGAGTAAACCATGAACAGAAAACTGAGAAAGTCCCAACTGCACTACTGTAGTTATTTAGTGGAACAAAAGGGGAAGAGATCAGACAGCTAGAAAGAAGGGAGATTTATCATCTGTAAATATTGTTGATATTTTATTCGAATCAAAAGAGCGATGTAGTTCATTAGTTTATTACAGGAAAATTTAATTTACACTTTGTTGTCTAAACATGAACCATACAGGTTTTCTTTTAATGTAAATTTTAGGTGAAGATACAGTGGGAAAAGAATAACGTTATGATAAAATAAAGTTTATTTCAAAACGATTCATACTGAAGAACTGGAAAGCAGTTCAGCAGTAGGTAAAGCATCATCAACCTTCATTTATTCAAGAAAACTCTTTCAATTCTTTCCAGAATATCTCTTCTATAAAATTCTCTATAACGTATCTTCGAATTTTTGAAGAAAAAAAAAGCAACCCATAGAACAAGCCTGAAAGATTTTCAATACTTGAATTAACAGTAAGAAACTAGAAAGTAGAAGCGAAAAGAAAATTAAGAAATCATGTATTTTCTTTTCTTTTCTTTTCCCTCAAAGATACAAACCATTAATGCTGAAGATTCCTGAAGCAAGCCTATATTCCTTCCAGGTTGTTGATCATCAGACAACCCTTCAACTTGAGAATTGATGAGGAGGATATATAGAGAGAGAGAGAGATTTGAATCAACTTGGTCGTCCTTTTAAGCAAATGATGATCAAGAGAGAGAAAGAAGAAGGAGCAGAAGGAGAAGAAGAAAGAAGAAGCTGGGTAAGGATTTTCAATTTGGTCTGAAGATATATGAATTTAGGTTTCATTGAACCGTGGAATTTAAGTCATCAAAAGTTTTATATAATAATAATAATAATAATATATTATATAATATAAGACCTTCTTCAAATTCATATGGTTTTAAACCAAAACAAACAAAATCAACGTCGTTTTGACACTCCACTTGTTCTCTTTATAATGCAAAATCATATTCTCTAATCACTTAACATTAATTATGGATAAAGATCATGCAACTGTTGCATATATCATGTGACTATTCCACCTTTTTTTTTTTTTTTCTATTCCCAATTTTCCGTGAATAATGACTAGTTCTCCTTTGACAGTTATCTCACTGTAAAAACTAAAAACCCTTTTACTAATTTCTCTTCTTAATTCGGTGATTAAACTAATTGTTTGTCCTTTGTTAATAAGGTCTTAATTAATAGACTAGTCTCAATTTTATATATAAAATAAAATTATCTGATTGTAACCAAAAAAATTATTTGATATACTATCATTGGAACTTTGGATTTCATAAACAGAGTTAATAAATAACATATATTACAAGAAATATTAAAAAAAAATATCATGTCAGTTTTAATTTCGCTTTGTAAAATTAAAAAATTCTACTATTTATAAATAAAATAATAATCCTTGTAATATTATGATTGAAAAAATGATTTTTATAAAAAAAAAATTTGGTCCATAGGAAATAAATTTTGAACTTAATCTCTATTAAAAAAATAATAACAGTAAAGTCAAACTTTCATATTATTTTTATAAGATAATTAAACATGGGTTTTTGTAAGAAAATGTGGGGGGCCATTTTTCCATCAACCCATCAATTTCTTCCTACCTAAACAAAGACTTTTTAGTTTTTGTTTCTTAAATCATATATAGTAGCATACTTTTGTCTTGTCCCCATGTTCTTATTGTTTTGGAGTCCGCAGCTTTAATTTTCAGTGCAAATAAATATTTTCTAGCTGTGACTTCGATAATATATATATATAGAACACTAGAATTATTGTGGGGTCGCTAATGGCGAGCAAGAGCCAGAAAAGTTGGTCAATTTTGGTGGGTCTCCTCTCGTGTATTCAAGCAAGTTGCATGCCCCTCGATCACTTTTCAAACATCTTTCAATTTGCAAATGAGCAATGAAGAATATTGAAAGAGAGCTTCATTCAGAACCTAGAGTTCAAAATCCTCGTCACCTCATCGGGAAAGGAAGGAACAAAGTAAAGTGTGATATTAAATTGCTTAAATTCTGATAATTGTACTACAAATTGAAATTAGGGGCTAGGGTTAGGGCATGGCAATGGTCAAAATGTGTTAGCATTAATTATCCCCTTGAAAATGCTCCATACACTTAACTTTGACAAAAATACAAAAAAAAATTAATTAGTTGGGTAGATAAATATATATTGTATTTCCAGCTCATGAATGTATGTTCATTCAGTCATTTGTGGACTGAGATAATTTCAACTGCCCTCACTAGCTAGCTAGTTACTTCAGTTTTATTTTTTCCATAAGTGAAATATTAAGTTTTTTTTTCTTTAAATAATACTTCAAGTTCGAACACCAACCTTATATTATAATACAACTCTTTTTTAATCATTCGATTTCATTACCAAAATATTGTTGGTATTAATTAATTAATATGTGAAATATTAATTAATATGTGACTCTTGGAAATACTTGGAAACAGCTAGGGAACTCTAATTTTTAGCTCTACCTTATAATTACAACTCAAAAAGGAAAATTTGTTGTCAGTGTCATTTTGGGTCCATGATAAATTTGTACAATGCTCAAATTATTTATATATCCAGGAGAATTGAAAAGTGAAAATTTTTATGGCATGCAGTTGACATATAATTACTTACTTGTAAATGTTAAAGATGCAGGTTACAACCATACACAACTAGAAATTAAACTCTTAATAAGGTTAAAGATTGAAACATTAATTTTTCATACAAAATTAGTAGTTAATAAATAATATTTCATTAAATATCAGTGAGTATATATATATAGATCTAACAGTACTTATATACTACTAATAATTAATTAATCTTGATTATAAGAAATTAAAAGCATCTTTGTTTATTGCATATAACTGTCAAATTAATTAACCGTTCACAATTATTAAGATTGAAATATATACATGAAAGATCATGTTTGATGCCATTGAAATTCCATTTATACTGAGCCACATGCACATAATAAATGGATAAACTTCTCTTCCTGGTGATAATATTTTGTTATTTATAGAAATTAGTCAGAATTATAGGAAATGAAAACTAATTAATGAGGATGGTCTATACATATAGTTTTTGCAAGCAAATTCATGTATGACAACAATACCGTATATAATAAGATATAGTATTTGTTTATTATTTTCCACCAACATCAAAAGGGTTTAGTTTCCAAGGCTCAGCAGATAGAATTTGGACTGTTTTGTCTTCTCTCTTTCTCAGTCTTTGGGAAAGAAGAGGAATAACTTAGAGGATTAGGTTTGGCTAAATGACATCCGAAAAGCAGCTCGTTATGCGCGACATGTGCATTGTTTTTGTTCCAAAACGGAGATGACAGATATTCCAAGGATTAAATTAAGTGGTTTAACAGAGAAAACAACTCGGAAGGAGAAGGAAAATGGCGGAACTCCCAGCCCTACGTAGCTTGAAAGCACTTGTTTTTTTGTCTTCTCTTGTGCATGGGGAGTTGACATTTTTTATTTGTTTAAACCCTGCGAATCTTTTAAAGAATTATTTCCTTTTGTTTTTTTATCATTCCATGGATGAAGACATTCAACCTAGCTAGCTATATCTACCGTCACTGCCCATCATGGATCTTAAAAAAATCTGTCTCGGAAATATATATATATTTTTAAAGTGACTGTTGAGAAAGAATCATGCTGATAAATCCATAAATCAACTTTTAATATCATTAATCTATTATTAATATTCTGTTTGTTTCTTATGATTGTTTAGTCTACCTTTTCTTCCTGTTTGGACCTTTCATAGTGTTTCAGAATTGGGATTCCATTGGTATTACTATTAAACGTATGAACCGGCTTGCCAAGTTGCTTCATCTTCGGGCGCCTGCTTCCCCACTATAGCTGATAATATATAGAGAGGACGGTCTCAATTTGATAGACATGAAGGACTCAAGTGTGAACAAGAAAAAAATTTGATGATTAAAGAGATATAAGAATTTGAGATGGTTGAGTGCCGTTTTAAGGAGATCCAATGCCGTGGAGATGTGTGGTGCCCCCGTTCAAGTGAGATGTAACACTCCCATCTTATATCCAAATATTAAGAAAATTTATTATAATATATATATATATATGAAGAGATATAAATTTTTATTTATAAAATATCTTTTATATGAAAAAATTATAGGATTTTTGAGAAAAAAATATATCACAAGTTAAATGTAGATCTCTACTTTATAAATTTCTATAAAATATGATCTTGATTCTATTTATTTTGGATTTTTCAAGTACTTAATTTCGGTGTCGATATCAACACAAAACAGTTTACTAGTACTTTATTTGTGTAGTCAGCTAGCACAGAAATTATTGGTAAGAAGGGTTTACAAATTAAAGAGGATCAATATTAAATAATAACCTTAATGAAGCAAAGGGGTAGACACGAGCTTACCGGCATAGATGGTCCAAAAGGCTCATTTATACGAGACATTTCGCCATGTTTTGAGTCATTCGATCGATAGTCATCAAAAGCACGAAAAGGGAGATAAAGAGGGTCAATAAAGTTGCACATATCAGTATAGTTGTGTCCTGAAGAGTTAGGAAACAATCATTAGGCCATTGTCATGGCAAAGATTAATGTACATCGGTCATATTCATACGAGTAGTTGTAACAAATTAGACTTCATTAGCTAGAAACTAGTCATCGTGAGAGAGAAAACCATCACAAGTATCAACAACTACATCTAATAATTTATATATATAATTTTTGGTATTATATGATTCACAAAAATTTTGCATTTACGTATTAAATATATATATTTTTATTTTTACTAAATTCATATATAATTTTTATTAAATTTTAATTCATATAATTTTTTTGTGTTATTTTTTAATCATATGTTTAAAATTATTTAGGTCTGCCCACAATGTTTTTATCTGTTTATTTTTAATTATATTTAAAATGAAATTAAATAATTCTAAGGTAAAAGTGCTATATATAGCTATGTATGGCTTGTTACTATATAGATTCTAAAAAGTCCATTATTTTGAGATTAGAAAATGATGCTGAATTTGACCGGTATTCCAGCCTATGCTTTATACATATTTATATGTGAAATATCATGTCTTGTCTGCAATAAGGGGACCCATAGCAATGTTAAAAGAGTATACGTATTTTGTCAAACATTACTTATTTTATCCAGAAACAAGTGTCATCTTATAACTTTTGTATATTTCACACTACAGTTTCAATTACACTGCAAATTTAAAGGCAATAAAAACAATGATATCCTCATCTAAATAAGATCTAATAGTTTAAATGTTGACAAAGCAGTTGATGCAAAAAGAAGCACTTGGACATGTGCCCTTGAAGAGACAGGAGGACCAGAAGGGAAATAGATATAGAGTTAGTAAACAAGCTCATTCCTTTTATTTATTTATTTATTTATTTTAATTAGAGATCACATGTTTAGATAACAAAAATAAACCCTCCGTTAATACGAAAAGAAAATAGTGTATATATAACATTTTTCAGATCTCGCACTATAGGAACAATTTATATTCGGTTGTCCTTTATATGCACCCTTACCAACCTCTTGTCTTGAGGCATCAATGGTTTTAAAGACAGAGAAGCTGCTGCTGTAAGGGCTGATCATTCAGGAAGAAAAGCATTTCTTTGTATAATTAATGGTGAAATTTGAAGTTGATTAAGATCTAATTACCTAAATGAATTCTCAAACTCTGGCCCAATGAAATAGACTAAACTTCAATGCAAGCTGATAAACCTAATGTTTCTGTCTACATCATTTGATGAAATTCAAATGGTAGTTGCTCGATTGAACCTTTAATTTATTTTCATACATATCCATCCATTCCAGGGCACGGGAATTTTTCTTTGCTCAAATCAATTGGAAAAGACTTTTGTGGTGAAAAAGTTCCTGACGTGAGATGAAATCCTTCAGATGAAAGCAACATTTCTTATTCCCCTGCCTCTGTTATCTGCTGCTTAGTTAATATAGAAATAAGGTGGGGAGAGCTTTTCATGTTGACAGTGGATATTATTTTGTTAAAACCTAACTACCACCCCAATGCAATCTCCTTTTTTCTTTTGCATTTTGCTGCTTCTTAATCATCATCATCAACTAGGTATTCCACTTTTTGAAGAAAAGTGCAATAGTGATAGAATATTGTGGGCAAAACATTCATATCCAAATCTTTATTATTCTTTATTGGTAAACGTCTATAAATCAAGAAAATTTATGATAAAAAATTCAATAGATCCATAAATCTCGATAATAATTTGATTATTTGCCTTAATCTTGGAGATGATAATCTCCCTACTCCTAAACTTTAGTTAAAAAAAAAATAAAAATACAGGCGGTGTGCATTGCTGGTCCAGTGCAAAATACATGCATACTGTCCCAATTCAATATATGCAACTACATAGCACAGGCTTGCACATGGAGGCAAGTTAAAGAGAGGTTAATAGGGATGAAATTAACAATAACAGTACATATTATTCCATATGCTACTAGAAATAAATCTTCTTTATGTTAACTACCAAAAACAGTAGGGAAATGAAGAAAAACAGTAATGAAATTACAGCCATTATTCTGGGGAATTGAATGGTATTTATATGTTGGAGGAAATGCATCTGAAGAAGGTCCATTTATCCATGTGAGAAGGAGGAGAAAGTTAATGGAGAACATTCTCAGTTGTTTCTCTCTGTTTTTTGTCCTTATTTTGCCTTTCCATCTAACAAATGGTAATGGATCTTTGAAGACAAAGCTATTTACCAAACAAAATACTAGCTAAAACCCATTTTAATTTTTTTTATAAAAAAAATAGCTACACTTTTCTCTCAAGAGAGTTGGGCAACTTGTTGACTTAAGAAAAGAAAAGGACAAAAAAAAATGTTCTTCATGCATAAGAATAGATCTATGTGCAAAAGAAAATTGGTGAATGCCAAAATCTCTTTAAGTCTTGGCTACTAACTTTGGCTTTCGCTTTCACTTTCATTGATGGAGAAAATTAAATTCATCTCCCTAAAGTTGCTCTATGTTCTGCAAAAGATGACACTGTGTAAATAAATTCATTATTTGTGATTGCTCGGAAATGTTGTTCCCAGCTTGGAGGTTATAAAGCACCAGCCACCAACGGCCACATTTTCAATACTAATATCATTAAACCAAACAGTACAAATAGGTCGAACCGTGCAGCACTGTATACAGTTTATGCTATTTCCTGTTTTATGACCCAAGAATTTTTTGAATCTTATCATCTTCAACTACTTTCTCAGGGCCTCCACGGTATTAATTCTGTTTTATGAGTGTCAGTTGCAGATTGTACAATCAACTACAAGTAAAACCAGATAAATGAAACACTGCTGATTTTCCATGATACCAATGAGTACCAGGTATGTTTTTCAAAATGCAAAAAACCATCAAAAAAATGTTGGTTTCTGCATGTATCTAATATGGGGTTTTGGTTCGGCTTTGTCCAGCGTAGACAGAGTTCTATCATGGCCATGGGTGTTTGATTTTGAAAATAATTTCGGGCATCTACTTCAACAGAGTGTGAAAAGTGGAAACCAAACATTTACCTACATGGTAGACAGGTTGTTGGATTCAGTAATCATTGAATGGGACATAAGAGGGTTTATAATGCAACTGCCCATCTGGTCTCAACCATTTCCTCAGCGGTTGTTATCAGAAGGAATTCAACTCCAGCGGCCCACTGGGTTCCAGCTAGTGGTGCGTACTTCTTGTGCACTTTCTCCTCAGTCTAGTCTTTCCCTTTCACTTCCTCTGAACAGCAATGGAAGTAGCACTACTCGTAGACCCGTCTTTTTCTTCATTTCTTTTCCTGTAACTAAGCCACCTACTCACATAACAGCCCTCCATGCCTATAACTCAACTATTAATTATCCAGAAAAATTAAGCAAAACATGTAAGATAAAAAAAGATGAAAAATAATCCAACCAGAAAGTAAAGCTCTAAGAAAATTTCATCAAGTAAAGATGAAGTAATATATATTGCTTAGTAAGAAGTTCTCAACACGAAGTCAGAAATTAGGGGAAACACATTCTTTCTATGGACATTTGTCTTTAAGCAGGCATATAAAATACTTATATAATACATACAAACAGATTCCTCAAGTAGCTAATGACAGGATTTATTGCCATCAGAATTGACAGCTAACATTCCAACAATGTGTGAAATGGCTCTTCATTTATTGAGCCAACATGACTAATTGGTATATGGTCCTCTTCAAAATCCTTTACTGTCTAATAATGGGGCCTCTATACTGTCCCCTGCGAACCACAAAGTTTTCAGGGGGTTGAATCTCTTCCAACCAAGCCACTTTTGAGGGATTAACACCACACAATGAATCAACACCTTTCGGAGAAGACGAAAAGGGGAAACCGGTTAATTGAAATTAAACATATTTATTTAGCATGAGTAGATGAAAACAAAAAGGTACCTTCCAGATTTCTCCGAGGGATCCTCCGAAAATAAGAGCAGTGACGCCCATCTTCTGAAGAGTAAGGGGGTGAAAGAATATCAAAGAGTGCACAAGGAGTTAAAGCTTTGAAGCTATGAATGTTGCCACCGGTTGTTGGATAAAGAATTGTTGTTCCAGAGGGTGCAGTCACTTCACAATCTCTAACAAGTTTTGCAGGTCTTGCTGTAAATTTTCACCAATCAAGAGTTGATTCTTAAAAAAAAAAGATGGAAAAGAATATATATATTTATGAATGAAGTCATAAATTTCATGCATTTGTTGTTTCTCGAATAGTTAGAACAAATATAAGTTAAAAGTCTTTTAATTTCAACAGACTCAAGTATATATAAAGTTGAAAAATTACTTGATCCTTTCAAATTTTGGCAGCTCAAATATCCCAGTACAAATGAAATTTATAAAATCAGAAAACCTACTCAACAGGAGATGAATATTAAAATAATAAAGCTGCATTCTTCAAAATTAAAGTATCAGAAAGCTTCTCTCTTGGTCTATTGTATACTTTTTTAATCCATACAAATATTAATTTCTGAGTGATCTAATCCAGGGATGACAATTAATAAGCAACTGCCATGGTAGAGCTCCATATTGAACACTAAAAACATTTTATTGCAATTTACTACACTGCAATAACATTATGCAAGCATACTATGTGTTTCGGATCATGTTCATGCAGTTGCATAATATCCCTATGGAACAAGAAAACTGCAAGCCAGAAAAGAAAACATCCTGTGATCTTGTTGAACTGTTGAAGGAAATTAAGCATTCCTGGGTTAAATGTATCTGATTTACATGCTTCCTGAGTTTCTGAACCATCAAGAAGGCCCAATCAATCAACTAACCAGCATCATCTGGAAAACGGCCAATTCCCACCTACCTAGTGTTTACATAATCTCGGGAGCAACACAAAGGCCAATGTCCACCACAAAGCACTAATAATAATCCATGCTTTATTGCCAAAAGCTTTGGGTTAAGGGAAACTTGAAGATAAAAACCGTGTGGGGTAAGCAGAAGTAGTTGCATCGGTAGAAAGTTTCTGGGGCAGTTGAGGTGGTTGTAATGGTCTTAAGGAGGACACATTTTTTCTCAGACGAAAGTTTGCTGCCAAGCACAAAACAGCACCCCAATATAACCACGAGTCATCCTAAACAGAACTCTAAAACATTGAAGGTCTAATTTTACTTTCAACTACCAAGATTACCTGGTACAACTAAAACCAAGGATACTATATATTCTTGGCTAAAGCTACTGGGTGCGCATGCTTGCATGCATGCATGTATGTATGTATGTCAAGAAGCCAAGTATCCTAAAATCTTAACATCTAGGTTGCTCTTCCAAATTATAGTTCTTGCACAATAGAACATGAATTTAAGTTTTATTTGACAACCAAACATACTTCACAATAGATACCAAGTGCTGGTATCTATTTGAAAAGCTTAGACTCTACCATTATATTAATATTGCAAATAGTAATATATAGTAATCAATGCATGAAAGATGCATAAACTATAACATAAGCAGAACCGTGATTCTGCTCTCAGAAATTCATACAAGCGACTCCCTCTTCAAAGAACTTATCCATTGCATGATTAAAATAAAGGCTTACAAACACAATACAGCTGTGGAAATGATAATTAGGTTATTTACTTTAATAAGTGTAGGAAATGATGGCAGTAAAAACTAAAACTGTCTCATACAAGATCTTATTTGAGAAAAAACCCCAGTATGTGTCTTGAAATGAAGCAACAATTACAATCAGTTCAATTTGAAACAAAGTTATGGTTTTGAATAATTTCAATTACTTCACAGGTATGCAGAAGTCTGATTGTCTAAAAAGGATAATCAGTGCAATTCTTGTGAACGTAAGGAAGCAGGAGATTCTCTACTGACACACATATCTTATCTTTGCTCAGGCACAGACAAAAAATCAACTATATTCTACTGGTTAAGGTTTAAAACAATATTAAGACACCTACAATAGCTCAAAGAGCAATACATTTGAATGGGTTTGAACTGGTTTTAATCGTGATATGAATAACAAATTAATCATACATTTTTTAGTATGTTTGAAGAGGTCTACTACAGAATTACACTTCATTGACAGCTCTAAAGTTCTGATACAACATGACATTTTTCCTTCACTATGTAGGTGCACACCAATACATACAGGCATCAAGCAAGAGGAAGCAAGCAGGAAGGACATAAGATGATTCCATACAGAAGAAATATAAAAGTAAAGGAGCATAAACATGTTCGGAGATTATAGTTTATCCCAAACTAACCATGCACCATAAGGCAGAGAGATCAAGGAAGAGGATATGGACTATAACAAAGTATGCAAGTAATACAACTTTAGTACAAGTATATGCTTCTACTTATTTTTTTTGAATGTAATCAGTACAGCATAGACGCCAACATATTGCATCAAAATGGAAAAAAAAAAAGTCTATACCAGCATATCTAGTTATTTACCATTGTTTACTTTATTTTCTTGCAGCCATGAGTTTTCAAGTTTTATGTTACATTTTAACTTTGAGAATGATTCTCTTCTAACAACATCAACTCTTATAGACACCATATCCACACACTACTATTACAGAAACCAGAGGAAATACTTAATTTCATCTTGATCTTTATTTGCTAGCAAAACAAGCCCCAACACTCTCAACCTTCTACAAATTATTAGAATTCAACAACAAATGATCACATTAATTTGAAGGAAAGAAAACACTACCTTAAAACACCATAGCAATGGCTACTATTTTTACTAAAAGTCAAATACAAACTCCATAGATAGAAAGGGCACCTTGAGACAGGTCTGCATGACCAGGTAAATCAAGCCAATCATATGATTTCACATGAAGCGAGCCATACAGAAGCTTGCTCAGAACCGTCATTCCAGGATGATTATGAAGTGGTATGACAGAAGAAGGTGACATACAGAATATCCCTATCTGCAGCAAAGCACCAAAATGCATTGGTGACCAAAATCAAATTTTAATTACCCTTTCCCCCAAAATGAGAAGAAAGAAAACCTCCTTCCTAATGAAGATCTTTCTAAAAAGTCCAAATGCATAAATACAACAGCAGTTATAGGCTTATAGCATGCAACAATTAGATTGCTTACAGAAAATCTATCACACTCATGCAAGTGCAAGTATTTTACTGCAGGTGGATACTGATGATTGCTATTTCGCCCTTTTCTCCCATTTCTTCCATTTATCCATCCGCGAGATAGTTGTGCCTCCTGTTCGAGACCCACATTAGAAGGCTTCAATTCATCTGGAATGGCATAATGTGAAAGTGTTAAAAACAATATGCATGCACTGGCAAGATGACCCGAAAATTATTTCGACAAAAAGCAAGTTTACAGCCTCCATAAGAAAACTGTCAATTAGAGTATCATAAAAGTTGTTTTCTCACCTAAAATAGCACGAACACTCTCCAGAGCTTCTTCTGATATAGGACCATTGGTCGAGAATGATTCTTTGCAAGTGTCATACAGTTTCTGAACCGCTGGCATGATTAGATTAGAGGAACAAAGCTCGGAATCAACCAGCCAATAGTTACCGGACTGAAAGATCAAAGAATTCAATTTCTAGACAACTAAGAACTTTGACACGAAATCAACCGACCACATCCTAAGAACAATACAGGTTACTCAATTTTATGATAGAGCATTCAAAAAGAGCTTCCCCTCTCTGCAACAATTACAAAATCCAGTCCCACGAGAACGCAAAGGGCAGCAATATATATGCATGGTAGTTAATTAACCCTTTCATCTCCAAGCTCAAGAAATTGCACCTATCACGTACAAAACAGAATAAAAAACTACAAATTAAACAAAAAAATATCATGCAAAATCCTCAAAAAATAAGAATAAGATTAAAAAAAAAAAAAAACCACACACACAGAGTAAAGCAATTCCATGGTGTATTCAGATTTGCGCGTCCTTAACAATCAAAAGGATTTCAAACTGAATTTCTCGTTCCTTTAGATTTAATGAAAAGAAAGTACTAAACCACAGAAATTAAAAATCAAATATGGGCTTGTGCATAACAAAACATAAGTTTTTTATCCTTCTGGGTTTTCCCTGGAAACAAACAGAAGAGAATGCTCAAACATGTCATGTGATTGCATAACAGATTAGAGTAAAAACCAATCCCACTTGAAACTGAAAAAGAAGAAGAAGAAAATAAGCATGCGAAAATAGCAATAAACATGAACTCATCATTACAGAATCTTGTAAGCTGTCTTTGTTGATATCAAAATTTCAAAAATGTAAAACGAAAACACAAATGGTAGTATAATTTAAGATACAGAATAAAATAATAGTGACAGAGATTTGGGAAGTACCTGTACCAACGCGCGGGGTTTGGGTATGAGAAAGTGAAAGAAGAAGTTTAACAGTTGAGAAGAAGCCAAGTTGTCAGTGTTTTACTGGTTGTTTGTACTTTAAGGTTTATGCTGTTGCAGTTGTGTTGTTATGTCGTTCGGCCGCAATTGGTACGAATTTTACTCACGAGCTCCAATTCAATGTATCTTTCCCTCTTTTTCAATTTTGATATTATAGCAACGCATCATTAGCAGCCGTTATTTTTTTATTGACAATTATGATTTTCAATTTGAAAAAAACATATGCATGATTAGACTTCTCAAATTTACATAATCTTTATATTTGAAAATAAAACATTATTATCTGACTTAATACTCAAAAAAATAATAATAATAATTCTCTTTATGTCTGTTGAATTTCAATTTATTTTTGTTTTCATCCTATGGATTTTTTTATATTTAATTTTCCCTCACACAATCTAGTTATTAGTTAATGTAAAACACTGACTAATATGGATAGATTTTTTTTATTTTATATTTTTATTAAAAATAAATCAATTTTTAATTCTAACTTTATTAAAAATCATTTCAGTTGGTGGATGAACTATTTGTGTTGAACCTTAATTAGTTCTAATTGAATTTATCTTGGTTTTTATGATCATTAAAACTTTAATTATGAGTTTGGAAATTGAAAATGCCTAAAAGTGTTAGTAATATGTTGTTGTAATAGAAAAAATTATTATTCAATATATTGCATTAATGTGACCGACTAAAATAAAAGTGAAATGATCTAAACTATTAAAATTTAATGTTTCATTTGTACCAATGAGTGGTAATAGTAATACTCACAATTCATTTGATCCCTCCTCTTTAAACTAATTCTTTTTATTTTAAACTATCATTTTTAGTGAGGAATATATATATATATATATATATATATATATATATGTTTTTAATCTCATTCGATATTTTTATTCTATATATATAAAGTAACCTTGTAGCCTAATAGCCAAATAGCCCAAAAATAATGTCTTTAGGTAATTACAGTCCTCACAGGCTAAGTGCCCTATTTAAATTTGCAAGCCCGTTTAGTGTTCGGGCTAGTTTTGATGATCTTTACTTGCTCTTTCGCTTGGATATGGGCTTCGTTCAATTTTTTTTCTGGTTCCGTTGCTATAATAATTTATCAGTGACAATTGTGTTTATTTGTCGTTGATGTTGTCGCCTGGTTGTTTGTTAGGGACAGACAATCAACCCATAGGTTCCATTAGTGACAGCAAGAGGCATTCCATAAGCTGTCATCAATTATTTTCAGCGACAATTCTTTATACTATGAGTGACAGAATCTTCCGAGACCAATTTTTTAACTGCTGTTAAGAGAAACAATTTGAATCATGCATGGATATCATAATAAAGATTAATATTTTATATATTGTTAATAAAATTTTTTGATTTTATAAATCGGATTAATATGATAATACATATTTTATTTTATTTAATTTTAATTTTAATTTTATTAATATATTTAAATGACATGTGTTATTATTTTAATTTCGGTTAACAAAATAAATACTGAAAAAATTTTAGACAAATGTTATTAAAACACACATCATGCATACAATTTCATGATGGAGTGTTCAACAATTCAACCTCCAACTAAATTTTTTAAAACAGCTCATCTCATGAAGGTCAAAAAGGTTTGATGAATTGTTTTTATAACGCATATCCCTTAGATGAATGATAAATTTCGAAAAATCTAATAATTAATTAATAATATGTCTGACTTTAGAATTTAGATGGTATAACTTTTTTACTTCTAAATTTTTTTAAAGCAAAATAAATTAATATTATTCTCCAAACCAATAAAAAAATAATTATATTATTCTCATAATAATAAATTGTGCTAATCTCTCAAATCATGTTAGAAAGAGGGAAGCACGCAAATCATGGGCCCAGTCAAAAGGTTAAAAAAATTAGAATAAAAAATAGAAAAAGCGCGTCCGAATACAACGGAAGTGGGGGCCCTCACCACCATTCTTCATTTATGTGGGGCCAGAGTTGACAGTTAGTCCTCTCCTTAATCCTTCCCGCCAATACTCATCAGTACTAATTAGTAATTAATTAATTAATTAATTAATTAATTATACTTTTACGTGGGCCCCTCACTCTCCCTCTCTAATCCCAAAATTAAACACCTCAAAAAATGGCAGATTTTATTATGACTCTTAAAAAAAGAAAAAAAAAATGGAGGAAAAGAAAGTAAAACAGAAACAGAGTTCGTGGGGGTGGCTGGTGGGGGCTTCAAGCTGAAAGAGAAAGAGGAAGAAAATCTCTGGAAAATTTTGTAAGAAAATTAAAAAAAGATCAAGAAAACAAAACCTGAAGCCCCCCATTGCTGTGTGTGAGAGAGACCAAAGATGGTCTGAGATCATCCTGTGAAAAAGGGCAGTAATAGAAAAAAATTTATGTTTTTTTTTCTTAGTTTTGTTTTTTCAAATTCCAAATTCTTCACATATTTTTTTCTTTGCTGCCTTTTGAGTCTCTATTGGAAACCTCCTCTCCTCCCCATCAATCAGCAAGCCATCTTATTTTGTACTTCTTCATTCATTTGGACAAAATCCCAATATTAACATTGCAATAATTCCATCAAGGAAGGAAAAAAGTTTTGAATTTGCACCCCTTTTTGGTAATTTTAGCTCCTTTATTGTTTTGGAGACCCTTTTGCTTTTCTCGGATTGCTTGCTCTCGAGGTTATTCTGTTGCTATTTTCTTTTTGCATTTTTTTTCTTTCAGCTTCTCTGGAGATTGAAAGGAGAAAGTTAAGTTTCAGCTGTTGATAATTCACATGCACTTGTCAAGGAAAAGAGTGTTGTAAGATCAAATAAAAATAGAAAAATGAGAGACCCTGATGTGATCGTCAGCAAAGACGGTGAATTTACGTTTCTTTGTAATATAGTTTTGTAGTAAGAAGAAAAAAAAAATTTCATTCTTTCACGTTTGCTTGTAAACCGAAGGGAACGCAGAGATTTTTTCTTCTCTTTTGTTGTTGTTGGCAGTGTTGTTTCGTTTCGTAGAGTGAGTTTGGAAGAGGTGGTGCGTTTGTATAAGGAAAACCTGGCGATTCTGTGTAGCGCCCTGGCTGTTGGCAGATATCTTTGCTACCTCCGCCACTGCAGCACTTGGTTTATCAAAAAATGGGTGATAGATGGAACTTAATTGGTTCTCATTTGTTAAGCTTCTTGTTCTTGATTCCAAGTTTCATGATTCAAGAGTCTTTGGCTATTAACTCTGATGGTAATTCCTTCTTCTGGTATTGCTGTTATATTCTTTTAATGCTATTCCATTTAATTATTTGTTTACTTCTTTTCTACTTGTTTCTCGGATTTTAAATGAATTTGGATATGCAGGTTTGGCTTTGTTAGCATTTCGAGCGAGAGTTGGTTCTGATCCCTACGGTGCGTTTGCTAATTGGATTTCCGATGATAGCACACCATGTATGTGGTTGGGGGTTCATTGTGTCGATAGTAAAGTGCAAATGCTGTAAGTCCTGCTATGTTCCTATATACTCATTAATGATAATACATTTGTTTATGAGAAAGAATCCTTCCTGTGTTCCTCATTTTATCGGTGATTGGAATTTAGTTTGTGAATGGTCTCACAAAGTGAGTATTGATCTTTACTTAAAGAATTTTTTGTTTAGAATTTCTTTATGGTGTAAACTGTGAAGGATGAAGCTTCTGATGTTTTTTTTGTTGTTGGCTTTCAGGAATTTGAGTGCCCTTTCTTTGGAAGGAACACTGGCGCCTGAACTGGGGAAATTAAGTGAATTAAAATCACTGTAAGGACTTACAATTTGCTGCTAAATGAGTGAATTTTCATTTTTTTTTTTTTTTTTTACCTCTGAAACTCTTTATCTACTTTAGCTTGTATTTCATTTATCCTGATAAAAGTCAGCAATGTCTGATATTGCAATTATCAATTACTATTCGGCCCCAATTTATTATCTGGAAGCAAAGTTCTGCCGTATCTTTCACATTTTATTTCATGTTTACTGGTTGTCTTCACTCATCATTATTATTCTCGAATAAACCCTGGTTTTATACGTTGCAATAGATTAACTTACTGTTTGAATTCAAGGAATCCTGTAAATGAGAGGCACTCTATGCACGTCTTAACATGCTGCATCAGAGTTGGTAATATTTGTTATTGCCTGCTTACCCTAACTTTACTTTCTGGATCTTTTTCTTGCTGTTTATATTAACAGTGTGCTCTATAAAAACCATTTCTCTGGTGCCATTCCAAAGGAGTTTGGAGAGCTTACGAAGCTGGAGCTATTGGATTTGAGGGGAAATAACTTGGGTGGAACAATTCCAACTGAGATAGGCAAAATGCTGTCTCTAAAACGCTTGTAAGTTTACTCTTGTAAATTTATGCTGCGCATAATGCTTTATTATCTGTGTTACCTTTAACTGAATTACCTTCCTCCTTAGGTTACTTTGTGACAACAAATTTGAGGGCAGCATTCCTTCAGATCTTGGGAGGCTAAACCTGCTCTCTGAACTGCAGTTAGATGAAAATCTTACATCGACGGTGGCTACTGGAATTGGCTGTATAAATAGAAAATTTGGACTTTGGTAAGAGCATACTCATCGCAGTTGATTTGTTATTTCTCTTTGTTGGTCGATTCCCTTCCCTTATTCTGTAACCTATTCTTATCCACCCATAACGCAAGGATGCATGATAAAGAACCATCAGAACTTTACCCCATTGTCTTCTTTTTTATTTTTATTTTTTTCCTTTGTTTGAAAACTTATGAATATGGCATAACTTCGTAATTGCCCGGGCTAAGGTTAAGTTAGAAGAAGATATATGTTGCATAAAACAGACTGATTTTTGAGGTTCATTGGCTTAAATTTCTTTAAATGCCTAGTTTATAAAGTCTAATTGCAACATTATTACAAGGGAGGACATCAACTTCCTTTAAAACCATTTAATATGCCTCTCTAATCATGGAGATAACAAATGCCTTTGATGATCAAAAGAGTGCTTCAGATGACTTGCTTGACATTTAGCTTTATGGATGATACAGAATCTATTTGAGTAATTAGATACTCTACATCTTTAGCTTGTATTCCTAACTGAACTGTCAATTCTAGTGCTTAGTACTTCTCTGATTTTTCTATGAAGCAATTTGAATTAGTAAGTTTCGGATAAGCTGCAGCATGATGTCATAGCACACCATGCAGAATGATGGCCCCAACATATCCTCAGACTTAGATGCTGCTTGCTTAGAATTATTGCAAAGCCCTATTTTATTCTAAAATACATTGAACTTGATTCTACAAATAGTTCTTCAAAATTTTGCACTATGTGGCATGTGAGAGATTAATATGCTCCAGTTTATACGCTATTTCTTTTTAACTGATTAATTAGACCTGTCAAGAGCTCTAGCCGTCTATTTTCGTAATTACTTATTGCCTAAGTTGACAGCCTATGGCAGAGCAGTTTGAAACAACTGAACAGAGCAGGATCATTGTTCATCCCTATTAAAGGAGCTCTTATGCATTACCTCAATGCCGTGCCATTACTGTGGTATGAACTTATCATATATCTTCACTGTCCTATTTTTATTGTCGGCTATGTTATTTTTGTTTTTAAAATCATCTTGTACTCTTTGTTCACTTGATTTACCTTCTTACAAGGTTCAAGTTGCAAAAAGGCTCCTTGGCTGAGCAAAATGACAGCTGCTGCGGTGATATGGCTGGTGAGTAGAACAATTACAAATGGCAGTTCTTTGGACTGCAATGTATGGCTTATGGGAAACAATGACATTATTTTTCTTAACTAGGTTCATCTGAGCAACAACTGGCCCATAACATAAGGAATATTGTCCCTTTTGCACGTCGTAGGCTACTTGAGCAGTTGAAGAACCTCCCAGCTGCACCTGCTGCTGCTGTGTCTTCCACTGAACAGATCATTTCTCTCCCAACTACCAGAAGTAGTGGAACTTTCCCTGCTGTGCCATCAGGAACAAAGAAACAGTCTCATGCACCACCACCATTGGTTGATCCTCCTCTTCTTGGGACTGATTCAAAGCCTGCTGACCAGTCATCCCTAACCTTTAATGAAGAGCAAACTGCTCAACAAACTTCTGCTTCTGGGGATACATGGAAATATCTCATCTCCATTCCCTGTGCAGTCATTTTGCTTGTAGTTGTGGCCACGGTTATCATTTGTCGGAAACGAGCAGCAAAATCCATACGTCCCTGGAAAACTGGACTAAGTGGACAACTGCAGAAAGCTTTTGTTACTGGTAATTGTCAAATTTTTTGTTTGATTATGTGTCAACTATCAACTGATATGTCTAGTTGAACTGTTGATTGCTGAGCCTGATTAATTTTGCTAGGTGATCAAGCTACATCTTCACTGTGGCTCTTCATTGTATATGCTGATAAGATAATTCAAATGTATTATTCCTTAGAAATTGCGTAGTTTTAAACGTTCATATTTTTATTACATAATCCAGGGTTTGATCATGGTAGGAAATATCATGCTAAAAGGAAAGATTCTTAAACTATTTTGTCAATTGACAGAATCTTAAATGTTCATCTTTGTTACATTTGGTTATGGCCCCAGTTATATTACTTTTTGAACTAGGAGATTTGAGACTATGCTTCCCGTGCTGTGAAACATATGGCAGGGTAATTGGATATTCATTACTTGCCTAGTGTCAAATATTCCTGCTAGATACCTGTTGATCTTGCGGGTTTTAATTTACTTATCATGAGTTGGCTTGATCTGAGATAATGTCTGGACTAGTTTGAATTTGCTGGCAAGACTCCAGTATTATTTTTGTTTAATGCAGAAAAACCTTAATTTTCAGTTTATTCGAATTGCAGGGGTGCCTAAGCTAAACCGATCAGAACTGGAAACAGCCTGTGAGGATTTTAGCAATATAATTGACACAATTGGCGGTTCTATAATGTATAAAGGGACACTGTCTAGTGGGGTTGAGATAGCTGTTGCATCGGTCAGCGTTTCATCTTTAAAAGAGTGGTCAAAGAACTCAGAGATGGCCTATCGGAGAAAGGTTTGTTGTTTTTACCGTCATGACACGTAAACTTAACAATTTGTGCCCGTAACAGAAATCTATTTGTTACTTCCAAATCTCCTGATCGTTTTTTATCCCTTTTTTTCTTTTGATTAATGGTTATATTGGAACTAACTGTAGATCGATAAATTGTCACGAGTTAACCATAAAAACTTTGTCAACCTTATTGGCTTCTGTGAGGAGAATGAACCTTTCAGCAGGATGATGGTGTTTGAATATGCTCCAAATGGAACCCTTTTTGAGCATCTGCATGGTAATATCATCACTTGCATGCATATTTCCTGGTGAATATTTATTCAATGTAAGATTCTTTGAGAGCTTAATATTTATTTTTGTTTGTCAGATAAAGAAATGGAACATCTTGATTGGAATGCAAGGATGAGAATCATCATGGGTGTAGCTTACTGTCTTCAGTATATGCACCATGACCTGAATCCACCTATAGCTCATCCAAACTTATGTTCTACTGCTATCTTTCTAACAGATGATTATGCTGCGAAGGTACAGCACTTTCTTTATAATTGGCTTCTTTAAATTCTTATCACTATAAAACACTCGTTCTCTTTCCTTGTTACTTTTGCAGGTTGCAGAAATTGATAGTTCAGAGGTTGTACCTAAGTCGAAAGCCTCAGGAGATAGTGAATCACAGAATTCTGAATTGCCACCTTTAGTTGATCCAGAAGTGAATGTCTTCAGTTTTGGCATATTGTTACTTGAAATCATTTCCGGAAAGCTTCCTTACTCAGAGGAGCAAGGGCCTGTTGAGAAATGGGTATGTTTTATGTTTTAACACATTATGACCTAATAATTTCATAGTGCACTCTTATCCCTTTTTTTTTCTAGACTTGTTTCTAAAGGCAAAAGCTAACAGTCACACCTTGCTTTACAGTAGTTTTTGCTCTTTGCTAAACTAATAATCTTGAACTTGGCAGGCTGCTCAATATTTGAACGATAGACGGAGCATTAGCTACATGATAGATCCAACCCTCAAATCTTTCAAAAATGATGACCTTGATGTAATCTGTGAGGTTATACAAGAGTGCATCCAAACAGATCCAAGGCAAAGACCTAGCATGAAGGATATCACTTCCAAATTGAGGCAAGCGGTTAATATCCCACCTGAGCAAGCTACCCCAAGACTTTCCCCCTTGTGGTGGGCCGAACTTGAGATTTTATCAATGGAGGCAACCTAATTTCTTTGTGACTCTCTTCTCTTTGTTTTGTAAGTAAAGTCTCTCTCTTACTTTGTATCAAAATGGAAAGAAATAGAAAAAAGGAAAAAAAAAAACTGATACCTTGCACTTGGTTACCGAATCTCTTCCTTTTTGGTCACTTTGATTTCAGATATACACACATCCTATTATCCATTGTTTAACATTTCCACCATTCATCTTCAGCTCTTCATTGCAATAAGAGTGTTATACTCATTGATGGGGATTGTGCACCCAACTGTAATAGATGTATATACTTTGTGATTATTAAGTCTCTGATTTAAGAAAAAACTAACAATATTGATCTGTTGACATTCTTTTTCCTCTTGAATACAATTAGATGGTAGAGAATTCTTAAAACTTCTATCACTGTATTTGCTCTCAGTGAACCCCTTATGCTCTTTTTAAAGCTTGTTTCAATCCTTAGAACTTCTTAATATGGGCAGTCGAAATTTTCAATAACTAAATGCCAAGAAAGGGAAAAAAATACAGTGAGCCAGTGACTTAAAAAATCTGACAGACTTGAACACTTCAAGCTGAATGCAATGGCAGCAATGCTGAGCATTGAGCACACCAAGATGTAAACAAACATCACAGCGGAGAATAACACACTCTTGGTTGCCGAAGGTAAAACGGATTAATAATCATCAATCTGTTTGCTACAGCTAATTTTGATTGCCAAGTGAGATTTGAGTCTGCCAAGGCCATGGTCCTTTACATCATTGCTTTGAGACGTCTCAAATTTCCTTTGAAAACAAGTTCAATTGTAACATAAAGTGAATAGGGCAAAGATACATGGACAAGACAGATGACAGATGACTGATGAGAGATGACAGTTGACAGATCATCAGAATAGAGCTTGACATGCAGAGTTACAAGACCTTAGTAACTTTTCTTCAAAAAGATCATTGTTTTGTACTTCTCGGCTATCCCTTTCTTTGGCCCCATTGCCGCAGCTGAATCTGAAGCATGCAGGTCCCAGCCAGAAAGTCCACAGATTGCGATGGATTCAAAACATCCAAAACTCCTTTCAGAGTCTTGAGTCTCACACAGTCAGCAGCTTTCATGACCCTCTCAAGCCCTGCCAGTATACCCTTGAGCGCCACATCAACCAACCCGTCCACCTGACCCTCCAACTCCCCATTCTTTATCCGGCTCGCCATACGAACCAACTCAACCATCTTCCGGTCCGCCATTGCCACCTGCTGCCTCTCCATTTCCATCTCCACTTTCTCTTCCTCTAACTTTATCTTCATTCTCAACTGCTCTATCTTCCTTAGCTGCTCCTCTGTCAACTCAGCCAAACCCGGGCCAGGCACCCGAGTCCTTCTCATTGACTCAACTAGTCCAAACATCATAGATGGTTTCCAACCAGTAATCCATGAATAAGCATTCTCTAGTTTGCTTAACCAAACTGGACAATAAAAGGCCAGCACATCTTCATGAGCAGCAGTCCATTTGACAGTGTAGAATTCTTTATAATGGGCCGTCAGTTTTGACACCAGAGCTTGTTGCTCAGCTTCACTTAAACTTTCCTTGGACACCCTCAGAAGCTCCTGCAAGTAATCATCAAGTTGATAAACCCACTTGTCGAAGAACTCAGAGAACCGTTCTCCAACTGGAGTCTTCATTTCTTTCACCCTTTAGGGAATACAATTGAAGTGTGGATTAGAACTTAATGGCTAAAGGATAGCCTTAGAGGACGACTTGGACTTCGGAGTTGGTGGAGAAATGCGGCAGCATGCAACAGATATATAAGCGTGAATTGGGGCAATTAAGAGGAGATAGAACAGATGGAAAAAGGAGTATAGGACACGGTTAGAGTGAGAAGAGGGAGTGCATGGCTTACGCGCAGCAGTGAGCCAGAAGAGAAGGGGGGGTATTGGGCTGAGCTGATTTATGAATACACGACGCTTTGCAAAAGAAGGATGACATGAGTCGACTGTCCAAGTAGTTTCTGTCTGATATCGAACTCTGTTAACAGGATTCAACCTTTGACTACCTCGAGGAGTCATGCATGCGTCTCACCAGCTGGTGTTGAGGTTCTTGTGTGGATAAACGTGTCCCCGCAGGAAACAATCTTGGTTCAACGTGGAACTCATTCACGCTGTTCCTTCACAATCTTCAAAGGGTCCCACCTTTATCTTTCATGAACCGGGCTTTGATGGGAGTCGTCAAAATCTTGCCAGCTAGTTTTTTTTTGCAAGAACTTGCTTCATGCTTGGTTTTCTGGAAATGGGGAAATCATTTTGCCATGCCAAAACACGTGCATCAAGGAATTGCTTCACCATATTCTTGAAGCATTTTTACTTTGCCATGTACTCAAACCATTGACACAGAAAATGTATTCGATCCATATTCCTATTTAGCATTGATGGTCAATTACATTCATATTTACTGTATAAGAATGTTCATATGAGATGGTAAGATCTTATACTAAAACTAATTGGGTTCAAAAATCTCTTATTGTTACTGTACATGCGATGAGTTTTTATCAAGAATTATTATTCTATATAATAGAATCATTGTATCAAATAATAAACCTTTTACCATATTTTTATATTATAGAGCATAGAGAGAGAGAGAGAGAGAGAGAGAGAGAGAGAGAGAGAGAGAGAGAGAGGGCCACCTTGCTGCTTCAAGGGAGCTGGTCCGCAGACCCACTGGGCCTAAAAGTTTGTTACGAGTCAGGCTTTAGATTTGCACTTGCATCTTTTGAGCATGAATGAAATGGTACTGGCTGGCATTAAAGACAATTATTTAATTTTTTGCATTTTAACAAGAAATTTTGTCCTTTGTGCCATGGTGAGCAAGTTAGAAGTTTGTGGTTGAAATGCATTGAAGATGGCCTCTCCACTTTTAACCCTCCCCAGTGGGCGTTGCCTGCCTCTATGGACCTAACCCGACAACACAGTCTATCCCTAGTTCCAAGCAAACAGTGTTTGCATAGCAAAATGAATTCTTCTATCTCACGTCATCGACAGCTATGTCTGAAGAACCCAAATAGGCGTTTTGAGGTTTCACACCTTGCAATTGCAAGAAAGGAGGACAAAAACAAGATGAGTGATTCTAGTGAAATGAAAGATTCCCAAACCAGGCAAAAACATCTTAAGTACTAAACTGAGAATTCTCTGATCAGGTGATTCAAATGAGGCCTAGACAGTTTAATTATTTCAATTAAACTTGTAGCTTGTAAAGAGTTCGCGTATCAACCACAATCATGCATGCCAAGAGCTCTCAACTATGGACCAACACTTGTTGTCTGGGTCATGTTAGCTTAAGAGTCGAAACCCAACAGGTCATGACAGGTAAAGCATGGGATGGTTTAGTCCACTAACGACATTGCAAACATTTCAACTTCCTGTCCATGAATACGGAGAACAATGAATAGAAGCCTTGAAAAATCTAATGGATCAGAAGAAGAGTGTAGCTAGCGCAGATATGTGGCCAAAGATGAACTAGGACCTGAACAAACGTGATATGTTGTTTGAGGTCGACCAGCTACAAGACAAAAACTAGCAAGACAGACCCAAGTGATAAGGTCAATTGCTGCCTAGAATCTTAGCATTTTGATCACCCTCGAGCCAGCAACTGATCCCTCTCTCTCCATATCAGCAGCTTTTGTTTGTGGCTAAATTATTGGTCTATATGGACCACTTGGCAAACTGCACCCACGTGGCCTGCCCATATGGAAAATCTACCTTTCCAACTTATGGCCTGTTAAACCTACAATATCTTACTTTTGTAGTTTACTCACTGTGGATCTCCGCCACTTGTTTCTCATCTTCATCGCATCATTCAGCTCAATCGATTTAACAGCCGCGCGTCTAGAGAAAGTTAGCATGTTCTTCAAAGTTCCTATACATGATGCATGAAAACCAAACCTTACCCCACGAAATAAATTATGGCTGTCCGCCCGTCCAATCCTTGATCCGAAATATCAGCAATCTATGAATTTACTGCTATATATAGGAGGAAATTATGTCCAGACTTTTAATACAGACGCTCACCCAACTTGTATGATTCTTCAACAGGTTTGCTTTTCCCTTTTCTGTTTTTTCGAGTCCATGAATGGTAAGGCTTCGGCAGATTTTCTACGAACAATTCACCAAGTTTTGTGCCATTTTCAACCGGGATTTTTTCTAGCCGTGCGTAGTGCCTAGTGCAAGGCAAATTTTGAATCAGCCCCGCTATCCCCTTCTCTCCTCCTTTGCTAAAAAATTTTGACTGATTTGTCTTGGCCATAGTATAATGTTCAAGAACATGGATGGTTTTAGCCATTAATTCATTGTTATTTGTAGATTCTTCAGGATTAATTTTTGAAGCAGGAGGAGACAATATGGAGAAGAAAGGGACAGTATTGATGCAGAGGTTTGAGCTTGGGCGGTTACTCGGGCAAGGGACATTTGCCAAGGTTTACCATGCCAGAAACCTGTCAACAGGCCAGAGCTGCGCCATTAAAGTTATAGATAAAGAGAAGATAATGAAGGGAGGTTTGATAGATCAAATTAAGCGTGAAATCTCAGTCATGCGCCTTGTTAAGCATCCCAATGTTGTTCGGCTCTACGAGGTCATGGCTAGCAAGTCGAAGATATATTTTGTCATGGAATATGCCAGAGGCGGTGAGCTTTTCGACAAGGTAGCCAAAGGGAAGCTCAAGGAAAATGTTGCCCGACATTATTTCCAGCAATTGATTGCAGCTGTTGATTATTGCCATAGCAGGGGGGTTTACCATCGGGATTTGAAGCCAGAGAATCTCCTCCTGGATGAAAATGGGAATCTGAAAGTTTCAGATTTTGGCCTGAGTGCCTTAAGAGAATCAAGGAGACAAGACGGCCTTCTTCACACGACCTGTGGAACGCCGGCTTATGTTGCACCAGAAGTCATCACCAAGAAAGGCTATGATGGAGCCAAGGCAGATATTTGGTCATGTGGGGTCGTTCTTTACGTTCTGTTGTCAGGTTTTCTTCCTTTTCATGATCGGAATCTCATGGAAATGTACAGAAAGATATGCAAAGGAGAATTCAAATCCCCACAATGGTTTTCTCCGGAAGTTCAGAAGCTTCTTTCCAGAATTCTTGACCCCAACCCAAGCCAAAGAATCACGGTGTCTAACCTCATGGAGAACATCTGGTTTAGAAAGGGGTATAAACACATCGATACCCCACCACCATCCCCTGACGCTCGTCGCTTAGACTTGCTAATTAGCGATGTTCACGCAGCTTTTGACTCGTCAGGTTGCGATAATAGTTCTCAGGACGGAGCAGGCAAGGCAAGAAGCCCCATCAAGCCGAGTATTTTCAATGCTTTTGACATTATATCTCTTTCACAAGGTTTTGATTTATCAGGCTTGTTTGAGAAAGATTTGAATCAAAGAGATTATTCACGATTCACCACCCAAAAACCAGCCACGGATATCGTTTCTAAATTCGAACAAATAGCGCAGACCGAGAGTTTTAGCATCAAGAACAAGAATGGAAAGGTAAAATTGCAGGGCATCAAGGGAGGCAGAAAGGGACAGCTTGGTATAGATGCTGAGATTTTCGAAGTCACGCCTTCTTTTTACGTGGTGGAGTTGAAGAAATCCGCCGGGGATACTTTGGAATATAAAAATTTCTGTAACCAAGGATTGAAGCCTTCGCTGAAGGATATAGTGTGGACTTGGCAAGGCAGTGAGCAGCAGCAAGCCAGCAACAATTATAGCCAGAACCTGCTTTGAGTTTCTTTTTTTTTCCTGGATTAGAAGGGATTTTTTTTTTACATGCTTTTTCGTTCATATGTACCGCTGCCAAAGAGAGCTTCTTTCCCTTTTTTTTTTTTTTTTTTTTTGTAGATTTAATCTCTGTCTAATTAAGCTCCAAGTTTAAAGAGGGCTTTAGTTTATGCTCAAATTAACCTTAAACAAGTCCAAGCTGAGATTTACTCTGCCTTGCACTTAGCAGAATCCCGATGACATGATTTTCTTTTCAAAGAGCGAGTAAAAGATACACTCTGGCTGCTCTGCTGCACATTGTTCTGATTGGCCCCAAGCGGCCAAACTTGTGAAGTTGAACTCATGCTCTGTCTGATAGTTACTGGAAGCTCATCAACGGCCTAATTGATAAGCCTGCTTATTAGGCCTATTTGAGGTTGTTAAATTGAATCATCAACAGCAGTCCAGAGTCCATCCTGATTCGCAGCCCACATGCCACAAATGGATATGTGCATCGGCGACATAGCCAGTTGGTTCCTTTAATGGCCAGAGTCCGGACCATTACTGTTCGGTTACTTCCAAAAACACCACAGCCGAAGATCAAGTTGACAAAATTTTTTTTTTTCTTTTTTTTTCTTTTGACTTATTTTATTAAAAAACATATATCTTTAATAATTTTTTTCAATTTCATTGGATCTATTTACATCTTTCATCCAAATTAACCTTAAAGCAATACAAAGGCATTATCTCTTTGAAGACAATACTTAAGGAGTATGTCGAAAAAAAAAAAGTATAAATTACAAAATTTTCTTATATCACATTAGATTTAAAATTAAATCTTTATTTACAATAAACACTGATCCAACCGAATTTGATTTTGGATTAAAAAAAAGGTTTTGATTGATGGTAGAAGCTGAAGGAAAGCTCTTCAGTTTGGCAAGTTATTTGAATTGTCACTAACAATAAAAAGTTTCTCCAAAACAAGAGAACGTCATAAACAAAAAGACAGGGCCCAAGAAGTAGGGTAGCTTTTTCCCCAGTAGGCCCGACAGAGCACAACTGGAAACTGGGAATCGTGACTGCTTTAGTTAGAGCCTTGTTGTGCTTCTCGCATCTCACCAGATTTCTTTTTTCTTTTTCTTTTTTTTTTTTTTTGTTCGTTCTCATCAGATTTCATATTAGTATATCTGTAAGTTGTGGTCAATAGACCCGTTTCTTTGTGCATATATTAAGCCAAGGTTCGGATTCTCCTATGAGTTGCAAGACTGTAGTCCCCTGCATAAACCAAATATGAAAGGGACTTGCCTGTAAAAGACAAATCAAATCAATCCTTCATAGATTCCGGCTGAGAAAACAACGAAATGGGAAAAAAATGATTAACTAAATTAATATTTCCATTAGAGAAATGATAATAGAAGCAATGTGCAGAATTCAAACAAACATATCCCAAGAAAAGTTGAAAATTCCAATGAATTTTCAAAAAGTTATGTTGCTTTCACTCGTTTCTTTTCTTTCTTGTCCATGAAAAAGTAAAACTGAAGCTGTAGAAAGAAACTGACGTATTTGTCCTAACTTGTGCAAGCTTCGGTAATGGTCGACGATGATAGCTAAAGCTTCCTGTACGTAGGAAAAAAATGCATTTAACTAAGAAAATTGGTCCTCTAAATCCTACGAAGACAAAATATAAAACCTGCCGCCATGTACCTACAGCACCATCTGTAATGACATTCAAAAACAGATCGAAAAGTCAATGTTTTTAACTACAACAAGCACGTGCTGTCTACATTGTTCAGGAATCTAGGTTTCTCTGAAAATGAATCTTGATTTACGCATGGATATCTCCATGGCTGTGGTAATAATGGAAGCCATCAGCCATTGCCATATTTAGTAAGCACAAATTTCGGCATTGCATGAAAATAATAAAATTTCAATACAGAATAAACCAAATATAATTGTAAACTAAACAAACATTAATAAATATTATTATGTTTACAATGATAGCATTTGATCTCAAGTCGATACTGAACCTAAATAATTAAATTCATGAATATGTATTCGTAAATCTAAAACAAACATGATTACTAATAAATGTTTATAAAAATTACACGAATATATTTTTAAAAATATAAATGAAAATATTCACGGTTATACATTCATAAATAATAAATAAACGTGGTAGTGAACATTATATAAAAATAACTTAAACAAACAAATTTATTAACCCAATATATATAATACATAATTAAAAATTTTATATAAACATATAATTTTAATAATTACTTATTAAAATGACTTATGAATAAATATGTAATTTTAAAATTTTATTATTATTGAATGAATACCGAATAAATCATTAAACCAATTAATATTGAATGATTATGTCATTCAACTGACAGAGAAACCCTGGCAGAAACTTCCCTAATAATAACTTAATCAAGCCAGAACCGTTTGCCAAAAAAAATTCAGAATCCAACTCAAGCCTTGGGTACTGCTATTATTGTATTTTTGGCCATTGACCATCAAAGAAAACACAAAAATATGCCAGGTTTCAACAGTTCACTTTCAGGGATGTTACAATGACGAACATAGCGCCACATCTAATAATCGTGAACAATGATTCGACTGGCCAAGCCCAAACTGTATACTTGCCAAACACCAACGCAATCCAGAAGCCAATTCAAATTGAATTGACATCAACGAAAATGTTAAGTAAATTTGTCAGTCACGTGGCAGTCCTTATTTATGTTTTCTAATGAAAAAGTAAGAGATCATCGGACTACTAGGTCGAATTTGAGTTAATAATAAAAATTATAATTATTAGATCTAATTAAATTTAGATTTAAAATAAAAAAACTCAAATTTTTATTTTTATTTTTATTTGATTTTTAATTTTTAAGCTCAAATTTATTTGATATGCTTTTATTCATATTCATCCAACTCAATCAAAAATTAAACAAGCCTTTCAACTTAAGCGCATAGCCCAACCCTTAACGAGGTAGTAGTTCGAACTTTACTGTCATAATTGTGCAATTTGGCATGACAATAGATGAAATTGAATGAGATGTTATTTGTGCAACTTGCCTTTCGTCAAATGTGGACTCCATGGACGTAGAAGAGACATGAGACGCAATTCTTGCAAGAGACAAGAACCATTGGAGCACATCCAATCAGATTTTGACATGTAAATTGACTTCATGCCAACTTTTCTCCATTTCTCCACCCTTCTTTAGGTTAAGAAAGACGTTTCTGTTCCACTTATTCAAGAAACTCGTAAAAGTACAACTCAACCCTGCACAAATTGCTATCTGAAGGCGAAAATTGTTCGCCATTCCTACAAAACAGCTGCTTTGCAGTTATCAGCAGCAAATCTAAACTCGGATGGTTAGAATTTTTCTTTTTCCTAATCAACTGAAAAAATGATTATTCCAAATCCTCGACTTGCTTGAGATAAAGGCTTTTGAACAATGGAGTGCAGTTTATGAGTCAGGTCATACTTGCCATCGTTGCGAGTGCTATTGCGTAGAAGTTCAGCAACAGAGGTGAAGCAATATTTCCATACCAACCAGTCAACATAAATTAAATTTTCCATTAATTCAATGCAAGCCAGAAATCCAATTGCCAAGATTAGCAGAAATTTGTATTCAATTTCTGTAATTAATATTAACTTCCCGATTCATCATACAAGAATAGATCGTACAAATACATCAAATCATCAAAGCTCCACCTAAGTAGCACAGCAAAAAGAAAGACAAAAAATACTGTAACTTCTTTATGATACAAAAGAAGAAAAAAGAACAGAGAAAGAGAAAAGCTTACCCTTTTCCCTTCCTGGCTTCCTCCTCTCTCTCTATTCCGTATCCGAAGGTAAATATGAAGAAGCGGCAGCGGCGGCAGCAGTAGATCGTGATTCCTCCAGCGTCAAATTCTCCAACCCAGGTTTCAATTCCGTTTTACAAAACTCCTCATACTCTCCTCGGTCTCCTCCTTTCTTCTTCACTTCCACAACAACCAAAGAAGGCGTCAGCTCGAATATCTCAGCAGCAATTGTCAGTGGCCCTTTCACCCCTTCTCTAGAACCCTCCAAGCTCACTCTACAGTCCTTTTTCCTCACTGTAAAACTAACCACCTTCGCTATCTCCTCCAATTTCGATATAATTTTCGAGACCGGCGCCCCTGACACAAACCTTGATCCTTCCTCTCCTTCCTCAAACAATCCGGATAAATTAAACCCCGGGGAAAACGAAATAAGATCGAACGCATTCAAACTAGCAGGCCTCGGCAATGAAGTAACTTTCCTCCTAGTTTCAAACTCAGCTTCTGATTCGGAATATGATGACTGGTCCGAACATGATCCCACGTCATCATCGCCCTCCTCAACATTGCAAAATTTGTCATCTTCAATGTAGAATTTGATATGTTTAAACCCCTTTTTAAACCAACGATTATCCATGATTTCCGGAATCGTTATTCTCGTTTCCGGTTTCGTATCAAGAAGCTTCGTGAGTAACCGAATTAATTCAGGTGAAAACCATCTCGGACACCTGAACTCACCTCTGTAAATCTTCTTATACATAGCCATAATGTTATGATCGTGAAACGGTAAGTGCCCCGCCATTAGAACAAACAAAATTACCCCGCAAGACCAGATATCTACTTTTGCCGCATCGTATCCTTTTCTGGCCAAAACTTCCGGTGCCACGTAAGCAGGGGTCCCGCAAAACGTATGAAACAATCCGTCTTGTCGGATCTGATCTGAAACCGCGCTCAACCCGAAATCCGAGACTTTCAAATCCCCGTTTTCGTCGAGGAGTAGATTCTCGGGCTTCAAGTCTCGATGGTAAACGCCGCGGGCGTGACAGAAATTGACAGCTGAGATTAATTGCTGGAAGTACTTTCTGGCGACATCTTCTTTCAATCGGCCTTTGGCGACTTTGTTAAAGAGTTCACCGCCACGTACGTATTCCATGACGAAGTAGATCTTAGATTTGGTAGCCATGACTTCGAAGAGTTGCACTATATTCGGGTGGCGCACGCGGCGGAGGATGGCGATTTCGCGCTTGATGTGAGCGATTAAGCCACCTTTGAGGATTTTTTCCTTGTCGATTACTTTGATGGCTACGCTGTCACCAGATTTGACGTTGCGCGCATGGTAAACTTTAGCGAAAGTGCCATGTCCGAGGAGTTTCCCAACCTCGTAGCGTCCCAATAGAAGAGCTTGGCCTCCGTTTGCGTCTTTCTTTGCAGCGGAGGCGGAATCCATTGTGGCGGAGTGTAGGGTTTGGTTATTTTAGAAAATGAAATTTGAATGGTTAATTGGTAGCATTTGAAAGAGGAAAATGGACGGTTTTTGTTCCTTGTAGACAGGCTGAGTGGTCTAAAGAAATTGAATTTGTTAGTGGGGTTGGAGAAATAAAGAGGTGCTTTTAAATAGGAAGGGAATATCCTCTCTGTTTGTTTATATGCTTCTTTTATTAATTATTTTTTCGTATTATTATTATTATTTAATATTTTTTTAGCTTTAATAATTAATAGGGTTTTTTTTCTTTTTTCTTTTTTCTTTTTTATGTGAGCATGCTATTTTGTAAAGTTGTTTTCAAGAATTTTCCCAACAACTTTTAAGTTTTATTTTAAACTAATTTAAAATACAGGAAAATACAGTAATAAATTAATAAAGTAGTATATAATACAGCTTTTATTTGAAACTCTTATAATATAACTTATTAAGATTATGACTAACTCAATAGTTCTATTTTTAATATTTCTATTTTTATTTTTGTATATTTTAATATAAAAAATAAAAAAATATATATTAGGTATAATTATAATACTTTTATCATATTAATATAAAACTCATATTGTGATTTATTAAATACGAGTATTTTATAAATAGATTTTTAATTATTTCTTTGATATGAAATAATTTAAAATTTTATCATTTTAAAATCAATAAGGTGTACATTTTTTCCTAATCTAATAAACAAAATTCAATTATGTCTTAAATTTGAACGGTCTAGTCTTAAAGGTGATTTGTAATTCAAATTTTCAACCGTCATTTATCCCTTCTTAAAAATATTTGCTTCAAACCATAGTGTCCCTACATCATTAAACTAGAATACAATTTTATATATAAATATATCTAAAAGAAAAGAGAAATTTAAAATTCTTAGAAAAAAGAAGACAATAGAACAAATAGTTATTTAAAATATACTGTTTAAAGTTTTGAAACTTGTGTTATTTTTATCGATCTATAATTTGTTAAAAAATTCATGGTATGATATATTATTCATTTATCTGTGTATACTTCATGTTCATATTCAATATTTTGGATTAGTATCTTCATGCTTTAATAGAAAAAAAAAAGATAATTTTTTTTTTAAATAAGCATGTATGAGTAAAGAAATTGATTTTTTTAATTTTAATGGTAAAAATATTGAAAAATGATAATTGATTTTTTTTAATTGTAATCTATAAAAATAAGTTCTAGGTCTTCATCATTAGAGCCTTTATGGTATATGTAAGTTTTAGATAATACACATAATTGATTTTTTTTAAATTTAAATCTATATAGGTAAAGAAATTAAAAAAAAAATAATTAATTTTTTAATGTAAATTTATACAAGTAAAGAATGTGAAAAAAATGATTTTTTTCATTTAAAACTATATAGGAAATTTTAAGTAATACAAATGTCGAAAGTTGAATTAGTTTTACGGGAAAAAAGTTTTGATTTTTATAGATTTATATATGATAAAATAAATTCTTCAATTAAAAATGTCTTCTATGGGAATATAATTATATGATTTTACTATAAAATTATTTAATTACCACAATTTGAATAACAATCCTCATTTCTTTACTCTACAAAGTCTTCTCTCTTCTTTTTTTATAGTGTAAATTAATATAAATATTATATTTATATTTGATATACTATTAATGAATAAATTATATACATTGCCAATGAATTGTAGTCATTTCATTAGTTTATTAATTTAAAAATAAAAATAAATATTTAAAGAATTTTTACTGAATATCTCTCATGTAAAACTTAAAAATTTTCCTTTACACAAATTAAACATGTAATAATAAATATTTTTTTCAATATAGTTGATGGATGATTATAGTAAAAAAAATTTGTAAATATACATTTTTTACAATGCCACAATCTAACTTTAATTAGCCCAAATTAGAAGTCATTACTTTTATGATGATGTATTCTCTTTTTTTTTTTTTTGATGAGAGATTTATTCTCATTTGGTATGATATTAATTAAAATATAATAATGGGAGGAATCTACGTGGAAATTAAAAAGGAGAGAGACCACGGTGACCTTTCCCGTGACAGCTCAACACATTCGGGAAAGGGAGACAGCAGTTCATCATTCATGCAAGTGCAAGTGTAACGTGTTACGTCACTCTGTGAAGCGTGCAGACAGGAGAATAACGGACCGAGGAAAAACCCAAATATTATTTATGGATTTTTTTTTTCCTAAACTTTTAATATCTAATAAATATATTAAATTTTGATTAATTTAAAATTAAAAATCCATCTAACTCTATTAAAAATGATGACTTTCTCAATTTTATTTATTTTATTTACAAGATTCGTTCTTAAAATTTTATTAAAAAATCGAATCCCTTATTAATTTGATTATACATTGATATTATTGATTATTTAGTTATAATTAATAAATAATTTTGTATTATACTAATATAATTATGTACTATAATTTAAACAAAAATATCATATCATAAACTGAAATAATCATTTCATTAATTTTTTTTCTTCATTTACAATTTACACAAATCTAACTATTTTTTTTCGCCCCTTCACGAAACCAGTTCTTTTTCACTGGTAACCACGTGTTCATTCCTTAATGGTGCGTACGTGGAAACGTGTGCCACACGTCGCATTCTCGTTCATTGAACTTGATCCCGTGCCACCCCAATGAAATCACCGTGTAACACTCCTAGGCCTACCATATACGGTGGTTGATCTAATAAAGGATGCTTCATAATTTTTACAATTTGTGTTTGTGGTGCAAAATAATTTCGTATGAAAATTTTTGTTAATATATAAAATATATTAGTTTTAGTTTTTATTAAATTTTAATTTATATTTAAAATTATTAAATCATTTCATTGACTTCAATTTTTAAAATATTTGAAAGAGAAAATAATTTTCACATGTATATAAACTTATCTAAAATATACCAATAAAGAAAATAAAAAATACATATTTCATCACCTTCCCACGCTGTGATGCTGAGGCCAAACAAGGGTATGGGGTGGCAGTCAACTTGATGGCCGGTGAAGATTTAGACGCGTAACCAATAAGATAACTTTGACTTCTCTATTTAAGAAAACAAAAAATATAATTCTTTTTTGGAGAAAGTTGCGAAGCTGCATTTAAACTCTTAATTGAAAATTATTTGTGTCATTTTATCACGTCTTTTGAAAAATATATCCAAATCTTATCAATATCTTCCTTAAGGTTTAAGGACAAAGGATGTTAATAAAAAGATTTGATTTGCGTGCATCATACTTTTGTCCCGTAACCGTACATATTTGCACTATTAATGTTAAAATATCTTACCCATTAAAGCAAATAAAATATCATTTGTGAATAGTCGAACCATTCGACTGTAAACCAAAATTAACTAAATAGATGAATCATTTTTGAACTACAAGTTTAATAACGGTTGATCTCCTATTATTCAAATCATTTATATTGTTTCGTAATGTTCTCCGAAAGATTTTATATTCACTCCATAATAATGATTCTTTTTGTAAGATTATTCATGCTTATTAAACAACGATTCGTTTGAATTGAGATTGTTCCCTTACTTACGTTTACAAGAAAATCAACTTTTGTGTGAATTTATGTAAGCATGCGATGTGTATATATATTTTATCATATTTACCTTATTTCTTATATTCAAAATAAGGTCTGCTCTTAATATCAGCATGCTTAATTATTATTTTGATGCCTTTTTCAATGCTTCTGCTCTTGAAATATATGATATTTTTATTTCGACGACTAAGGGTCTGTTTAAATTTTAAATATAATATATTTAAAGATAATTTTATAATTTATTTTATCATTGTTACGATTAAATCTAAACGTATTATCGTTGTTTTCAATCTCATCGGGATCAATCTCAATTAATCATAAATTAACTTTAACTCTCCTTGACCTCGATTATTTTTTGATAAAATCATCTACAATATCCATAGTTACCAAAATTGAAAATGCAATAGTTAAATTTGGTTTTGGTGATTTACTGCAAGCGGCTGATATAGGGATAGGGACAATAGGGTTATTGGATGTTTGGGTTTTCAAAGAGATTTGGATGGGTTCAATTATTAAGGTTGAGATTTATGCTATATATTTATGCAAGCATGAAACTTGCTTGGAAACATAATTGTCAAAGAAATATTGTTGAATCTAATTCTTAGCTGTTCAAAAGATTTTGTGATCAATTCATAATAATGATCATCTTTAATAGATTATTCAAGCTTGTCAAATTGAGACTACTCTCTTATATTTACATAGAACTCAACGTTTATGTGAATTTTGTAGCAAATTATGTTTATGATGGTGATTTTGATGTTGTTAAATTACTTTCTCCTCTTCCTACCTTATGTAGATGACCTTTTGGATGTTGCAAGGCCTAGAGCCCGCGTAGTGTAAACAATTCCGTCGTTCCTTAAGCACATAAAAAAAAAAAAAAAATTATGAGATGCATGTAAGTATGGCGATGTGTATATCTGTTTTATCATATTTAACTCAGATCTTATATTCAAAATAAGTATAGCAAAGTACTAAAATGGTATTTAGCTTAATTATTGCTACGATGCCTTCCTCAATGCTTTTGCCTTGGACATGTCTGATATTCTTATCTCGACAAGTATTCTATTTGACGTTGATCAGTTTAAAAAAAAAAAAAAAAATCATCAACAATATCCATAATTATCAAAATTGAAAATGCAGCAGCCAAATTTGATTTTGATAAGTTATTGCAGGTGTTCTATATAGGGATAGGAACAATAGGGTTACTGCTTGGGCACGTAATAGGGTTATTGGATGTTTAAATTTACAAAGAGATTTGGATGGGTTCCGTCATTGAGGTTGAGATTTATGCTATTTATAGAAGCATGAAATTTGTTACTCGTCAAATGATGATCGTATGAATCGAGATTACTCTATAATTTATTTTTATAGAAAAGTCAACTTTTGTATGAATATTTGAGCAAATTACGGTTACGATAATAAATTTTGGTGTTGTAAGGTTACTTTCTCCTTCTCCTATCTTAGGTAGATTATAACAAAATGACCTTTCGGTCGTTGCAAGCTAGAGCATGCGTAGTTTAAATGGTTCAATCGTTTTTCATATATAAAAATAAAATTATTTATGAGATGCATCTAATTAAGCATGATGACATGTTATTTTGTCATATTTAGCTTAGGTCTTGACAAGTTTGATATTTTTATGTCAGCAACTAGCTCTCTTGACATCCATTAATTTCTAAAAAATAATCAACAATATCCATAATTATCAAAATTGAAAATGGTATTTTAATTTTTTTTATAAAATAATCAGTATAAAAGAAGCTGGAACATTTAATTCAACGATAATTGTATATATCATTTTGTTCAAACAATACCAATTTTTTTGCTTAATTATCTTTTAACTAATAAACACAAAAATCGAACTTTGTGTTAGAAGAATCCAACCATATGTAATTTTGGAATGTTGCAATGAAAAATAAAACCTATTCACATATATATATATATATAAACTGAAAACAATTCGTTTTCTTATGTTTGCCAAGCTCTACATTTCTACTTTTCCATTTGAGCGATAGCTCCAATAACAATTGGGTTTTGCTCTTCTGGGCCAAGAAACTATCATTTGTTTGGAGATCCAAAATATTTGGGCTAGAATCTAACCTTACCATTTACAAACCATCGAGTCCCAAGGCCAGTAATTATGTTTTATTTGTTCTCAACTCTCTCTCTCTTAATACATTTATATATATATATATATATATATATAGATGTATATATATATATATATATATATAGATGTATGTATATATAGATGTATGTATATAACAAACAACCATTTTGTCTCTTGATGTGGACGAGGTTCTGATGCTTTGGGATTCAGTTGTATACTGATTTGTTTAATTAATTAATTTAAGTGATTTATATAAATATAATACTTTATTATAACGATAATCTCTCTTATAATTATAATTTACTGTTTTTGATAACTAAAAAAAAAAACTCCTAAGAAAACTTTTTAGGTCGGGGATCTCAGTTACTTAATAGAATTATTCAATTACTTTTCAGTTGTCGTTCTTTAATTTGGAATGTTGGGTTGGAATTTTGTGGAGTAGTTGAATCCAAGCCAACCATTAACTTACTTACTAGCAATATATATATGTATATGTATAGATATATTATATATAAAAATGGCGATAAAAGAACATCAATGGACGGAGTAAATCAGCCAAAAACCATGTGCAGACCGGAACCATAGAGCAGGCATGCCTGACTGCCTGCCTCTCTGCTTGGAGAAAATGCTTGGAAGTCGGACCAGTGCAATGGTGTGAAAATCAACATTTAATTAATAAAAAGTGGATTTGCTTTTGTCAAAAAAGTTTACAGAACAAAGGTAGTGGAGCCGCTCCAATCACTTATTAATTTATATCATCATTGCGTAATAAAACCTAATTAATTCCTTAATTAATCATTAATTTGTTTGTCCATTTCTTGTAGATGAGTAGGGGAATGCCTTTTCAGGGCAAATCAAATAATATCCTTACCATTAATTTTCACGCCATTCTTTCAACTGTTCTAACACTTGCTAATCTTCGAACCTCGGATTAGTTCAAATGATTATACCGAGGTATATCATTAAACTTTCACTACTTACACATATTTTTTATATCAAAAGCTCTTAATGTATCGAAATACAGTATATATTCAAATCTTAAATCCCAATAACGAATTTGTTAGAGATAGGTTTAATTTTTAAATTTTTAGTTAACAAAAGTTGTCACAAATTATTAAAATTTAATTCTTTTCGTGATCAAATTTTCATGAATTTTTATTGATAAATAATTTATAAATACTAAAAATTTTTAAATAAAATTTTAATAAATCCAGCAAAATCTTTTCACTAAATGACCAAAAATGTAGGAGTAAAATTACTTTTTACTTATGTTTTATAATTTTTTATTAAAAAATATATTTTTTTAATTATCATTTTATTTTTCAGTCTTTCATTATCGGAATCAATATCACTTTATTAGAACCAATTTCACAACTCATCTAAATTATCCCTTAATCTATATATTTTTTTGTGGAAAAATATATTTTCCAATGTGAGAGAACGAAATAAAAATGGGAATATATAAATGCTTGGATACTTCTAATAAAATGACAGAGAAATAAGACCATAAAAAGACAAAAGTAGTAGAAAAACTGTGAAATACACTGGAAAACCACCAAATTTTTTAGGGTCAAATACCATTTTTTTGGTTAAAAGAATAAGATAGAACTACTGATGATTTCAAAAGTATGTCCAAAATTGAAGATTGAAGTCGAATTATGACCCAGATATGGAGCATACGCGTAAGCCTTTCATCTAGAGCACCGATCTTTACCCACTTTAATAAGGATGGAATTGAGCCTTCTTTTTGTCACCATCTGCAAAGACCCAACATTTGCATTAAAATCCAATCTCCACTTGTGTCAGAAAGAACCAAACTTTGACCCCCAAAAGAAAGTTATGCAGATGGAGCATGCTTGCCCACCATGATTCTTCTGCTTTCAGGACAGCTTCAGACCGCTGTTGCTCAACACAATGATCAACAGCAAGGGACCCATTGATAAACAGTGAGCTCATTTTTGTCACTCCGGATTGGGCAAAGCTGGGGTTCGGATGGTTAAACTGACCGACCGATGCAACAACGGAGCACCGCAATGAAGATCAAAGAAGCAAGCGCAACCTATGTTAATAATGGCTTCTTAGGGTCTTAATTTAGCTGATTAATGTAATTTGGTCCATGTAAGGATTGTTTTTCAGCAATCACCGCATCGGCTAAAGCCGATATTTATGACAACCTGAGTCAAGTTAGAGTCGGTACTATTTACGATAACACTGTCAACCCCATAAACACATTATCACATTTGACCTGTTCTTCCTTTTACCGGAGACCGGTAACTTTCAAACGTTGCTGACTGGACTGTAGAATCGTGGCTATTAAATATTAAATTTAAATTTAATTTAATTTTAAAACTTGAAATTATAAAAGTTATTATTAAATAATATAAGATGAAAATTAAATAATAAACCAATTATAAAATATAAAAATATATATTAAAAAAAATTAATTAAACTCATAATAAAAATTCTTAAAGTTAAATATTAAATACTTAAACTCATAATTCAAAGTTTTTTCGAAAATAAATGAATCACTCATGAAGAGTTCACCAATGGATTACATATTTATATCCCCTGATCAGGCAAAATAAAACCCTAAACTTAGCAGTTCTTGGAAATAAAAAAAGACCTAGTGAACACCTCCTATTTCTCTTCCACGCCTCACACCCATAAATAAAGTCAAGAATAAGACAAATTTTCTCGTATTTCATTCTTTACTCAACCTCCCTCGCTTCTTCTTTCTCTCTATCTCTGAGCATGGCAATACAAAGTTCAGGAAAGGTCGACGCTTGAAGTGAAGAAATGGAAGTTCTTGGCAGATTCTTACTTCTCTTTTTCCTGGTGGTAGCGGTGCAATCTACATGCAACAATACAGATTACGGACTGGTTTCTAAAGCCTTTCAATCAGTCTCAGGATTCGACATCTCTTGGTTGAAATCACAGGATGCGAACTGCTCATATCCGCCAATAAAGGTTTTAAAGTTTTCTTCAAAGAATTTGACTGGTAACATCTCATGGAAATTTCTCAGGAACGTGTCACAGTTGCACACCATTGATCTCTCCAACAATTCTCTTCAAGGTTCTGTTCCGGGTTGGTTTTGGTCCGTTCACACACTCGTTGAGGTTAATCTGTCAAAAAATAAGTTTGGAGGGACTATTGGTTTTGAACTCACCTCGGGAAATGTTTCGTCTTCATCGATGCGGGTGCTGAATCTTTCAGCCAACAGGTTCACCAACTTGGTTAAACTCTCCGCTTTTTCCGAGCTTCAAATTCTTGACCTTTCCCACAATGATCTTGGTGTTCTTCCGTCTGGGTTCACCAACCTTACTAAGCTCGAGCGCCTGGATATCTCAAGTTGCAAGATTTCCGGCAGAGTAAAGCCCATTTCAGCTCTTCCGTCATTGAAATACTTAGATATATCTAACAACTCCCTCAATGGTACTTTCCCTTCTGATTTCCCTCCAATCAATAGCCTAGAGTTTCTGAACATTTCGCTCAACCACTTCACCGGTTCGGTTGGCTTTGACAAGCTCCAAAGATTTGGTAAATCTGCTTTTATTCACGGCGGAAATTTCGTTTTCAATACTTCAAAAAGAACACCAAACAATCGCATTAAAACTCATTCATTAACCCCAACTCACAAAATCTTCCGAAAACATTTACCCATCAAAAAACACGACGAAAAACATAAACCCAACTCAAAGACCAAAGCTTTGGTCATTGGTTTATCATGTTCATCAGGGTTTCTACTTGCTTCCCTTGTGATCTGCTTCTTTTGCACATATAGAAGAAAAAAACTGGCAAGGAGAAACAAATGGGCAATCTCCAAACCGACTCAGCTAAATTTCAAGATGGAAAAATCAGGGCCGTTCTCATTCGAGACAGAATCAGGCTCGTCGTGGGTGGCAGACATCAAAGAACCAACTTCAGCACCAGTAACTATGTTTTCCAAGCCTCTGATGAACTTGACTTTCAAGGACCTGATTGCCGCCACGTCACACTTTGGCAAGGAGTCCGTACTTGCAGAAGGCAGATGTGGACCCCTATATAGAGCCATCCTCCCAGGTGACCTCCACGTAGCAATCAAAGTCCTGGAACACGCGAGAGACGTTGATCGTGATGCGGCTGTAGCCATGTTTGAAGATCTTTCTAGGCTCAAACACCCTAGCCTGCTACCTCTCTCCGGTTATTGCATTGCAGGTATCTGTACCGAAATCGTTATTATTACATCTCTGAATCTGATCCCTCGTTTTTGACCAAACAAAGGTTACTGTAATAAATAGCCTCACGGGTTTGTTTGAAAATTTGATAACATCGATCGGCTGTCGTTTTCCTCCTCTGTCTGTCTCTGTTGTCACGTAAATCTAACGCATGCCATTATTACATATGTTGACAATCGTCAATTTTGACCTTTTTTTTTTTTTTGAAGGTAAGCTGAAGCTGGTGTTGTGTGAATTTATGGCAAACGGAGATTTACACCGTTGGTTATACGAACTTCCAACGGGGGCATCCAACGTGGAGGATTGGAGCACCGACACGTGGGAAAATCACAACGGAATCGGGTCCCAGAGTTCTTCACCCGAGAAAACGAATTGGCTCACGCGCCACCGCATCGCAGTCGGAGTTGCTCGTGGGCTCGCGTACCTCCACCACGTAGGGTCCTGCCATGGTCACCTCGTGGCTTCAAATGTTCTGCTCTCCGACAATCTCGAACCTCGGATATCTGATTTCGGGATTAGAAACATTGGTTCTAAAAAAGACAGTGGTAAAAAGGATGAAAACGACGCTGAAATGGATGTTTATTGCTTCGGCGTTGTTTTGATGGAGCTTTTGACGGGGAAACAAGGGACGGAGGAGAATGTGAGGCGGTTGAGGAGGTTAGTGAAGGGAGGCAGTGCAGTTGACGCGCTTGACTCGAGGTTGAGACTCGGTGGTGAATCAGAGAGTGAGATGGTGGAGTGTCTTCGAGTTGGATATTTGTGTACGGCGGAGTCACCTGGGAAAAGGCCCACGATGCAGCAAGTGCTGGGATTACTCAAAGACATACATCCGGCAGTGGATTTCAACTGATTCAACGGATATAAGTAAACCCCACGCTCCAATGGTCTTTGGAGGTTGCTTTGACGCGCTATTAAAGGACTTGCCAATAAAATGAAGTTAATTTTTGGAAAGGACCATGCCATGTTGTCTCTCTAATTGGAATTTCTATTTCTATTTTTTTCTCTTTGCGTACATAGATTAGAGACAATAATTCATGGTTAAAATAATAATAATAAGCTTAAAAAAGAAGTTAGAAATAAAAAATAGATAAAAGAATATATTTGGGAAACATAAAAATTGTTTTGTCAAATTTGGTTTTTTTATTTTTTTTTATTTTTGTATTGCTTCATATTATCATGTTTAATGTTATTAGATTAAGAAAAAGGTAGGGTATGAGAAAGAAAGAGATAGGTCCTACACTTAAAGCTTTTCTCTTTTCAAGGGACTTCCATAATCAATCCTAGCACTTTTTTTTTTTTTTTTTCTAATTTTTTTCGTAGTTATTTTATGTTTTTTTCCTTATATTTCGCTTTACTCCTTCCAATTTTGTTTTTTTGCTCTTTTGTCATGGATATCCTTTTCATTTGGAAAAGTAAACGTGAAAATAATAGCTAACGTTACCTCATGATCCATGACATATCATCAGCTACGTGTTCCAGCCGCCTGCAACTTGAGACCGAGTGTTTCGTGGCTTATCAATCTATCATGCAGTTTTGTGGCTTCAGATTTACAGACGGCAGAGGATTCCCATTGCTAAACGCATTCAAGAGATCAATGTTTAATCTGTGAACTTCCATACATTAAGCTTACAAAGAGGGTTTAAAAAATCAAAAAGGAAAAGGAAATAAAACAAACAGATAATGGTCATAAGTGCAGAGCTTTTGATGATACGGGATCGAAACGTCGCCGTACAATTCTAGTATCTTGTGATCTTATTCTTAACGTAACCGATGTTTGTAGGAAAAGTTTCTAGGGGTCCATCGAGTTGGTCGTCAGTATTTTTCTCATCATTTTCCTGCTGATATTTTTAAAAAGTTTTTTGGAAGTACATGACGTGAGATGTAAATGTAAGAGGAAAAAAGGCAAAGGAAACTTCAATGAGAATTTCTTTTCTTGTTTCCATGTGTTTCTTTTCTTGATAATGGGGAAAGGAAATAGTGATGGACGTAGCCAAAATGAGAGTAGCACTGAAGCAATCGCCAATTTCAATAATTTGGTTGTATCCTATTATTTTATTTTATTAAAAAGTATTAAAAATATAAATATAAATTTATATTATATATATATATATATATATATATCATAACGAATTTTTTATCCATCTAATATATTTTACAGATTTCATAAATATATAAGATGACACATACTTTTTTTTTTAATATTATAAATTTAACTAAAAAAATAAATATAGAATAAATTTTTAATCTACTTATAGAGTGTTTAAACGTGTGTAGATAGAAAACGAACTCTTATCGTTTACGTCAAGTTAGTCAATCATTGAGTTTCTTTCATTTTTTTTCCCTCTCAATTATACTAATGTGGATTGTCTTGTCGTTTGGGGTAGGTTGGGTTTGCGATCTTTGATGTGTGTTCTTCTTCACATGGTGAGCGAAGTCTAATGGACCATTCGATCCAAACAAAGCCGAGGACCCTCCGTTGTTAACGAGTGCACTCTGGTTCGTTTGTTTGGATTCCAGCCCACTTTCATATCCAGTATCAGTCCTATCCAAGGTGTTAGCTTACTTTTTTTTTTTTTCATTAAAAATTAACGGGTTATTATTAATGAATTTAATTAATTAATTTTTAAATTGAATTTGAATCTGTATTATTCGAATAATAAATAAAATCAAATTGGTCAAACAGTTTACATGTTTAATTAAGTTTTTTATACTTATTTTTATTATTAATTTATTTTTTTTCTTAAAATATGATTAGAATAAAAAGAAAAAAAACTACCTTGTTAAATTAAATTCAAATTTAAACAATACAAACATTTTATAAAATTAAACTCAAACTTAACCATTTACTTTCACCGTTTGTGTAGACAATGTTGACCCCTTGGATAAGCTTCTTCCACCGCCACCGAAAGCCAAGTGCTCAGAGGAGTTACAAGTAAGTTTCTTTTGTGTGCTAGCAGTCGGTAATTGTAATTCTTTGGACCTAATAATTAAGTTACATTTGGGAAAGATGGTTAGCTCGTGATATTGAATCCCAACGCGCGTAGTGGGTGTCATCCTTCTTTTGCACATTTTAGCTCAATGAGCATCTCTTGATGACGATTTAAATTATCCATATGCTATTGCATTTGTCTTCAGTGTTATATTTTCATGACCTTCATTTCTTTCTGTCATGTTACTGCAGAGGAAAATCAATAAAGTTCTCAACTTGAAGCGAGCTGGAAAAAGCTTCAATGCAGAAGTTCGTAATAGGAAGGATTATAGGAATCCTGATTTCTTACTGCATGCTGTGAGGTATCAAGATATTGATCACATAGGGTCTTGCTTCAGTAAAGATGTATTTGATCCTCATGGATATGACAAAAGCGACTACTATGATGAAATAGGTTACAACAACAGTTCCTTCCATGATGAAATAGGTTATAACAACAGTTCCTCCTATAATTCTCTCCCTTATCTATTGAAAATACTTACCATGTTTTAATGACATTGGACACATTCAAGGTATCACCTGTTGAGTTTTGATTACTCTTTATTTTTTTTCATTAAAACTTTTGCTTTTGATCCCAGTAGTTATTCTCAGTTTGTTGAATCTTCTGTACACAATGCACAGGCTGATATGAAACGTGAAAGAGAGAGGAAGGATCAAGAAAGCAAGAAGAATCAGAAGGTCGAATTTGTATCTGGTGGAAGTCAACCTGGAGCTGTTCATGCTGCCTCAAAAGCTGGCATGCCTATTGCATGTGGTTTTACTTTTTCTTTTTCTTATATCAGTGTATCTATGAATTATGAGATCTCATAATGGTGTTCTTATATCGAGGTATTTCAGCTGTGGCTTCTGGTGGCTTTGCCTTCTGCTCCAACTGCAGTCGATAATTCATGCTTGAATCAGCTTGCCCTCTCTCTCTCTCTCTCTCTCTCATGTCAACTCGTCAAGTGAAATAGAATATTGTTTGATTGATGTCAAAACCCAAAACTCCGGTAATATTTTGAAAAACAGCTGGCATGAACATGAACATGAACATGAACATATCCATTATTCACCTCAAGACTAAACTTTTGCTCTCCAGCTTTCATGCAATAACCTGAACTTTTCTTCTTTAGTAAGTTAAAAAACACCAAAGAGAAGAAAAAAAAAAATGCATCCGTTGTTAACGAGATGTTCATTTGGAAGCAATCATTGTGCATTGTTAAAGGAATATGTATTAGATATCGTCTTTTCACGAGTCTTTGTGAAACAAGCCAAGTTGCATCATCCTTTTAACACTTTCTGATATGCAAAATAACAAATGTTGAGAGTGGGATTTGAACCCACGCCCTTTCGGACCAGAACCTTAATCTGGCGCCTTAGACCAACTCGGCCATCTCAACCTTCTGGAAATTTTCTCGAAGTTCTAGATAAAAATATTTTGTTATCGCCGATTTCCCTTATATGGTGTCCAGCGTGCCTCAGGTCACGAGAAAAATTACGATGTAAGTATATAAAAGCAGAATGGAGGCAATTGTAATTTAGATATATTTTATGAAATCATTCGATAAAATTACATATAAATTTGATAAAAATTATAAATAAATTTTATATTTTACATATTAATTTAAAATTTAACATTTTCCTACATAATATGTATATAATAAACATAAAATGAATATAAAATCTATACATAAATTATTTTATCTAAATCAAATTTTCAAATGTTTTTTAAATTTAAATTCCAATTAAGAACCTCAACTTTTAACTACAACAAAAAAATCTCATACAAAATATGATTCCACCTCATAAACAATTAAAATGTTAAATATATTCTGTGTGTATATAATATTTGTTTAAATTAATAAAATTATCATTTTAGAAATGGTATTTCTTTTTTCAATATAAAGTTTACTCAATTCAATTGTAATCATATATTGATTACAATTTTTTTCTTATATATTATCTTTACAAATACTTATATACACCGACTAATTTTGTTTTTATTAAGCTCGTCTAATTAAAGATATTTACATACACAAAATTAATACATTATTGCTAAGCAATCAATTAATTATTCAATTATAATTTATGTCGAAATTCAATCGATTGAAAACATTATTTATATGAATCCGAATCGATGCTCTTCCCATAATTTCAATATTAAAATCACCATCGACCATCTTTTTTGGTTGAAATTGAAAAAAAAAAATACCCCTCACCTTTTCTTATTATTTTCATTTAAAAAAATTAATTATAAGTAGAATAAAACCCTAAATAAATGCAAAAGCGAAAACATTCTCAATTTATGACCAAACCAATTTTAATTTCAGTTTCTTAATTGCCAATCTATTTTGTTGTTAAGCATCTGTCTTTCATGGGTAAAGAAATCTGAGCAGAGGTTGAGTTATACTAAATTTATTATTACGAATAAAGACCAACGGTCACATTGAGTTTGGCAGGTTTCATAAGGGGTAATTTCGGAATAATCGATAAAGTTAACGGAACGTTTTTGTATATAAATCAAAAGCAGGGAAAAAAAAACTGAAAACAAAACTCTCTCTCTCTCTCAAGTAAAGAGTGAATCTGGAAACTGAGCGAAGAAAAAGCCTTTTAGTGGGTGGCAAAGTGCCTGATTTTCATTGCTTTCTCACTTCATTTCTAGTCTTTATACGCCCTTTTTCTCACTGTCTCGTTTGCCTCTTTCTTTCCTTTTGGATTCATTACAATCAAGCTAAAGTTTTGAGTGGATATTTACCTGATTTTCTCTGGTTTGAGCTTACATATTGATGCTTTGATTCGTTTGGTGAATCCCATTTGAGTTCTTAGAAGCAAAAAGAAGGTGTTTTAAGCTATGGCAGCTCCAAAACCTGAAGAAATTAGCCACCCACCAATGGACCAACTTCAAGGCCTGGAGTACTGCATTGACTCAAATCCTTCCTGGGGTGTGTTCATTTCTTAAATCTTTTCAGCTGCATTTTGTTTTTTCTTTTTTTTTTTTTCTGTTTGTAACGCTCTCTTTTGCTTGTGGAACCAGGGGAGGCTATAGCTTTGGGGTTTCAGCATTACATTTTGGCCTTGGGAACTGCTGTTATGATCCCTTCATTTCTTGTTCCTTTGATGGGTGGAACTGATGTAATTAAGTCACTTTTAACTTGTGCTGAATACTAATATTCTCCACTTATTCTCTTCTTTCTTTTCAGCATTTTCCTTTCATCAAGAACTTGGGATATTCACTAGCTTCCTTTTTTCGATTCATCAATTCTAACACGAATTTTTGTTTTCTTACATTTTGATCGTTTAGGGTGATAAAGTGAGAGTGGTTCAGACACTACTGTTCGTTGAAGGGATCAATACACTTCTACAAACACTGTTTGGAACTCGATTGCCTACCGTGATTGGGGGATCTTATGCCTTCATGGTTCCCATCATATCAATAATTCATGATACTTCCTTGACGAGTATCGAGGACAACCACGAGGTTAGTAAATTCCACGATCATTTTTCCTAATCTTCTACTTTGTAACAGTTGCTTTTTTCTGATTAAATTCAATGCTGTTGTGGAAAAGCATAGTCAGCAGGCACTAAGGTCAATATTTGTGTGACCCACCTGCTCAGTTGGCTGTATCTTTTATTATATAAATCTAGTGTTGATTTTGTAATGCTGGCATGCACCCACGCTTTCAATGTGAGTCACATCAGTCACGGTAACTGTAATCCCGGTTTTTGCTTATATTATTTGGCAGTATCGATAACTCAAACATGTATCTTGAGCAAAGTGCACCAAGCCTCTGTCTTATTTCTCCTAACCAAACAAAACTTTAGTTGGAGGCATATTTTGTTACTAGGTGGTGACATATTACATGGTCTTTTTATGTGTATGCACTATGCAGAGGTTTCTGAGCACTATGAGAGCTGTTCAAGGTGCACTAATAGTAGCATCAAGCATACAAATTATCCTGGGATACAGTCAGTTGTGGGCCATTTGCTCCAGGTGCAACTTTGATCTTAAACGAAGTTTCTGTAAGGAAATCCAGGAGAAATACAATTTGAGAAACTATTGACGAAACTAATGTTCCTTTGCTTTTTTTTCAGGTTCTTCAGCCCTCTTGGAATGGTTCCAGTTATTGCACTAGTGGGCTTTGGCTTGTTTGACAGGGGCTTCCCAGTTGTAATATAGAAATTATGAAGCTATTTTGATTTCCTAATGAGAATTTCCTCTTGTTTTATCACTAATGTAGTTGTAACTTGTAATCATCAACTCTCTATCAGGTTGGTCGCTGCGTGGAAATCGGCATCCCGATGCTTGTTCTATTCGTAGCCTTCTCCCAGGTACGTACTACTATTTCTTCTAGCAATGTACTGTTTAATTGGTTTTCCAATGAAAAGTCTGAGACTTGCAAAGTATCTTATTCAGAATGATTTGGTCATTAACTTTGTTTCAGAATGCATTTGGTTTTTCTAGTCACATTCTAAGTTGCAAGATGTATTTAATGCAATAAGAAACGTCACATTCTAAGTTGCAAGATGTATTTAATGCAATAAGAAACGTGTACCATACATCTGAGATGTTTTGTTTACTTTTCTGTTAAAAACAGTACTTGAAGAATTTTCATACAAAACAACTGCCGATACTGGAGCGGTTTGCTCTCCTTATATCAATCACGGTAATATGGGCATATGCTCACCTCTTGACTGCAAGTGGGGCATACAAACATCGTCCAGAGTTAACCCAAAGAAATTGCAGAACTGACAAGGCCAACCTCGTTACTTCTGCTCCATGGTCGGTACAAAAGCTGTTTCTCCACTAGTGGAATAAATATTAAAGAGAAATTAATGGAAATTAAATCAAAGGAATTCTTGGTATTAACATTTCGACTGAAATCTGTTCAATCAGGATAAAGATACCTTATCCTCTTCAATGGGGTGCTCCTACGTTTAACGCTGGTCATGCTTTTGGAATGATGGCTGCTGTTTTAGTCTCATTGATTGAGGTATTGCTCATGGAAACTAAAAAATAAATTGAATAGAACTATTATTTAGTGACTCAGGCTAATAATGTTTGCTTTGGCAGTCAACTGGAGCTTACAAGGCTGCCTCACGTCTAGCCAGTGCCACACCACCTCCGGCTCATGTTCTTAGTCGTGGTATTGGTTGGCAAGGCATTGGGATCCTTTTGGATGGATTATTTGGCACACTGTCTGGTTCAACAGTCTCTGTGTAAGTATTGTTGCTTCTTGCTTCAAAAATGATCTCTTTTATGCAACTATACTAATTCCAGGAAAAACAACAGAGAAAATGTAGGGCTTCTTGGAAGCACTCGAGTTGGAAGCCGCAGGGTCATTCAAATCTCAGCTGGTTTTATGATATTCTTCTCGATATTAGGTGAGTGACAATTTACTCAATCGATGATTCTCTACAATTTGTGTATGTCATAGTTTCTTCTGTTGACTATAGAGCTGATTCTTCAACTTCTGCAGGAAAATTTGGAGCTTTGTTTGCATCAATACCTTTTCCCATATTCGCTGCTGTGTATTGTGTTTTGTTTGGTCTTGTTGGTGAGTATCATTTTCTGTCGCGGGACTTTAATATTTGCTGTTGCAGTTTCTAACTGTGGCTCTGATTGCTTTCAGCTTCCGTGGGGCTGTCATTCTTGCAATTTACAAACATGAACTCCATGAGGAATCTCTTTATCGTAGGTGTTGCACTGTTCTTAGGTTTGTCGGTTCCCGAGTACTTTAGAGAATACACAGCCAAGGCTCTTCATGGTCCTGCTCATACCAGGGCTGGATGGGTGAGTTGAATTTCAGTCCATCTGGCACTTCTTATTCTACTTTTCTGCTAATCAACACAACATTGACTTACTTTTCTTTCACATGCAGTTCAATGATTTCCTCAATACCATCTTCTTTTCACCTGCAACTGTTGCATTAATGGTCGCTGTATTCCTAGACAACACACTTGACTATAAAGACAGCGCCAGAGATAGAGGAATGACATGGTGGGTTAAATTCCGGACGTTCAAAGGAGATGGCCGGAATGAAGAGTTTTACACACTCCCTTTCAATCTCAACCGTTTCTTCCCACCATCATAAATCATCATGAACAAAGAGGTGCAAGGAAAGAGCATCCCTTGCGGAAAGAAGGGCTTGCTGAGAAAGTGCTGCGTTCCCATCATCAGGCAAATATGTATATTTGGCTTGGGTTATTCAGGTTTAATCCAATTTCAATTCATTTTTCCTTCGCATTTTTTTTTTGGTGTAATGTAAAAGAGGGCTTGCATCTTTGAACAGTGTTTGCAAAAGTAACTTTGCAGGAACTCTGTAAATCAGTTGCAGTTGTGCACTTTGAGGAATGACAGTATCTAAATCATCCATAATTCTGTCTCTCGGAAGCATTAAACGAACATGTAAAATACGAATATGTAAGGCATTTTTATTTGCAATGTAGCAACCTCATGAACAAAGGAAAGAATATTGAAAGAATAGAAAGAGCATAAAAACAATATACCATACTGTTCTGGGGCTTTGTTTGAATAAAATGGCATGTCTGGTCTTTGACATGGCCTGAGAATCCTGTAAAGACAAGCACAGCCATCCTACTGAGATCTGCACATGCATTCTGGGCACCTTGGCTGTCGATAAATACTTCGACCAGAACCCCTCACCCGCACTCTTTGACCTTCCTCAATCATCTTTCTTACTCTATCTTCAAATGTATTCCATCCTATGGTGCTATTCTCTGACAAAATTGTGGCTAACCTCTTCTTGTTAGGCCGCAAGGTTGGAGCATGTCCATTACCATAGTAAGTTCGGAATCCAGATACCAGGGATGATAGTTGGCTTCCAGAATCTGTCATGGCAAAGACATCTGAAGTTGCACAAGCAATAAAGTCTAACGCTGCTAGCTGCATTCAAGGCATTTTTTCCATGTTATCGAATAGAAGTTCAATGGTAGAATTCTGAATTATTAAAAGAACTTGTCTGATCCTAAACTACCTGAGAAGAGAAATTTCTGAAGGGAGCAAGCTCACTGGATGTGAGTAGTGTTTCCTTAGTGACTAAATTGGGGTACAAACTGGTGAAGGGTTGCATCCGGTGACTTCCCCCATATATATGAGACCCTGCAAGATAAATATAGGTTTCACTCTTAAAACCAAGAGCGGCAAGAACAAGTGCTGCTTCTTCAGGTGTCAATGGGCATCTCCCCGACTTCCTCAACTCCACTGGGGAAACAGGCCTGTGTGCACCAATGGTCGAAAGAAAAGATCAACCAAAGTTATATATATGCATGAAAACAACATCAGGTAAAACCAGAATGCCAGAAGGCAGGCAGGGCCATACTTGGAGTTCTTCAAGCGTTCAATGAGCAGTGGAAAATGGACCTCTCTGTAGGCATCAAGTTCCTTTTTCTCATATGCTCCACCACCAAAATCACATAAGGAGTATGCCACCATATCCTCTTCAAATCTCAAGTGTAAGGCAAGATATCTGGATGGGCCTCTTGTAGCAGTATGCACATTAGAGGAAATACTGGGTGTGAAATCTCCAAGCAGTTGTTTATCCAACTGACGCTGTGCAGCATAGTATTTCCTTATCCTTTTGATTAATAGTGAACCAACTTCTTGAATTTTTGGCACAAACTTTAATGCATGAAAGTTACATTTACACCTCAATCTCTGCAATGGAGAAAAGCATATCAAGTAATATAAATATCTAGGAAGATTTTCAAGGTTTTATGCGTGGGAGATACTCCCTGAGATGGAAGCCTATCCTGCGATGGCTAAATGTGCAAGGGATGTCACAGACCTGGAGGTCAGGAGGCAATGAATCAAAGCCAAGCCGATTTCCAAATCCAAGGAAGTGAACAACTTTGTTCTGCACAAGGAGAGGAAGCACACTGCTGATATAATCATTAGGCTTTGCTTCCTTCACGATATCTGCATCAGTAATCTGTGTTTGAGGTAAACAGAAGAAGAGATGCAAGGTTAGAGGCTTTAGATTTTCCTCAGAAAAAAAAGACAGGCTTTCAATGCAATGCAGAAACTCAGAAGACAACATACTAGGCTACCAATGGCTTCAATATCTATGGACTTCAAATGAGGAGGAAGTTCCTTTATAATATCTACATCATCCTTCAATTCGCGCATAAAGTAGTCCTCTTGATAGATATCACCAAACTGGCTGCATTTCCATTGAAAATCACTGTAAGTAATATTGTTCATTATCCATTGCAGAAGCATACAGACATAAAAAACAATGGGAGAAACTTAAGGCTGATGCATGAGAACAAAGATTTGCCAATTCCATCAAAGGAAAAACAAATGTCTGAAGCCGGAAACAAAGTCAAAGCAAATAGAATAAATAGCAATCCTACTACAGAGTGACAAGATTGATCCTTAACACGCAGTCTGGAAGAATGTTGCCCTTCTCCACACAATTCTAATGTGATCAGTATTTTGTCGATAAAACTCTTCATACAAAATATCAATATATGGCAGAAGGGATAACATATATCTATAGACCAACTTTCATCTTCAAGATACAAATATCATTGTGGTTTCTTGGAGAGAGAACTTCATAATTGACAAACATTTCCCTGGAAAAAATGAATGACAACAGTAAAAATTAACAGAAACCAGAAGATAACTTGTACTGAGTGAGACTTGATTTCCGACCTAGGATCCTTCCATACATTGCTGTAAAGAAATTTAGGAAGAACCAGTGTTGCATTGAGTAAAGATGCCACGGCAACTGCATTGCAGATCTGCAGACAACAACAACAACAACAATAACAATCATTTCGTAGTGCAAGTAAAAGCAATAACAATTAACCTCCAGGACAGTACAGGAAGATCGGAAAGAGATTGTTTTCATAAACATGATGCAAGGTTCTTGTAAACAACAAAAGTCTTGCGAACTGAAATCAACATTGAATTTTCCTAATGAACAATGAAAAGAAGCTCAAAATGCAAGTTGGACACTTACAGCTACTCGTTGCTGATTCAGGCCGCCATTTGCACTAACCATTATATAGCCGTTACTTCTCTCAGGCTTCCCTGTCTCAACAACGAAAGTGAAAGGAATAATCATGAAAACTTGTAATTATTCAGCTTCATATCATTGGCCAAATACCATATTAAAATGTCATTATCAGTTACCAAACACTTGATATTGCCAGTTAAACAACTACCTAAAGAGTATTTTGCGATATGTTGATGAAATCCGAAGCAAGGAAATACCTGGGCTTGTTGGATTTTTTCTATCTGCACAAGGTTTCCATTTGGATGCCTGTCGATATGGTTCCTCCCAAAAATTCAAACTGTCTTGCTTAAACTCCTTAATTCAACAAAGATTTTCAAACTTTAGGGAAAAAAACAACTCATCTGGTTAATTTGCTTAATGTACAAGTTAAGATATATACCTCTGCAAGAGCACTGGAAGCCAAATTTAGAAGCCTGCCATAAATCTGAACCATTGGTCTTTCTTCATGAATATAGGCGACATTATCGTCCTGCTTACATGTAGTGAAGAGAAATGAGAAGAACTAATTAATGAAACAGAAATTAATTACAAATAAATAATAATCATACCTCACGATGACTGGAGTTTCTTGCAGTTGAACTGGGCTGAAGGTTTATTGAACCAAAAATCGACACCATCAGAGAATCAAGCAAGAACAGGAAAGACATCAAGAGAAATATAAAAGCAATGGACTTCAGATTCCGGCGAAACCATGTATGCCTTTTCCCAACATAAACACCTTTGGAAGGATTCAACTTTCCGGAATCTTCTTTCAAACCATGAAGCAATACTACGTTGGAATTCCAATAATTATCTCCGCCTAATACTCTCCTCCCAATAGAAGGATCACTGGCCCCCAAAGAATCCGAACTTCTGATATGATAATATTTAATCCTGAAAAGTGAGTTTGTATTCTGCGACTGGGGACGTGGGCTTCTTGGGGATCCTTGTTTTCCCATCGTATAACCACAATGTTGCTCTCGCTCAATCGAGCTTCATGGGACTACCATTGTTGCAGCATAAGCATCACCCTTCATACTAAGAAAAACCTGAATTTGGATATTGGAAACTAATTGTTAGACGAAAATAACAACGAAACCCTTACAATCTCTCTGCCTGCCTCTGCTACTGTTTTTCATGTGTCTGTCTCGAACAGAGACCCGCCAACAAATATGACCTTGTCATCAGCTAATTAAGTTTCAGGTGTTGGTGAGAGAAGAACTAACCAAAAAAAAAAAAAGCAAAATAGAAAAAAATGGCGGGTAGTTGATAAAATAAGAAAGTCGGAGAAGATGGAAGAATTCAAAGAGACGTTAAGAAGTCGGTGATGGTGAGTTATAAACGACTGAACGAAGAAAGAGTGAAACGCAAGGCAGATTGGTCGACGAACTCAATTCAAACTCAACTAAACTCAGCTGCAGTTTTAAAACATTAACCTTGCAATGCAAGAATCATATCCGAAACAGCTACTTCCCACCAAACAAAAAACAAGACAACTGATCTGGGTTTTTGCTTTCTTTGTGTTTTTCATACAGTTAAGATCGAGATACCAGAAAAATTAATCAACGAGAGAGAAGAAAAACGCCGAAGAGAAACCCATGTTGAGCTTCTTTATTTGGTCTTTGAGTTTGGCGGGGCATCTTAACAAACTTTAAAAAACCGCTGGGATCATACAGGTAGTTGTAAGATTCTATTGACTTAAAATTAGGCTTAAAATTCGTCCTTAAAAAAAAAAGTCAAAAGCTTAATAATAATAATTAAAGGCAGCACACAAAGAACATGATATATTTTTTATTCGTATAGCTTAAAATTTGTTTAAGAATGATATTAAATATTTTAAAAATATGCTTAAGAATGAAAGCAGTATGGATTTATTGCTATCATATCATCATTTTAATTAAAAATTAATTCATAATTGATTTGTTGCAACATGTTAAATAAAAAGATTTGAATTTAGTTTTATTATTTATTCAATATATTTATCTGACAGTTTTAATAATTTTACATTTTTAATTTAAGTTTCTGGCTAAGAATGGCGGTTGTTATTTTTTCTTTTAATTGTGGGACTTAGAAATAGAACCTGAAATCAACTGCTAAGGGGTCGTTTGTTTTTGTTTTTGTTTTCTGTTTTCTGTTTTTGTTTTCAGTTTTTTGAAAAACAAAAATAAAAAATATGTTTGCTATTGATTTCTGTTTTAAAAAAACGAAAATGAAAATGAAAATTTTCAAAATTGTTGGAAACAAGAATTTGATGTTTTCATTGTTTTCGGAAACATGTTTTCATTTTTGTTACTGTTCATAAATAAGTGAACAGTATTTATATATTAATATAATATTAATATATTTTCATAATAAAATTATAAAATAAAATTAATTAATTTTTTAAAATAAAAATAACATTAATGTTTAATATAAAATATTATTTAATTAAAAAATAGTTTAATTTTAACATATTTATTTTAAATTAGAAAAATTGAAAAATGTAAAAAATAACAAGAAATAGCATAAACTATAATATCATAATATTTTTAATTTAAACTTGTATAATAATTAATTGAATATATTATAAATTTAAATAATATAATTTATTATAATTTAGATATGTTAATAATTAATATTATTGCTAATTGTTATTATATAATATATTTAATAAATATTTTATTAAATGATATTATTATTTAATATTATATATTTTTAATTAAATTTAAAACATATCACTTTTAACATAAAATAATTTAATATTATTAAAAAGTGAATACTTGACATTAAATAAAATTATTTATATTAAATATAACATGTTTTAATAATATATATTTTTTATAAATTACTTAGTTAAATATATTTTTTTAGTAATTTAATATTATTTCAATTAAAGTAAATAATATTATTAAATATAGGTAATAATTTATTAATTCATATTATTATTTAATATATAAAATTTAAAATGTTTATTAATCTCCATTATTATCTAATAAAATTAATATTAAAAATTTATTTATTATTATTTTAATTGAATTATTTTTTAAGTAATTATTTTATTTAATATTATATTTAATTATAATAAAATTTAAATAATATTAAATTTTAATATGATTAAAAGTAGATATTTCATATTAGTATTAAATATTATAATAATATAGTTTAATAATATGTACATAATATTATATAATAAATATATTATTATTTTTTTCAATTTTTAAATTTTATTTTGTAATTGAATTATTGTATCTAAATCAGTTTAAAAATTTGTTCTGAATACGTAACAATTTTAACCAAACATGTTTTCTGTTTTTAGAAATCGAAAACAAAACAAACTAAAACAAAAACAAAAATTTCAGAAACAAAAAACACAAAACAGAAAATAAGAAACGATACCAACCGACCCTTAAATATTTACCTTTTATTCCTTGAAAAAAGGATTAAGATCTGGATTCTAACTTGTACACCTGTGGATTAGCCCACCTTTACCTTTCATAGCGCCCAACAATGTCCCTAGTGATCGCAACTACTGAAGTTCTGATAGGCCTAGCGTCCCTTCCTTTGCATCATGTTGCTCAAACTTTCTGCCATGGACTATTGAATGTACACAAAGAAAAACCAAATCCTAACAAGAATTTTCTTCAAAATTTCTTGACCTATGCATCTCACAATACTAATAAGAATCGAATCTGAACATATTATATCAATTTTTTAAAAATAATGTATATGATTTATATTTGAACATGCGAATAGAATCCATATTTAAGTTTGAATTTTAAAAATTTATTATTTTTAATTGATGAATGATCTGTAATTTTAAAAAATCTGCAAACTAAAATTTAATGATTCGTTAATTTAAAAATGAGTTGACGATTTACTTTAATCTTAGAGTTTAGATAACTTCCCTTATTCATAAATTTTTTATGATAAATTACTTGCCATGTAATAACCTATTCAAGAACATTGGTGGATGAAAAGAATGCAGACATTTCAATTTAGAAAACAATCAGATCAGCAGGTAGCTTGGTATATACTCCACCTGGTTGATCCATTTGTCATTCTCTGCAATCTTCACAACCTTTTTCTATCCAATAGTTACCAAGACATTCGGTACTAATGAAAAGGGTATGGTTTGCTGATCAATTATTCAATTTGTACTAAAAATGGAAAAACACAAAGTTGAGAGAAAATTACAGGAAACAAATGAATGAGTTGGGTCATGCTTGATCTGCATCTGCAAGAAAACTAATGTCCAATGGTTTTCAACAAACTTGACTTTGAATCCTTGGGATTACTCTCTAATATTGCAAAGTCTTAAACAAACCAAACCAGCCATGGGTGGAAGAACAGCGATGATTCATTGGAATCTAAATGGACCTGTACCGAAAAGGCCTTGATCTTGGGCCCATTGGTGAATCTTACATGAAAGCTGCGATTCAACAGCTTAGGAAAGGGCTTCTTCTTTCTTGAGATTACACTTGATATTGGCTGCATGGCTTGGGCCAGACTCTGTTCTGTGAGAAATCCGGTGAATCAAAGTTCCATTCCTGCAAGGTCGATGGAAGTTGGCATAGTGAATCCAATTTGCTGTGGTTTAAACTCCTGGTTGGTTTCGGTTCCTTAGACATTCAAACCGAAGACTTAAGCACTGCGGGTAGTTCGCTACAAACTTAACCAAGTTTTACATTTAGTTGATAATAGTCAATAAGATTTGAAATTATGATGAATCAATGTATTTCATTTTCTTCTTCTTTAACGTATTATTATTGGTACAAATCCTTTAATACCCAAATCTCATATCGTACAAATTCATAAAATAAAGAAAATGTATCACATAGTCTAATTTGTCTGCTGCAATGTTAAGGTTTGCCATGCATATATAATATAATAACAAAATAAAAACAAACGAGTATTATGTCATCTACATGTACTTTTCTACTTTGCATGTATAAATAAATGTACTTGGTTTACCTTTAGAAAAAGATGGCAAGGTAACCCAGTACTTCCACAGCTAAAAATTCCAAACACGCAACCCGTAGGGACACGTGTCTCCATCTTGTTGGTTATGCTGTACTATCATGCCCATGGGGGACTCAACGCATATATAAAGTATAGGCTACCAGTTATCAGTTACCAGAGATTCAGAGAACAAGCAGAAGCAGGTCTTGACTCTGACCACAAATGGCCCTGACCAACCGCACCGACGCAACCAGCTTGGTCAAATTATTAACAGTGAAAACTCTTTTCACACCTTCACCACTTTCTCTTCTTGATAGGGTTCCTCACTCAAGAGTAAAAGTCAAAAACAGTCACCGAAAGGTAAATTTGGAGCCAATATTTATTTAGTCTTAAATGGTTCGGATCAGAAGCTTTGATTCCTGCATGCATTTCGAAATTACTTTTCCCTAAGCGGAAATATTGATTGTTATTATTATTTTTTTTAATTTTAAAAGTTAATTCGGGGATGAAATTTTCACTTATATTTATAAAGCGTTTATTCACAATTAATATATTAAAATATATTGATATGAATAATTATTTATTATTTTTAAATTTATATTGAAAGTTGATCAGATTGTAAGATTTAAGAATATTATCACGTAAAATTATGGTAAAAATAATTCACGTAGATATGTAAAATCTTAAATATAATAGAATGACATAATATGAAAATAATATAAATTATAATTTAATAAAAGTCATTTATAAATATAAAAAACTAAAAAAAATATTGATATGAATCTTAATATAAAATTTTTATATACAAATACAAATTAAATATATGAATTATCCTATCTAAATTTTGTTATTCAAAATGTTTCTCTGACTTTAGTAGGAAGGTTAATATTTTAGTCTGGCTCTAGCTAGCATAGTATAATTTTTCATGCAAAAATCGCTATCCAATTTAGGTCGGTTTGATGCCAGCTTGATGATAGTTAGCTAGCCAGCTGAACCGTTGTTTTTAAATGGAGGCAAGTTGGCGTATGCGGCTCAATCGCTAGTGGACCACAAAGCCTGGCCTCGACCGCAAGCAATTTCTTTTGCGTTAGTCCTACTCTATACTCTATAGCAAGCATACTTTCATGCGATGATATGTGATGAAATATATTATTTTTATTATTATTATATAATAATTTCTGGTCGTAACCTTAGACCACAATCAGTTCAAACAGAAATCATGATAAGACCCTTTGAAAACCACTGTTTGATGTTGTCTTTTTCTTTCTATTTCTTTTGTGTTTTTTTTTTTTTTTTTTAGTTTTCATCAGCTTAATTGTTGTAAATGCCAATTTAATTTTGAGTATGCTAACTAATTAGTTGAAAAAAACTTAGTTAGAAATTGATTATGTTATATATATTTTTAATGAAAATTAAAAAAAAAAGGTGTAAATAAGAAAGTATCAAAAGAAAGTTGTATATCTCAACCTCATATTAAAACCTAGATTTATGAAATAATTGAAAAATATAAAAGGAGAAAAAACAATAAATGGGATTATAGTCCGTATACTAAGAAAAATTTTAATATATATTAATATGATATGATTCAATTTCTTACAAAATATAAAAATTATATGAAAATCAATTTTTCTATGAACCAATAACATATTTATAAATATCTAAGTTAACATATATATGATACAGTTTACAATGAATCATACAATCAAAATTTTTTTAGATCTAATTATTTAAATATATATATATATATATATATATATTATGATTTTTAACCTAAAAAAACTTATAAACACATTCACTAAACATTTTAAACTTAAAAATGTAAGAAATTTAGATTTTTCAATTATTAAATTAACATAAAATATAAGAAAATTAAATTTTAATAAACTAAGAGTTTAAATATTTTCTATTTATGTTGAATAGTCATCAACCTTATTAATCAATAAAATTCTATTTTTATCTATTAATATTACTTATAATTAATTTTTAAAATTATTTATCCTATCATATAATACAATATTTGATTTTAAAAAACAAAATTATGATTTAAAATATATATCGATTTAATAATTAAATAAATAATTTTTATTTATTAATCAATAAAATTCTATTTTTATTTATTAATATTACTTATAATTAGTTTTTAAAATTATTTATCCTATCATATAACACAATATTTGATTTTAAAAAACAAAATTATGATTTAAAATATATATCGATTTAATAATTAAATAAATAATTTTTTTAAAACACATTAAAAAATAAAAATATACAAAACAAATACATCAATGACATGAGCAATATTTGGACAAGTTTTCATAATTCATGTTGTGTGTCTCGAAAAAGAGGATAAGATTAAACCCGCAATTCCGGTTGAGACACGCAGAGGAAAAAATATTTCCAATTAAAAAAGAAATATGAAAAAACAAGTAAAAAAATAAAATCCGCCCTGTCGTAACGGTAACGGTGACGAATACAAAACCAAGGGACGAATCACGTAACGTTAAATCTCAATGATTACAAAACGTCGGCGAATAATAATTTACTTTTTTTTATCCAAAATTGTCTCAAATAAAATCCCGTTCTTTGTAATTAGAAAAGAATTAAAAGGGCAGTTTGGGAAGTCTAGAAACAAAAAGAGGAGCGAGGAGAACGGAAAGTAGAGAGAGAAGATCGAGAAGAAAAGAAAGAAAAATAAATAATAAAAAAAAGAAATAAAAGAAAAGAGAAGAAAGAGGGGGAAAAAAGAGGAAGAGAGAAAAAAATAAAAAAATAAAAAAAAAAGAAAGAAAGGGGGAAAAAGGAAGAGGAGGTGGAATCACATGGGCATTAGTTTCCTGTCTCTTCCCTGGGTCCTCTCCTCTTCTAATTATTCTTCTTCTTATTCATCCTCTTCGCTTTCTTCTTCTAACGCCACGCCATGATCTACCGTTACTCTTTCTCCAATTAGATCTTCGTTTTTTTTTTTTTTGTTTTTTCTCTTTTATTCTCCTTTGCTCGACATGGCTGACGATAAGGTAAACTTTATTTCCTTTTCTTTTTTCTCCAATTTTTTCTGACATCGGAATTCGGAAGTAAATCCACATTTTTTTGGTTTAATTTTGGTGAAATTTTAGCAATTTTTTTCTTCTGATTTTTGTGGTTCCAAAGTCAGCTGGAAAGCTTTTTTTTTTTTTTGTTATTATGTTTATTTCTGGGTGTCGGTGGGCTTTTATTAGATTTCTTGATTTTATTTTTCTTTTTGTTTTCATATGGTTTGGAAACGTAAATTTTTTTTTTTATATATTCTTTTAATTTTTTTTACGGCGATCTTGTTGGTTGAGCTAATGGGGGAACACTAGATAATGAAATTTTGCTTTGTATCTGTTTCGATCTGTGATCTCTTCTCTGCATTTTGCAAATTTGAGTTTTAATTTTTTTGAAGAGAGCGAAATTTTATCAATATTTTTTTCTTTTATTCGCTGGATTTGTGCTTTTTAGCTTAGATTAAATTTTCTTTGGATCGGAGTGAACCTTGTAGCTTAAATTGTTTGATGGGTTTGATTATAGTTTCGATTTCTTTTCGGTACCTAATTTATAATTTTCTCGAGGGAATGGATGGTTCTTTTGGATCTCCAATTTTTGTACTCGTTCGAAGTTTCACTTGTCTCGTTTCTTGCTATGAATTTCTTAATTTGCCAGGAAATGTCTGCCCCTGTTGTGGATGGGAACGATCACGTCACCGGTCACATCATTTCGACAACGATTGGAGGCAAAAATGGAGAACCAAAACAGGTATGCGTCTTGATGGGTAATCCAGTTTCATAGCTGTTCAAATTCTGATTTAGCTATAAACTAGTATTCGGTTAAGATCAAGGCAACCGGTTTCTTTTACTTGAAATTTGATGCTTTGGATTTCTTATTATTTTAGACCATCAGTTATATGGCAGAGCGTGTAGTGGGGAAAGGATCATTCGGGATTGTTTTCCAGGTATTAAGACATAGTCGGATTGTTGCCAATGTTACCTTGTTCATTTTTCCCATGCTGATGCATCGTTCTTTTAGGCAAAATGCTTGGAAACGGGAGAGACTGTGGCTATAAAGAAGGTTTTGCAAGACAGAAGATATAAGAATCGCGAACTGCAATTGATGCGTGTGCTGGATCATCCAAATGTGATTTCCTTGAAGCATTGTTTCTTTTCCACAACAACTAAAAATGAGCTTTTCCTAAACTTGGTTATGGAATATGTACCGGAGAGCATGTATAGGGTTTTGAAACATTACAGCAGTGCAAATCAAAGAATGCCACTTATCTATGTGAAACTTTACACATATCAGGTATGCATACCAGTCTTTTAATGCTTGATTTCTTATTTAATGTTCTTTATGCTAATTAGAGGATGTTTTACAGATATTCAGGGGGCTTGCATACCTCCATAGTGTTGTTGGAGTTTGCCATAGGGATTTGAAGCCTCAAAATCTTTTGGTATGCTTTTCTGACTGATGGTTCTTTGTAGAATGTCTTGACAAGGTTTCTGAGGTGATTGTTGGCTTTGTACAGGTTGATCCTCTGACTCACCAGGTTAAGATTTGTGATTTTGGAAGCGCAAAAGTGCTTGTAAGTTGATCTCTCCATATTAATTTTGCAAGTGCTTTTCCTTTCAAATTTCTGACTTTATATTAGTAGACCAATTACTTTTGCTCCAAGTGAAACATTGTTGTTTGGGTCCTTAAGTTTCTAAACTAAAAATGGATTTTAGCTCTGTGTTAATTGAATGTTTGATTTTGATTGTAATTTCTAAAAGGATTGACTTCATGTGTTATCATCTGCTATTTTTCAAGGGTGCAAGGTATTACTCTTGTACTCATTTGCGAAGTGACAACACAATTAAATGACTCTTCACTGTTGATTGTGCAAACTGCTAAACCTCGTTTAACCTTTGGCGCTTCTTTTGTATCATCATAAATACTTTATACATTTTGAATTTTAACTAATATTGGATCTTTTCCAGCTTGGTCTTTTGACACAGGCACTTTTCCCTTGTTAGTGTTGCCATGTTTATTTAGCTGTCTTTTATGGCTTCTTTGTAGTGGTGAAGGTTTGAAGAAGAAAATGATTGAATTATGTCTAACTGCAGTATTAACATGTTTATGATCCTCTTCTGCTTGTCATTTCCCTCTAAATTCTTCGTACTTACTAGTAATTTACATGTGATCAGGTCAAAGGTGAAGCTAACATTTCATACATATGTTCGCGTTTCTATCGGGCTCCAGAACTTATCTTTGGTGCCACTGAATACACGACCTCAATTGATATTTGGTCAGCTGGTTGTGTTCTTGCTGAACTTTTGCTGGGTCAGGTTAGCTTTTACCTTTTTTCTTTTTTCCTGATTTTGATCTTTCCGAAAATTTCTGCAATGATTTAGTTTCTCTGCTCATTGATACCTGATTTGTGTAGCCATTGTTTCCTGGAGAGAATGCTGTGGACCAGCTTGTAGAGATTATCAAGGTATGATTTGCTTAGTGATGCTTGAAGTTATGCATTTCTTTCAATCATGATCTGCTACTTACATCTTTTCCTACAGGTCCTAGGTACACCCACTAGGGAAGAAATTCGCTGCATGAATCCCAATTACACGGATTTTAGGTTTCCACAGATTAAAGCACATCCATGGCATAAGGTTTGCCTTTTATTGTCGTTTTTTAAATTTGTCAATTTCTTACTGAAATGATTGATGTAGAGACATATTATTTGTAACCCCTGGATTTTGCTCATGAAATATTAGCTGATTTTTGCCAAAGTCTCCAAGGGCAGAAATCTTTGATTGATTTTGAGTAATGTACTGCATAGTTGTTTATGTAGCAGTCAAATACCTTTTTAACTTGACTCTGGTATGATCTCAGGTTTTTCACAAAAGGATGCCTCCTGAGGCAATTGATCTTGCTTCAAGATTGCTGCAATATTCACCAAGTCTGCGCTGTACAGCTGTGAGTTGCTAGTGTCTCCTTGTGATATTTCTATTTTAGACTTAGAAAATATGCACGAGTCTTAAATTATTGATTTAGCTTCCCCTATCATTTATGGTTTAGTGATAACCGTCTGAATCTCATGTTATTGTGAACTTCCCTTTGCTACAACAGCTTGAAGCATGTGCACATCCCTTCTTTGATGAGCTTCGTGAACCTAATGCTCGCCTACCAAATGGACGACCTTTACCGCCACTTTTCAACTTTAAACAGGAAGTATGTTTCTGAACTGAACTTGATTCCCTTTTACTTCCCATTTGTGCAAAGATATATCTTCATCGAATATTTTAGATGGGATTATATTCTTGCTAGAATTTTGTTTCTTGTTCTAGTCAATGTTTTGTTAGTTATTTGCATTCTTTTGGTTACAGTTATCTGGGGTTTCACCGGAGCTTATTAGTAAGTTGATTCCAGATCATGTGAAACGGCAAATAGGACTACAACATTTCATGCATACAGCTGGGACATAAAACTGTAAAAGCGATATAAGAATGATAATCTCCTAGTTGATGCATGACACAAAGGAAGTACCATCTTTGGATAACCACCATTGATTGAGTTGAGGCCTGTCCAGCATCATTTTCTACTCTTCCACGACGCGTACAGTCTCTGGCAGCCAGACAGCTGCCTTCTCTTGATCTTTCTACTTTAATTCCGCCTTTCTCGCTCCTTTATCCTACCTTTATCCTACAAGTTTACTTTTTGTCAAAATTCCTTTTTTGTTATGTACATGTAACATGTTTGATAGTAAAAGATAGACTAAGGTGGACAGACCAGAAGCTGCTAGTGGAGGAAAAGTGGAGAAGTGTATTTGTTGCTAGGAAGAAGGTCCCTGATAGAATGGCCCGAAGAAAAGGGGTGGGCTAGTTGGTTTTTGCGTTTGGCTACGTGCAATTTGTTCTCTGTTTTTAGTTATTGTGGTGGTTTGTGGTGGCTGACTTCAAAATTGCGGACAATTATTGTTACTGTTTGTGCAAAGTAATGTTATTACTCCCTTTCTACTACTAATTCTGTTTCAACGATCTCAGTGCAAAGCGATCTCTTAGCCTTAGATGGAATGCGTTGACTCAATAAAAGCCGAAGGAATACTGAGAATGTAGGTCGATTTTCTGCTGGGAATCCGTAGTGGAACATGACTCATTGGCCATAGCCTGTGACTCGGCCGAAGGGAAAAAAGGTAGAAGAGATATATAGTAAATCTGATTCCTGGTGCCGTAAGGTGTTTTGTTGGGACTTGATTGGATTGTTTTGTGAATGTAGACATCGTGGAGAAGATGCTAATGATATTTTTGAGTGCATGATTTTGTCGAGAGAAGATGCCCTTAGCCTTAAGGTCCCATGCGTTAATAATTACGTTTTCTTTTCGGTCGTCAAAAGACGCAGAGCTGGCCGGCCTCTTTGTTTCACTGTTTCCTAACTAATTGATTTGATTGAGGCCCCTTTGCCCACTTTCAACATTTTGTTCACTCGTTTCCTCCATTTTCTCCCAGTATCATCTCTTTTCATGTCACTCTTTCACTTTACAACAGTTAAAACGTCTAATTTCAACAGGAGAATATTTTTTTTTTTTTTTATGAGGGAGGATTTTGTTTGGAGATAGAATAATGTAGATGAAATTCAAATCTCAAAATTATAAAATTTTCAAAATTTAGAAAATGAGTATATAATCATTTAATTAATATTTAAGATCAGAATTTGAGATGTTGATGCACATTTTTTGGATTAGAGAGAATTTTCTCTTAATTATGAATTTCGTGAATGCGGAGAATAGAAGTATTTTTCAGCCTTGTGAACAAAACGATGCCGTTTGGACTCAGGACCACAGTGGAAAGGAAAGAAATCCAAAATTCCCGGCAACATGAAAGTTGGCGCCACTGTCGACCACTTACAAGCATGTGAAATTATGTTGATGCTGTCTACTCAAAACATTTCAGCCCCTTGTGAACCGTTCATTTCTGATCATCAAGCAGATGGTAAGATTTGAACGGCTAAGAACTCACTCAAATCAGACAAACCCAAACATCGTAACCATACAAAAAAAAAACACTTAGAATCAAGACAATGCGACAATCTCTGTCATTTCACATATCTCGAGGACTTACCACGATTTCAAAAGCCAATCTCCTGCGCTTGCGATCCCACCCAAAAGAAAAGCTTAAAAATTTAATCTTTGTTTTTCCATTTGATACCCGAGACTGAAGAAAAAGAGAATCCAAAAGAAAAGAGCTGCAAATAATATAATTCAACGGAAAAAACCAAGCATTAGCCGAATCCGGTCTTCCTCTTTGTTTTTTGTCACTAGATTTTGGCCTTACTTTCATAAGTCAAAACCTACTGAAAAAGAATTGAAAGCTTTCCCTGTTAAACTTCGGCTCCTCTTCTTTTTGTTGTTGCTTTTGTTTAACTTTCAATGGAGCAGCACGTAATGTGGATGGTTTTGCTGCTTTTTCGTTGGTTTTCTTGGGTCCATTCTGTTTCAGCTGGTGATAGTCTCCTCTCTCCAAAAGGAGTTAACTATGAAGGTGGGTTTGGGTTCTTAATTTCTTATCTTAAAAAGAAAGAAAAAGGAAAACGATTGCTACCCCATCATTAACACTGTTGAAATTTTTAGTGTTAATAATATTTTTGTTTTGGTTGTTGATTTTGGGTGGTACTGAAACAACAGTGGCTGCTTTGATGGCGGTGAAGAGAGAGATGAGAGATAATAGGCACGTAATGGACGGCTGGGATATTAACTCGGTTGATCCTTGTACTTGGAACATGGTCGCTTGTTCTGCTGAAGGTTTCGTTATCTCACTGTAAGTAACTGTGCTCGTTTTCTCTCCACTGTAATTTTTTTTTTGAATTGTTAATTTTTTGATAAAAGAAGTAAAATGAGATTTTGGTTTTGGGAATATTGTTGTTGATAGGGAAATGACCAGCACGGGGTTATCAGGATTGCTTTCACCGAGCATTGGGAATTTGAGTCACCTAAAGACAATGTCAGTCCAGTGTTTTACTTAATTCTTTTATGCGATTCCATGCTAATTCTTTCAGTATTGCAGTCCAATTTTGTTGTTATATGGCTAACACCCTTTTGTGGGAAATTTATGTTTTAATAGTGATTAGGATTGCCCAAGAAATTGCCTTTATGGTGTATTTTCAATGCTGGTAGCATTGAGTTGGGACCATATTTGTCTAATGGATAGTGTTTCTGGATATACATCTTGTAAGATATGTTCAATGAGGAAGTAGGTTCTTTTTTAAAATCGTGTAGTTTTAGAAGTTGATTTGCTTATGCAAAATGTGCTTTATAGTGCACTGGGGAAAATATTCTTGCTGGAAGAGATGCCAGTGTTGGTTCTCAGAATTTAGTTTTATTCTCTTGAATTCATTTCTAAATTTACAAGGTTATTATTCGTCTTCGTCTTCTTGTGATTTTTGGGAGGATGTTAAACCTTCGTTGTCATTGAACATGAAAACTCTTGTGAATCTTTTTCACGTTCATTGAGATGCTTTCTATTTCTGTTTTTTCTAGGTTGTTGCAAAACAATCAGTTGTCAGGTCCCATCCCAAATGAGATAGGGAAGCTTTCAGAGCTTCAAACTCTGGATCTTTCTGGTAACCAATTTGTCGGAGTAATTCCTAGTTCTTTGGGCACTCTAACTCATCTAAGTTACCTGTGAGTGTGGTCTGAGATTTGTTCAGTGCATTCTTATAACTATTTCTGCTGTGTGTGTTTTCTGAATATTTGCCTTCTAAAATCTTTGCCATGGCTTTTTCAGGCGGCTTAGCAAGAACAATTTATCTGGACCTATTCCTAGACTCATTGCAAACCTCACTGGTCTTTCGTTCTTGTACATGCTCCATCATGTCACTGAATTTCTGGTTTAGACTGCTGTGAAATGATGATTTTTATTAACTTCAATGATATGGTGCAGGGACTTGTCCTTTAATAATCTCAGTGGTCCTACTCCAAAAATACAAGCAAAAGGTTATAGGTAAGCTTCTTTACAGAAAAGAGATTTTATTCTACATCAATAAGCCTAAGCTTAAGTATTCTCTTTCCTATTTAGAATGATCTTGCTGATAAATCATTTTCATTCACTTCAATCTCCATGTACTTTTTTCATTGTGTAGTATTACAGGGAATAACTTTCTTTGCACTTCTTCGTCTGAACAAATCTGCACAGGTGTTTCAAAACCATTAAATGGTATGTTGATGAAATCATCAGAGTGCTTTTGTCATGGTGCTGTTTAACGATGTCAATGTAACATGTTCAATCATTTAGTGGCAGGCTCAGTTTCGTCTTCTAGAGTCAGTGGATACCATCGCTGGGTGCTGTCTGTTGCCATAGGAATCAGTTCCACGTTTGTGGTTTCTGTGATGCTGCTTGTTTGTTGGGTGCATTGGTACAGATCTCGAATTTTGCTTACCTCATACGGTACTTTCAAATTCACAATGTACACTTTTTTAGCACTGAATTTGTGTAACCATTGAAATTTGAGAATTTGTTTAAATTTGAATTGCAGTGCAGCAAGATTATGATTTTGAAATTGGTCATTTAAAGAGGTTCTCATTTCGCGAACTACAAATTGCTACGGGCAATTTTAATTCCAAAAACATTCTAGGGCAAGGAGGATATGGAGTTGTTTATAAAGGATGTCTTCCAAATAGGTCAGTGGTGGCAGTTAAAAGGCTAAAAGATCCGAATTTCACAGGAGAAGTGCAATTTCAAACTGAAGTAGAGATGATTGGTTTAGCTCTTCACCGAAACCTCCTACGTTTATATGGCTTTTGCATGACACTTGATGAGAGGTTGCTTGTTTATCCTTATATGCCAAATGGGAGTGTTGCTGATCGCTTAAGAGGTTTGTTTCTTTTTGCTGATCTTTTGTGCTTCTATCCTCATCACACCATTCTGCTATCTCGTTTTTGTTTGATTTATCAGATGAATAAAGCTTAGGTTAGTTTTTGGTCTCACGTAGGCATTGCCATTTTTAGGCCATGCACCACAATTGTGAGCTTACATCAGTTTGCAACTAGCCTGGCTTCCTGCTTCCTTCTGTGTGTGTGTGTGTTTTTTCCCCCTTTTCTTTTGGCTCGAATGGAATAGTCATAAACTATTCATCTGGCTTATGATCCACTCACTGATTTTTACTGTTTCCCCTTCTCTTGGTCTCGCTATTACTTTATATTTGATTATCTTTGGCAGATGCTTGTCGTGAAAAGCCTTCTCTGGATTGGAATAGACGAATGCATATTGCCCTGGGAGCTGCCCGTGGACTTCTATATTTGCATGAGCAGTGTAATCCAAAAATAATTCACAGGGATGTAAAAGCTGCAAATATTTTGCTTGACGAAAGTTTTGAAGCTGTGGTAGGTGATTTTGGTCTTGCTAAGCTCTTAGATAAAAGGGATTCACACGTTACTACCGCTGTTCGGGGTACTGTAGGACACATTGCCCCAGAGTATCTTTCAACTGGACAGTCTTCTGAAAAAACAGATGTCTTTGGATTTGGGATACTATTACTGGAACTCATCACAGGACAAAAGACATTAGATGCTGGTAATGGACAGATTCAAAAGGGAATGATTCTTGACTGGGTAAGTAATTATCAATGATTGCCTACTCTGCATTTTCTTGCGGCCAGTTTAAGTGTGTAGTGCTTTACTTAGAAAGCTCTGATGCCTGCAAAACAAACAAAATTAATATTCAATATATCGTCAGTGGAGTTTTTTGACTTTATAATGAGAGTTAGGATAATGACACATGTCCTTTAAAAATATTAAGAAAATAAAAAATAAATAAAATAAGAGTGTGTTGGATAATTATCCAAACATTATATTCATACTTCAGGCTTTTAAATATTCATGTGATTGTTGTTGTTGTTGTTGTTGTTGTTTTTTCAGTTAAGTTCCAACAATAAATTATGATTGCCACAAATGTTTGGTGTATATTTTTTCTTCTGGGTTGTTTTGTTTTAACCCTGCATTATCATCTTGGATAAGGCTCATCCTGTCATGTTAACAAAATCTTGATCAGTCAACATAATGGATGTTGGCTTTGTTGTAACAACAGCCAGCAAACTGAAGCCTTCTTGATTATGATATTATATTTGCCTTTATCTATTATTTGTCCACTTTTTCCCCACTTTAAATTTTTGGAACTAACTTTTGGTAGTCTTTCTTCCTTACTTTTCATCCATATTTAATTTTAAGATATTTTATGATTGATACAGGTTAGAACATTGCATGAGGAGAAGAGGCTTGAAATGCTTGTGGATAGGGATTTGAAGGGATGTTTTGATGCAATAGAGTTGGAAAAAACAGCAGAGCTGGCTCTGCAGTGTACTCGGTCACAACCGCACCTTCGCCCAAAGATGTCCGAAGTTTTGAAGGTCCTGGAGGGTCTTGTGCAGTCAGGAATGGAGGAATCACAAGGTGGAACAAACCTTGGTTACACTACGGCATATAGCTTCTCTAGGAATTATAGTGACGTTCCTGAAGATTCATCCTTCATCATTGAAGCGATGGAGCTTTCCGGACCTCGGTAAAAGAAAGCGTAACTTGCCCTTTCCCATCCATCTGTACATGATTTTTGCACTTAAGAGCTCAGATTATAGGTTATTCTTTTTGGCCCTTTTCTCTTTGGGGGATTGTATTAACTACATGAAACTACATGTAGATTCTAGTTAAGAGTGTAATGTTGTATTAACTACATGTAGACTATAGTTAGGAGTGTCATTTTGTTTTAATCAGAAGCATTAAGATTCTGTAAATTATAAATGTAATCATGCTTGCCGGTTGAATTATGTTCCACTTTTTAACGTTTTTACAACTTTTTAGATGATGTATAGAAAGGCCTTTGCTTTTATAGTCAGTGAAAAGATTCAAGGCCAATTGCAGACTGGAAAGTTCTGAAGAAATGGAAATTCAGATTTGCATTGTTCAGATGTTGAAGACGGTTCAAGGATTGAACTCGGATGAACAAACTAAAGTAGCTACATTAAGAAAGACTACCCAGTTTCCAATGGCGTATTACCTGCCAAATTTTTGTGACATCGGTTGATGTCTTCAACAATAATGATGGTGAGTCACTGATCTTCTTGGTCGTCCTGGGCTAGTGCAGTTAACCTTGCAAGACAAGGATAGTAAGGAGGGACGTCAGAGTTGTGGCTCTGATACTTTCTTTGCGGCTCAAGTTAGTTATGAATTCAAAAGAGGAGATAAAGGAGCAAAGAAAACACAGGCGGAGAAGATAAAAAGAGGCTTGTAATGGAGGAAAGGACAACTAGATGATCCTTACCTATGAGTCTTTGCTCTCATATATCTGATGAATGTAATATTTAACGGGGTTCTACGTTGCAACCAAGAAACCGAGGTTGCCACTTTGCCAATTATCATGTCACAAGTGATCGAGTTGATGTTGCAAGTGAGCGATCAGACTTGAACCTTCTTGTATATCTTATACTTTGGTCCTTGTATCTCGGATCTTTGGTCTGATAGCATTTTGGACTATAACAACATCTAAGAATTGGTCAGAGTTCTTAAACTTGCCAGATAATATGCACTGATCGAACATGCTCAACCATTAGCAGTTTGACTCGACTCTGGTGAAAACCAAATCAAATACCAATCTAAGACCGTCAAACAAGCAACCACAGCTATCCACGATAGCTTGTTTCATGAATAATTCACCAAAAACAAAATTCAACTAAGAATTAAATAAAGCAAGAGGAATGTTACCCATCTGTAAAGAGGTTCTGTCCAAACTCCGAGTCCAACCTTAGAAGCAAGGAACAATTCCAATTATACTATAACAAAGACTCTCTTGGAATTTACTAGTTGGATTGTATGACACTCCAAGAACAGAGAGAAAATTGTTAGACATAGTCAACTGATTACAGGAATAACAAATGGCAAATCGAGATTAAGAAAAAAAAATTATTTTGATAAACAAAGACTAAAGTATGTAGGCTTCGGAATGGAAATATCTACGGATACGTGCTGAAATATCGGAAGGCGTCGGCTTACATGGCCAGTGGCTCATAGCCTGAAGGTTTAGACACTAGGATGAAAAGCCAGGACGTGACTGACTGACTAATACATGCATAGGCCATTATCCACTCGGCAACCTTTTTCTAGTAAGCAGCCACATTGCATTCCTCGGCCGTAATTTTAAGAAGGCCAATTTTTTTTTGGTTACGAAGGCCAAAATCAAAGCATGGCTTAAGTTGCCGGATCCAATTTTAATTAACGAATTCCATAGTCAAAAGCAGCAGTTTTGAGCCGACCCTATTCCTTCCAAAGCTCAGAATCCCACCACAGAGACCCCTTCTTAGTCCTACTATATTCCTTCTTCTCGTACATTACCTAACTCTTTCATTAATGCCAATCAACAACCATCACCAACTACAGCCACTAATCTCCATTTCTCGACATTCTTTTGGTTTTCTAACTCACCAATAAACTTTTAATTCACGGATTAAGAAAATTATAACATGATATAAATCTTACGTATTTGATAATGAAAAATATTACTAACAAATTTCTAATTAAATAATTAAAAAAATCATAATATACTATAAATTTTATGTTTTTAATAATACAAAATCTTTACATTTAAATCCGAACAATTTCAATTTTATCTTATTTATGTTATTGATGAGCTAGAAATGATATTTGTTGGAATTCGGACAAACTAAAGAATCACGGGAAAAGATTTAAAGCTTTCAAAGAAAACTTATCATTGTGTCTTCGAAGAGGCCAAACCTGCATTATTTTTTCATGGAATTTTGCTTGGAGTAAACCCATTTTTTCCTGTTTCCTTTATTCATGTTCACCAGAAAAATCCAACTGACCAATGAATACCGATGGCGCAATGAAATGCAAACCAGGAGACTTGAAAATCTTCTCTTGGTGAACATGCGAAACTGGTGATGCTTGGGATCCTATCATCATATTGGCTTGCCACATCCCACTTCCCATCGAATATAATAAGTCCAACCACAGTGCCATCTCTCAATTGAGCGTTTGACGTGAGCCAGCTTGCCTGAATATTCTGACGGTGATTAGATAGGACCCACTACGGCACTGCCGTAGACATGTGGACAGGGGCTTTAATCATTTTGGGACATTAGCAAAGGATGCATGGTCTTAAGATGAAGGCTTTGGGTCTAATGGAAAGATAACTAAGCTAGGGTTTTTTTAGAAGGCAAAGAATGAAATTCATTCAAATCATGTCATTTAGATACAAATATTTAAAAAGTTAATTATTTATTATTAAAATTAGTAATGAGTCTATTAAAATAAGTATGCACATTTTAATTATTATATGTGATGTGTGATATATGATTTATTTTTTTAATAATATGATTATGTGACATATTTTAAATAAAAAAACTATTAACATGAAATAATTATTTCATATAATTTTTTTTTGTAAAAGGGTTAAGAAAACTCTAAAAAAAAAAATAGTTTTAGCGATTAGGGGCCTAATAATTTTTCAAAATTAAGTGAAATTTTAAATTTTAATTTTCACTCAATTGAGTTATTTTATGGAAAAAAACTATTAGGTCTGAATATTAATTTTATTACACCCGATAAAAACATAACAATTTTGTTATGGAGAGAACTCAATTAAGTACAAATTAAAATTTAAGAATTCAATTGATTGGAAAAAAATAAAAATTCAATTACTAATATTTTTTTTTCAAATTCTTTTTTTTGACTCTTTCCTTTCTAAAAAAAAATATTTTTTAAGTCTAACCTTAGCATGGAGTATTTGGAGACAAGGGTTCCCAAGATTAAGACCTATCGGTTTTAGCGACTACTTTGTCTTCAACCAAGCCTGCTACTTGATATAAAAAATACAATGTTTTTTGCCATTATAAAGAAACATTTGGCATCTCTATATACTGTCGTCCGAATGGAGAGAGAAAAACAAGATGTAAACAAAACTAATTGGGCAGGGCATCGGCTGCCTTATCTAATTGATTTATGTTCGATGGTTAGAAATCCTTTATTTTTTCAACCGAATCGCTCTTTTGATTTTGGAAATTTTTGTTTTTTTATCAATATATTGTTTTTTCTGCACATCCATGTCTAACTCGTAAAGAGAATAACTAATAATTAGGACTCATAAAAAAATCGATAATTTACTTATGAGAAAAATCTTTATTATATTAGGTATTAATTTATTTTTAAGGTTTAATTAGATCGAGTAATCATTCAAATTGAGAACAAAAACTCGTTACTTTTTGTTTCCCTATAATTGGGGCTGTAGAGTTCTATCCATTTATTCACTCGATCCAATTTTGAATTCAATTAGTTTTTTTGTTCCACATCAAAAATTCAAAGACGATTTTTTTCGACTGATTTGAAAAATAATGGATTCCTAGAATTCTCCATTGATATATGACATGCTCTTTTCTCCGTTCACTCTTTCAGATCAATCATGGTCTTACAAACTCTATCAATAATATGAACGAATTCTTTTTTTTATTAAAATGTGTAAAAGATGCTAGTTGCACTTAAAAGTTGAGTACTCTACTATTCAGTTAGCAACCCGAAAAAAATTCTAATATATAAATACAATCGAAATAAAAAAAAGAATTGTACGAGGCAATCAAAATACAAAATTAGCAAAATTTTGAATAAAATAAAAAATTATAATCTAATTTGAACATTGAATGTTCATATTAGATTATTGATGGTGGTCCTATTATCAAAGTCCACGTGTACAATGACCTACCAACCAGAGACCGCCACGTGTCAAATGCGAGATAAGCCACATGGCTGTTACAGCGACAGAGTCTCAACGCGACACTGCAGCTTGGTAGGCGACAGAGTCTCTAGGCGATAGAGACTCTGTCGCGTAGGTTCCGTGCGGCACAGTATATTGCGACAGACCTCTACCGCATAGGCCGCGGCGGAGGTTCCCACATATACTCTGCCGCCCACCGAACTCACCCGCAAAGTCGTCCAGCTCCGAACCGCGACAGAGTACCAAACGACTTTGTCGCGGCCCAGACACGCGCCTGGGCCTCAGCTCGAATCGACCCGAGAGAAACCTATAAATACCCCAGGTGAGTACTCAGAGAGGAAGAAAAAAAAATAGAACCCTCTTGATTTTAGAAGAACATAATTCTCTTCTTCTTATATACAGAAACTCTGCTTTCTAACTTAATCATCGGAGCGCGCGTGCAGGGACCAATCCCTGCGCCCTCTGATTTTCGTTGTTTTTGCAGAATATACACACGAGGAACACGTGGAAGAAATCACATCAACGTCATCTCTTTGTCGTTAGCGCAACTTGAATACGTGAAAATCATCACCCCGTTGTCGTTTTAGGAGGCAACATCAATTGGCACCGTCTGTGGAAATCAGAACGAAAAGTCAGATTCCTTATTAAAATGGGGAGGTCACGTTCTACAGCAGCGGAGGAGACAGGGGAGCAGAATTCTGTAAGTCCCCCGGTCAGGTCAGAGCAAGGACGAAGACAGATGGAAAAAGATGTGAGAGGGGCCTCAGTTTCTCTAGAGGAATTCGAGACTCTGAAACGTCAGAATGAGGAGACGACGACAGCATTAAAGGCTATGGTGAACTTTTTCAGAGAGGTTCTCCCCCAGTTTAGTTTACCCCCTGAAGTGCAGCAGATGGTGGGGGAAAACATCCCAAGGCAGATTTACGAGAGAGGTGAACCCTCCACCATGGTGAATGCTGGGCAAGGGGAAGGAGCGCAAAATGCTGTCACTGGACTGATTTTCAACTCTACCGCATATCAAAGGAATCACCCTGTGGCAGGGTTAAGGGAAGTAAATACTACCGCAGACCCGAGGCGGCAGAGTTCTCCCGCAGATCGTAGACGCCAGAGTTCTCACGCAGCAGTTATGCGGCAGAGCTCACCCGCAGATCGTAGGCGGCAGAGTTCTCCCGCAGCAGTTATGCGGCTGAGCCAACCCGCAGATTGCAGACGTCAGAGCTCTCCCGCAGCAGATAGGCGACAGAGTTCTCCCGCATTACGCAGGCGTCAGAGTTCTCCCCCAGCAGTTATGCGGCAGAGCTCACCCGCGGATCGTAGGCGGCAGCGTTCTCCCGCGTGGCGTAGTACCTCTCCAGTCGAGTGGGAGTATCAGCTAGAATGTCACAAGTCCGGGGAGCGACGAAGACAGAAGAGTCCCAACCCCCGAGAGTGCGTGGAAGGCACAAGGTCAAATCCCGGAATGAGAGGCGCTGGAAGGGGTGCTTACCAGTCGGACTCTTCTAGACCCGAAGGGAGGGGAGCATACTCAGTTCAAGGGTCGAAAAACGTGGAGAAAGTTGTCCGAAAGATTTTGGAAAAGAGAAAACTGGTATCTCCGAATGATAGTCAAAAAAGGAAGATTCCGTTCAGTCCGGAGATCATGAACAAACCTTTACCGAAGAAGTTCAAGATGCCTTCTATGGCCACTTACACAGGCAAAGCAGACCCCTATGACCACATACAGAGTTATGAGTCCCTCATGTTGCTGCATGGATGGGAAGACGAAATTATTTGCAGGGCTTTTTCGCTCACATTGTCTGGGCACGCTCTGAAGTGGTTCAATGGGTTGAGCGAAAGTTTCATCTCATCCTTCGACCAATTGCGAAATGAATTTTTGCAAGTCTTCATGATTAACAGCCAGAGAAAGAAGGACGCTACTTACCTACTCACTCTGAAACAAGGGAATAAAGAATCCTTGAAGAGCTACGTAGATCATTTCCGAGATGCAACCTTGGAGGTTGACGATCTACCGGTAGGAGTAGCCATAGCTGCAATGTTGCAAGGGACGAGGTCTGAAAAGTTGCAAGAATCCCTCTCCCTCGACCAACCAGCGACACTTTTCGACCTGTTTGCTAGAGCCAATAAATATGTGGCTCAAGAAGAAGTAATGAAGATGGTACAGCCCCAGTAACTCCCTCCCAGGGTACGATACAGCCAATTCCATTCGCACAATGGGGCTTGGACATTCTAGGGTCTTTCCCATTAGCCACAGGTCGAAGTCAGTAATAGGACTATTCTTCATAGGCTGAAGACCAGGTTAGACCAAGCTAAGGGGGCATGGGTGGACGAATTGTCTAGTGTTTTATGGGCATATCGTACCACTAATAGGGTGTCGACCGGAGAAACGCCATTCAGCCTCGTATACGGCGCTGAAGCATTGATCCCCGTGAAAATTGGAGCACTGTCACCCAAGATGGTGCCCTTAGTAGAAGAAAAGAATTCACAAGCACTAAGGAAAAGCCTAGATCTGACAGACGAGCCGTAAGAGCCTGAGGCGCAATAGCATCACTGTGGCAAGGCGTGAAAATCAGACGAGCCGTAAGAGCCTGAGGAGCAATAGCGTCACTGTGCCTGAGGCGCAATAGCGTCACTGTGGCCAGGCGTATAATCAGACGAGCCGTAAGAGCCTGAGGCGCAACAGCGTCACTGTGGCCAGGCGTGAAAATCAGACGAGCCGTAAGAGCCTGAGGCGCAACAGCGTCACTGTGGCCAGGCGTGAAAATCAGACGAGCCGTAAGAGCCTGAGGCGCAACAGCGTCACTGTGGCCAGGCGTATACTCAGACGAGCCGTAAGAGCCTGAGGCGCTATGCGTCACTGTGGCCAGGCGTGAAAGATCAGACGAGCCGTAAGAGCCTGAGGAGCAACAGCGTCATTATGGCCAGGCGTGAAAATCAGACGAGCCGTAAAAGCCTGAGGCGCAACAGCGTCACTGTGGCCAGGCGTATACTCAGACGAGCCGTAAGAGCCTGAGACGCAACAGCGTCACTGTGGCCAGGCGTATACTCAGACGAGCCGTAAGAGCCTGAGACGCTATGCGTCACTGTGGCCAGGCGTATACTCAGACGAGCCGTAAGAGCCTGAGGCGCTATGCGTCACTGTGGCCAGGCGTGAAAGATCAGACGAGCCGTAAGAGCCTGAGGCGCAACAGCGTCACTGTGGCCAGGAGTGAAAATCAGACGAGCCGTAAGAGCCTGAGGCGCAACAGCGTCACTGTGGCCAGGCGTATACTCAGACGAGCCGTAAGAGCCTGAGACGCTATGCGTCACTGTGGCCAAGGCGTATACTCAGACGAGTCGTAAGAGCCTGAGGCGCTATGCGTCACTGTGGCCAGGCAATGAAAACATAAAGGCCATAAGAACTGGAAACGCGCTCGCGTCGTGATAGTCAGGCCTCAGAAAGGTATGTAAAATTCTTTCCGAAAATACATCTTTCTATTAAGAATCCTCTTTCGCAGGAAATATTCCTACCAAAGAGTGGGGAGCAATTGATGGTGGTCCTATCACCAAAGTCCACGTGTACAATGACCTACCAACCAGAGACCGCCACGTGTCAAACGCGAGATAAGCCACATGGCTGTTACAGCGACAGAGTCTCAACGCGACACCGCAGCTTGGTAGGCGACAGAGTCTCTAGGCGATAGAGACTCTGTCGCGTAGGTTCCGTGCGGCACAGTATATTGCGACAGACTTCTACCGCATAGGCCGCGGCGGAGGTTCCCACATATACTCTGCCGCCCACCGAACTCACCCGCAAAGTCGTTCAGCTCCGAACCGCGACAGAGTACCAAACGACTCTGTCGAGGCCCAGACACGCGCCTGGGCCTCAGCCCGAACTGACCCGGGAGAAACTTATAAATACCCCAGGTGAGTACTCAGAGAGGAAGAAAAAAAAATAGAACCCTCTTGATTTTAGAAGAACATAATTCTCTTCTTCTTATATACAGAAACTCAGCTTTCTAACTTAATCATCGGAGCGCGCGTGCAGGGACCAATCCCTGCGCCCTCTGATTTTCGTTGTTTTTGCAGAATATACACACGAGGAACACGTGGAAGAAATCGCATCGACGTCATCTTTTTGTCGTTAGCGCAACTTGAATACGTGGAAATCATCACCCCGTTGTCGTTTTAGGAGGCAACATCAATTATAATACACGAAATTTTCAGATAAAAACAGAAAACTAAAAATAGAATATGTGAAAATTTGTATACCGCCTCCCGTCTTATTCATTCCATTATTATCCTTTTTTTTGTTTCAATATTCAATACAATTACAATAAAAAAAAACTTAGTATATCACAACAAATTCAAAGAAAGAACCCATTATTTCAATGAAGTGAAGTGCTAAACTTGTGGGCAGGATAAAAAGATATATTTATTTACAATCGAATTATATTTGTTTGATACGATGTTGTCAATATAATTATAAATTTTGGATTTAAATGTTAAGAAAAGAATAAAGAATATAAAAAAGACTATAAAAAATACAATGAAAAAAATAATTAAGTCAATTTTATTATTATTAATTATTATTAATATTTTTTTTATTTTTATATGTTATTTTATCTTCTTTTTTAAAATGCAATTACTTCATTTATTTTTCTCTATATTTTATATCAATAAAATTAGCTCAATAAATTTGGAGAACCTAGTTTTTTTTATCTCTTGTTTTTGAAAGATTCCAAGGTTTTTGTTAATGTTATTGTTGCTATCGATGGAAAAAACGTGTTGTTAGTTTAATAATGTTATCCTTTTCTTGGAAAGACTAGTAGCCTAGTACCCATTAATTTAATAAAACTATAGGTATAGGTGTTAACAAACATTAATTCCAGCTAAATAGAAGAGCTTTCATGGAGGTAAAGAGATTAGCATACGCATACCATATACAAGTCAACGGCTCCACAAGTACTTGAGTTGTGGTAAACCAAACTAACTTCACAGTCCAACCTTTACAAAAACTTTCCCTTTACGCATTCAAAACGCTTTCTTTATACATATAGAAGGCTTACAATAAGCTGAATTCTTGCCAAACCTCTCAAGATAACATAGTGACACCCTGAATACGAAAATGAAAAACCTTCCAAAAAGATTCCTTCTTCCCTATACTTAATGTAATGTTGTTAGTGTTATCTCTATTTTTTCTAACTAATTTTAGTCATTAGTTAAGTAATTTTCACTCAACCGATTTTCATTTTTTATACCATTTTTTCGAGCTCCTTTCTTCACCTACTCTCTTTCACTCTCTTCAAGCCAATAGATTCTCACAATTTATTTTGTATCTTAATGGAGGGAGTGCCTGTTTCTGTTATGACAAATAAAACCGATTTTTGGCTATGATTTTTCACTTTTAGTATTTTTTTATGCTTTCACATGTGAAATTGAACATTTTTTTTGTCAAAATTTTGTTCCTTTTTTTTTTTTTTGCTTGGAATTGAAGTGATAAATGGTGTAGGGAAGGATCTAATTCTGGGTTGTTTTGAAAGTTAACAAAGGCTCGGTTTTTATTGCTTTGAGGAGTTAATTACCTCTTAATAACTGCAATTGGTGTTGATCTTTTGTGATTATGATTGTACGAGCATGAAAAGTGATTAATTTCAAGATTTCGGTTGATCTCATTGTTTATGGTCTCTGAATTTGGTTTTAAAATGGAGAAAATGTTAGCTCTTTTCCATTACATGATTGCTCATATGTATGCTTATTGCCGTGGCTTTTGATAATTTTGGAGGAGGAGGTGTGTTTTCTTTTTCTGAGTTAGCTGAGATTAATGGATCCAGAGGAAACGGGTGATAGGATAGAAACTAATAAGAACTTGAGTCAAGTTGGGGAAGGATTCAGTGGAAATTCAAAGAATTCGATTAATGGGATTGTGTCTGAGGCTGTTATTGTGGAAAGTTCTGAAGAAAATGCATGTTTTAGCGGAGAAAATGAGGATTTCAGATTTCAAAATGATGACTTTGGATCTTGTAAGCATCAGGAGATGGATTATGAGAGAGGAATTGGTCAGTCCTTGAGTCAGAATGATCTGGGAAATAATGGGAATTCGAGTAGTTTAGTTGATGGAAATGTGCTTGTGAATGAGGAAAGGGATATGAGAGTGAAAAACAATGGTGTGGTGTCAAGTGAGGCATTGGTTGAAGCAAGCGAGGAATTGATTAATGAGGAGACAAACGAGATGATAGTAGCTGGTGAAACACTGGGTCAAGTTGATCAAGGAAGTGGTGCGAGTTCCGGTAGTTCAGTTGATAGATTTGTGGTTGAGACCATTATTGTGATTAATACCCAGGGGGCAGCATGTGTGGATGGAAGAAATGGGGTATTAGAAGTGAAAGGCAATGAAGTGGAATCGAGTAAAGTATTGGCAGAAAGGCCAAAGACCAAGGTTGCCGAAGCAGAGGACTCATGTGTGATTGATATAAAGGGAAGTGGTGGTGGCAGAAGACAGTTTAAGGAGAGTTGGGATGGGGAAAGAATTTGTAGAATTTGCCATTTGAATTCGGAGCAATCATTTGAAGCTACTGATAGTATGTCAACTACTGCAGCTGCTATGGATCTAATTCAACTTGGTTGTGGGTGCAAAGATGAGCTAGGAATTGCACATAGTCATTGTGCAGAGGCATGGTTTAAGCTGAAAGGAAACAGGTAATATTCCTTCCCTATATAATGAAGTTGTAGGATCTGACTCAGGTCTCTTGGGAGAAAAATATGTACTCTGTTGTTGCTTGATTAAGCTTTGCCATTAATGCCTTGTCATTATTTGCTAGCTATTCATTATCTGACACAGGTAATGTTCTTTAGGGCTTGATTTCTTAACTCTTGAATTTTAATTTTTCTTGGCTCTATTTGTGTTTGGAATTAGTTTTAGAACCGAATAGAATTTTCTTCATTCTCATTGAAACTATTTTCGTTTATGGAAACCAAATTTACTCTTAACCTTTGACAAGGAGGAGCAAAATTATTTATACAGTAACTGGAATGGAGGAGTTAGTAATGTGAAATATCTCTCTGTTCATTCAAACATGACATTTTTCTCCACTGTCCTTGGTTTTAGTGCAATGAAATATCTATTTGGACTCTGAGAACGTACATAGGCGAGAAATATATGCTTTGATTAATATTGAATATGAAGTTCTAGTTTACCTTGTCTTTTGTATATTATTGTTTTTGACATGCTTGAGGGAAGTGAATTGCTATCATATATGAGATAGAATTGATGTGAGAGTTCACTTATTGTTGCTATCTTAAATTAGCTCTACAAATAGCATTCTAATCAACAATAATTGATTCTTTAGTTCACAACTAATTAGGTGCTCATAGCCTAGGTTAGGATGGATGTAAAAAGCTTCTAATGGTTAGCTCAAAATTTGTTTTCTCATCAAGTGTGAAGCAACCCTTGTGCTGTATTATAAATTATATATGGAATAAGTTGGAAGCAGAAGATGTGAGAAATTCACCAATTTTATACCTTTTTATGTTTAATTTACTCTGCAGAATATGTGAAATTTGTGGTCAAACTGCAAAAAGTATCACTGGCGTTAGAGATGACAGATTTATTGAAGGTTGGCCGCCTAACCAAGGATCTACCAGTGGTGGTGTTAGCTCATTAGATCAGGCTGCGGGATGCTGGCGTGGACAGCCATTCTGTAACTTCCTGATGGCATGTCTGGTAATCGCCTTTGTACTGCCATGGTTTTTTCGTGTAAATATGTTTTAGCAAGGTGTGAACAAGATCTAATATTCTTCTTTGCATCACCTTTTTTCTCCTCCTCTGAGGGCTTCCTTATGGAATGTGGGTGGATATGAAAGAACCTGTCAGAGTAGCTATTTTATGGGTTGTTTCTGGTTTTCAATGCCTATATAGACATATCTAAAGGCTCAAGGCTTCAACTTACCGAAAAAAATGATGTCTCTTTTCTTTTACTAAGCCACAATGCCACAAAGTCATTTTTGACATCGAGTTGTTCGGTAAATCTATTGGCAATGAGGGCTTAGGAGAGGTTTTACCATTTTCATTATTGTTTTAAAGATCTAGATTTGGCATATATACCAATTTCAATTTGAGAATTCCCATGGCATACACGAATGTAATCACGAAACTTGCTAAATGCATGTATTGTCTTATAATGAAAATTTAGCTTTACAATCATGTTACTTTTTAGGTTCTGAACTTCTTGGATTGCATGGCCAGGCCACCAAAGATAAGCTGACAAAAATGCATAGAATTAAAAGGACTTGGGAAACATACATTAATAAAAGAAACCCAAACAAAAAGAACGGAAATTTAATTCATGTACTTAGAAGTGAAAATTCTATATTTTTTTCATTAATTATGTGTGGTTCCTTTTAGCGGCCATCAAGCATTTTTGGCATTAAAAATCATTCAATCCATGCATATATATATATATATATATATATATATATATAAACTTATAATAAAAATCTACGTCGAATTTGAAAAATATCATCTCGATTTTGATAAAATTACTTCATGTAGCAGTCATTTCTTATTCAGTTTCACATGCCTCTGTATTGTGCAAAATCTAAGCTAAAAAGCTCGTTTGGACGAAGTTTATTTCTTTAATTTGATTTTATTATAATTAAAAGTTCAAATATGAATATTGATATAAAAAATAAGAATGCATGACTTTCAAGTATAAAGTAACGGGCTTTGCTGTTTGGCATGGGCTTGGTGGTATTAGCTACTATGATCTCATGAACTCCACCACTTGTGCGTTTTGGTCTTGGGTCAATAAAATTTCTTAAATTTAGGTCTGTTAAGAAGGTGATTTTGGATTTGATGAATCCATTCTTTGTTTTAGCCCAAAACCCAACCCTAAAAATGGTTACTTTATTAAAACCCTAGAGTGAGGCATCCCATATATTTGTTAGAACTATCACGCAGCTGCCCACTCTGCCGCTGCTCTAAACCTCCTTCACGTCGCCATGGTACCTTTCTCTCCTTATCTTTCAAAAATCTTTTCGCTTGTGTTAATACATGTCTCGTTAACATTTCTTTTTTTAAACTATGAAAGGCATCAGAGAAGAAGCTGTCGAACCCAATGAGGGAGATTAAGGTTCAGAAACTTGTATTGAACATATCCGTCGGTGAGAGCGGTGATAGGCTCACCCGTGCCGCCAAGGTAACGAGCACGAACACAAAAAAAAAACCCATTCAGTCTCTCCCCTCAAATCTTTTACTTGAATATTATTTAATCATGTTTGGATTTTTTTTTTCTTTCTCGCCATTTTGCTCTTATTTAGGTCTTGGAACAACTTAGTGGTCAAACCCCTGTCTTTTCCAAAGGTAAAATTCTGAAACCAATGCTGTTTTTTAGTTTTCTTTCTGTTGGATTTTATTGTCGTTGAAAATAAAAAATTGTGGGGTTGATATGAGCAGCTAGGTACACTGTGAGATCTTTTGGAATCAGGCGTAATGAAAAGATTGCTTGCTACGTAACGGTGAGGGGAGAGAAGGCTATGCAGCTTCTCGAGAGTGGTTTGAAGGTTAAGGAGTATGAGCTTTTGAGGAGGAACTTCAGTGATACTGGCTGCTTTGGATTTGGTATCCAGGAGCACATTGATCTGGGCATCAAGTAAGATTTTTTTTGGTACATCTATCAAAATTATGTATTTTAATTGATGTTTTTATGTTGATAATCCATTCTGGATGCCTGTTTTATACAGTTTACAGTCGATGAGAATGAACATAATAGAACTGCGTGTAGAATCTCTGTTAGGATTTGGTCATTAATTTTCCTTGAACTTTATGATTAAAATACTATAACTACTTGGATGGCAATTCACTTGTTTGTATCCTGCATTGTGTTTCTATTTGACATTGGGTTGGGGATTGGTATTAGGATTTAAAATGGAGCTGTTTTGTCAATTAATCTTACTTTAGGATGATAATATGAGATAGCAATGCAACTTTCAATTGGGCTAAGTTATTTAAAAGTTTGGCATTCTTGCTAAAATTAGCGTGTGGCCTGAAGAAGCTAAACTGATTCAAAGTTACCATATTAGTATGCGAGGAATGTTGTGGATATTTGTTCTTTCAATGTGAAGTAGTTGTTCTACTAGTAGTTAGTCACTATTTATGTTATCAACTCCATAAAGGCATAAATTTATAACTCTTGTTCTCTTTCTAGGTATGATCCTTCAACTGGTATCTATGGCATGGACTTTTATGTTGTTCTGGAACGAGCTGGGTACCGTGTGGGTCGTCGCAGGAGGTGCAAATCACGTGTTGGCATTCAGCATAGAGTTACAAAGGAGGATGCCATGAAGTGGTTTCAGGTCAAATATGAAGGTGTCATCCTTAACAAGTCGCAAAATATTGTATCTTGAGTTGTTTCTGAGTTTTGGCTAGTTTCTCTGTATCAGTTGAGTTTTCCCTGAGAGATTTTTGATTGACTTTAAAATCTTAAGTGCTTTTTCTGTCGTTTTTAATAACTTTATTAAAATAGCATTTGGACATGCTTTTCTTATTCAAATATTTTGAACAACTAGCGATGAAAAGGAAGGCTTAGCATTTGCCAACTCCAGGTGTGCCTTCCCCCAAGGCATGCAGTGTGAATGAAATGTCTGTTACATACTGTATTCTTGGTAGTGCATCCTCTGGTTTTTGGTTAATATTGTTTCAAAAGGTTAGCAATTCCTGCACCATACCATTTTAGAGGTAAATTTCTAAAGTGGGGATATTCATTTACTTGTATATCTGGTATTTTTCTATGTCAAATAAACCAGCAAATTAGTAGTTGCTAGCAAATGACTGCGAAAGAAAAGGAACAGTTGATAAGAAACTAAGCATGGCTGTAATGTCGCATGGGGGTTGCACATTGTTTAATTCAAACAGTACGTGATAAAAGCTAGTTACTACTCTCCTGCTACTATGACCTCAATAATTGAACAAGCTCGCTTTTCTTCAGTCTTGAGTAACCCTTGATTCCTCTGGCTTTTGCTACTTCTTTCAATTCTGGGAGTTTCAGTTTCTCTATGTTTGTCACCACAGCCTCATTGTTCTGCTCAAGATTCTTTCCTCTGGTGGCTGTTGGGTGCGGTATTGGCGACCTCCTTACAAAATGAGATGGAGGCCTTGATAACTTGAAATCCTCCGCAGCTGCAAGAGCCCTTTGCCCCATCCCTTGCCTTTTCTTAGGGGCTCCACTTTTCCATCTCAATGCCTTCCCTCCCTTTTTCGGTCTAGTGTCTGCAAACATTGTAAAAATTTTCATATTTGAGAGTAACCATTTTGAAATGTCTGTACGGAATGTTGATGCCAAACCTTGTTACCTGGTACATTCTTTCCTGATTCGCGAAGAACTTCTAAAACTGATTCTGCTGTGGACTTATCCTTGGATGAGCTGGAACTTTTGGTCTTGGCGCTTCCAGTCCCATCTTTGGAGATGGAAGACTGTATCCTTCTAAACAGAGCAACTATCTCTTCCCGACTGGATGAGTTGGATGCTTTAATTCCATCAGATGGTCTGTCACTTTCGTCTCCCTTCTTTCTTCCTGAGGCAGAACCTTTCCCAGGACGGCTTCCTCTTCTGTTGCCATCAGATGTTATGCTTGAAACAGTTAGCGGAAGGGAGCTAAAGGGCGTAGACATATCTGCAATCTCTGTCAAATTTAATAAGCTGCATCAAAAAATATCCCTCAGTTTCTAGTTTAGAAAATTTCAGACCACCAGTAACACATATTCGTGTTCTCCTAATCAGACTACGAGGCAAAAGCCACGACACACGATAAACTAACGAAGCTAGATTTCAAATCTGCATTGACAGAGACCGAAACAGTAATCTCAGGCTGAAATGTGAGAAAGTCAGAAATCTCAAGTTGACGGGGACGTGTACAAACTTCTCTCCAGCTACGATGTATGGATACAAGCAGGTGATCACCATCATTAGCAGACCCCTCAAACACAGAAGGTACAGCAGACAAACTATTAAACAAAGAAATGGGATTTATGAGAGAAATGAGAAGTTGAAGTCTGTGGGCTGTGGCAGAAGTTATTACCTGTGAGAGATAAAACAGGCTTTCTCAGCTTGATTTGCTTGTTGAAAGGGAAAGAAGAAGCCAAATGAGATATTGACCGAAAGGAGAGAACAGCAGCAGCCATATTTTGCTTGCAATGCCTCCAGATTCTTCAGGCGACCGGATCCACGACCATGAGCTATATACAAAAGCTCAAACCATTTCTTTATTCCTAAAATTGCTAGTCCACACTTTTTTCTTTTATCTGGGAGCGTGCACAGCACGTGCCGAACTCAAGGAGGGTATAATAGAATAATTGAAAAAAAAAAAAAAAAACAGTGTCTTATAAACTGATCTTCGTTTATGGTTTTCCCGAGTCTCAAAAACAGAGATCCCCTGTTTTTCCATGGCTAGAACGGCGCCAAGGTTGTGTTTCTCTGCACTAAGTCAAAACCAAAACCGTAAAGAAAACTTTTTTAAATCTCAAAATGGTTACTTTATCCATAAACCTTGTTCAAAAATCACTCTTTTGTCTCCGTTGTTCAGCTCTTGCACCCCTATCCAAATCTCAGTTCCACTAACAAAAACCATTGATTTCCAAGTTACAGATTATAATGCCAAAATCTTTCACTTCTGTCAATTGGGTAATCTTGACAGTGCAATTGAATTGCTTAGCATGTCTCCAAAATCTGAACTCGAATCAAAAACCTACTGCTCAATTTTACAGCTTTGTGCTGATTTAAAGTCATTAAAGGATGGGAAAAAGGTTCATTCAATCATTAATTCTAATGATGTTGTAGTCGATGAAGTCTTGGGCTCAAAGCTTGTATCCTTCTATGCAAATTGTGGGGATTTAAAGGAAGGGAGGAGGGTTTTTGATGAAATGGCAGAAAAGAACCTTTTTTTGTGGAATTTTATGGTGAGTGAGTATGCGAAAATTGGTGATTTTAAGGACAGTATTTGTTTATTCAAGATGATGGTGGAAAAGGGAATTGAAGTGAACTCTTATACTTTTTCTTGTGTTTTGAAGTGTTTAGCAGCTGTAGGAGGTCTAAAAGAAGGTGAATGTGTTCATGGGTATTTGTTAAAATTGGGTTTCAGTAGTTGTAATAGTGTTGTGAACTCTCTTATTGCCTTTTACTTCAAGGGCAAAAGAGTTGAAAGTGCCTCTGAACTGTTTGATAAATTGAGTGATCGAGATGTTATATCATGGAATTCCATGATAAGCGGCTACGTGTCAAATGGTTTTGCAGAAAAAGCGCTGGAGATCTTTGAAGAGATGTTGTGTTTAGGTATTGAGAAGGATTTGGCTACTATTATTGTTGTTCTTGTCGGTTGTGCTAATTCTGGCACCATTTCATTGGGGAAGGCAGTTCATGCTTTGGCAATAAAATCTTGTTTTGAGAGGAAAATCAACTTTAGTAATACTTTACTTGATATGTATTCGAAATGTGGTGATCTGGATGGTGCCCTTAGAGTTTTTGAGAAGATGGATGAAAGAAGTGTTGTGTCATGGACTTCTATGATGGCAGGTTATACCCGGGATGGTCAGTCTGATGGAGCTATCAGATTGCTCCAACAAATGGAGAGGGAAGGTGTTAAATTAGATGTAGTTGCTATCACAAGCATTCTTCATGCTTGTGCTAGAAGTGGTTCATTGGAGAATGGAAAGGATGTACATTATTACATAAAGGCAAATAACATGGAATCGAATTTATTTGTTTGTAATGCTCTCATGGATATGTATGCTAAATGTGGAAGCATAGAAGATGCAAATTCTGTGTTTTCTCAGATGGCTGTGAAGGACATTGTATCTTGGAATACCATGATTGGAGGTTACTCGAAGAATTGTTTACCCAATGAAGCTCTTAAAATGTTTGCTGCGATGCTCAAAGAACTCAAACCTGACAGCAGAACTATGGCATGTATCCTTCCTGCTTGTGCCAACCTAGCTGCTCTAGAAAGAGGCAAAGAGATTCACGGTCACATACTGAGAAATGGATATTCTTCAGATCGACATGTTGCCAATGCACTTGTTGACCTGTATGCCAAGTGTGGAGTTCTAGGTCTTGCACGTTTACTCTTTGATACGATTCCTTCAAAAGATCTAGTCTCATGGACAGTGATGATTGCTGGATATGGCATGCATGGTTTTGGGAAAGAAGCTATTACTACCTTCAATGAGATGAGGGATGCAGGAATCAAGCCCGATGAAGTCTCGTTAATTTCTATTCTATATGGTTGCAGCCATTCTGGACTACTTGAGGAAGGTTGGAGATTCTTCTACATAATGATAAATGATTGCAACATTGAGCCGAAATTGGAACACTATGCTTGTATGGTAGATCTTCTTTCTCGGACCGGTAATCTTTCAAAGGCATATGAATTCATTGAAGGGATGCCTATAGCACCAGATGCAACAATCTGGGGAGCTCTTCTTCGTGGTTGCAGGATCTACCATGATGTTAAATTAGCTGAGAAAGTTGCAGAACGTGTGTTTGAGCTAGAGCCAGAAAATACCGGATACTATGTACTTTTAGCTAATATCTATGCAGAGGCAGAAAAGTGGGAGGAAGTGAAAAAAATGAGAGAGAAAATTGGCAGGAAGGGCTTAAGAAAGAACCCAGGCTGCAGTTGGATAGAGGTGAAGGGCAAAGTTAATCTTTTTGTTGCTGGAAATAGTTCACACCCAGAATCCAAAAAGATAGAATCTCTGTTAAAGAAGTTAAGAAGGAAGATGAAGGAACGGGGATATTTTCCTAAAACAAAGTATGCTTTGATTAATGCAGATGAAAGCCAAAAAGAAATGGCTCTCTGTGGGCATAGTGAGAAATTAGCCATGGCTTTCGGATTATTAACCTTGCCACCTAGCAAAACAATACGAGTAACAAAGAATCTCAGAGTATGCGGTGATTGTCATGAAATGGCCAAGTTCTTGTCCAAGGAAACTGGGAGAGAAATTGTCCTGAGAGATTCAAATCGATTTCACCATTTTAAGGATGGATATTGTTCTTGTAGAGGTTTCTGGTGACTAGTAGTTTGAACTGTGTCGTCTCAACTCACAGACAAAACCTTCTTTGCTTCACCCCACTAGCAAGACTGTCGATTAAATAGACTTGGCACATGAGATTTTTATATGTGATTGCCAACCTTTTGTGTCATTCTTATGTATGATTAAATATTGATAAATGGAAATGAAGAAGATAGATCAAAGAGTAAACAGTCATTAGCTTGCTTGATTTGTCTTTCTCCAAAACCTCTGGAAAGATGATATATGAAGAAAAGCTTGCATTAGGGTGATGGAAAGCTGCATGCTTTATTTTCTATATTGCTATATCAGATCAGAAACTGTACTCAGAAGTTCTAGAGGGACAGTGCTACGGCAAAGTACAATTTTAAACTTACTAGTAAAGGGAAGATCTTGGCAACCTGGCCATGGTTAATGGCCCTGCACAACCATCCACATGGTGTGGTCCATTTTGAGTGTGAAAAGAACCTCAAAATTTTGTACCTCATCAAGCTAGAACACAGCTAAACAGCAACTGGGATCCAAACATCAAACTATTACAGGTACCATACAGTTGGATCTGTCATAATGTATCATCATTTTTATCCCAATAATTTAACATCTACAAATTCATCCACCGCCAACAACTTGGATATGGGAATTAGGTATTAATTAAATATTTAAAATATATATTTGTTAATATTATTGACATAATAATATTTTATAAAATACCTAATTCCCATTTCATTCTCCTTTTCCTCCCTCTGTCATCTCTGTGGCCTCTCCTTCTCCTGTTCTTCTGTTCTCCTCGGCCCTCTCAATCTCGGTTTCTCCCTCAGTTCCTCTTCAATTTTCCTCTCTTCCCTCTAACCCCTCCTCCTCCCGGTTTCTATTCCTCAGTACTAAAGAGTAAAGACAAAGAGAAGATAGAAGGAGTGTCCACATACTAAAGAGTAAAGACAGTACCTTCCCATCAGCACTTTATGACAGAAACAACCGTTTTGTAACTCTCTGACTGAGCTTGCAATGCATATAAAAGAAAAACACTGGCAGTGATATATACACAGATAGGTGCTACTTGGATTTAGCTCAAGCGGCTTTAAAGAAGGATTCAGGAAAAAACCATATCTTTGAGCCTAAATTCTTTGCCTCATGTGTCAAAAGAACATGCAAAAGATCTACAGCTATATGTGGTTAACAGACATTTCAAGAATTGAAGCCGGCTGCAGGATTGTAAGAGGCAATATCTAGATCAGTAATTGTAGAAGGCACTCTCAGTTTTCAATCACACATTGTTTTTTGCCTTCACTTGCCATAGATATCAACACCGAAAAACCTTCACCAAGAACTCCATTGAGGCATTGACAATTCATTAAATGAAAAAAGATAATTTGAATGAAGACTTTAGTCAACTAACCAATTTAAACAAGAGATCTTATAACATTTCGGATTACCGTTAAAATAGCATAGTTATATAACAAATTGAATCAAAGTAAAGCACAAGGAATAACCAGAAAGGCTAGAATTAGAAAATTAAGTCAAAAAGCAAATGCTTGTAGATCAAGAAGAATACATATTTTTGAGGTAAAACATTGACACATTAATCACCTTTTTCCTCCAAAGCATTAGCAACTCCTAGACTCCTAGTACAACTCACATTGCCCACACCCCATACAAAAAAGAAAAAAAAAAAAAAGGAAACCACTGCCCTTTTAGCCATTCAATGGCCAAAAAAACAGCAAAAAATAACACACCAGTTCAATGATTCCTTTGTCTCTCTTTTTTTCCCTCAACTACTCCCTTTGTCATAAATCAAGGGTATCAATTATCAAATATCAAATATCAATAATAAATAAATGGAAATTCTAATTACCAATTTCCCTTACCCTAAAAATGTAACCAATAATCAATTAATCATAAGTACGTTTTTTCTTCAACCACACCATTTCGAGAGAAGAACTAAGAAAACAATAAGGAAAACTATTGAAGAAAGCCCGATTGCAACACCAAGAACAACCTTACTAGGCCCGTGATGATGCTCCTTCTTTTCACTTGTATCATCTGCATCATCATCATAATCTGAAGAGTCACTCTCACTATCTGCAGAAGATTCCTTCGAAGGCGGCGGTGACATTGGCAATCCATGCTTATCACAAGGAGCAATCCCAAGCTTCATTTTTGACGACAAAACAGAATGATTGTAACACAAATTGCTATTGCCGCCAACCTTGAAAACAGCCAATCTCTTTATAAAACTAGCATTGAAAGGTAAAACCCCATGGAGCTCATTGTTCTGAAGATTCAAGACTTTCAACCCTTTCAACTTTGAGAAAAACCTTGGGACAGACCCATTTAACTGGTTATTACTCAGATCAACATGAACCAAGCCTGGAATAGCTGACATGGAATCCGGGATTGACCCAGAAAACGAATTGGAAGCCAAAGATACATTTTTTAACGATATCAAGTCACCAAACTCTGTGGGAATCTCCCCATTTAGCCCATTTGAAGAAAGATTCAAGTATTCAAGATCTTCAAGAAGTGTAAGGGAAGTTGGTATGTTTCCTTTGAGCTTGTTATCTGATAAATCAATGTGGGTAAGATTCAGATGCACGTGCCTTGGAAGAGAACCGGTAAGATTAGCATGAGAAATGGTGACTGTCTTCAGCTTACGCATGTTCCCAAGGATTACATAGAGGCCACTGGTGTTAACTGGAGTGTAGGAAACTGTAAGATCAGACAGGTTAACGAAACGTGAAAGCCAGACCCCAGAAAGGCGGCGAAGAGAGCGAATGCAGGAGAAGGAAGTAAGGGAAAGAGAGAGATCGGATGGGAAGCGGATGGGGGACACGTGGCAGTTGGTGAAGGAGAGAGAATGGAGGGAAGAGAGGGACTTGAGAGCTGTGAAGGAGAGAGTAAGGTCGGCGGAGCAGTTGGAGAGGTGGAGGGAAATGAGATGGCGGAAGGGCTTGGAGGAGTCACAGATGGTAGCGTTGTGAGGGGAAGGTTGGATGCAAGGGTCTCTTGTGGTGGGGATGTTGAGGGATTGGAGTGCTTCTATCTGTTTGGGGTCTAGAGTGGAGGAGGAAGAAGGAGTTTCTTTGGTGGGTGGGGTTGGGGAGGGTTTGGGTGAGGGAGTAGGGGAGAGTGTAGGGGTGGCTGGCTTGGGGGAGGGAGTAGGGGAGAGTGATGGGGTGGCTGGTTTGGTGGCATTTGTGGTGGTAGCGGCGGAGGTGGTAGTGGAGAGAAGAAAGAGCAGGAAGAATGGTAGTGGTTGTGGTGGCTTCATGATAGCGAGAGAGAGAGAAGTCCTGAGCTTATTTAGGTTGGAAGTGAAGTTGGGAGTGAGGGGAAGAGAGACACAGCACCACAAAGGAGTGAGGAGGGAGGGCTTGGATTTGAGTGGGGTTCGACAGTTGCCAGCGAGTTGGTCAAGACTCAAGAGTTTATTATGGTCTTGATATGGATGCTATTTACACTTAAAGCTTTTTTATTTTTATTTTTTTAGGAAAGAAAATAATTATTAGAATAAATTTTTATTATTTTAATTTTTGTTTTAAAAAATTTAATATCATCTTCATTTAAAAATTCATTTGGATGTTAGAATGTTGAATTAACATTTCTGTTTAATTTTTGAAGTTTTGATTTAATAATATGTAAGAAATTTTGAAATTTTAAGTTTTAATTTTATTGTGTATGAGATTAAATTTAATTATTTAATTTAATTACATATTAATATAATTAATTGAATTATTAAATTAAATAATTTACATATATTTACTGTTTTAAAAGTTTAATATTTGATTATAATGATAATATTTTATGTATTTTTTAAAAATATTTTGCATCAAGAATTGGATAAAGGAAGGCCATTTAATAACAAGATAAAAGAAAAGGAAAGTTGGAGTTAGTCGAGAAGAGAAAAACAACGAAGGAAAGTTGGACTTTGGGGTTAGCAATGTAAAATAGAGAGAAATCAAAGGCTATTATTATATAGATTGGAGCCCACTTGGTTGCTATTTGGTAAGATAGACAAAGGCCAGAGGGCACAATCTGAGATTTTTCTTCTAAGAATACAATCAAAGTTGACTTTAAGCTTTATGCAGCCTCAAGTTAGTACAAAGTTATTAAAATCTATACTATAAAAGGGTAATTTTCTAACCAAAATTCAAAAGCAGTTGCCCGTTAAAGCTATTTATATATTCAGCTTGCTTTGCGTGGCTTCCACCTACTTTCCTCCCTCTTTCTTTTGCGTCCTATCTTTTGTCATTATAAGAGACAGATTAGAAAGGAAACCGACCCTTTGTTAATTGCAAAGGACTTAGCCTTCTTAGACATACTTGAAATTGCTGTAGTGATTTTAAGGATAGAGTATATAAGCTATAAGAACAATGTTAGAATACAAATTTTTTTTTTCTATTTTGGGAAAATCTGGGTGTTCTTAGCTAAAGATTTCCAGATATGCTTTGAGAAGCCACTGTGATTTTCCTACCTAATCTGAAAAATGTTCAGAACCCTGAAATTTCCTCACTGCACAAGTTGTATCCCTGTAAACGTGTTTTCTTCTTTGGAGAAATTTGTACTACAGAAATATCAGGTAGATAGCTAAAATTTGGAAATGTCATTGCCAATGTGCATGGTGAAGATTGAATGCAGGTGGGGTTTGGGTTAATCATTGTTTATTTCTTGTCAAGGTGGCTGTCATTTCCCTTGAGCTTCTTCAAGTTTCCATTTGATTAGAAACAAATGATTTAATTTTAGTGACCAAAGTATTGGCTAATTTGCTTTCAATCAGAATTTTCTTTTTTGAAAGAAAGCTTTTTCAATGGAAAAACAGCCTAATTTCCCACAAGGTCGCCTGTAGGGTTTGGCCAGGAAAACATGAGGACCACAATTTCAATGGTAGAATAAAAGGCATGTGACCGTTGGAGACTGAAGCCACAGTCTGAAGCCTATATGTTCTCTCCTACAGTCCTAGGTAGTCCTGCTTATCTTGTTTGCTACATTCCAACGAAAGTCTTCTTTCAGATAAAATGACGGACATGTTAGCTAACGTATTCTAAGGCAATCAATTCCGTTGAAGCTAATGCGTGGTTATGACTCTCGTAGCAAACAAGATATAATGAATACAAAGCCATGAGATTTGAAAGAAATGAAGGAAAATGGACAAACACAAACACTCCATTCATATTTCTTTTCAATGGTTTCAACAGCATAGCTTAGAGAATTTGCACACTGAAGAGAAATGAACTGTTCAAAACTTAGCCAATAGATATCTTGCAGTCCCGTTACTGAGATTCCATTAGTACTCGAAAAATCTGCTGCATTAGTACTCTGACTCAGCAATCAATGGAAATGCAGGTCTGGGACACGGTTGTGCTACCGGGGGTGTTTACAAATGGGTTGATCCGGACCCAAACAAGAGAGAAGACAGAAGCCAACAACACTGACCATAGAACAACAATGGTTGGGGTTCTGTTTTGGCGACCCATGAGACCTTTGAGGAATGGGTAGAGATGGAGGATCACCCAGAGGGAAAAGAACACTTTGCCAAAGAGTGGGCCCCAAGCTTCATACCCTTTGTTGAGTGCATCAGAGAATCCAGCAACAACACCAACCATGTTAACAATCAGAAGTGTTGTTGGGGGAATCAAAAGTGTTGTCCATTTGACAATGTAGAGCTCACCAAACTCTGCATCATCGGCTGCTTTGGCAGTGACCGTGAAGTTGGTGTCAATACCTGCCAGCATCTTCAGAAAACCTTGGAAGACGGCAAAGAGATGAGCTGAAACACCTCCAATGACCCAAAACTGCTCATTACGCCATAAGTCCTCGATGCTAACACCACTCCATCGGAGCTCAAGCACGGCAGTCACGATAATGGAAAGGAAAAGGCCAAGAAACAGAATGCTTGCTAGGTTTGAGAGCTACATCAATTAGAAAATGTGAAGCAAGGTAAGTGTTTATGGTTTTGAAAACTAAATAATTGTTCAACAAGATAATTACCGTTGGTATGATAAATTTTCCTGTGAGAAGACAGATTGCTGGCAATGCACAGTAAGCAATGAGAGGAAGGGATGTAAATGGATAGACAATGGTGTTGATATATGCCAGTCTTTGAAGCCATTTAAGTCGACCACCTCCAAATCCATACCATAAGGGGCAGTGCCTGCTGAGGAAAATTTCCACGGATCCAAGAGCCCATCGAAGAACCTGGTGCAACCGATCAGACAGATTGATGGGTGCAGAACCTTTGAATGCAGGCCTTAAGGGCATGCAGTAAATTGATCTCCATCCTCGGCAGTGCATTTTGAAACCAGTTAAGATATCCTCAGTGACTGAACCGTATATCCATCCAATCTGAGCACAAAGAAAGTTTTAACATTGTCAGCACAAGATGTGATAACTTCGATGTCAATTTTGGCAAGAGTTAGCTCCATTTGAGATCTTGTAGGCAGAAAACTAAAATCTATTCAAAGAAATTTGTTTTTTTACCACCTTGTACTTCAAAAGTAACATCATTTTAAGTCCTATGTGATAAACAAGAATCAAGATTCCAACCTCTTTCCCCCATGCAGTCTTTTCTTCGTAGCCACAGCTAATGACATGAATTGCTTCCTTGATTAGTGTGGAAGGGTTAGCAGATTCAGCCACTCCTCCATTCTCCATTAGTGTAGATTCAATAAACACAGAAGATAAGCCAAAAGTTTTCTCAAAGCTCGTCTGAGAGATGAGTATTGATCTTTCATGCTCATCATAATCTGCAGGAACAAGACCAGAGATATGTCAATAATTCAACAGCTCAGCTCTCTAAAGTAGTAAAAGTACTAGTCTAGCTTAATTTGCCTCAAATATTTACTTACTGTCAATCTCCCTAAGGTTGAAGATGGCAGCATCAAGTTCTTCCCGTTTTGCATCCCTGTAAAGCTCTGATGGATCTTTAGGAGCCTTCTTGCCCGGGCAGCAACATGAGCAGCAGCCACACCATGAGCAGGATGAGGAAGAAGACTTGGGCAAGCTGGGCATTGAAGGAGGTCCATAGCCATAAAGTGCTTGCCTATTGAAAACACAACCGGTTCCCACATAAACTGGTCCTTGAATTCCGTCAAGACCTTTCATGTTAACCTGAAGTAGAATTTTGGAAGAATTATCAGAACTCAAGAGGCTTCTGTTATAATGCAATCATACGTAACTTAAAAGTGTCACAAGCATTTTAAGTAGAAAACTGATTTAGCTTTAAGCTTACATCAAAGAAAACTATGTTGCGATTGGCATATCGATCACTCCTATCTATGCCATCAAATCTTTGGGGAAACTGCACGTAGCATACATCTCGACCAACTTGTGGGTCCATTAGGAAGCACATAGCCTCCCGAGCTGCCTTGCTATTGTTAACGTAGTGGTCACAATCAAGATTGAGGATGAAGGGAGCATTTGTAAGAACTGCAGACACTCTAACCTGTAAGAAGCCATTCACTGTTAGTAGCAGGAGAATATTCAAGTGTTCTTATGACAGCTAGTATTGAACCATGTATTACCCACCAAAGCATTTTCAGCACCAGCTTTCTTGTGGTGTTGGTAGCCAGGTCTCTTCTCTCTAGAGACATAAACCAGACGGGGGAGTTCATTTCCTTCAATGTTACGGGCGCCACTATTTCCAAGGAAAACCTGAATCATGCCAGGGTGGTCACGCGTGTTATTTCCCGGCCAAGGAGTTCCATCTTGCATCGTCCATCCTTCCTCAGGCGTTTTCTGAGCTCTTGCAACTAAAGCATTAATTCGAATTTTGAACTCCTCATAATCTCTCTGTAACCAAATTGTAAGAAAATCATTAATTATATATGAGATAGCCGGCCATGACTTCCAAATCAAATTAGTGGTAGGAATATTCAAGAAATGTAGCTAAAGAATATGCTTGAGGCACTTACTTTCATTGCTCTACGTTCTTTCACGAAAGAGGGCTGCACTTTATCCTTCAAGTAATCAATCTTCTGTGAGAAGTAAAACTCAGGTGCCCGTGGTTCAATGGAAAATTTTTTGCAGAATGGAACCCACTTTCTTGCAAAGTCAGCTGTTTCCACTAGAGATTCAAATGTCAGCATCGCTGCTCCGTCATCAGATACATAGCAAGAGACCTTATCCACAGGGTAGTCCAGGGCAAGGATGGAAAGCACAGTATTGGCAGTGATCAATGGAGGTTCTTTCAATGGATCCACTGTACTCACAAAGAAGTCCACACCAGCAAGTTCAGAAGGTTCACCTTCTCTTTCATATCTGCCATGGTATTGTACAAAACCATCCATTCACCCAGATCAAAACTTCCATTGATATTATTAGTCAACAGTATTTTACTAATTTATGTAACAAGGGTAAGTTGATTTACATAGTTAAGATACTGAATCGGCTGAAACAACTTACTTCATAGAATAGTTTATGTTATTAGCATGTTTAGTGGTATATGTGTGAGTCTTGATTCATGGATTTGTACCTTGCAGATAGCCTGTCAGTGTATGTTTCCCTGTTAATAGGATACCACTTAGGGAACTGATCCAACACCCAGGAAAAGGCAAACCAGATTTCGCATATGACTGAAGTCAGCCACAAACCAAAAGCACTGTCAACAGGATTTGTCACTCGGTAATGGAAGAAAAGACCCAGAATGATCAATCGCATAATAATCACAGTTCTGTATGGTGCGAGTCTGTTTTTTGGAATTGGAATTATAGTTGAGAGGGGCTGAGAAGCATCAGGTGCCCTGCAAAAGCAAATATTACATATCGACTATAATTAACATTGATATCTGTTAAAATCTAAGCAATACTCACGGTTTGTCCTCCATCTGTTGCTCTGGTGGAATTTCAGCCGCTTTTTCAGCCTTTGCTGTCGAAGGCTTTTTCTTCTTGCTCTTCTTTTCTTTCCAACTTTCCACCCTGTTCTTCCAGATTGGATTGCCATTGTCTTCAGTCATTTCTTCATGAAAACATAAGACAAGAGAGTTAGAGTTGAACTTTTCATTAAGGAAAAACTGAATGAGAGCTATCAAAAGTTATAGAAGAATTATATACCACTGTCTACGGTAGACACAGTGCTGATATGTCTTGCATGAATTCTAACATCCTGTATAAACCAAGATGAATAACATAGAGCTCTCAGTTTCCCAACACTAAAAGTACATAGTATTTACTGAGAAACCTTCAAATGCAGCAAAAACAGTACCTGAGACTTGTTCAGATGTGCAGCCATTGTGGATCGATCACCTGATGCCTTCTCAACATCATCCAGCAGGTTATCTGAGGAGTTAACAATCGGCGATCAGTTTAAAATATTAGCTCACAGCTAAATGCTAATGATATAAGCAGTTTACTACTTTCCATGGAAATTAAACGAGCATTGGTAAAACAAATGAAGTTAATATCTATATTGAGGGAATATCAAAGACCCCAAGAATCAAAATCTTTTTTAATCACAAAGATTTATCAAGAACCAAATGAAAAATGAACTTACAAAGTAGAAAGTAGTATCAAGAAATAAAAGAAACGTACCATCGTATGGATTACCGCAACGCAAACAAACTTTTCGACCTTCCTTGATCTCATACTCAAAACAAGTCTGGCACATGGGGAAATTGCACTCATGGCAAGCCACAAAAGCTTCACCATTGGCATTCAATCCCACATGCTCACCACATGTGTGACAAACAGGAGCCTCAGATTCCATCATCTCAACAACTTGCCCTCCCCTTCTTCCCTGAGAAACCCAAATGCGACAGTATGCTAACCAGGGGTCTCCCTCGACTTCTCTCAATCCTTTGGGCTTGTTGTTTGTGTTTTATATGAGAAAACCCCAACACAAGCTAGGGTCTGCCGGTGTTTGTAAGAGGTTGATGATGGCAATTTTGTAATGGTGAAGAGAGGTTGAGGGATGGCGGTTGGTAGAGTAAGGAGGGTGAGTTGTTGGTGTCATGTTTTTGCAGAGAAAAGAGTGAGAAATGTAAGAAGCAACGTCTGAGAGGAAGATTTTCGAAAATTTGCGGGAAGTTTAAGGAAGCTTTCAGTTGGGCCAGATACATCTTAACTAACCAGCCTTGCCTACAAGTCTGTCACTGTTCAACCATAAATAAACACGTATTGCAATATTCAATTCAAGGGAAGATTTACAGTGCATTTACTCTCCCCTGGATTTGGAGATTTCAGAACTGGATCGTCTAAGAAAGTGTAGGTGATAAAATTTGGACAGCAAAGATTGGGCCAGACAAGATAGTCCCTACTTCAAAGCTGGGACCAGATGGTGAACCCACCCTCTGATCTTGACATTGATCGTGTGAAGTAGTTCCCAAGATTGGCATAGAAGATCCCAACCATGTTGCAGGGTTTTCTATATTGTCGGAGTCATGTTCAAATAGCATAAACTTTGCGTGTTTCCTCAACCTTTGTTTATCATGTAAGGTACACTGCATATTTTTGCTTCATCCCGTCACTATGTAGTAATTTTGTCCTCCGGTGTTGGTACGAAGTTCACTATTCTTCTAGATTTGCTGGTGCATTTAAATCTAATCACTGACTTAAGACTTTCTAATTTAATGCTAAAAATAGTGATAAGAGTTCTTTAGGTTATCTCTGGATTTAATATATCAAAATTGGAACATTATCATTGCCCTTCCTAGCTTATAAATTAGGCAATAATCCCTGAAAATGCACCAACAAAATAATACTACGAAAATATATTGAAATTGGTCAACAATATATTAGTCGGTTGATTAAGTTCTCACATGTTATATGTAAAACTTCAATTTTATATTAAAATATTGTGAATATATGTTATATTATAAATACAAAGATTTTGTAAGATAAAATTGTGATATTTGGATTAAAACAAATATTACATTTGTTGTAACAGAGCACTTGAAAATGAGGCGAAGGATTCTCTCGTCTCTGTGCAGGAGACTCTCCCACTTACGGTGCGAGAGAATATCTCTCGTCTCGCCACGTAACGTATTTTGCTTGCACCACGTGGTATCCTCTTTTTTTTTTTATCTTTAATATCATCCATTACAACATTAAAAGTTGAGTGTATTATCATAGTAACAACGAACTGAAATAATTTTAATTGTATTTATGTCGAATTTTAAATTAATAAAAAAATTATAATAATTTATCAAGAAAAACAAACTTTAAAGAAAATTCTAACACTTTAATATCATATCGAAATATTATAAATATTTGTTATAATGAGTATAAAAGGAGATTTTCCGGAAGCCAAAAATACATTGATTTAACCCCAAAAAAATAAGAAAAGAGTTTTCAAGAAGTAATATGTCAAAACACCAAATGTAGAGCCATGAAATTTCGTTGAGAAACCACAGAAGCTTCAACCATTAAATACCGAAAGGAAATAAGAAAAATTAGAATTTTGAAGAAGACTGCAGCTTTACTTCAACAGAAGTGGCAATGAGGCGATACAGCACGTGGCGGTGGCCTTGTGACATCTCATTGTCTTGTCTCCGTCATGTACGCCGCCTTCGCCTTTGCCCGCCGGTGTCTTTCTCTTTCTTTCTAATGGGCTCTGTCTTTGCAACAATGGACAGTAGTGGCTTAATGCTCGTTGTCCAGTTGGGTTGGGCTTGAGTGTTCGACCCACGCTAGTTCAGATCCTAAAACTAGAATATGTACTATATATGCTAGCTACATGTAATTATTTATATTAACCTACTTTAAAAATCATGTTGAGAGAATAAGTTGTAAATTATTAAATAATTAAATTATATTAGGCTTTGACTTTGCTTTAAGTAAGGTATAAGCGATACAATAGTGCTCGTACTTCAACAGAAGTGGCAATGAGGCGATACAACACGTGGCGGTGGCCTTGTGACCTCTCATTGTCTTGTCTCCGTCATGTACGCCGCCTTCGCCTTTGCCCGCCGGTGTCTTTCTCTTTCTTTCTAATGGGCTCTGTCTTTGCAACAATGGACAGTAGTGGCTTAATGCTCGTTGTCCAGTTGGGTTGGGCTTGAGTGTTCGACCCACGCTAGTTCAGATCCTTAATCACAAAAAAACTAGAATATGTACTATATATGCTAGCTACATGTAATTATTTATATTAACCTACTTTAAAAATCATGTTGAGAGAATAAGTTGTAAATTATTAAATAATTAAATTATATTAGGCCTTGACTTTGCTTTAAGTAGGGTATAAGCGATACAATAGTGCTCGTAAGTTACTCAGATTCGACTTGAGTAAAAATCGAATTCTATTCGATTTTAGTCGAGTCGAGTTCGAACTCGAGCTACTCAAGTTATCGAACGAGTCGAATTCGAGCACTTAGATATCAACTCGAGTAGCTCGCGGGTCTAATATAGTCTCGAGTTTTTATATATTTTAATAATATATATTATTATATAATAATACTTATATAATGAGTGTAAGAGCGAACTCGAGTCGAGCCTTAAAATCGAGTTCGAGTTCGAGTAAAAAATCGAACTTATATAATTAAGTCTAATCGAACGAGTTCGAGTAGATCGAACTCGATCTCGAGCCGAGCTCGAGTGTAAAAAATAAGATTCGACCAAACTCGAATCGAGTATCGAACAGCATCGAATTTTCGAGTCAAATTCGAGTTCAAGCACCTTACTGTATTGGTCCAACTTGACTCGATTAAACTCATAACTTTAAGAGTTTCATTATTTCCTTGCCAAAGTGTTGGCACAATTTCGAATAAAAAATATATTTTTTATTAAAATAAAAAACAATGTTTTGATATATTTGTTTTATTAATTTCTTATGGCTTATTTTATAATTCAATTTGATACCAACTTTCACCAATAATTGAATAGGACGTTTCACTTTTAATGATTTAATTTTCCAACTCTATTTAAAAATAATATTTTTGATTAAGTTATTAAATTTTAATTTTACTTCATCACTATTTAATATGCATTCAGTTTCATAATTCATTTCAACATATTAAAACTCATTGACAAAGAATGCTACTAATATATTACGATTTAATAGTTTTCAACGAATATTCATTTCAACACCTTATGATTGATTCCAAGTCTTAATTATAAAATTTCTCGACCAACGGGAATGGTGTGACATTTTAATATTAGTCACATGTCAACAATCATGCCTATTAAACTTTATAAAACTAACTTTAATCAATATATATATATATATATATATCAAGATTGTACATTATGAAACCAATTGATTGAAGTAGGCACTAGGCAGGACATGCCTAATAAGACATGGCTTGCAGTGCTTTTGACTAACCACCCAATGCTTTATTTCTTTTTTCCAACATAAAAATTTACAAGCAACATGTTTTATGTACATTATGAATCATTTAATATTAGATTTGAAAATTTTAAATATAACATATGATGATATAATAATATAAAAATAACATATAAAAGAGATGAAAAAAATTATTAAAAATTATATATGAATCGATAAAAAATAAAAAAAAAATTATATTTAATATGCTAATATGAATTTTGATATAAATTTTTTATATTTTATACAATACGAATATAATTTTATACAATACCATAGATATAACACATTCCAATTGTCGAATCTATTTAATGTTTATTTTGTGTTCATTCCCTTGTCTCCTAGCAATCAAAACCGAGATATGTCAAAAGAAGATAAAACCATTGTCTGGCATGTGAACCTACATTGGCCCTAGCATAACTTGGCACGAGCCTAGAAAAGTTTCTTTGCTAATGTCGTTTCTTTTGAATTCTACTACCAATGCCTCCGCACCAAAACAGCAGCTTGACGAAGATTGGCCTTGCAGTTCAACATGGAGGCAAAAAAAAAATTGACCGCAGTTGTCAGTTAAAGCTGAAAAAGACCTCATGTATTTTGTTCATATTAAGGGCCGACAATGACAAAGATACGGTGTTTGATTGTAGTAGCAGCTGCACTGGATACACGTTTCGGGGAATCAAATGTCAATGAGTTGAACGAGAAAATTGCATGGAATGGACTGATAGATTTAACGGTGAAAACACTGTTCTGTAACAGATGTTGAATAGTTACCGGATAGAAAATTGGAGATGCTTGAGAAATTTCCTGGATGGTGCGGATTTCAGACCTCAGAAACTGGTTATATGGGAATTAATGTGCATGATTTCTCCAATATCTTCTTCCTCTTCACGTGAAAGTTTCATAGGCTTGTAAGTTTTGTTTTGATCTTACATGGTAGTACAAGTGCTGTGAAAGGTAGAGCATTGGTGGGTACCTGCTGTCTGACTCTTTACTGTATTTGGGTCTTGTTTATTTATTCATTGAATGCTACCATTTGTCGAGAAAAGGATCAAGCTTGAATTTGAATTTTAAAATATATTTACGGTATATATATAATTTTGATACAATCATAAAAATTACAGATTCATGTCGAAACAATCTTTTATTTAATAAAAGAAATTTACGTACACTATCTTTTTGGAACTCCATAAATATATGTCCGTACTTTGAATCAGAATCAAGAGTTAAGAAACAAAGTCCATGGAGAATGGAAAACAACTAGACAAACGAAATTACCATGCACATTAATTCCCATAATAATTAACCTTATCTTGGTTATGACATCTACCAAAATTACATAAAACCGAAAGGGAAACTAAACATATTGAGAAGCTGAAAGAAATACAGAGTTAACAGTCACGGAGATGAGTTTGACAAGGGGACAAAAGGGTCAAAATAATTACAAATACAGAGTTAATAATAGTCACGGAGATGAGTTAAATAAGGAGAAAAAAAGGGTCAAAATAACCACTGAGCAAAATGTTCAGGTTCTAACTCGAAACTACTAGTAGTAGTGGTGGTTTATCTGACAGTGCAGGCGACTGCATAAGCCCATGACTTAAGGTGCTCTTTCATGGCCAAACCATCATTCAAAGGAGGCATTTTCGTGTAATCTTGGGTTTCAAAGTTTGGATACTCATACGTTTCTTCGGAAAACCAAGACTCAGGTGTCAAGCTACCATGGAACCCCAAAGCAAGCTCTCCAAGAGCTTTTCTCCTGCTTCTTTTCCTTCTCCTCCTCCTCCTCCTCTTTGGCTTTTCTGTTGGATTTGCAAATTCCACCTCTTTAACTGGCTGCACTATCTGCTGCTCGATTCCAACAACAACTTCACCACACTTGGGACACCTTGGAACCAAAATCTCAGTACTAGGAGCCTCCTGAATCTTGTGTTTTAATGGTTCTTCTTCCTCGACAGAGTCTTCAACAACATGCTGACCCTTGTGCTGAAATGTTGGTAAAGTGAGCACATTGTTGAAAAACCATAGAGAGTCCAAACTCTCCATGACTGTCTTTGAACCATCCATGAGAGGGCCAAAGACGTAAAACAAGACTCATAAACATGTATATAACAGATAAAAATAGAAGAAGCTAGCAGAAGTAGTATATATATATATATATTATTTTAGCTACAGTAACATGTTTGGCTTGATTCTCTTGACAAAAGTATCAAATGGCGAGGTTAACCCTTTGCTGCACGAGGTTTTTCGGTGGAGAACAGTGGAGGACGAGGGGAAGTTTGGTAAATTTAATTAGAGAAAACTGGCAACTTCAATCTGTGGGCTGTTTGGGGATTTGCGAAGTATATTCACGGAAGAAGAAAAGAAATCAGCCAACGGTCGGATACCACGTGGAGAAATATGATTAGCCTCCCTTTTGAACATTTCTTATTGGTTGGCATGATTATTACTAATAATTTATAATAGTATTCCAAATGCTAAATATAAAAGGAAAAAGAAAAGATTGTAAAGAAAAACGTAGAAACAGTGATTGAATTAATCCTGAAAGTCAAATTTTTAATTTTCTAAAATCAACTTTCGAAATTTGATTAATCCTTATTGTTTTCCACTAAGATTCTTGAAGATAAGATTCCATGGATTTTAAAAAATAAAAAAAAATCAAATCATAATATTTTGAACAATGGATCATGCAATAACCAAACTAAATGCTCGATTATAATTTTTTATATTTAAACATTAGAGTGTTGTAAAATCATTTTATTGGAATTTATAACGCTCATATTTACATATATAAACTTTTTATATCGATTATATATATTTTATTTATAATCTTAAAACATATGATATGAATATAAGTGTAATTAAATCAAATTAAAATAGTTTAATATAAAGTTTTAATTCAATTTTATTTGATTAGAAAATTTAATTGAAATTCGAATGAATTTAATTTTTTTAAATTTAAATATGACTCGATATACTTGATTTTGTTTGGATGGAGTTAATTTTATTATTTTTTTCAAAATATGTTATTAGGATAAAAATATAAATTAATAATAGAATATAAAAATATATTAAAAAACTTCAATTATGTTCATAAATATTAAAATATTTAAATTATAACTTAATTTAAAAAAATCAAAGTTATGTAATTATTTATTCAGAGAAACATTTTTATACCTAAGTCATAACACAACAGAAAAGTAGTAAGTCAAACTTTTGACTTTGGGATGAAATCAAAGCGCTCATTTTATCAATTATTTTCATGGGCCTACCCTGCCCACAGGCCATTTCCCCAACCCAACTCATTTTCCATGTGTCTAATAATTTAATGTGATGCCCACATCGCCCATAAAAAAGAAAGAATTGTAGCTAACTAAAATGGTTAAAGAATTGCAGGCACTCTAATAACTAACTAAAGGGGGGTACAATTTCCAACTTCAAAGTGAAGCAAGAGTCACTTTTGCTGGGTGATGAGTTAACATCACAGCTTTATACATTATTAATCATATTTTTAGTGGCATAACTTGCCTCAATATTTAATTTCTTTTTCTGCAACCTGACAAATATTTACATAAAAGTTGCTTGAGACGTAATTAACAATGGGTTTTTCTCTAATTTTCAAACACAAGTCGAATATTTTTATTTATTTGATTTTTTTTAGTTAAAAATTTTTAAAGATGTAATTAAATTGAATAGAATAAAATGTTTAAATTTAAATTTATTTAAAAATTAATTATTTAATATTTGATTCTAGTTATAATTTAAATTTTTAAATTTAATTTAATTTGAATTTGACATAAAATAAAAATTACTCATAATACAATAGATTAAACTCGAAAACTTCCACTCACACAACCTATAACTTTATTTTTTCAGAAAATTGAGTTAGAAATTTCGTGATGGCAACTTTTCTATTTTGGTAGGCGATAATATTCACCTTATACAAACAAATTTATTTAAGAATTAAAGATCAAAGACTCGGTAAATCATCCATTAGTTGACGAAAAAATTGCTATTCAAACTATCTTTATTTACAACACAGCATCGAATTAATGAAAATCAAGTTAAAAAAAAAAACAATTAAAGAGAACGTTTTGGAAAAATTAATCCCTGAGAAACCAAAACTTTGAACCCTACATTCTCGCTGTAGAGGCAACAGTATGAGCCCACCATTTGAGGCTGTCTTTCATGTCAATCTCATTAGCCAAAGCAGGGGCTCTCCAATTCATCAAAGGGTTTTCTTTCCTTCTTCTTTCAGAAACCTCCCATGCTTCTGAAAGATAAGGCCTTGAAACTTCAGCCTTATCACCAGCTTCCTCACTCGCTTCTTCACCCTCTTTCTTTCCCAATCTTTGCAGCCCTGGAATGATCTCAACCAACCTTGAATCCTTATTATCTTCCTCTGAGAAAACAAAGCCAAGATCCATAAACCCTTTTAGCTCTTCAAATTCCAAGTCTGACAAGCTCTTACTTAGACCCCTCTTTCTTCTTGTAATTCTCTTACTTGCAACCGCCTTCTTATTTGATGTTTCTTGATGAGTATTACGGCAAGTTTCATGCAACTCTTCTTCTGTAACTTCTTTGCCCGAGATGATTTTATGGAGCTTTGGTGAGTAGAGAACGGAGTCTGGTGAGAAGGAATCAGAACCCATGAAGCTTGTGCTTAAGCTCAACTGGTCACTCACGGACCTCGTATGGAGAGTTGGGGTGCGTGTAAACTCTGGTTTTGATGACTTTTCTTCAACTTGGCGATCTGGTTTTGGTTCAAAACTCGTTAATATTGATGGAGATACCTGTTTTTTGAAGATTTCCATCTCAAACCAACATGAATGAAAGAGCTTCATAATTTCACCTGACTCCATTAAAGGAAGTTTCACGAAACAACAGAATAATCCAAAATATCTCAATTGTGAGGCTATGGCTTAAAATTCAGACCTTAATCCTTATTATATTAGACCATGACCAACTATGTGACCAAAAAACCCTTAACATTATTCAAATGACCGAAACAGTTCGACACGTTTTCCATGGGGTATTGCGGTAATAATAATAAAAATATTACTTTGTATCGTAAGGAGTAGGATAAGGCTTGCAAAAAAAAAAGAAAAGTTGGGATAAGGTTTAGAAGCTAAATATATTTTTATTTTTACTTTAAAAGCAGATTGAAGTTGTTGGATGAAAATGTTGTCTTACATTTTATATGAGTTAATGTAACATATTTCCATCTACTAAAATAAAAAATTTGATGTTAATAAAAATAAAATAAAATTTTTAATATTTTATTATATAAAAATTAATTTATAATTTTTTAAAAATTTATAAATAAATTTTTAACTTTTAAAATTAAACAATTAAATTTATATTTATTAAATTATATTTTATTACACATATAATATATCAGGTAACAAGTCACAAAATTATTTACTATGATTAAGATTGTCAAATGAAAATTAAGGTTCTTTAACAAATTTTAATTTAATTAGAGTATTTTTAAAAATTTAAAAATTAAGTGAAATAAAATATTAAAAATTTATATTTAATTTACAAAAAAGATTGATTGAAGTTATATTTGAGTAACAATTAACCTTGTTTTACTTTTAGAGATAGTTTGATTGGTGGAATTTTAGATTCCCTCTAAATTTTTTTCGTCATTTGATTTTACAGTTAGTTGAATTATTTTCTTCCATATCAGTTATTTTATTTTACTTACAATACCAGATTTTGAAAAAATTCCACGTAAAAGGATTACCTCTGAATCTTTAGGTATTTTTAGATTCCTGGAGTCAAAATTTTTTTCTTCCTAATTTACCTTCAATTTACTTGATATTAAGATCACTTTACCCCTAAACTTATCTAATATAATGAATGATTAATGATGATGGATATTATTATGGATGTTAATGGATATTATTATGGATTTTGCTGATAAATGTTCTTATTTTGGCAATGGTTATTATGGATATTAAGACTGTAAAAATTATTTTGTTGTATTTCATGTGTCTTGAAATAGGTATTATTATTGCATTTTGTTGATGAGTTATGACTTTTTTAGTTGTTTAATAATATTATTACTATTATTATTGTGTATGTATGTGTTTTTTTAAAATATATGAAGTATATATATATATATATATATATGGTTTTATTGTATCTCTTGTATGATATAAAAATTAAATGAAAAATCAAATAAATGCAAGTGTTACTTTTTCTTTTCTTTTTTATATGTTTTTATTTTATTAAATATTTGTATCAAATATACTAAGATTAAATGATGATAATAGATTTGTATATAAATAGCTTAATTGATATTTTACAATTAAATAATTTAATTAATTAAATAAATGAAAATAATTTACATATTAAATAAATTGATTAACTTGTATTAAATAAATTAATCAATATTTGTTAAATGAATAAATGTGAATAATAAATATATTAAATATAGTTTTTATTAAAGTATTATTAATTTTAAATTAATTAATTATTTAATTTAATAAAAAATATAATATAATAAAAAATATCATTTAATAATTTTAAATTATTTTAAATCAAATGTAATAATTAAATATATTTTTAAGATAATTAAATATAAAAATTTAATATTTTTTAAAATTTATCAAATAAAATGATATTCTTCTTTTTTTTTCGAATCAAACGCTACTTATGTTTTGTATGAGAGGGTTGCTTTTTCCTGGAAGGGAAAGTGATTGGGACGTGCGCGCATGTCGTGGCTTTAATAAGAAGCAAAAAGAGAAAAGGAATCATTGCGTGTGGCAGAACTTGAACATTAGTGCAGAGGGGAGATTACTAGATGATCCCAGATAATACTGTTGATAATAATGACCACCATGACTCAAAATCTAGGTGAGCTTCAATCTCTAGGTTTGGTCCTATTTACCAAACAATTATTCGGTTGTTTGTTGTCGTCTTTATATGATTTTTACCCATAAAAATTTCAATCGCATCTATTCTTATATTTTATGACTTTATGAGTTGAATTTAAATTAAATTTTAATTTTAAAAACAAAAATAAATTTAAACATTTTTTTGCAGCCAAAATAATTATTTTGGGTTAATCTAATTTACATTCATACATGATTTGCTAACAATTTACCTTTTGTGTTCGTGAAATGAAAATTTAAGGATCCTTTGGTATTATTGTTAAATTTATATTTTATGTTTTCGAAAATTTTGGTTTTATTTTTATTTTGTTTTGTTTAGAAATTTTAAAAACAGAAAATATGTTTGGTGAGTTAATATTTTTGTACAATTTTAAAAATTAAAAATAGAAAATATGTTTGACATCAAATAAAAATTTTTGAATATAATTTTTTTATTTCATAATTTATTAATACTAAACTTTAAATATTTTATTAAAATTATATAATTTAATTTATGATTAATAATGTGCTATTTTATTCTTAATTTGATACATTACAAAAATTATTTCATTTATTATTATATAATTTTTTTTTTTTAAATTATGATTTCAAAAATTATATGAGATTTATTTCTTACTTTTTGTATCTATACACGATTAAGGATTGTTTGAGATTATTGTATATTTTATATTTTATGTTTTATGTTTTTAAAAATTTTGTTTTGTTTTATTTTCACAATATTTTCAATTTATTAAATTTGAAAACATTTTTCGATAGAATTTTTTGTTGCAGAAATTTGTTAATAAAAACCTGTTGAAGAAGGTGATTAAAGTTTTAAAATGTAAAATAATAAGGTTTCGAATCAAGTCAAAAGTAAGACTTAGGAAATTTTATCATTAAAATTGGTACTGTAGCAAAATGGATGAATAGTAATCGCGTGGTAACAGTATCAAAAACATTTTCAAAATTTTGAAAATATCATTTTTATGTTTTCAACCATTTTCAAAACATTATGTTTTGTTTTTAATTTTTGAAAACAAAAACACACTCACCAAACATGTTTTTATTTTTATTTTCAAAAAAATTGAAAACAAAAACAAAAAACAAAAAATAAAAACATTACCAAACAAGCCCTTAGTGTTTGGTTTTAACTTTTAAAAGGAGAAGATAACAGCTTAGAAGGTAATTTCAAATATTTCCACTTTACTTATAGTAAATAATTAATGTTTAAAATTTGGGCTTAAATCATTTTATCAATAAAGTATCGATTTTTTTTTAAATTATGAAATATTTTCATATCAAATTAGGTACGAAATTGATTTTTACTTGAAAGAATTTAATTTAATAATGAATTTAAATACAAAATTTTTTATAATGAATTGTTCTAACTTAAAATTTCAGTAAAATTTTATATCACTAAACAAATTTTTTGAATTGTTAAAATATCGGCTTTGTTAGAAATTGTTTCCCTGTTTTTTTTTTTCATTAATTAATAAGTTTGGGTGTTTGGGATGAACTCATCTTCTAGGTAATTGGCACTGCTTACAAAAGAATTTACTGATAAATTGTTGATTAGAGAATCTCAAAGTTCACTTAAGAAACAATACAAAGAGAATTATTATGCCCAAAAAAAATTTTCAATATTTGAGAAAAATTATAAAATATAAAGTGATAGCAGACGGCAAGCATAAATTCAGGCTCAAAAAGGAATATTCCCTGGTCTCTAAAAGTTCCAGGGTTCAGTGGCGATTTCCAAGGGCTTTGATGTAATTATGCGTACGACTAATTCTTGCTTTAACCAATATTCTCACCCTTCAATGCAAATAATCTGTTTATAATTGTTAATTACTTATTAGTGGGTTCATTTAATTTCGTAAGAGATGATTTTTATTAAATTGATTTGAACTTTTAAATTTGACACTTTTTTTTTTTTAGGGTATCATGAGATTATAATTTTTTTTTTAAAAATACTAATTCTCTAATAATGGCTTTTTTTTAAAAAAAATAATTTGATAATATTGTGAAACTCTAAATAATTATTAAACCTTGGAACCAGAAAACTATTATTATTTTATTATAAATATATGAACAAAGTATGAACTGAGGTTGCGTGATTCTGATCTATGTGGGGATATTCCATGAATCACGATTATGATTAATTTAAAATTATTACGTGTTTAAATTAGTATTTAAATCATTCTAACGTTGATAGGTTGATTCCCTCAATAAATAAAGAATATCGAAAGAAATAATATATATAGGCCGTGCTGGAGCAGCGTCGATTGAGAGAGACATTGTTATTCATTTCTCTTTTTTTGGTTATGATGGGAAAGGATGAAGGAGAGAGAGGCGGCAGCTAAAAATATAAGCACGTGGTTTTTGCAACCAAAATTAAGGATAATTATTTCAAGATTGATAATTGAGTCGGATTTCAGTAACATTGAATTGCACTATTTTTTGTCTAATCTCCAATTAAATTAAGGGGTAACCTTAATTTTTATGTTCATAGGATAAAAATCAGAAGAAAATCAAATAATTCTTTTAACCATATAGACCCAAAACAAAATGTAAAAATCTTTAATTTAGTTATTAATATATTTGTTAATTTATATTGATAAGTAATATAAATATTACTAATACTATTTTTAATTTATTTGAAGTACTTGATTCAAATTTAATAATAGCAATAATAATTTAGACAATATCAAATATTTGAAACAATTACAGTATTTAATAAATAAATATGAACTTGCTAACAACTTTTACATACTACAAACAAATACAAACAAAAAAATAATGAAAATTATTAGATCTTGCTACGGCCTATGGATCTCTCAATCTAAAGCGCAGGAACTAAAATCAGGCCACAGGAAAGACAACGAAACCAACGCTACAAGTCCAGACCTCCACGCCTGCTTGTAGCACTATTTTATATGTCATAAGTAACGTCTAATATTAAGTATTCATCATTTAATAACAACAGCTTAACAGTTGTGTAAATCATTTGATTGACAATTAAAGCCTAGTGATAAAGGACACTTGCGACAAACCATAAGAATCGAGGGGAATCGAGGAGGGAAAGAGGTCAAAACCAACATCCCAATCATCATACCATAACCAAACTCCTTTCTTCTTCGAAGTCTTAGCCCTTTTCACCCTTCATTTCTTTGAACTTACTCTTTGAGACATTAAGTGACTTGAGCAATGGAACACACTTGGAGTCTTCAATCCGACCCCTCTTTCACTCCTTTCAGTCTTGTTGGTGATCCTGCTCTCACGACCAATATTTTCAGTGACCTCCACATCAACAGCACTATATATAATCAATCATGAGAATATGATATGCATATGACAAATTCACAAGTACCAAATAATAATGGATGATGGAGCCTGTCAAGTTATTTCATTAATTAAGATAAAGTAGTTAGGCACTATACTTTCTAATTCGTTTTCGCTTTCTTTTTTGTTTACAATCATTTTTTTAATATTCTATGTTTCTATCGTTTAAATTGTGAGAATTAGGTGAAAATTATTTAAAATTAATATTTTTGTTTTTATACTTAGAACTACTAGAAGTTAAATGCAATACGCTCATTACTTGAATTTGAGGTGGAATGCTTTTCTTTTTAATGGTAGACTTTGTTTAATTCACGTGAGAAGGCAATTAAGGTGATCAGCAATTGAAGCAGAGCAATACATGCTTTGCCGCATGCGATTTGCTTCTGAGTTAACGTAAGTTTTGCTTCTTTTCCCAAGACTTCCCTTTGGTAATAAAGAAAGAAATTGTGAAGTTTTGGCAACGAGGGTTGGCTAAATTGGAGCTCACTCATCTCGATGGTGCTATCTGGAATGCAATTGGAGGACTGTAAATATTGAAGAAGTCAAAATTAAGTAAATTATTAGCAAATCATCTCTAAAAAGATATTAGAAAGGAAAAATTTATGGGGTACGAGTAGGGTGTGTGCCAAATTTGCTGCTTGTGTTGCATGCGTGCTACTGCTGTATCAGGTAGTGCTAGGGCATAATCTTAATTACCTTGGTTGGTTTAGGCTTCAAGTTGACTGAGGCGCTGAATAAGTACTAGATTTCCATATCTGAATTGCCGCGCAAATCACCTTTGGCAGTGAAGTGAGCTTACTTCCATGCCTGTGCTTATGATTTCCATGCCTGTGCTTATGATTTCTGAAGTTTGAGTGGCCAACTAGCAAAGGTGCAATTGCGCGGTAATTGCCTGTCTAACTGGCTCAATGAGCAGATTCCAAGTGAGTGCTAGGGCTTTGGAGAAGGTGTGCTTTTACGGTTTCAGCTAGTACCATGAAGACACGAACAACGAGTTTACGTTTTCGAAAGGTAAACCAAGGTGTTGTAGCTTCGTAAATGTTTGCATGGCTGAATTGCGGGGCAAATCTCCTTTGGCAGTGAGCTTAATTAATTTGCCACCTGCCTTGATATATGCAACCCAGTTTAGCCGCCTTCCAAAGGAGACTTGCCCAGGAATGCATCCATGCATTTTTTTCTCCTTAGCTTGAAACTAATTCATCCATGAATTTTGACTCTGCTGATGAAACAGTTCTGAGTCTCAACTATATATATATTGTCCGATGAAGAAGTACCAGGACTTCTTCATCTCAAAACGAGAAAGGTCTGGTACTTTCCATATAAACAGTATATTCGGAGAACATCCAATTTGTTTAGTTAGTTCTAAAAAAAAGTGGTCCTCTCCCTTTTGATTCCATTGGCCTCACCATTGTACTAGGTTTGATAAAGTTTCCTCTGAAAAGAAAGAATCACAATTTCTCTATGTAGAGCTTAAACCCCAATTTATTTTCTTCAAATGTTCGAACTATATGATCATGTGAACTAATGTTTCAGCTGGTTTACTGATTTAATTCCCCCACTATACAACAATCCCTTTAGTATATGATAATTGCTTTGATGTGTACAAAGAAACTTCACTACTGCCTAAACTCAGCCTGCAGATTTCAATCCTATTATCTGTTATAGTACTTTTCATAAGAAGAGATTTTGTTTCGGTAATTAAGTCTATGGATGCAAGGAATGGATTGCCCTTTCCTCCTTTGAGAGGATTATATTTTGTTACAGGCCATCTTGTCCGGATTCTCATATTGATTGTAAAAGAGGCTAGATATGTCTTTATAATTGTGTGAAAAAATCTCATCTATTAAACTGATTTTTGAATGAAAAAGTCTAATAACACTCAAAATTAATATTAAGATCTAGAAATATTTCAAGTGAAAAGATACTTCTCAAGATCCGAAATGTTAAAAAGAGAGATTGTTTGGATTCTCAAAAGCCTCACTCATTGATCTAGCTTTTGAAATGAAATGCCTTGTGGACGTATATTAATTTTAACGTTTGAGAAATCAGGTTTGCCATAAAATAGCTAGCTGGTGGAGTGGCCATTGGTAAACCAAAATATAGGCCTTTGCATGTTGACATGTTCTACACTGTTAACTTGATCCAGTCGCGTAACTAGATGATTTTGATCAAAAGGTGAAGCTTTTAGAATATCCACTAGACTGATCCTGTTCTATTTAATTTCCTTTTCTTCTTTTCTTGTCACTCTTCTAAATATCTATCCGTCTTTGTATTGCACTCGTCTCTGCTGTCTACATTACGCGAGAAAAGGGAAGGCAAATCATCATTTGGGTTCTCTAACATGCCTTCGATTCGAGGCAATGTGGTCCTGAATCGATCCTAGCTATAAGTTCAAGCACAGGCAAGAGCTAGTGGAAGTCCAAAGGTACCTTAAATGGGGGCTCCGATTTTCTTTAGCCACAGTCTATAAAAAGATATCTATCAGAGAAAAAAAGGGTAAAAATGAATACGAAAGGAGAACAGCACATTCCAAGAGATCCAGTATGGTTATGCTCTCTTGTTGCCATATGCTTTTATAGGAACAGCACATTCCAAAAGATCCAAGGCTATGCTCTTTTTTTGCCATCCGTTTGTTGTTCTTATCTTCATTGGTGGTCATTGCCTTTCTCTGCTTCCTTTTCATTTTGTTGGTAAAGGTTCTTGAGAAGAGGCTTAATTCGCCTACATCTGCTGGATGGACTGTCTATGCTCGTCTTTGTAATTGCCTGTATTTTGTTCAGCACTTTATCACATTGATCGGCAATGGCATTAATTAGAGTATTATAGATTCTCCTTCTTTAAAGTTTGAGGTTAAGATTTTAGAGGTGGCTTTATTGTGCAACATTTAGTTTTCGTGTTCTGGATCTCTATACCCTTTTAATGCCATTTGCAAAATTACGCAATAAACTTACAAAGTATTATCCGCTTTGATTTGAAGATCTTAAAATTCTACTTCACAAAAAAACGCTTCAAAAATATGGATTCAAATCTTTACTTATTTATTGTATCACAATTTCACAATATCTTAATGTAAGATTGAGATGTAACACATTTGGTCTACTTTGATAATCTAGTATGTTAGGTATACTATGAAAGAATCAGGAAGTTTTGTTTCAGACAGGAAATACAAGCTGAGAAGGATTCAGAGAGATTGCCTTCTGATTCATCACCAGACATGTTGATTAACAGAGTTCTGACATTATTAACAGTATTAGGGTTACTTCCTGGAATATTTATCTCAACAACATTTCCTTTTATAATGCATTAGCGTTCTCAGATGATCACTTGGCAGTTCCTTTCAAAATCTTTGTAAATCAAAATATATGTTTTTAGGATTTTGGAAATACCTAAAGAATTCCACAAGAAAAGTGAGTTTTAGTATAACGTTAAAGGTTACCTCTAGAGGTCATGTGTTTAAGTCATGGATACATACTTTCCGTAAATGCAACGAGCTCAAGTCACAGATTAATATAAAAGGAAAGCTGCATATATATAACCATTTTCAAATATCATTATATTAGAGTTTTGTGCATTGAATTTTTTTTTTTTAAAGGAATTCCACAAGGTAATTTATAACCAGACACTGCTATGTATTTTGATATAGTGGTCCTGGAGGAAAACTGGAGGCAGGGCTCAGAAGGATGCAGCTGATCATCAACGCTATAGAAAGAACAGCAAATTGTACTTATGGATACAAATTCCATGATGTCATTTCCTGTTAAATAGGAATCTCTTCACATTTCAAGCAATTTTGGCCCTTAAAGGACCATGTAATTCTTTACTGATGGTATGAATGCTCTCCAATGGTCTCCAGGATAGAATCAATTATGAGAAAATAATGGGGACCATAAATCCATTAGCATAAAAGAAACCCCAAATATGAATTCTTCCAGAAAAGAAGTCAGTTTGAACAAATTGAATATAATGCTGGTAGAGTGAAAGTTATTAAAAGCAGTATCAGTGTGAATCTTGTCATTTCAACAGATCTCCAAGTAGCAGGTTCATTGAAACTCCCAACATACCATGGTTGCTTCATCATCAGGCTTATCTAGACTCTAATGCAGGAGAGTATTTGTTGATTAGTTACTGTTTATCATACATGTATTATGCTGGAATTATGGTTTATTAAGTGAACAGAGTTTGATAATCTAATCATACGAAGCAATGCTTGTAATCTTTCTTATGTTCACTTAACAGATAGGTGAATATCTTCCTTGAGCTAAGGCTGAAAACAAGCCAATGAATTCAGGTTTGAACCACTTGAAATCAATATGGTTTTGTATAAAGTTACCCTGGATATAATGCTGATTTATGAAATTATTAACCTTTGAATTACTCATCATTTCCCTTGTGATTTGTAGTAGAAATATTGATTAACTATCCCAACTTAGTGCAGGTAAATCTTCTCTGCATATCAATAAAGTAGATGAGAAGCCACCCTTAAGCTATTTACTTTTTTTTTTTGTCTGCAGTTATTTATTCTATTAAACCAGAAAGGAAACGAATTGCATATCAGATTAACTCTGAATCTTTAACTTTCATAATTTGTTGCGAGTTATTATTATGAATATATCTGAGTTATCAAAAACAGAAAAGCTAAAGCAGTTGAGTATTTTGGAGACTCTTCAAGTAATCAACATTTTTGTATTATTCTGAGTGTTACTTTCCTGCTACCTAAATATACACACTACAGACAGAACACTTCATTTTTATTTTCTGTCTTGTTGCATTCTGTTTGAAAGCAAGGTAGATTATGGTTTAATTATCTGGATTAGCAAATCTAGTGTTTTTTTTTTTTTTTTTTGCAAAAATCATGTATGCTGCAATGGCACTTAGTAGACTTCGCCATTTTTGTTTTTAACTCCTATATCCATCAGGCATCAGTTGGTGCTGAGAACATCTAAAAAATAAAACCTTGGACAGTAGTTTAATTGAATGAAGGGCAACTTTCTTTTCCTCCCATTTACGTAACATTTGAACAAGATTACAAGCTTTCTGTCACACTTTAAAAGTCAAAAAGTAGTAAAACCTTGTTGAACATTTCAATGCATACAGGGGTATGGAAGGAAGTAAAAGGATCAGTATATTTTAGATTCTTTCTGAGTTTAGAAATGGTACATGAACTTCTGCACATCAAATTGACTGAAGAATGGGCAGCTGAATTGCTGGGCAAATCTTCTTTGGCAATAAGGTTACTCCTGATTCTTTTCTCATAAGCTGACCGATGATATGAGTTACCTTGAGTAACATATTGCCAAAGTTGACTTGCCCAGTAATGCATCTGCACTTGAAAATACATTGTTGGGCTGATGCACAGTTCCAAAATTCAATCTTCATTTATAGGACAAGAAAAAGTCTGGCATTTCCCTGCAGATAGCATATTCTTAGCTTATCCACTTCATTGCTGGCTGCAAGTGAGATGTCTCATCTTTGTTCGCATCAATCCTGTTGTTAATATTTGAAGAAATAATAATTCCTTTAGACCCTATAAGAATATATAATAGAGCAGAATCATAAAGGACCATTAATACTGAGGAAGATATTGCCATAAGGTTAGATATGCATGTGTTTAAGCATGTTTTTCTGCAAATAAGATTAATTTTCTTCTTCTTTCTGATTAGTCTGTGGCACCTGAGTTAAGAACATACCTGACTGATACATGTGGTCCTTTACTTTAAGGCCCCTTCACCCCTCTAAAGGTCACAAGAAGTTGTAGCAAACAAGATTTACTGTAAAGGGAAGCATCGAATATAAGAGTGCTTCCCTTTTGTCTCAACAATAATTAGACACCATTCAGAAAAAAGTAGGAGAAAAGGAAATATCATAAAGCATAGAGAAGGAAGATCCACTGGCATGTTCTGTTTCCTATCTCTGTGAAATCTAATCTCTATGGTTTTGTGTGTTTATGAGAGATGAAGGAACATTTTCTGTTGATGCTGCATGATTTTACGTGTACTCATGCATGTTTCGCATATGTCCACATTTTTCCATTAGCATATATGCATCCAGCTCTGATATGCTTGTACAATATTCCTTATTAACTGTTCTCATGTTCTCAGGCAGCATTCATAATTGATAATGACACTAAATTAATATTGGAATCCTAAAAGTGTTGAAAGACGCATAAACAATTTTTTTATGGATATAGAGAAGAATTGCTGCACACTTGATTGAAAATGATATGTTTGATTTCTTAATGCAAGACAAAAACCAGCTTTAAAATAGCTTGTTTGACATTACTGTACTTTGCCAAACTATAATTAGTGTTTAAATGTTTGTAATGGTATTATTTGATATACCCATGTTTGTCATGTAGTTGTCTCCTTTACTTGTCCTTGTGTTTGACACAATTGTTCATCTTTTCTTGCAGAATTCATGAACTTGTAATGATTGAGAAGCAAATTGATTTGTAATCATTGAGAAGCAAATTGATCAACTGCTTTGTAAATCCTTAATACCGCAACATAAATGAGGAAAAATGGTGTCACTTTTGCAAGAGAAAGCAGACATCAGAAAATTGGGGCCACTACCCCATGATTGAGATGGGGAATCTTCACAGGTTTGACTATGGCATATGCCACTTCTGCAATTGGCATATCCAAAGTATTTTACTTGATAATTGTCAATGTATTTCCCAAATTAGAAAGAAATCATTGGTATTTGAGCACTATAAATACTGCTCTTGAATCTCTACAAGCAACCAAGGCAAAATATCAGTTCTGGAAGATCTGGAGTCGAGGAATTACAGAGCAAGTCTCCTTTAGCAAAAATGCTTATGCTCTCGCATAATTCGATTTTGCCAAAGGAGATTTGCCCTGCCATTCACTCTCTTAATGATTATCAGTAGTCTTCTTAGTAATGTGGGCTTTCCATTATTATAAGGTTAGCTTTGTTTACCGTAAAACAGACTATCAATGCGATTTCCTTTTCCTAATTAACAACATGGAAAACTTTGTTTTCAGGCTTCCACTGCTTTAGTCAAAGTGCCTGCAGCTGATGAATGAATATTATTAAGATAGATCTGCAAGTAGGTAATACCGTAATATATCCAAAGTTCTTAGTATACCAGAGTGCTGAAAGAATTTTCTTTGCAGCACTTCAATACAAAGGGCCATAAGAGATTCTGCAGCAGTAGCTTCTTAGCAAAGTAAACCCATGGGATTGGAAGATCCTTTTCTGGATTGTGAATTTGGTCTATAAACGGTCTGTAGTTAATAATAAGAAAATTCTGACACAATGGCTTTGATCTTTTATCTTGTGGTTACTTGTTAAAAAGCAATCTAGACATTTCCAATTACCTTTGTAGAAGTAGAGATAGTTGCAATTTTCGACTGTACTTTCATTTTTCGGTATTTCCCAAGTTCTTACTTTACTGAGTAATTCCTTGTATTGTGTTGATTATTTAGGCCCACCTCACAGCAAGTGAGTTCATATTGGTTCTCAGAGCTCTTTATATACCACATTGATCAAGACACTTATACAATAGAAGAAAAAAGTATAAGCCTTGGTTATACTTACTTCAGTGTAAAACTAAAAGAACAACAAGAGTGAAGCAAACTAGTGCAGTCCCCCCCCATGCAATGTCAGATATAAGTGTAATAATCTCCTTTTTCATGTAATGAAAATATGTGTCATTTCATGATGAGAACATCTCTATTCTCTTCTATCCGGCATTTAAAAACAAAAGAAAAAGAAAAAAAATGCTTTTACTGTTTAATTTAAGAAATTGATGACAATTTAGGTTCATATTGGGTCTAATTCATTGATTTTCGGACAAGTTCATTTGAAAAATTACTTGGGAATGTTGTGATGCAAGCAGCACCAGTCAAAGAAGATTTACTAAGCAATTTATATTCACCATGTGAATGCCATTGAGTAATCATCTGAGACTATTATAGCCAGTAATATTATATTTTCTTCCCTTATCCTTTCTGCAACCTTGTATTATATGTTATATACAAAGATCATAAAGATAGAAACTCACTTGGAAGGAAGCATCATTTCCAGAATCTATCAATAGATACAAACAACATTGTATTGTAATGGTTTTGTCATTCTTATAACGTCTGAGAGAGATATCGCATAAAATGTTCCTTGGATGTGGTCCGGTAATATACGTGGCGCCCCTTGCTTTTATAAGTATAAAGAACAGTTCAATCAAAATTCATCCTTTAAGGATGTAAAATTATTCTTTTTCTTTTCATGATAATAAGAAGGATATGAATACATTGGAAGTCTAACAGTTGTTTAGCCTTCTGTGGTTATCAGAAGAAACCCTGAAAAAGGAAGATAACTGCAAGAACCTGATAATTGAGCAAGATATTCCTAAGCATCTTCTTTCCTAAAGTTAAACCATGAGCAAAAGCGGAAGGTGGTTTATGTGCAGCTAATTAAATCTGCATGTGCACACTTACTGATTTGCATATCAAACATATTTTATCTCAGTCACAGTTGTGCTTGCATGTAAAAATAACATAAATTTTATGTATCTAAATAGTTATATGGTGAAGATGAGTTTTGGTGTAATGGTAAATATTGTTTGTTATGATCTAGAGGTCATGGCTCGACGGAAATAATCTTTTCGTTAATGCGAAAAGAAAGTTGCGTACGTATAATTATTTTTAGATTTATAATGTGATAATTTTGTATATTGAATTTGTCCTTTAATAATTAAAAATTTCAAGTAAATTTAAACATGTGCTTGTAAATATAAACTTGTTTATAGGACACAATTAAGTTCCAGAAAAGATTGTTGAAAGGAGCCTGATGAAGACTAGAGAAGGGGACCATGATGAAAATAGCCGTACAGAAGAGCAAGCTTTTTACAGGAATGAAACTCAGCATATACTGATTGAATTCCATGGAATATCCATATTGATATGCGAATAATATAGAAATATAAAAGGAAATTCAATTAAACCTAGCAACACAAGCAGAAATGTGATCGTCAAGGATGTTCTAAGGGTAGAGAAGAATAACAGTGCAATTCTTCTTTGGCAGAAATATTGCACTTTTAGAAAAGTGCAATCATCCGCCAAAGGAGAACTGCCCCGCCATTCAACTACTCTAATCATAGTGGTCTTGGGGCATAAGCTAAGCCGAACAAATAATGCACAGCTTTCGTTCTCGACATTGATAGTGACAGTATTTATCTATTTATTTATTTATTTCCATTCATTTTTCTTATTTGTTTAATTGATTAACTTGCTTTGTTACACGTGAAAGGAGCCATAGGAGATAATTGTTAACAGAAAACTATACGGTGGTTATATTTGTTGTCAAAGCTACAACAGTTGCAAACAGTATTTTCAACATTATTCTTCAATGAAGAACCTATCTCAGTTCACTGGGTTTTTCAAGTTTTCCTTGAGAGAATTGCCCGGCTCAAGACCTCAGCATTATTATGATTAAACAATATGTATCAAATTTAATCCAACCTGGTTGTTCTCCAAGGCTTATGAAGCCAAAAATTCTGATGCAATCACGAGGAAGCTTCCTGCATCCAACGCATTAATTCTGATGGCTAAACTAAACTGTCTAATCCTAAGTTTTATGTACTATGAAAATTTTGTGAATTTTATTGTACAGATACCAAATCTCAAAATCATTGCAAAAGAATTACGCCAATGAAGCTTGTTATTCTTTTGTTTCCAGTGTTGTAGAAATAAACTGGTTCAGTGCAAAGAAAACACAGAAATCTTCCAGAGAAAACACTGATCGGACCAGTGTTGTGATCAGCCTGCTTTTTGTTTAACCTTGTTAGGGATTGAATAATGCACCATCTAGATTTGTCAATATATATACAGACAAACACTATTTTACTGATCTGCCTTGCTCTCTAAGCTTCAGTTTGTGTTTAGTTTCCATTAGTTAACAAATGTACCCAAATTAATTTTGAAAACTACAAATCAATGGCTTTTTTAAAGCTTCAAAATCAACTCTCAATTCCTTAGTTATTTGGTTATTCCAACTTTAACATTTGATCATCATCAATAGGCTTTTGCTGTATTAATAAAAATCAGTAAAGACAACTTGAGATTTAGTTTCGAATATGAAAAAGAACAAAAAGCGGTTTAGAAAAATATATACATTGGATCCTAAGGTAACTGTTTTTCAAGCTACCTTGGTTTGTCCACAAACTCATCACTTGTTTTTGGTACAAAGGAGGCTGAAACTTTAGAGTAAAAAAAAAAAGTTATAAGTATTAAAATTTGAATTTTACATCGAAATGTCACCTTTTAAGAGTGATTATATAAATCATTTACATTAAGTTCTAAATTCTTGATCACTTATTTTATATTAGATTATTATTAAAAATTAAGAATATCCTGTCAGCTGTCAGAGCAGGAGAAAAAAATTACAGTATTAATCAGCAATGAAGTTAGAGAACATTGGTTTACATAGCATTGCTTGATAGAGAAAATTGAGTTGATGCAAAAACTAAACCCTTGTTGCTGAATAGAGAAAGATAATTTTGGTGAAATTAAATTCTGTGCTTCCTTAACAAGAGATAGATGAAGCTGTAAATACTTATCCATGTTCATATATAGCCACATGAGAAAATGACAGTCCAAAATAAACATAGCAACAATGGCATAAACACAGATGCTGCATTTCTCATTTATCTTCAAAGGAAGAGACCAGGTCCAAGGTTTTTTGATTGCAAGCTTTATAACTTATTACAACTTTTCTTTTACCATTTCGTTAAGAGATCGTCGGCGACCGTGCTGAGAACCTTGTGCAAATGTACAAAATGAAAAAGAACACTGTATATGCTAGCTATGTTGTATTGTATGGTGGGAGTAATGTTCTAACTTCTAATCTTTGTCATTCCCAAAAAACAAGTTCTCACAATGCCCATGTCGTTTCAAGTTCTGTACTTGAGAGAGTCAAAGCAGAAGAATTTCCTGAGAAGTCTTCATTGGCAGAGGCACGCTATAGGGACACCTCAGATTCGTGTCTAAGTGGGCAACCCGCCAATGGAGATCTTGCCCTGTAATATGCAACTGCATCAGAAGAAGTTGCTGGTGATGATGGATCGATCCACGCTTCTAGATCTTGTGTTATATTTGTGTTGTCCAAGCTTGAAGAGAAGCATATACGGTAGAACAATGCCTGATTCTAAGGTCCACTGCTATATTTCACTTTATTCTATAAATCAGAACCACTTCCTCCCTCCATATCCAAAGTTTTCACGCTACCCTATTCATGAGATAGTGATTACAGCTCCTTTAAAAAAATTACAAGTGATGAGAAAGTACAAAGACAAAAGCTTTTTAGTTTTATGCTCTGATTTATTAATATTGCCTTTCAAGCTTGCCAAGGGCTGCGAAATGGACTTAATAATTTAATATATATATATATATATATATATATATATATGTGTGTGTAATATATATAATAATATAATATTCTATCTATGCGGGTACTCGAAATTCCTGTAGGGTTTACGCCTCGCAATTTACCGTACACATCATGCATTGTGGGCATGTCACTAAAGAACAAATTAACCTTTTAAAAGTTAAAATAAAGATCATTATCATATATGTATACTCAAAATTAACATGCAAGTTTACATAATAATATATGTTTAAAGATAATTCTTTAATGGTAAATCTAGAAAATTGGGGAGAACTGCATTTGCTCTATATACTATTCATCATCCCAGCTAAATTATAGATAGTATTATGTAATAAATTAATAACTACTCAGTTACAATATTAAATTTCTACTTTATTAAAGAATACTTTGTTTGTAAGTTAAATTTTAGTCCATTATTGTTTGATATATAACCTTACGAGAAATTTCATGATAAAGTTGTGACATTATTGTAACGTCAAAGTAAACATATATGATTAAACATAAATTTTATATTAGTAGGTGTAAAACATAAAAGTATTGTAAACATATAAATATAAGTATAAACATATTTTGTGATAAAATTATCATGAGTTTATGTTTATTAACACTAATTTTATTTTTATTTTAATATATTTATGATACTTTTAACAGATTTTATATTTACTAATACTAAGTTTATGTTTAATCATGTGTTTAGTTAATTTTATAATAAAATAAAAAATTCTAACCTTACTATAAAAGCTTTCTTTAATGTTTAATCGCAAGAACTCATTAACAAAATAATAACAGAAGATCCATCTAATAATCTATAAGCCCCAAAAACATGGTTTAAAAAAAAAATCTATAAAGAAAAAGGTAGTTAACAATGAACAATATATATATATATATATATATATATATATATATATATATATATATATATATATATATATATCATGAAAAGGCAACTTTAATTTACTCCTCCTACCTCAAGAAACTGGGAAACCAAAACAGCAGGGAAGATAGAATGTTATTTCATGAACATATGACAACATCGTGGTGGATTTGAACATAAAAAAGATGTATATGGTTTTCCAGCTGGTACGCTGAAGCAATGTTGCGGTGGAATTGCGGGGCAAATCTCCATTGGCAGAGGGCACACTGCTATCCACACAGCTGAGCCTGAGGATAAAGTCGTAGTGACTGCCTGCCAGTGGAGATTTTGCCCTGTAATGCAACTGCAGCTGAAAATTGCAGATAAATGAACACTAGGCCTCTTATTTATACCATAATATTAATGCTGCATTTGCAAGCATATCCTGGGTACAAACTTTCTTTTGTGATTTGAAGGCTAGCTTAGTAGCTTTCCATCACGTTATTCCTTATCTCGCCAAAACGATTGCATGGTGTGGTAATGATAAATTTACTTTCTTGAGAAACTAATTATTAATTTGCAATTGAAACATCTTAGATGAATAGTGAAAATGATAGATCAGTTACATCAAATTTGTGTAATATATCAAAACAACAAATAAAAAAGTTTATTCCTTCAAAATCATATTCGTTTTTATCTTATCGATTTTCTCGTACAATAATTTTTGCTTAAAATATTCTCAAATAAAGATATATAAACATATCGAATCTGATTAAGAAAATGAAAGAGATCGAATCCGATTAACAAAATGAAAGAGATCGAAAGAGCATCTCAAATTTAAATATTGTTGCTTTATTATAATTTTTTTTTGTTTATAGAAAGATATAAGAGGAGAGGAGATTCGAACCTTAGAGGCCTAATAACACCATTAGGACAAGTCTTGGTTATTTTTATTATTTTTGTAATCATATTAGGTTATTATTAATGACTAGGTTTAATTTCTATATATATTTTTTAAACTTTAATAAAAATGAAATTAAATCTCAAAATTTTTATTGCATATAATTAAAGCTATAATTTTTTATTTACCTACAAGTCATAATTATTTGTTACTCTAATTAGATTTTTTATAGAAACCTAAGTTATTAAACTTAAATCGCAATTGAACCTTTTTCACTTGATTTTAGAAGTTCTTGATTTTAATTAAAAAATAAAATATTATCATTTTTATTTACACATAATAAAAAAATTAAAGACTTAATTTTATTTTTACTAATGTTTCAGAGAATATTTAGATATTAACCCTAATGACTATATTATAAGAAATAACAATGATTATTTATGTTACTATAGAACTTGACATAATAGGGATTAATTCTTCTTCTTCTTTTTTTGTAGTAATATATATCTACCATTCCAATGGGATCTATGTTTTGCTAGGTGATCATGAATTTATCTTGGTATTCATATAGAAAACTGATGAAAAGAAGTAATTAAAGGAAATCAATATGAGGGTATTGATTGTGAATAATTGTGATGAATATCTTTTAGTGAAATGAATTTATCCGTGAGCATGAATTTAATTAAAATAAATATATGTACATACCCACACTATATGGTTAAGAATTTAAAAAAATTACTCTCATCAATTGAGCATTAATTCAAGGATCTATATATGTTATACTAATAGAGCTTGTCAATGCACAAGACCTTGAAACTTCATTAATGAATAAGCTAAACAAAATGTCAAAACCTTACGAGTAAATTGAAAAAAAAAAAAAATTAAAGGTTTAACTTTTTTCAGTTTACTCATTAATAATGAATCAAGTTATGATACATTGATGTTATATAATCTTTATATTTTATTACCGAATCATACATATATATCCTTAATTCAATGCATGTTGAATAAAAACTCTTAAAAGTTCTACATGCAATAAAATTTAATCGCATGGTATTCTCTTCAAATGAATTAAATAGATAGGAATTGAAAATTAAAGATAGATTAAAAATAAAAAATTACCATGTAATTGAGGTTTGCTTTGTATATATGCTGTATAATTCACCACGTCAATCAAAGATCGGGCATCTACGAATTCCGACTTTTTTCTTTTCCATCCCGAAGATGCTGTGTGGTTTTTTGAGCTGTGAACACAATGTGGTAATCTTTCATCACTTTCACAAAAGCTAGCCGATAAAGAGAAAGTAGAGAAGAAGCAGCACAGCAGCAGCAGCACAAAGCCACAATCCGGCTCCACGTTCCATCAAAGGTCGTCAAAATACAAAGGCCACCCACTGCGTCCATATACTTTCTCTTATCTATTAAGCGGTCCATGCACCGGATTTCCTTTGATTTGATCCTGCATTGGATTTGGTGTTCTTATTTGAACTTAAAAGCCTATCAGTAATTATTATTGAAAAAGGAAGGCTGAGCCGTTCACATTCGTTAGCCCATGGCTATTAACTTAAGAAATTGGAGATCAGGTTAATAACAACAGAAGCCAAAACCTTTCAACTTTAATCCAAAAGATTGGCTTAACGGTGTCATATCTCGTTGAATTTATGAGTGAAGATAATTTATAGTAAAAAAATTTTATGTTCGAATTTTCATTAAGTTAAATTTTCTTCGATCAGCGTCAACCATGAAGTACAACGGAGATTAATTTCATACTTAATATGGTATAGAAACACCTTGTGGTTTGCACAAAAGTTTTTTAACTTTTAAACTTTTTTTAAAGATTATATTTTTATTTAAAGTTGCAATTATAATCAACATATTATGTTCGATGAATCAATAAATATAAATAATAAACTAAATTCATTCTTATATTTAGTAAAACTCAGATTTGAGACCTTAAAGTCTCAAAGCCTCTTCCTTGCCATTAAGCCAAAGTCTTATCGGCAACTTTGTGATTTCACCTTAAACGTATATGAACGCAAAGATTCTTTTGGAATAATGATAGAGTTTACTATTATTCAAAAAGCATTGCTAATGGGATTGATGCAAGTGATTAATGTTTGAATTTTGTATATAAAGTATTTAGGTTTGAATCTTCACAGTTTTTTGTTGGTAGACGATTTATAAATTTTGAAAAAATTTAACGTAAAAATTCAATGGATTATTAAGTAAATATTATTAATAGATTGACAGTATGCAGTAATACTGAAAATAAGATAACTTTTTCAGTTTCTAAACTTTTTGTAATATAAAAAAAAACAAAACCATTAACATGTTTGGAGAACTTGGGTTCTTCTCTCCTTTCATATTTCATTAGTAATTAGAGTCTCCAATCAATTAGAGCAGATCTATCTTCAATTATTAAACTCCACTTCACTATATTCTCAATTTCTCATGGTGGGAAATGGTTTAACTTTTGGTACAATATCATGGCAGAAATTATGAAATTTTATAATTTGATTCAAACAACAGTTAATTACTCTCAAATATTTGCTCTAATTATGCATATATATATATATATATATATAGCATCATGGATTAGTAAGGCACATCGCGATCATAACAAAACTCAATTAGCAAGAAAAACCAGAAAAAAAAAAAAAAAAAAAGTATGTACATTGTCCTAGAGAGCCATATGTAGGGACAAGATCTGCTTGAGACCATGTCCATCTATTTGCAACACAATCAACTAATTTAGAATGTGTGTAATTGGGCTTGAGCAGCGCTTGATTTCATGTTTTTGCTGTCAACTGATCATAATACACTGAGAATATGTTTTTCCTGCATATCAGTACTTGCATTTACAGGCCTTCAATTCTTCCGTAAGCTGTATGTACCTGGTGAGGGAGAAAATGAATCTGGTGTCAAAATCAGAAATTAATTTGGAGGACATGGTAGCAAATATAAACTTACGATATACTTGTAGAAGTAGTTCAAGTTCTATAGAATCTGCCAGAAAAAGAATAATGGTTATTTAGCTACATTAATTACCCACAAAATAGAAATGGTTTTCCACATGAATGGAGTATAGTATTAGCAGAATAAAGCAAAATTGAAGGTCAGAAAAAAAAAAAAAAAAAACCAGTGCTTTTTGCCTTCTCTGTTAGAAGCTAATTCAAATATCAATGGAAAATTCAATTTATAAAGGGTTGGATTCTTTGAAATTTGTACCAGTGCAAAAGAATTGCCGGGCAAATCTCCTTTGGCAGAGGGCACACTGCGTCCTGAGTGGCTGCCTGCCAATGGAGATGTTGCCCTGTAATATTGCAGTTGCACAGCTTGAAGTCGCCTTGTGTGTGCTACAGTGCCTTAAAATCCTCCCTTATTTATGCACTCCCGGAAGAAAGCATATCCAATGGAACAATTCCTTGCTGTACGACTTTGCTAGCTACAAGAATGTTTCATTCTTGTTTTGGGTGAATCATAGCCACTTGATTGTACTACGTTGAAATTCCACATATTTCCAGAATTTCATTTGGACATTCATGTAACCAATATGCTCCCCTGTGTGTAATTTATCAGGACCACAACATACTTCACTAGCAGTAGCTAGTACTAGTACATATTGAACCGACTTTGGAATATCGATTAGCGCATTAACGTAAAGTTCCATTTTGGTAAAAAAAAATTAAGTGTTGGAGAATAAACTGGAATGGATGCTTTGGTATGGAAGATCCAAAGAATGTTCTCTTGTGGTGTCCCTTTTGTAAGGTTGCAGTCAACCGGCCAAATAGACCCAAAAGTTGACTTATGCTGAAACTCGAGGTTGCATCTCCAATGGCCTAATTCTTTCTGTCTTCTATCGATAAGAAAGTAATTGGCTTTGGGATTAAGACTAAGATTTTGTTTATGTACTGTCAAATAGAGGAAGCTTTCTCTATTTGTTCTAATCATCTGATAAACTGACACTAATCTTTCCAGGAAATTTTTGTATAAGCAAGTTAATTCGATCTATTATAAGGGAGAAAGCAAGTGATCTTATGCTTGTATTAGTTTGAAACCTGACAAGACATCCGCAAGTAAATCAAAATGGCAACAAAAGAGCCTTTGCCACCGAATTGAAGTAGGCCTAAGCAGTGAAATACGACTTGCACCCACTTAACCAAGCCCTACAAGGTCATCCAAGTCCAGACAAGATGAGATGAATGGCAAGCCCAAAATTCCATTGAAATGGATGGTTTTCTTCAGCCACAAGGCCCACGTTTGGAGATTTTTGGCTTGTTCGGAACTCCAAGCAAGGCTAATTAAGACACCTTAGGCATTGTCATTATCCAAGTGCAATCTAATCCTATCATTTACACTGCAGTCAAGGGCAACTTGGATTTTTCCTCTCCTGTTTCGAATTTGTATCTTGTCCTGTGATTACAGGAATACTGCAGACACTGCTACAATGCAGGGTTAGAGTACTTCAGCTTTCTGATAATTTACAGAGTTGAGATTCTTCATTTCCTAACATAAGAAAACATTGGGTATCCCCATAAGGCTTTTACATCCCAATAATCTATGACAAAAAGAAAAGGAGTTTTCATCTTAAATCTCTACAGATATAGTTGCCAGACTCGTTTTAACACATTGGACATTAAAGTAGTCCTAGTCGTAGACATAGCTAGCTGTCTTAGGGAATTCATTCAAATCCTAGAATGAACACCAAATAAGACATAAGGTTTTCAGCCCCTTGTTTTGGTTAAACAATTGTTTAGTACAGTGCTTGAAAGCTCGATAGTTTGTTCATGTGACTCCTGATTCCCCGGACGAGAAGATAAAAGAGTAAACAGCTTCAACATCTAGACAAAAACTTGGTAGAAAGTAGAGCCTCCTTTCACAAACTGAGAGGGAGATGTCAAGCAGAAATGGACAAAGGAAATAGATGGAAAGATCGGTTTTTAAACATTGGAAATTTCAGAATACACCAACAAACAAAAGCTAATGAGAGTGATTTAAGGAGGGATCGGTGCATTGCAAAGTTGTGGAGCCACTAAGAGCCAAAGGAGCTTGGCCTTTTTGCCTTTATGTGTTTGTTACAGCTTCCTGCTGCTGCATGCTTGTGAAGGAATGATAAAAGAAGAAGAAATTTTGAAGTGGACAAAGTCTTGTCATTGATAATAGGCGAATTCGTACCCTGTTATATACTTGGCCTGTTCTTGGTCACACCTACAGAGAATGAACTCTCTACGCTCACTGTTTATATCCAACGGTTTTACCATCATTCTAATGTGTGAGTCAGATGCAACCGATTAGCTTTTATTAATAGTTGTATTGTTAGAGATGATAATAATCTTTGTCCTCTGATTAATGGATGTCCTTAGTATATTTTCATGTTATCTTTGCATTTTGATGTTAAACTCGGAAAAGGAACAAGAATTTGCGGACATCGAGGCCATGGGTAACCATTGTTTGGTTTACAGTAAAATCTATATGAAATATCATACACTCCGAGGATCAAACTTTTGCTTTGCACTAGTATATCTTGGCAGCAAGTGAACTTCATAATTTTAGAAATGATTCTATAGTATTACATGAAAACAATACAAAAAATAAATATAAAGATAGCATAAATTAAAATTTGATAATAACTAAAGAAAGACATATTTAAGTGCCCATATGAATTTTTACATGAAATTTAGTATTTTATGCTGCATTCAACAGGAGCAAGCCTATGTACTAATCTCCTTAGCAAGTTACAGAATGAAACGAATGCTAAGGATTGTAAGACATTAATTGAGGATCTATTAATTTTAGACACCACACAAAAATATATAAAAATCAAACAAAAAAAATATGAAAATGTAATTAAAATTAAAAAACACGATAAAAATTACAAATAAAATTTTATATTTTTATATCGACATAAAATTTAATATAAAATTTTTATATCTTTCATAATATAAATGTTGTAGATAATAATTTCGATACTATTTCGGTCAATCATAATGTATCACGTGATATTTCTGCACATAAACTTATGCACGAGATAATTAAACAGATAAGAGCCACATTAAATGTATTGAGACATTTTCATCCAAGAACAGAATATTAAAGTAAAATGACAAAAGCGTAATTAAGGAATAGGAAAACTTCTTATAAATAGAGGTCAGATATGATTTTTTAGGGGGTGAATACAATTACTTACTGAAACTCTGTCAAAACCATTTTCTGACTTAAATATCGAGGTGCAAACGTAGAGAACAACCTATGCGTCCCTTTGATCATTTCTTTTTTGGTAGAATATTTTAAAGCATGTTATATGAAAATCAAAAAAAATATGTCAACAATATATCATTGTTGATATTGACAATAATAATAAATATAATTTTACATATTATAAATATAAAATATCTATCTAAAGACACGAAATATTTTTTTTTACCTTCGAGACAAGGGTGGTCGGTGTAAGTAAGCTAGACAGGCATATGATGACCCCCAGAAGAAGAAGAAAGAACGATAAAGAATAAAACAGAAGTGAGAGTGTCAGAGCATGTGAGCAACGGGGCTGTCAAAAGGCAAAGCGCATAGGGCCTTGCTTGGAGGGGGACAAACAAAAAGAAACCAATAAGAACGGCCCGTGAAGACAGAGAAATACGCCTCACCATGCCGGCATGGCATAGATATATATATATATATATATATAGGCCGACCCTTGGCCTCAAGGTTTGATTTATTGCCCGATTCTGATTCTGGTTCTGTTCTGACTGTAGCCATCTGACTCCTCAATTCCCACATCCCTTCCCATGCAAGTATTGCTAACTGAAACAGACAATATGACAACCAAATAATCCATTTTATCTATCATTTCAATTGAGTCTTATCATCTTGTCATCTCCTGGTAGCCTCTAGGGCTCCTTTTTCTTACATTTTCAATGGAGTAGTATTTGTTTGTCCTGAGGCTTCATGTCTTGGTATTTGCTCGTCCATACTTTATTGTTGGTTAACTAATCAAAGTGGAGAGAGGGATAAAAAATTGAATTCCTTTAATTATTACATTTAATTGATGAAATTTTGTGTCTCATAATTTTCTAAAGGTACCACTACGGACCATTTTAGGATGTCATATGATTGAATGTCTTATCGACCATAACTTTTATATATAATTGAAGGTAAGAGATAAAATTGTTTTAATTTAAATTAAATAATATAATATGTCACAATATTTTTAAGTACTCGAGTAAAAAGTTGTTAATATGGATATTATATAATTAAGTAGGTGAAAATCATTCCAATAAAAATAAATCCAAATTAGCTACAAATACAAGTATAAATTTCCACCACTCTTCCCTTCAATATTCCAAAAATAATGTCTCATCAACAGAAGTTATGAGTTATAGAAAACTTTAAAGTAGAACACAATGTACCCATACCAATAATTTCCTTGATTTTGCAAAATGTTCATCTTTTCTTTTTGTTCCTGGTCTTAAGGTTTTATTTGGTACAAAAACAGATAATCCACTGATTAAATTATAAAATCAAAAAGTGATTATGAAATAAAAAAAAATTTCTTCTTAATTCCATATTTACACAAGACAAGCAGTACATGGTAGGCATTTATGGATCCCATGACATACCCTCTGTCACTACTACTCATCCCTTTTCCAATCCTATAAAAGCTAGGCCACCTCACTCAAATCTTACTATTACTACTACTAATTTTACCCAGAAAGATAACTAGAGAGCGTGAGAGAGGCAGATCACCAGACACAGAGAGAGAAAGAGATGGTGAATAAGCTGCAAAGAAGAACAGCATGTCGCAGAAAGCTTCACCTTCTAAGAATTCTCACCAGCTCCAAATCTGTAATAAAAAAACATACTATTGCTTTTAGCATCTCTCTTTGTTTTTTGTCAAAACCAGCTAGCTAATCTTTAAAACTTATCAGCTTCATGACGCTAAGCCCAGTTTTTTTTTTTTCTTTTTGAAGGTTAGAAGGAGTTCCATCATCTTAAATTTTCTTCTCCATTTTTACAAGCTCAAAGTCAAGTTGGAAGAAATACAAAGAGAGTACGAAAACCTTATGGCTATCAGAAACGAATACTTATCTCTATTGAAGCATGTACAAATCCCAAAGGTGATCTGTTTCTCCTGCTATCTATAAGTACATATTTCAATTTCTATATTCATGGCCATGGGACTTTTGCAGGAAGTGAAGGTGGAGAAGATTGGAGAAGAGTTTGTAATCCAAGTGACTTGCAATAAAGGAGGGGACGAGTTGGTCTCAATTCTAGAGGCGTTTGATGAACTGGGTCTTAATGTTATTCAAGCTAGAGTTTCTTGCTGCCATTTCTTCGCCATGGAAACCATTGCTGTAGCTCAAGACCAAGAAGCTTTAAATATCAAAGATGTTACTCAAGCTGTTCTTAAGGCCATTCATAAAAAGCAAGGTGACAAGGACACGCTTGTAACATAGAAGTTCCTTACTAAGGGAAGGTTGGCCATGCGTTGGAAATGTTAATGTTTTGTCTAAGAATCTGGTTAGGACGTTCTCATCTTTATTTTAATGCTAATTCAGGTTTTGAAAATGTGAAGATATTTAAGAATTGTAATGAGATTTTTCGTATGGTATTATTCCCTGATCGGCTTCGTATTCGATTTTATTGTTAGTTTGAAGTTATTTAATTTTATTTTCTTGCTAGACTATAAATAAAATAAGATAAATTGTTTTGCTCTGTTGCTAGAAAATGAATCCCGGACCCAGACATAAATAAACAAAACAAATTCCGTTGCCGGGAATCGAACCCGGGTCTCCTGGGTGAAAGCCAGATATCCTAACCGCTGGACGACAACGGACTTATCTGATATTTAGACTCATAGTATAATTATTACTTATGTAGGATATTGACTAACTTTTTAGACTTCTCACTAAAAAAGCAAGTCCATGATTAATAATTTGAAAAAATAGTGGGCTCAAAGTTAAAATAATCTTTCGGCTTGGGCAACTTCTGAGTTTCGACCCATTAAATTCATCGAGAACAATGGGTCCATTTTTTAGAAATTTATGGTCCATCCAATAAAAAAGACGCCCCGACCCCAGGAGAAATGGAATTTAATTAGAATTAAGAGAGATTGCATTTTTTTTTAAGAAATACTTAAATTACATAAGAGAGATTGTACTTTGCTATATATTCTTGTACCATAAAAATCCTCCGTAAACACAAACATGTTCGGTCCAAAAATTAAATTATACTGCTCATCTTACACATTCGACATCTATAAGTTTAGGTGTAAGTCCAATCAACATAATTTCAATCCGGTTGGTACCCAAACGCTGACCCAACTTAGATGTTACACGACAAAATATCAAAGAACCCATGCTGATGACAACTGAAAAACCCTAAATTCCATTGTAAATATCGAAGAAACTGTTATGTGTGTGCATATATATATCACTAATAATTAAAACTAGGACGTACGCCATGGACATGGAGTTCTTAACTACTGCTTGCTACATTAATGACTCGTCTGAATTACCAAAGAATTGGTTATAGGCAACCAATTCTAAATAGTTACGTAAAGTAAAAGTCTATATTAGATGTTGTAAGCATCTTGACCGTCCATTCTTATATATTTCGATTGATGTGACCCAGAGAAGATGATGAAATTAATTGTATGCTCTTTAATTTTTATCACTATATATATTGGTATATGTATATTAGTGAGAGAGTTTGGTGCAATTTCTTAAATAGTTATAGGGGTCCACGGTTATGTCAATCTTTCGACACTTACTCCTACGGATAAAGACAACAAATTAAATTAGCTGGCCAAAAATGGTTCCGAGGCAAAAAGTTTCAGTTAACCAAAAGGCTGCCTGCCCTTTCTGCCCTATAAATTTAGATGTGCCTCAACATTAATGGTGGAAAACTGAAAGTTAGTCCTTGGATCAGTGCGTAGTACTAAATAATCATGAACTCAAAAAATTTCTTGGGATAAATCTTGGTTCACAACAAGTTCATTTCTGTAATCCTCAAACTAATGCCTTTGAAGTATAATTCAATTAGTAGTAAACACATTTCTTTCGTTAAAAACAAAAAAAGTTGGGAAGATTTGTAATTAATTTATAAAGTATTATTTATTTTAATTCAAATGTCTCACAATTTATTTTATAAAAATTATTTTATAAGTATGAATTGTTTAAGTCTATACTTGTATACATAATTTTAAAATATCCTGATATAAGATTAGAGCGTTAATGCATTACATTAGTATTATATTATTTTTTTGGAAGCTATTTCAATGGTTTTAAATGGGATAAGTAAAAAAATTATTAACCTAGAGAAAAAAACATTGTAAAATATTATTGTGCCAGCTTATGATAACTTTGGTAGAGTTTGGGAATGGCAAATTGTGTCATTTGCACGCCTTGACTGGGTTAATTTTGTAGTGATATACATTCTTGATATTCAACATTACAAGGATCTAGAAAAGCATGCATGTGAATTACATTCCATTGGATGTTGAGATTCAAAGATTTTTATGTAATGATTTTGCCGTAATCTACTTTGTAGAATAAAATACATCATAATATTTATATATATGTGAAACGAGTTCTAATAAAAAAAAATAATCGTGCATGTCGTGTCTAAAATGTGTATAGATCATGCTTAGGAGGGAGTTCCAATAGACAAATATAAAATAGGAAAGCATGAGGAAGTTTCTGTTCTTTAAATTAAATATATATATATATAAATAAATATAATTTTATTTGTTTCTAAGAAGAAAAAGATATTTTTAGAGGTAGAGGGAGGGAGGGGGCATGGGAGATGCCGTAAGTGCCGGAAGTCAGAGATGGAAACGTCGAGTATAAAATTGCGGCTAATAATTAGAGTCATTCAATGCTTATAGATAAAAAATAAAATTATATTTAATATACAATTAAATGTATAAATCTTTTACATCGATGTCAAATTATATATTGAGATTTTATTACTTTTTAAATTTAATAATATTTATTTTAAAAAATTATTTTAAAATTTAAAAATTAATACGATAACATATTATAATTTAATTATAATATATAAAATTTATATATTAATAATGTATCAAATATTTATTTATAAAAAATACTTAAATAAAATTACTAATTAGAAGAAGATGAAGAATTCCATTTCTTCACGCATAAATGAAGTCTAGAAGGGTTAAAATTTTTTGATATTTTGAAGTGACAAACATGTTCCTGATTTGCTCTTAATTTTCAAATCCCTTATTTACTAATTGACAAAGACATATATGTAGGTATGTATACATGTGTATATATATTTATATATAGTCCAATAATTTGAACTAGTCAACAATGTAGGATTTCAATTTTTAAGTTCCTAGGGTCATTCTCATTTAAATTAAGATATTTTGAATTCATATATTGTTGCACAACGAAGTTATATTCGGTTACAAATAATTCATAAAAAATATGCATAAAAAATAATATAAAAAAATAACAAATAAAGATACATAATTTATATGGTTCAATTACAAACTTACGTCTACGAGTGAAGATGACAAGAAATTTTATTATAATAAGATGAAAATTAAAAAAATTTTGACACTCAAACTCACAATACATTACCTAAAATCCAGAGAACGATACTTCTTAATAACCCAACTCTATTTTTACTATTTCTCTTGACTTGGTCACCAAATTATGGTATTTAATGATATATTTATTAAAAAAATATACTCATTAATATATTTATTAATACAGAATTTGAGTTAATATCTAATAAATCTTAAGATTGACTCAAATTCTTCCAAAATATTGGCTTCACCTACAACTGGTATCTTATTGCTACAAATCTTCTTTTACATGTCCTTGATCTCACGAATACAATCTGCAACAGCAAATCCCCTAACTCGAATAATCATTTTTGCATCATGGTTCATGATAATTTTCAAACCATAACTTTGATATTACTTATTGAGATTTTTCAAGCAGATATGTATTCTAAAACGAAGTGAGATCAACACTAAATTAAATCACATACACAAGAGACAAGATTTAACATAGTTCGGCCCAAGTGTTTACATCCATGGACATGAGAGAAAAAATCATTATAAACTATAGAGATTACAATGAGTACAAAACACCTCAAAACACTAAATCAAGCCCTGAAACAAACCCAATTTCTTTGCTTCATAGTGTTGACCTGACGTTTTATTCCACTCTTCCCCAAATCCCTATAAACTTCTCTCTCAATTGGAGATTATATAGTGATTACATCTCTCTATGTCTCTCTAATTTTAGAGATCTCATTACTTGTGATCAAGTTATAATATATTTAATGATACATTTATTTTCAAAAATATAATTATTAATATAGAATTTGAGTTAATACATATAAATATAAATAGATATGTTTATATATATATATATATATATATATATATATATATATATATATATATATATATATATCAACTTAACACACAAAATCAAAGTCAAATATTGTTTTAGAGAAATTTTTTTATTTTTTTCCAATCCCATCTAGTCATGATTATTTTTATGTTATTTATATATGACCTTTCTTACTTATCTTTGTATTGTTATAACCAATTCAATAATAATAATAAAAATAATAATAAAAACCTAGGAAGAGACTAGGTTAAAGCGACTAGGTTAAAGCGAAATTTGAAAATATCTCTGATCTTATTAAAAGAATATAATGATTATCTAAATTCTCATGATTTTTCTTCTACAAATTAAGATCATGATTGTCAAAGAAAAAATTGATGTTGATATAACAATGAAAGAATAAAACTGATTATTGTCCTAATCGAAGTAAGCCTATGATAATCCAACGGTTTCTTCCAAGCCCTTAATTTGTCACTCTTATCCATTACCCTGTAATTACAGAAAAATGCTAAATTATCTTGGCTAAAAATTTCCAGTTAAGATTGATGAAGGCGATGAATTGACTGATTCGATCGTCAAAACAAAGAAAATAGTGATGGCCTAAAGATTAATTTCCACTTTTTATTTTTATTTTTTATTTTAGTGAGAGCTGGGGAATCTCAATTATACAAGTATAGTAGCATTATTTTATTTTATTAAATAAATTAATTATTCAGCAACGGTGGTAATAAGGAGTTTATATTATATATATCAGCTAATATTTCTCAATAATTAAGGAGAAAAAAAATCAAAGAAATGGAAGTGAAGACAAGAAGAGTAGTGAGAGATATGGTTAGAACTAGTGCCAAGGAAAGAAGAGAATTAATTAGTCAAGACCAAAGTTGATGAAGTCACCAACATTGAATTATATGTTATTATAATTGAATAATAATAAATAATTAAAATTAAATAAGCAAATGGATAATTATCTCAATTGTTTCGAGAAGACCATGTGAACTGAATCGAAGTGTCTACTTTTTCTTTGTTTTTTTTTTTTTTTTGGGTGATTTAGAGAACCTAGCTGGCTATTTAGGAGCCCAAAGAATACAACGGATTCTTGTTTCTTATAGTCCTAGCACGATTAAGGATGTTAAACAACTATTAATTATGTACCAATTTTAGTTTACTTTATTCTAAGTTTTTTTATTTTAAAAAAAAAAAAGTCTAAAGTTGAATTTTTATCCTTATAATTAATCACACATAGGCCATACCTACAAGACCTTTTTATCTTTAATTAATTTACATATTTACTTTTTATGTTTTAGTATTAAATACTGAGATAATTATCCATTGATCAATTAATTACAGTTTTGCATTTCAATAGGTGGAAACTGAATTAAATGTGTATAGCCAAAACCCTTATTTGTAGTTTTTTTTTTCCTTTTTCTGCCAATCAAAGAATTGTATTAAAATTACAGGCAGTCCAAAAACATATAAAGAATCCACTGGGATACACAATGAGAGAGCCTATAATTCCCTATGCATATCCCAGGACAAAATTACAAAATCTTGAACATAGACATGCGATTATATCTTTGTTAAAGGCAAGAAAAAAAAAAAAAGAATAATCATCTGCAAATATTAGTTCTTGCAAACCCTAATGTTAATAGAAGCAGCAGAGTGCATGGATAGCTCCAAAGAAGACAACAACAACAACAACAACAACAACAACAACAACAACAAATAAAGAGAAAACAAATAAATTTACAAAGGATCTCGCTGCTTTACTCTTTATTTGCAGTTCATTTTTTTTTCTTTTAAAGGAAATCCTACAAGCATTAAGCACCAATCACCGAACATCTAATTAAAGTACTAAAATGTTGCCCAAAAACCTTTATTAGCAGCCATTGAAATCCTAGACCTATATTATGGATAAACAGTTAGGTATTTGGACAAGAGACAGTTTGAGTATATAGCAACACCAACCACTCTCCACAAACAACAAAAGAACTGCAAAAATAAAGGAAAATACATTAATTAATTAAAAAAACAAAGAAGACAACGAGAATAACAGTGAAGAAACAAGGGCGGGTATGACTTGGTATGCCTTTAACAGAAAAATTATCGATGAACAGTAAGAAAACTCTAAACAGAGTGCTTTGATTGATTAATATAAACTAATAAAAAAGCAAAGAGATGAATAGATGGTAATAAATAGGTTATATATTATTATAAGAAATGAAAATAATTGAAAAGGGTGGTCATTTTCAAGTTGCATTTTAATAAACTTTAGGATTTATATCACATTTGCTTGCACGTCCTTTATAAACAAATACCACAACCCAATTTGTCAACATGCCGCCCTCTCTCCCCACATTTTTAAAAGGACCACTTCTTTATTTCTTCTTCTTCTTCGACCTAACCTCTTCTCTCTCTTCTCTACTTCTTCTTCTTGTCTGCTTTGCTCCTCTTCTAGGGTTAATCAACGCTTGCCATAAGCTCTTCTGATTATCAAGCTCTAATCATCAATCATGGACGGTGGTGGTAGTTTCAAAAAAGCCAGTAACCCTTTTGTTACTGAACAAGTAGAAGAAAACGACAACGTTTCATCAGAAACCGGTGCCGAATCTCCTCCTTCTTCCACTTTCAACGACATGAAACTCGCTTCTCCTAGAAAAGGGTATTTTTATTTTTTCTGAAAGTATTCAAAATTCTGTTAAGTTCGTTTCTGTTTTTTTTTTTTTTTTCAATTTTGTTTTGACGTACTGGGTTTTGTTGCAGTAAAAGATCCATACAGAAAAGAGTGGTGTCAGTGCCAATCAAGGACGTTGAAGGTACCCGCCTTAAAGGCGAGAGTGCTCCACCGTCCGATTCTTGGGCTTGGCGAAAGTACGGCCAAAAACCCATCAAAGGCTCTCCTTACCCCAGGTAACTAAACGAACCAATTTAACCTATGTTTCTCTGCATCAAGGCGTAAATTTCAAAGTTTAGGATTCCGTAATCATCAACCGTAGATTAAGGTTTCTGTTTTGATCTTACGGCCGGCAGAGGTTATTACCGGTGTAGTAGCTCAAAGGGATGTCCGGCAAGAAAACAAGTTGAGAGGAGCCGTGTGGACCCTACAATGTTAGTGATCACGTACTCCTGCGAACACAATCACCCTTGGCCCTCTTCTAGAAACAACACCTTCGCCGCTAAACAAGCTGCCGCGGCGGCAGCTGCTGCTGCTGCTGCAGCAGCAGCGGAGACACCAACCACAACAGCTGTAAAGCCCGAGCCATCTACGTCCCAGCCCGACACAGAACCGGAATCAGGGACCGAAGAGAGGTTCGCTGATCTGACTGACGACTCGCTTCTTACAACGGGCGATGAATTTGCTTGGTTCGGAGAGATGGAAACCACGTCTTCGACGGTTTTGGAGAGTCCGATATTTGCAGAAAGGGACAACAGCGGGACTGACGTGGCGATGTTTTTCCCGATGAGGGAAGAGGACGAGTCGTTATTCGCCGATCTGGGGGAGCTACCTGAGTGCTCGTTTGTGTTTAGGCACCAACGGAATGTGGGACCACAAGTGGGGATCTGCTGACAGGTGGCAAATTAAAAATTAACAAGTGGCGTAGGAGTCGTTGGTTTCAACGTCGTGCGGTGAGTATCGTGTGGCACAAGATACGAGATTCAGAACCAAGACAACAAAGAAAAAACGAACATTTTTATTTTATTTTATTTTAAAAAAAAATCTCTTACATTACATTATCCGTTTAAGTACATTACGAGTTTCCTCTGATTTTTTTTCTTTTTATTTTTATTTTTTACAGTTTTTAATTTGCCTTGATTTCGGTGTAGTAAATGAATAAAAAATTCCGAATTCCAAACCCTGTCGTTACGTTGCAGTGGCTACCAAACTTTGCCGTCTGCGCGAGGGACTTAATTGAATAGAAACAATTTTAACGAGACTCGCAGCAGCATTTCTTGATTCTCAGCTTCCTTCATGAAAATCATGGTAGAACCCATTTTTAGACCTTATGTTAATTACTTTCCACATTTTTCCTTTATTACTTCTGTCAAACAAATACAAAATTATCAAATCAAACGTCATAATTATATAAAAAATGTGGCATTCTTATAATTAATATTCTGTCTCTATCATCTAAGCATCATATGCAAATATTAAATAACGTCGCAATTTAATAGTTTGGTTGGGCAGCCAACCCATTAAGTCAAAACCGATAGAAAAACTTTTGAGTTTTAGGTGATGGAATGGGTGGAAATTTTGTTTCAAAAAAAATACAATCTCATTTTATAAATTTTAGGGTTCTTATCATTCATTCAAATTCCAAACATCGTTTATTTACACACATTAAAACAGTTTCCAATGATTATATATATATATATATATATATATATATATATATATATATATATATGTGTGTGTGTTAATCTTTACTTGTTTCTCAAGCTTTTGTCTAGCCAAGGCAAAGAAAATTGCAATTTTATAATATGAGCAGTTGAGGTATAGCAGAGAAATTGAGCGAGCAAGTTGATATTAAATATCAAACATTTAATTATTTTTAATCATTGGATTATAATTATGATTAAATCAAATTTCGAATAAAAAAAATTAAAATATATAAACAGCGACGATTTATTTGAAATAATCTAAATACTCAATTTAAGATTTAACATTTAAGTCACTTTTTAATTAAAAACATCATCTTTTATTTGATAAAATAATATTAAATAATTTCCTTTCCCTTTTTTTCTTTTTTCTTTTGTCTCTCTATTCCATTTTCTTCTCCCTTCTTACTAAAATTTGCTTTGTAAAACATCACCAGCCTGCCATCCACTGAATTACTTCACCATCATAGGCACTAGAGAATCTTGAAACCTCTAGAAATGATCTTTGATTCTTCTCAAACTCAAATTCCTTGCTAGATTTCCCTACAATCAATCCAAGCTTAATAAATCTAAACGATTACATAGTATATAATTGTCACGTATTTTTGTTAAAGAGTTTGTAACGAGCAACTCACTTTCGTTAAAATATTTTTATTTGAGCAACTCTAAAAATATTTAATTTTAATTTAATTCAATTTAATTACATCTTTAGTTGAAAAATAAACTAAAAGTTAGTTCTTAAATTGATGATTTAACTTTTTAAATATTTTAGTAGATTAAGCCTTGATTTGCAGCTCAATATCACATGTCTAATTATGGAAGTGGCCAGGGTAACGTCACCAATGATCAATGACAATTTCTTTTTCTTTTTTTTTTTTACTTTATAATTGTTGCAAAAGGGATGCATAAATTACGACAAATGCCAGCTTAGGCTATATCTGGATTAGCCATAAATGTAGCAAATTTACGATTTTTAGATTTCATAATCTAAAAAAAAATGATTTTCAAAAAAAAAAATCTTTAGAAATAATTACATAACACGACGTCATAATAAGAAAACCATACAGAAAAAAATGTTATGCATATAAGATAAAAATGTGTTTATTGATAAAAAAACATTTGTATATATATAATTTAGTTATTTAGATGTAAAAAATAAACTAAGTAATTAATATAATATAGTATCAGATAGTAAAAATAAGTAACTAAAATTAAGGATAATTACTCTAAAAATCATTTGAAGTTTTTATTTCATGAGCAGGATTAAGATAGTTACACAAATTCTATTTTATTTATTTTTTATTTTCTTAATATTTTTAAAAGATATGCGTAATCATCATTATCTCACTTGTAAAGTAAAAAAAAATCTATTAGCAATAGATAGGATAATTATTCTAAAATTAAATAATATTTTTAAAAAATAAATACCAAAGCTTATAAATAATTGTGAACAATAAATGATAAATAATGAAATATGTAAATAATTCATTAAATATAAAAATAATAACATATCCAAAAAATAGGTACAACTGCTAAAAATTAATAGTTTGATCACAGAAATAATTAATATTTCACTTTTGTGAATCTTCAAATGCTGTTGCTACAATTTTGTATAAATTGTATAAATCATATATAAATTTTAGTTATTATAAGACACAATAAATTTAACTAATTCAGATATTTGAAGAAAATTTTCATCTATTTGCTTCTCACAATAGTAGACAATGAATTGCAAACGACAATGAATTTTAAAAAGATCTGCAACTTAAAATATACAATCAGTTTGCATTTTATTGTATAAATATGCAGTATATAAGTAAGTTTAAAAAAGTTTGAGATAATAAATGAAGAACTTAGCAGATGATATTTTGCTAATATGAATAGGAAATTATAAGTAATCGAAACTGAGATGTATTGTTGAGGGAGAGAGGTAAGTTAGGGAATGTTGAATAATAAAAATGATAATATAATACAAAACTAATTTACAAGAGAGAAAGAGGATTAAGATAAATGATAATATTTCATATTAATCTTTTAAAAATATTTGTTATTATTTTAAGTTAAAATTTAAAAACTTTTACGGTTAGAAAATATTTGTTGAAGATAAAGAGGCTTATTTAAGCTAAAATTTGAAAACTATTTAAATACAAATAATCATATATATTAAAATGTTAAATTTAAATTGTCATAGATAATATGTTTTTTTTGAATACCTATTTTTAAAATTAATTATATAATTATGAAGTTATTGGTGTATTTAGAGGAGTTGAGAGATAGAAAGATTTAATTATTATGTTTAAAATTGTATAGTAATTGTAGATAAAAAGAATGTGGGGAGTTTGAGAGAGGACTTAATTAGTAAGTTTAAAATTGAATAGTACACATCAACATCAAATAAGCAAAAAAAATGATAACTGTGCATTTATTTTGTAACATAATATATATATATATATATGCACCCACAAATTACCAAATCTATGCAAATGGTTTGTGAAAGCCCATTTCAGCATTTCAAGTGTGGTAAGATGATAGTTTTGGATCTGGCTGATAAGGGAGTAGGAGAGACTATGTATAGTATTTCCAGCAACAGAGTTGGAATAATTGTTTCTCAGTAAACAGATCTTGTAAGCACCTAATAAAATGCAATAGCGTAATACCTTGTTACTCATACGCCTCTTGTCTGCTAAATATAACAGCCATCAGGAAAAATTTTGAATGTAAATTAAATCATTCTCCGCCGAACTCCTACTTCAGGCACCTTTTATATGAAGATTTTACAAAGCCGGGTTTACAAAGACATCGATGCAGCAGAACAAACTACGGTGGCATCCCTTAAAAAATCGGACTTCAGATTAACATCATCCTAGCTTGAGCAGCAACCCCCTCTCTTCATGGCAGAGACATCTTTACTGACATCAATTTTCTCGCCCTTGGAGGGAACTGCCGAAGCAGCCCCTTCATCACCTGTTTCCATAGCCTTCTTGCTCACAATATGGTAGATCTGAGTGAGAACTTCAGCAAATGCGTTTTCCACATTAGTTGCTTCCAGTGCAGAAGTTTCCATGAAGTAGAGGAACTCTTTCTCAGCAAAGGATTTCCCATCCTCGGTTGAGACTGCCACTAGGTGACGAAGATCTGATTTGTTACCAATGAGCATGACTACGATGTTGGGATCTGTGTGATCCCTCAACTCTCTTAACCACCTCTCAACATTTTCAAATGTGGAATGTCGAGTAACATCATACACAAGAAGTGCACCAACAGCTCCCCGGTAATAGGCACTTGTTATGGCACGATACCTAACAGTATGAAAAGAGAAGTTCAGAAAAGAATATAAAAGATGCAGAACAGTATGGAGCAGATTGATTTCTACAAGACTGTAATAGATCTGGAATAAAAACATATTTATTTGTTGGACACATTTACGTACAAAAGAACTATGTTTTCAATACAAAGAGAGTAAGGAAATCATAATATATCCGGCCATTTAACAACCTCATCAAAATCAAGGGTTCAATGATGCATTTGCTTCCTAGAATCTAAAACTACAGTACCGCAGTTATTAATCCATGATGGCAAAGAAATTTCATCAATCCACCCTTATCTGAAGCCAAACTATTAAAGATTGTAAACCTCAGCTCAAGAACTTGCTAAATGGGATGTTTCCATTGTTCATCTGGGCCTTTCATCACCTCTTCCTTCCCTTTCTTCTGCCATTACAAAGAATGGGATCATGCCTTGCACAACTTAGTGGCCTTACACCCTACTAGAACAGGGAAATCAAACCAGAACCGGGCAATGACACCAGCGGACCATGACAGCAACAGTAACATGAGAGATATAACACACATGCTATATAGCACAGAAGCAATTTAAAATGAAGCAATAGCATCAGTGCTTAATTAGCGATGGCCCTGGATTAGTACAAATATCAGAATCTCAGCCATAGAAGCAACATACTATTTGTCCAAGTTAACAGTAATTGAGTCACTGACATAGCAACCCTTCTGATAGTTATAGACAGTAAGTGAAGCCCTAGTTTATTGTTTTCTTGCTCTTTTGGATCTCTAAGCCCACACAAATTTAGGTTAGAAATAGTATGTTGCACCTCCTAGCTGTATATTATTTTTCATCACTTTTCTAATGAGAACTTCAATTCAATGCCTCGTCAAACAATCTTGGAATCATATTGAGAAATAAAGGATAAATTTGTATAAATAGTAAAATCGTACTATTGCAGATCTTATGCTTTGAAAACTTAAGTATATTTGACCTGCAATATATATGTTCACGCTTCAAAAGAATCATGTCATTTGTCAACCAAGATTCTGTTGCCTTGGAGGAGGAGGAGCAAGCTACAGTGGCGACGGAGGAATTGCTCAGACATTCTAGGGGCAGGAAAAATTTTGGATTTATGACAGAATAAATGGTAGAGGGGTGTCTGGCATGGGAGATAATGATGGCAGGAAAAAGTCATAATAATGATTGTTACATTGGCAACAATAGTTGATAATGATGCAGTAGCTAAGTTGGTAAAGATTATACGACAGGACAAAGGTTACACTACAGTGCAGTGGTGGCGAGCTGGTAGCTGCAGCTTCCTGCTAGTGCATTGCAATCCGTGTCCCGAGATGAGGGTGGCAGCCATAAGGGGCTTAGAAAAAGTGCTTTTAACCATTTCTTGAAAGAAAAAGGTAATAGGATATATCTACAATAGGGAGTCTAGCTCTAGCCTCTATGATCCAAGGGAATTTTCATATTGAAACATTTTCATGAAGCTAAAATTACCAAAATTCTTGTTGTCTACATTGGTCGACAAAGTACCTCATCCTAACTACAACATATTTAGGAATGCATCAACAAACTTTACTACAATATTGCTAAAATAAAACAAGCTAGAAGTCCTGAAATTCCACTAGTAAATAATAGCATCTCATTCGATGTAAATATTCCACGGTACAAAAGAAAACATAAAACAATAAGCACCAACTTCTCCAGCACAAAATAAATAAGAGAACAAACAATTTACCGTTGCGCAACTTTCCCTGAAACATCCTGAACAGTCAAACCACACAATGACTAAAACGTCGCTGGGATAACCTAACTTCTATTTACTTGTTCAAGACATTTCTTCCATTAACAATTTACCACACTAAAGCTACAAGGTCTCCATAACATCCAGAAATATCAAACCAGTTTTGATGCTAAACGCCAGACTAGCAGATTCTGTACACAATTACACACAAGGAGACACAAGATACAGGTAATCAATCATCATCTCTTTGTGACTACACAATGACAAAATTAGGAAGCAGGCAAGTAGTGAAGATTGAAGACCAAAAGATGACGGTTTTGACAGGCACTATCATGCTGGTGAAGCTCATCAGTTTCTCTTAACCCAACTCGTTATAGAACTCACATGAGGAAACTAAATTAACATAGTGCAATTTAGCTCTAGCATGAAGTCGAAACCATATCTTATATCTAGCAGAAGAAAACAGATTCTGACATTCATTATCAAGCTGATGTAGTTTATCAGTTTCTCTTAACCCAACTTGTTACAGAACTCAACGAGGAAACTAAATTATCATCTGCAATCTGGCTCCAGCATGAAGTTGAAACCATATCTTATATCTAGCAGAAGAAAACATATTAACAAAGCAAAAGCGCTTCATTTCTTATTGTCAAGCTACAGATAACAACTGCAAAAGAACACACAGCTCACATAACAACATTACAATATGAAGAAACGAGAAGATTTGCTGTTTCGCACTTCAAATCAATGTTCGAATCTATTCACAACCCAAGTCCATTAGGGAAACAAACTAAATCTAAATAACAGATTTGTTTAAAAAAAAAAAAAACCATCAACACCATTTTTAGAAACATGCTACTCACGGATCTAGATATGCAAGAAACTTCCTTTTTTCTAAAAAAAATGTAAAAACAACATTACTAAGATGTCATTTCAGATCAAAAACTTGTTCAAGAATCAAAGTTAATCTCTTTTACCAGGAGGCTAAACATTTCAGGAGCACAATCTCAAAGAAGAACAAAAATTCCCTTCTGATATTTGTTCATCTTTCTTTGAAAAAATCAGCAGAGAACTAAAGATACCCAGATAAAAGAAAAAAGGAAATGAGGACGAGGATATAGTAAAAGTGAGACCTTTCTTGACCAGCAGTGTCCCAAATCTGAGCCTTGATAACCTTGCCATCAACATTCAAGCTACGAGTAGCGAACTCAACGCCGATGGTAGACTTGGACTCCAAGCTGAACTCGTTCCTGGTGAACCTTGAGAGCAGATTAGACTTTCCCACTCCCGAATCACCGATCAATACCACCTTGAAAAGGTAGTCATAGTCATCCTCTGCTCTGTAACCAGCCATCTTTCACTCTTCTCAAAACCACCACTTTCGCACTGTTTTACTTTCCCTTTTCTTTGTTTCAAGGAAACACGAGAGAGCGTGAGAGAAAGGGTAGTTTTCAATTTTACTAAGCTTTTTTCCCCTTGAGATTTCTCGCTAGAAAAATTTTTCCCCTGTTTTTTAAACCTCATATTCTGCTGAGTTGGGAATGTAAAAGACTGCTGTCTGCTCGGTTGGACTCCAGAGTGGAAAGTAGAGGAAGTGGGGAATGTCCTTTCCGAGTGCTGGGGCCGGATTCTATGGTGGCCTACAATGTCTCTTACTTGTTAGAAAAGGAGGGTAAATTTATCAGTTCGGTGACTGCCATACAGTGTTTCTGAAGTGAGTTGAAGATTAGATGGTCATCATAGGACGCCATTGTTGTTTTTGGGTCCTTTTCTTCACAAAAGGGCACCTTCAACTTGAAGGTTTCAAGTGACTTCAATCCTGGTGTTGAGATCTTTGTTGTGTTTTAGTTTGAAGTTTTCAATGGGGTTTGTGACTGCTTGCTGTTGTTAAAAGTGGTGATTGGTTAGGATAAGGACATAGGTAAATAAAATTACTTATCATTTGGAAAAGATTCAATCAAAATTAGTGTGAATGAATAGTTTTTCCATTAAAATAAGAAAAAATCATAATCAAATTTGAGTTGAAAATCAGATAAAAAAAAAAAAAAAGAGTTTTGAGTTTGAAACATGGTCTTCAAAAGGGAAATCAAATCAACCACTACCGAAATAATTATAAGCTATATACTTAACAATTTAGTGTAAAGTGTGATTTTGTACCCAAAAAAAGTACTTGTGATACGCATTACTTTTGTTGGGAATAACGTGAGGTTTTTCTTAAATCAATATTAATCACGCAATATAAATAAAAATTAATATTATTATTAATGTATAATAAAGATATTTCATAATTTATAAAAATATCAAAAAAATTAAGAATAAAATGACCATGTGATTTGTTAAACTTGAGCCTTCATGGGCTCTACAACTAATCACCATCATATTCAAATGTGACACCAAGAGAAGCTTAGTAAAGTAGCTCTTTCCTCTTTTGATTTGATTGTTTGAATTAAGAAGGTTACTAAATGCATCCAATATGCATTGTTTGAATTAAGAAAACTGCTAAATGCATTTATCAGTTGCTCAATCAAATAAATTATAATACATTTAACAATTTTTTTGAATTAGTTAACTCATGTATAACGTCTCACTGTAATTTATTTGATGTAACAGAGATTATATTTTTTGTAAAAAAAATTAAAATTGAAGTTATTTGAATTTGAATCTAAATATTATAATATTTCACTAGACAAAAATCTATTTTGTTCGATTGGAAAATTTTGGAAAATTTTACACAAGTAAATGAACATTTTCAGTCCAGGATTAGTGATCTAAAATGATAGAATGCAGGGATTGTTAACCGAATTCAGAGGATGCACTACAAGAATACAGTATGTAATAGTTGCTCAAAATATTTGAATGAAGAAAGAAGAGCATTTTCCAGATGCTATATAAACAAAGAATTAAACCAACAGAAAAACTCGACTACTAAGGTTAACGCCTTCATGCTTGACTTGGAAGTCCCTCATAACTTCCTCCTTAGTAATTCTCCTACTCGTTCCAAGCCAACATGAAAATCCAAACTAAAGCCCGATCCAGGGATCATACTTAAAAGAGATCAAGAGTTAATAATTAATTTATGCCTTTATGGAAGGATTGCAAATATTAGTAGAATGAAGCTGCTAATAACTACTTCATAGTGATTGTTTGTGCTGAAAATGAACCATAGATCAAGAGCTAAGCTTCTGAGCGTGAAGTAACGCTAACTTTGAATGGGGCTAGCAAGATTTCAAGCCACAAGCTATCTTTAGCAAGAATGCCAAATAAAGTTGCAGTGCTATCTCATAATATAATCCTAAATGAAGATTAAATGGCAAAGCAGCTCCATTCTTCAAACCTACTATCAATCCTATATTGCATGCACAATACAAGTGCTTTGCCATTCAAGTAGTTATAGAATTTTAGTCAAGAACTATTGTGCTCATTATACAGAACATCAATTAAAATGCATAAATATATCAAATAGATGTATCCAAAATAAACTTACTTGATGCCCAAATCGATATGCTCCTGGATAACCAATCCAAGGATACTGGAGTTCATACTCCTTAACCTTCAAACCGCTCTCCAGGGCACTGATCAACCTCCATCTCAACTCTACCCGTAACGTAACGGGAATGATTCCAAATGATCTCACCGTATATCCAGCTGCTTATATTAACCCTAAATCCAACAAAAAGAAAAACTAAAAGAAAGCATTGGTTTTAACCTATCCTTGGAAAAGACAGGTGTTTGACCACTAAGTTGTTTCAAGACCTAAAGAAGAGCAAAATGGAGAGAAAGTGAAAAAAAAAATCAAAACATTATTAAATAATATTCAAGTAAAAGATTTGAAAGGAGAAAAAGAATGTGTTTTTTTTTTTTTTTTTGTGTGTGTGTGTGTGTGCAGAGCAGCTCGGTAAGCCTATCACCGTTCTCACCGAAGGAGATGTTCAGTATGAACTTCAATCTCCCTCATTGGGTTCGACAGCTTCTTCAATGATGCCTTTCATGGTTACCAAAAAAAAAGTTAATATTAACATAAGAGCAAAGATTTCTGGATCAGAATCAAGCTACCAGATTGAGAGAAGATTGAAAGGAGAGAGTTACCATGACGAACAGAAAGAGAGTGAGAGCAGCAGCGTTTGTCAGTTGTCACGGTGTGACAGACAGCCTAATTGTGTTCTATTATTCCGTTGTTTATGTAGAGTTGAAGTGCCTTATACCATGTGACTGTTTCGCCTCCGTAAGCATTTTAAAATCTCCTTTCAAAAATATATATATATAAGTATTATAAAATCAGATAATTTTATCTAAAACTCTTAAAATATTAAGGACTCTGGAATTGTGAATGTCAAAGAGTTTGACTGAGTCAAGCATCTCTTCTGCACCGAAACTCGTATCGAGAGGCAGTTTGGAAGTCATCAAAATCTCTGATGCGGTGCGTTTGCCGAATTTAAGATAACAAAGTTGAGAGCATGAGGCCTACCTGAAAACCTCTCAGCAAGTTCAACATCCAATGTGTTAAGATCATTGCCCAAAGGCCTACTGCTTCCTGCTTTCCATTATAGCCTGCACCAAAATTATTGTTTCTGATAAAACATGAACTTGATCTCTATAATTTCATAAGGTGAAGAAAATGGAAAATCAGAAACTGCATTAACACCGAAGATTTGCATTCCAACAGCATTAAGAGACCAACAATAGAATTTTGGTACGTCGGCCCTGCAGTCCCATGTGCCTCTCAACTTAGTAATTTTTCTGCAACAAAGTCAACAATCTGAAATTAATTTCTTAATTTCCAGGATGATATTGATCCTATATCATATGGGAACATGGAGTATGTATAGCAGATCGTACTAGAGTCGGTGGTTTCTTTTATCTTTCAATTCAATTATAAAACTACCAAAATTAAACCAAATGGACCTACTTGATTAAAAGCACATTTTTGAAGGGATCTTGCTTACCAACCATGTATTTCCAATGAACAGTATTCCCTCAGCCATACCGAACAAAATTGCACGTATACTACGAAATAAGCTTTCCATGGCTCAAATGATTGCTTAGCCAAAACCTAGTGCAGTTTCCTCTGAACTTAGGCCCTGAAATTCAAACCCAGTGCAGGTTTCTCACTGTGATTGCATACAGCCAGCGCTATATGTCTTTATCAGGGTTCCCACTTCTTCCACCAATTCCAGCTCTCTAAAAGATGTTGTCTCCTTCTCAATACCCTCACCAATCCAAGCTTATCACAATTACCATTATCTTTTTGTTCTCTCTTTGGAGGTTATTTTGTGTTGAGTTCTATTCTATCAATGTCAAACACTGAAGTCTTTCCATCTTCACCTTCTGATTTGCCTCAGCCATCTCCTGTTAAGGTTCAAGTGGTTTCCAAATCTGTATCCGACCGACTTCTTGAGAAGTTTTTTGATGTATCTGAATTCAACTTTGATTACGAGAAGAGTGGACTTTGGTCTCCCCCAGTTCGAAGAAGTGCCTTTCTAAGCTCCCCTGGTAGAATATTCACTGAACAAGAAATGCTTGAAAGGCTCGAAAGTGCAATACAAAGACGACGTAGAAGAAGATTTAATATTTGTTTCAAAGTATGGCTCTATACGTTTCCCATCTTTTAAGATTGAATTCGTTTCTGTTTCATCGTCAAGAAGCGGAATTCAACCAAGTTCAGCTTCAATTCTGGTTCTGTTGAGGATTGTTGATGAATCTTTTAAACCTTTTTTGCTTGCAGGCATTTTGCTGCTCTTGAAGAAAATATGGAACAGTGAAGACTTGTATTTTAACAACAAAAAGCAGAAAGAGAAAAGAAAGAGACAACAAAAAGCAATAGTACTTCCTCTCCTTCCTTTACGTAAATGTTATAGTTTTCTTGGAGAAATTTATAGTGAATAGTATACATTTGCCTAATAGTTCATCTGCAATTCCTTCTTTTCTTCTGGTGATTTTCTTGGGAGTGTTTGTTTTCTTGGAAACTAGTAAAATCCAACTTTCTCTGAAGATGCATATCTTCCAAGCTTGCAGGTTGCAGCCCACCAAGGTTAAACCACATTGCATCCTTAGAAAGAGCTTCTAATTATTCATTCAACATCCAAAATCACCTCAAGGATACATTCTTTAGAACTCCAAATCTGCAAACAATTGTTTTTTTTTTTTTAATGTCCCATGATTATTGTTATAGACTTGAAGGAACCTTTGGGTCAAGCAACAACTAACAGCTTAGCAACAATGGCAATTCCAGCAACTTCTTTTAGTATTTACAAGATTGTGCATTTGCATGAACTTTAATATTGAAGTTGAATCATTACATTTGTACACTTCAAATAAAGCATTATCAGCTGTGACTCTGGTTAATCCTGCAGGAAGAGTTACTGTAACAAGGACAAGATTTGGAATGGAAAGAAAAAGATGCTAAACTGGAATCACATGGAAATCATATGCTAATCATGTGCTCATCAGTTTTAGACGAGTAACCAATCCCCAAATCACAGCTCATGCGCTGCAGGCAGACAAAACATTTGTGGGGTCCTCTTACTGCAACGTATGCATGCAATTACAAAGAGAATAAATTTGTAAGGCCAGCCTGACTTTAGCTGCTCTCAGTCTCACCATGCAGACAGCCAAATAAATTTGTTTTTCTCAGCAATATAATCTATCTAAAGATTGAATCAGTGTGAACCCTACAAAGCCAAGCTGGTCCTTTTCTGTTCTGTTCTGCTTTGCACAACAGTACAAGACAATATTTTTCAGAATCAAGTTCTGCCCTCTTCATTTTCAATCCTTATTTTGAGATAACAAAGTGAGGTGAAGAGGAAAAGCATCGAGTTTTCAGCATTTTACAATTGTACTTTTACTGTTTTCCTCAAGGTCTCAAACAGTAAACTTCATCAAGTCCCATGTAGCTCTGGAAGTACCTGTCAAAGATTGAAAAAGGTTCTATATTTATGACCGGGCGACGGTAGGGCCCTAATGATGTGCACCAATGAACTTGTCCTTTTTTTTTTTGCCCTTCTATGGCATTTTCCTTTGATTTCTGTTCTTTGATAGTTCATGGATTCACCTCGCAACTTGCAAAAATACATCTACACATTGTTTACCATTTCCTTTAACTTATTCAAGCTATAAGGAAAGTACCAAGTGATGTAATTGGAAACATCGGCATTTGTATTCTTTGAAGATCAGTTTAGAAGAATTAATGTCTGTAATTGCCTGATCCTGTGCAATGTTATGTTGAGAAAAATCAATAGTTAAAGCCATTGAATCCAGTGAAAAGGGTAAAGTGAAATTAAATTCACGCAAGTTCTGAATTACAGTTCATACCTTCATGTTGGATTACCAGTGATTATCTGTACATTCAAAGAGTGTAAGACTTCAACTGGCCATCAACTCCAACTAAATAGGGCTTTAGGGGGGTAAATTTTGCAGGAAAGTAATTACAATAGCTTAACTTGTAAATATTTACAATATGAGCTACACTACACCATTGCCTGCTTACAGCATCTACCAAAGTTTAGTTCAGAAAAATGGAAAAAAAACAAAGAAAGCACAGAAAAACAACTAAGCCTAGGTCTAGCAGTCCAGGCAGCGTTTGAGACGTTATTACCTATGTAAGTGCTAATAGGATCTCCAATGTGACCAACTTCAGACATCAAGTAATTTTCCCTGTTACAAACACACCCCATCACATTTATATATAAGGGGTTAAAGGGGATTTTGAAAGCGACCTACCGTGCAATATTGCCATCAACATCAGACTGTCATGGCACTTTGCTCCAAACTTTCTTTCCCTGTAATGCCATTCTTCAACGTTTTGAAATAAATGTTGTAGTCCTTCTCTGGGGGTGGGTTTTCTGGGTCCACTGTGAATGGCTCACTAAATGGAACCACACTTTTAACCTGCAGAGGAAACGAGGTGGTATTTGAAGAAATCACAAACAAATAGTGGACATATAACATTCAACACAGGCATATCTTCAGCCCGGTTTATAATAGACAACAGCATCAAATCTAATCGATTAATGCATAGAGCAAAGTTCATCAAACATCCATTGGTAACTTAAGCTTTAATTTCTGTTCATTTTCCTGTCCATCAATTCCTTCAAGGTTAATGGTAAAAGGATAATCATACTGGCTCAAGAGTTATAATGATAGTTGATTATGACTGTACTAAAGCTCATATGTATGATATATTTTTTAACACAGACTTGTTCGACGCTGTATCATTAATTTTGAAACGGCAGCCCTATAAATCAACCGTTTAGATGTAGAGATTAAGATTTTGAATGCCGTAACCAAATATGGTATTCATCCCAATGTAAAGCTACAAGCATCTGTAGCAAAAGGAATATATGATTAGCTATAACACCAAGAAAGACTAACCTCAAATGTCTTGTCACATGCATATGGGCTTTCGAGGGCAGCAATGCATATGCGAGCAATTTCTTCCCTTGATATTTTTCCCTGTATTATCAGATGAAAATGGTTATAGCAAGAAAACCAAGTTTCAGCAACACCAAAATGTTCATATTCAGGAAACAACATATGATGTAGTATTGCAGTTTTATTTGATACTTAACATGAACAACCACATATCAATACTGGACAAGCCTAGTCAATAATCGAATATTCAACTTCCATTCACTACCAGCAACACTACCTAGGTCAAAAACGAGATTGGCTCTTGCAGGCTCTTCAGTTAATACATTCAGCCACCTTATCAGTGACCAAATACTCATACTCAGGTAACCAGTATGCAGTAAAATTATAAGAAAGATATTTTTTATTGGGTATCTAACAAAATTAACCACAGATCCACAATATTAGACAAGCCAAGTCAACAACTAATCATCAGCTTCTATTTTAATTCCATACCACAATATTGTCTCCTTGATCAAAAACAAGATCTGCTCCAGCAGGCTCTTCAGTTAATGCACAAGGCCTTATAATTGTATAAGGAATTCCACTCTCCCGTATCAGATCCTCTCCCTTTAAAGACAAAAACAGTGTCAGAAAAGACACAAGTTCTCTGCTTCGTAGCTAAAAGACTGATGATTTCAAGAGAAAACTACAGCTGAGCATGTCACATGGCTAGAGGAATGGAAAACTATAACTAACTTACTAAAACCAGTTCTTAAAGTAATAGTTCATAAGTTTAATAAATATATGTAAAATGGCCAGATTAAGAAATTGAAAAAGAGGGATTTCCAAAATCATAAAAGGGGGAAGAGAAACTTAGGTTGATGTAGTAGAGCTTCTGTTCAATACTCCTACTTGTTAGATGCTTCAAGAAGTATATTACCTACTTATCATTTTCAGATGCTAGCTTGATAGAAAATGCATTATATGTAGGGAAAATGATACCTCAAATATAATACATTCAAGCATTTCTACAGTTTAATTGTGGTAAATATCTAGTTTTGCAACCAATACCATATTAAGATGCACCTTAGTATTTTATTTCATTACGACATATCATCTGCATATGAAAATTTAAATCTGGCTACTTTATCTCATTTTTTAGTAAAAAATTCCAAAGAAATACTTGCAAGTTAATGCACCTTTATATCAATTATCGTAACACCATTTATATCTGGTGACAAGAAGTGTAGCTTAGAGGATTACAACTAGGTTACCAATTTGCAAGCAACAAACAGATGGAATTTCTCTTTCACAAATGATTTAATCCTTATCCCAAAGTGATGGAATAAAAATACATGTGAAGGATAGAACATAACCTTCAACTTAAATGTTAGGACAAAACCCAATTCCTTATTCAAGCGCACAGCAGGAGGTTGTTTGCTTAGATCAATGCCAGGCCTGTCTGGTCTTGTAACTCCTGCAGAGCTCACATGTACAAACCTACAAATGTTGCAACAAATAAATAATTATATAAGACCCTCACCCTTAACACCCCTCCCTCTCCAAAAAAGAAGAATAAGAATGTCTAGACCTGATTATGGATAGAACCTGATAAAATGAAGAGAAAAGAATACTAACCTGGGAGTGATAGGATCCTTTATGTACGCTCTTACACTTGACACTGGAAGCTCAAATGGTCCTTCTACAAAAGTGGGATTCAGTTTCCCATCATATTCAAACTTGCTGAACATAAGCTGGAATGATTTTGCATTCATTGTAAGTAGTTTGGTAAAAACTTGAAAAGTAAAAAGAAAAGAAAACACAGATGCAGTAGCAAACCTGCAATGATACAACATTGCTTGCATCAAAGGGTGGGGCATCAGATACAGTCCGTGCTCGAAATACAGGCCTCAATGAAGAGAATGGCAAACAAATCTATAAAGAAATAATAAGTTACAAGTAGAATGGAGAATATAATTTGTTAAAGAATGTTGATTATAGAGTAGTCATAATGTTACACACAGACTGCCATTGGCCTCCAATGGTGTCAAAGCTTGCTGTATAACCCACAGTATCCCAATTAGTGCTAGTGCGAACAATTAGTTTGTACCGACGACCATCACCCTTTAAGCGCAGCTCCAAACCATCATATGCTGAAAGATCCACTGGTGTGGAGAAGTTCTGAAAATAAAAACCAATTAATTTTTTCCTTTTCACATGAGAAAACAGAATCAGTATTAAGCTATGCATTCAGAAGTCTTCTTTAACACCCAAAGGAATGCACGTGGTTGTTCCCAAAAAGTCAATTAAATTGATATGTTTAAAATCATAATAAAAAAGAATTCCTTCAGATGTGATTTTTGAGAAGGCCTATGATAACCGTTATTAATAATATGGTCATAACCTGACCTAGGTTTAGTTCTGTCAGATTACAATCCTACGTTTAATATTTTCCCCTGAAGCTGCAAATATCAAGAGTTGAATCTTATGGCGATTGCAAATGCCAGCCTCTTAAAATTTTATGACCATTAGCAAAATGATTTACAGAGTACCAGACCACAAAATTGTGAAACATGCATGGCATAAGAATATTAAAATCTGAAAACAGCTATTATTCTTTACTTACCCTTGTTCTGATACTAGCAAACCCACCATTATTTGCAGTAGAAACAATGCCTGACAAAGAGAAAAAGAATTGAATAAGTAAAAGAGAAAGACATGAGCAAAGAGATAATGGAGTCATAATAGAGGCTTATAGGTCATGGTTATAATACCAGCAGGATGTAGTACAGAGAAAGAGAGAATCAGATGAAAGGTTCTCAAAAGAACAAACCTTTGAAAAGCCCAATTGGTTTACCGCTTTCACCACCAGTCCGATCAATCTGAAACGTACTTTCACTAACACCTCCCATTACAACATCATCCAAAGCACCCCAATTAAGTTCTTTTGAACTATGATCTGCATAATGGAAACAAGAGAAAGAAAATCTCAATAACCATTTTTTGCTTGCAACCAAAAAAAATAAGATTTCATATCTTTCCTCAAGTGTCAATCAGCTGGGCCAGTTGTGTTTTCTTTGCACCAATTTCATATGTATAGTGCATGAATGTTGTTTACAGATGGTTACCTAAGCTATACCAACATGCACTACTGATGAAATTTTCCCATAACTTAGCTGACCATCAGATATCTTTGTAAAGCCATCGTCTCATCACCAATTCACGCCCAAACATTATTATGGGATCGTCGGAAATGATTGCTAGTATATCATATATTTTACGCCATTATATCACAACTTTCACAATAGAGATAAACTACAGATGTTACTCAAAAATCAATGTTCTACATGGAAACTTAAATCCTCTTGTAATGACATTTATAAATTCATGGTATTTTGTCTCCATTGTTTCATTTATAGGACAAGGAAAAGCACGTAGCTTGAATATCCCATCTCTCTCTTCATAATTTATAATCATAATCAATCTAGCTTGTGTCCAAAATGAAAAAAAAAAAAAAAAAAAGGAGCTCCTGCAGCTTTCCAGTAGCAAGGGTGTTAATTGCAATTTCCACTATCAGGAGCGTTATGAGAGTATACCTTCAAATCCAAAAAGCAGTTTCCCACTTCGAAGCCCAACACTCTCCTTTACAGCATTAATCAAAATTTTCATTCCAACGTACTCCACCATTTCAGGTGAAGCACCTTTTACCTGTTTCATCAAACAAAAAAACTCTCATTGTTATGGAGAACATAGTGTCATAATTGTAAGCAAACAAATTCTCAAGTATAACTTCCTCAAGACAAAAGAAATCTGAAGAGGCACAAGATTGCTACAGTACACCACCTCTGGTTCAAAAAACTTGACTCCCTGAAAAACAAAACATTTGGATGTCATAATCTTCAACCAGGAAAAAAGGTTATTAAATAAAATCCAAGCACGTATTCAATCGTATAAGGCAATAAACAAAACAAACAAACTATTGAATTGCAGATAGTAAAATAACTTTTAGAAACTTAGCCAACTATTTTATAAACAAAAAATTTCATCATTTTGAGAATGTTCAAAATCATACTTGGCTGTATTTTGCTCTGTCAGCAGTGTCTCCTTCCTTTGGGCCAATAATGACAGAAGCAGCATTTATGACTTTCCTCACTCCTTTGAAGTACTCGGGGGCCAGAGTGCTCTCCTTTGTAATGTCTCCAACAATCTTCAAATTTGAGGAAAAGGCAAAGTTGAAAACATGGAATGGAAGGATTAACAAAACTCTATCGACAGTGGAGAAGGAAGGATATATGAACATAAGTCATTCAAATTCACGTGCATTCACACCATGACAACACTGAAAATTAAATTTGTAAGTCCAAGAACTATGATAAATATTGCAAACAAAGCAATTGTTTTTATGCAATACCTCACTTAAGGCATGAGTGTCACTACATTACAAAATCAACAGTATAAAACAGAATGCTAATGAGGTCTTAAATACGAGAAGCTAGCTCACCAATTCAATATCTGGACCGAGCATCCTTCTTGCCTTCTCTTCATTCCTGACCTAAAAAATAAAAGGGCAAATGAGGCAGGAAGAATGTGAGAAGCAGGTAAAATCTCTCAAGCAACTTTTTTTTTTTTGGTACAAAGGAAAAAAGACTACGAACACAGGCACTCTTCAAGCACTGCAAAAGACAAAAATTCATAACTTTAGGGAATGCATGATCAAAGGTAAGAATGGATACCAATGCTCTAACTGGCAACCCTTTCTTCATTAAGTTGTCAACCACTCTTCTACCTACACCCCCAGTAGCTCCAGCTACCAGAATGAAGCCAGAAGTTTCCATTTTCTTTGCTGATTCTTGGGGTGACGAACCAGACAATTTCTCAATTATGAATTCAAAAAACTTCGGGAAACAAAAAATTCACATTAGTGTGTTCATACAAATTTCAAAATTAAACATCATGATTAAAACTGGACTAGAAAGTTTGTCTTACCTTAGCAGGAGAAGGTGGACCATTGAAAAAATATAATGTTTTAACAAATCTCCCCAAGTCCCAACCCTGCTTTTCAGCACATATAGGACTTCTGAACGTTCTAGAAGATAAATAAGGTGATCTTTGTAGGTAAAGTAGCTGCTTAGGTCTGTCATTAAGTTGAAGAAATGGTTTAGGAAGTGGACAGGACAGAAGCTGAGGATGCATACAACTCTTAGAAAGTTTTCTACCATCATTAGATGAAGCACCCTGCAGTTTCAGTTGACCAAGTTATGAAATTCAAAACAACCCATGATTGTCAACAAAATGGAAATACCAAATTTGGTAAACAGTGTTGTTCAAAGATACTAATTCATACTAAATAAAAAATCACAAGCTTAACGTTACTTATACCTCCAGAAAGAGGATAAAGTGAGAAACCCACAAATACTTATAAATAAAAATAGAAACTGATAAAGAAGACTAAAAAAAGTGCATGCAAATGCAATAACGATGGTTTACTTGCCTGAATACCGAGAATGGAGAAGGAAGAAGATGATGATGATGATGATGATATTGCTGTACAACAACAGCTTTCCATTTTCTTAACGGTGGGTGACAAAGTTAAAACGAGAAGAGGAATTTACGGGTAAAAATTAACAAGGAGAAGATTTAAAGGTTCGTGTTGTTGAATTGTAGATTGATCGTTTTGATATTTGAAGCATGGCAGTTAATACAGACCACACACCCGAACTCTGAAACACTTGTAGAAAAAGGCACTCATTATAATGGGCTCTATTGGGTTTGGTGAACCTCTGGAAGTGGAACTGGAAACCCATTTGGCCGGTCCGGTCCGGTCCCTTGTTAGTTGTTACACATACCCAAGAAGTAAGAAAGGAGTAAATTAATTACTTTTGTCATTTCAAAAAAATTTAAGTGGAAATTCATATATTGGTTCTAAAATATTACTCATATAAATTAATTTTTATTTTTTGGTTATAGTTTGGATGTTTTTATTGTGATTTTTTATTTATTTATCTTATAATGATTATGGTATTTTTATTATTGATGTTTTATATTCTGATTTTTTATTTTAATTTTCTTGCTTTCTATTTTTTTTACTTTTGCTTTTTGTGGTATTTTCATTTAATTTTATTATTTTTATGACAAAAATTTGATTGTGCTGGTTTTTATTTTAATTCTTATATTTTTATCATTTTTGGATCTTTTTATTACTATTATAAATTTTTTCTTACTTACTGATTTTTTAGTGTGATTTTTCATGCTTGAATTTTTTAAATATGCTGTTGTTTTTTCTTCTTGGAAATTTTTGTTCTGATAATGTTGAATTTAATTTTTAGGATCTTTTATGGTTGAATTTTTTTTATTGTGATGTTATTATTTCTTTTCTTGAAAATTTTGATTTTGACAATGTTGAATTGAATTCTTATGTGATGTTGAAAAAAACGTAAAAAGTTGAAATATTATTATTATCTAAATAAAAAAATAAAGTGAATAATTAATTTGTCAAATGTCAATCTCTTATATATGTTCCCTGAGATTGCCACAGTACTTGTCAAAACCCTACTTTTAATACGTTATGGAGGCAATGTGAAGTTGCAAATGGATGGATTGAACATAACCTAAATTTAGAAAGGAAAATTGAACTCAAAGAATTATTCTCATATGCATACATATATGTATATATAATGTAAAGAGGAGAGTGTGTGAGTAAAACTAAATTAGCTATACACATATTTATAATTTTTTAATCTCACTGTTAAGTGTTATGTTCTATTTGCTATATCTTAACTTGGTTACGTCCGTATTTACAAATAGAATTTGATGAAGTAATTCAAAGCCTATACATTTATTGGTATAAACAAGCCACGGAATAGGATGAGCTTTTGTGAAAATTAGGGTTTAACTTTAGATGTTAACTCGAAAATTTCTATAATAATATCAAAATTTTTTATCTTACCGTAAGATCAATGTAAATACATATAATTAAGTATAAATTTAATGTCATTGTACTTAAAATATATTAGAAGTATCATAAAAATATGAGAATAAATGTAAAATTAAAATCAATTAACGTAAATACATAATAATATTGCTACAGAATATATTTATTTTGGTATTCTTATCATTATTTAAACAAATTTTACACTTGATAATACTAAATTTATGCTAAATTATATGCATTTATGCTGGTCTTATATGTTGTAATAAGACCAAAAATTTTGAACCGTAAATTTCTCTATGTTAATCCTTAAGTTGTTTCTGTTCCTTATGTGAACTCTGTCGGAGATTTAATTTGCCCCTGACTCGGTTGTATGAGAACCTTACGGCGGTGCATGCATGCATGTAGTCAGAGAAAAGCCAAGGGGAATTGCACTCATCAGTCTGCACTTTCGGCCAACGCCAATGGATAGTGTCTGTCGCCTGGCAGACACCTGAGCTCTTAACATGGGTCAGCGCTTTACGGACCCTTCTGTACACATTATGCCCAGCAAAAGCCATTCTTTTTTTTTGCCACAACATCTTATGCCGACAGTTTTAGCTCATTTTTAACACGAATTTTTGGTGGGTTTTCTCTCTTAATTTGTTCGCTGGATTTGTATTTCCTCATTGCATGTGTTGGCTATTCAGGACCATATTTCTCTCTTTTTCTTTCTTATGTATTGTTAAGTCAAAAATGTCGACCATTCGTTTTTATTCTTCTGAAAGGAAGGTCACTGGGCAATTATGGTAAGGGAAAATGCTCTCATGAGCCACGGTTTCTTATGATAGATTCTTTCTTTTGAATTTTTATGCAATTTTTTTAAATTTTTTTATGGAAATGATGTATTATATAGAGATTATAATTAGAATCAAGAATTACAATAATATAAATCACTTAAATCAAATATATATATAATTAAATAAATATAAACATATAGTAAAATTTAAACTTGAAATACCAAGGCTTCAAAGTCTCATCTTTGTTATTAAAACTTAAGCTAAAGTCCCATTGACTGTACTAATAATTGTGTAAGAAATAAAAGGAATAAAAAAAGAGTAGACCCATTAAACATTTTGGCATTAAAAATCATTTCATGCATACATATATTCTTGTTTATAATTAATGGTTGAAGGGATTTTTTTTTTTCTTTTTAATTGAAGCTTTGTCCTCCATTGAGGACTCTTTTTTGTGGGTTGTTGTTGACTTTCTCAATACAAAACAAAATTCTCTTTCAGACCCAACACAATGAGAGGCCATTTGGTGCTATACGCGTTACCTACATGTGCTCGATTTATAGATTAAAAAAAAAATTAAAATGTAAAAAAGTCAAATAAATTATTACTCAAACTTATATTCACGCAATGCATTTTATTTCCTCCCATCTGTTATAATCTCAAACACTGGTTGATATTAATTAATTAAGAAAATGATGGTTGGATGTATAATAATAGATATGTTAACAAGTTGGATCAAGTTCGATTAAACTTTTACAGTGATTAATGTTTAATTTGATTTTCAAGTTTAAAAAGTATGAAATTTCAAATATATATTATTATTTTAAAAATATTTAAATTTAAAATATATCTATAAATAATTTAATGCTTTGAAGCAAATCGAATGTGAACTCAAAAATTTTAATTTAAATCTCGATTCAAATATAACCAAATTTACGGACTTAATAAATAATTCAATACATGAACATGTGTAGCATAAAATAGTTAAACAAAGAAGTCAAATTCTTTTCTTCTACGCATTAATCTCTTATTTTCTAAAAGTATTTCTAGCTTACGTGATTAGTCGATGATCCGAGGGAAACATAATTAATCATTCGTCAATTTATAGTATAGTAGTTTCACATGAAAGAGTAGTTACTAAAAAAAAAAAATTAATGAAGTGTTTTAGTTGCTAAGGTTTAAGAAGAGTTACGATGTTATTGGTAGTTAAAGCAAAGTCAAGTCTTACGTATCTCCATTGACCTTTTAGATGCTAAGAACTAGGACACTAAGCGGTTCCTAGTTCTTTTATAATTGTTGTCACCTAGCAGTAGTCTCTAATAAATTAATGCTAGTGTCAATTATCAATATTATAGTACCATACTTTAATGTTCATGGTTACAAATAAGACTACTTGCCCTAGGTGTAATGACTATATGTGAATATGTGATGTAAGCAATAAAAAAAACCAAGAGTTGAAGATATTGCAAGACGAAATTAATTGAGAGGTTTCATTTTGTTTATAAGGAAAGTAATATGAGAGCATTAAAAAGATTTACAGTTCATTGATAGAATTTCGAAATAGCAAATTAACACATACTCCTTTTAAGTATATTAAAACGGAAATGTGACAACCTTTTAATTTTGTTTTTAATATAAAAAAATTTGAGTGTCATTTTATCAAAGACAAACTCTTTATATAAGTTAATATAAGTTTTTTTTCTCATTTTACATTAATTATTAATTAATCCTAAGGAGGTCTTAATTTGAAATAGAATTGAAAAACAATAGAAAGTCCATTGCCCTTATATATTACTCTCAATCAATAAATAATATTGGCCGGTTTTTTTCCTTTAATTTCTAAATGAAACATAAACCAGCCTGGTTGTTTTAAGTATTATTAAAACTGTGTTGAGGATATATATAATTAAACAATAAACACTTTTTTCATGTTTAAATACAAGTATTAATTTAGGCTAATGAGAACAAATAAAAAAGTCTATAAACATAAATATGTATAATTATGACATATACCCATGTGACTGTTATTTGATACTACATTCCTAAGTCAAACTCTAGACAATTAGAATATAAATTTAGGCAAAGACTAGTTACCTTTGGTTTAACTCTAGCTATGAAATTCGTACTAGCAGTCTAGTATTTTTTTTTTTTTAAATTAAGAGCATAATGTCTTATCTTATCAAAAAAGAAATTTACAATTAAATTGATTTTTTATTTTACGTTTTTTTTTTCATATATTTATATTTATTATTTTATTTTATGTCTATTAACAATAAAATTTATATTTATTTTATATATAGCTACGCTATGAAACAAAAGTTTTATTAGAAGCAGTACTGATTGTCATGCATCAAAATAATTGAGAACCATTTAATTGACATTGAGAGCTTATTTGTTGACATTTGACAGTTTCCAAACCGATGTTCCGGTTCCAGGAACAACCTTATCTCAAACTAGCACAACACATAATCATGTCCGAAATCCTTGATTTTCGATTCATATAAATTTCTAATACTGATAATCAAACAAACAACAGGCATGCAACGGCAGCTTATTATGGACGATTGCGTGCGAAACAACCAACAATGGAGGAGATTAAGTGCTAGCTTCAACCCACATTATTTAGTCTTATCTAATTAATTTGACCTTTCTGCTTGGCATCTATTGAGATGAGGTAAGGATATGGAACAAACTCAGATTCTTTGTTTTGCGTCTGCGTAGAAACATTTCTATTTTCTGATGCTGTGATGCTGATCAAACTTGTAACAGGGACTTTGCTGTCCTAGCGCTCCTTGTCGATTTGAAGGTGAGAATTCTTGGTTACCTAATGTGTTGAAGATTTATTTTTCTTTAGTTTGGGTCTGTTCTTAGTGGGGTTGGTTTAAATATCAAGAAAATCATATTGCTTAGCGAAAAAATCAGTTCTCTGTTAGCCAAACAAATTGTAGGAAAAATACCTACAAGATTGATGTATACGAGTAAGGGTTCGAGTCCTATGTTTAAAATATTATGACTTGAATTTTACTATTAAAATTAAGGTTGTAAAAGAATCAAACTACTCGTAAGTTATTCGAATTTAGTTCAATTATTATTCAAAATTGACTCTTTTATTTTCAGACCGAACTCGATTTTGAGTTATTCAAGTAAGGAGTTAAACTGATTTATTCGATTCGAGCAGCTCGCGAGTTTAATCTAAGTTTTTTTAATTTATATTCTTAATATTTTTATTATTAATTTATTATTTTACTTCATAGTAAATAGTGAAAATGGTAAATCGAACTTAATGATTTCAGTTTGAACTTATCACGATGAATTTGAATTTAAAAACTAAATTCAATTCTCAATTTTTTAAATTGAACTAAATTTGAGTATGATATTACATTATCTTAATTCGATTAGATGATATCTAAATTCAAAAATTTTAATAAATCATAAATTTCAATAATGGATAAATGATTTATCCTGACTATGAACCTACTTTGTTACTCCTAAACTTTTCATTAAAAGAAAAAAAGGTCGTAAAGATTTTGCATAATAAAAAGCTTTCACTTTCCGAAGAGATGGAACTAGCAGGTAACAACTGCAGTGAAAGTGGGGTTTCTTCCTTTTTGACAGACAACACGGAAAACAAGGGCTTCTGGCATTAAAAAAGACAATTCCCATGTTATTCAAGGTTTTCATGGTCTTTCAATATTCAACAGGCTTCTGTCACGTAAATGCTCTGCCCTTTTCCTAGTTTAACAATGCCGTGGGGCCCTGTGGATCTTCTTAATCTCATTCTTTCCTTCACGAGTTACGACTTTGACTTCTGCACTTTGGCCTGCCAATGGGAGCCAAGTGCCTCAGCTTCGATACAATTTCACAGCTCGGGTAAACCTAGAAAATTAGCTCCATTTGGCCGAGTCTAATAGCATTAATTTGTTAGATAATAGACAGATATAGTTCTTTCGGGAATTACCTGTGACATAAGCTAGTGCATCACTCTCATAGTGAACATCGGCCAAAACCAGTTGTTTTAATCTATAATTACCTTCAGGTTTAGGCATTTAACATGATTTTGTTTAGGACAATTCCCAACTAAATAAGTAAACCCAAGTTTTTATTATAGATTAATCAAACTCCCATCTTTCTTAATGATCTTATCTCATGAATAATAGCGTAAGTTGTGTAATTAGGATTTTGCATCTGTCATGAACTTTATATTCGGTGAAGAAAAAATGGTTACTAAAATGGCATAAAGTTTGAGAAATCACTATCCAAATTGCTTTCTATTGCTGAACTAGTGTACTTAAGCAGCCACCATGAAGCCAAAGCCTAACTGAGCCAAAACAAAACCAACTGTAGATGCTGATAGTGTTACTGTCTGGACCAGAAATTTAAGAATTGGCGGTGCATGAAATTGCCAAGAAATTGGCCGGCGGCTTATCTCATTCCCTTACCTAACTCTTATTCCACCTCCACGTGACGTTTTTATATTTGTTAAAAAAATAAAATTAGTTATTTTAAATAAACAATAAAATTGGTTCCGATGAAATAAGATTAATTTTGGTAATATAGAAAAAATAAATAATTATTAAAATATAATAAAAAACAAAAAAAAATAAAATAGGGATAAAGGGATAATTTTACCCTTTATCTTTTTTTGTTATTTTCCTACTTTTAAACAAATTAATATTCAAAATCTTCAATCTTAAGGCAGTTTACTTCAACTTTGAATGAAACTTCAAATTTCATTTTCTCTTCTTGTTTCACTTGGTTTTCAAACTCTAACTTAATTGTTTGACTGGCCATGTCCATTTTCTAACTTGCCTTCCACGCTCTCTCCAGCCGTCACGCGTTGGTTCGCAGCATGATTTCTCGCTTGCTCCCTCGCTATATATTGGGGTACCAAATCCCATCATCAACGCATCAAACAAACCACTAGATTACACCTTCTCTTAACGCCTTTCCAACTTCACCAACAAAACCCAGATTCCGTTTTTCTTTCCTTCCGTCTGATCTTTCTCTGTGTCTAATTTTTGGAAATTCATGGCTCGTTTTAGTTCTCTGGTTCTCATTTTCTTGGTGATCTCTGCTTCATTTGTGCCACAAATGGAAAGTAGGAAGCTACTAAACACAGGGGAAGGCAAAAAGAATGTCCCTTCTTTGTTTGCCAGCTTGGTGCTGAGTACCCTTCCTAAGGTTACAGTGCCAGCTTCTTCACCCAGCGAGAAGGGTCACGCCACGGAAGATAAAGAGAAGCTCTTTGCCCGGCACCTGGCTGGCATTGATCGGATTCTTGAGTCTGTTCCAAGCCCCGGCGCAGGCCATTAGTGATCTCCCAAGATTTACTCCCCATGTATCTTCAAACATAGGTCTCTTTTTCATAGTTTGAATTTGCGTAGACATTTTTTACTTTTTTTTTTTCTTTTATTCTTTCTGATTACGTTTAGATTATATATTTAGAAGTAAATACCCTTAGTCAGTAAATACCCTTTTCATTGGGATTGATTTTCTTACATCCCTTTGATCAATGCCATTGTCTTAATTTTTCTTATTAATTAGCAAATCAACCAATAATTAAAAAGAAAAAAAAAGTTACTAACCTAGTATCTAGATAATATATATTCTATAGTATTGTTTTTGTCTGTTTGCTATTGATCAAGATATGTAAACATTAAATTAAGCCTAATTAATTACTGTACTTTTCAAATACTTAGTGAAAGTAAGCTTTCCATGTTTATACTATAATTTCTTTCCCCATTTCTTTTGGATATCATGAGAAAGGTTACATTATTTCCAAGCATAAAGCTGGTACATCAATATACAAACAAAGAAGGGAAAAGAATTAGAAGAAAAATGGAAGGGAAAGGTCTGCTTATCATGTAGATATAATGGCATGCCATTTGGCCCCTAATAATTGTGATTATAAAAGGAGAAGAAAAGGAAGATAAAAAAAAAAAGGAAAGACAGGTTTAGAGACAAAGCCATCACTAACCATTAATTGTCGGTTGCTTTTGCATAAAGGTAAAGATGGTGATTGCATTCTTCTGGAGCTTTGGTCGAAGAACCAAGGTCACCAAAGTCAGACGATGCGTCTAATAAGCTTTTAACGACAATAATTTGTAATAATTTGTAACGATTGAGAATGTCGTTGATCTTTTCTTAGTTATCAACAATAGATGCGTTTTGCGATATGCAAGGAAGGATTTAACTTATATATATATACACTAATAAGCCATCAAAATTGACTGGAACTAAAAGAATGGTAGTCTGGATTTGGGTTCTAAGATTCCATGATCAAGCTGCTTAGGTCTTGTGCAGGTCAGCACTAGACCTTCCACTGACTTTTTGAGACTTGTATGAACCTTAAATTTCCAATCCTCATACGAAATTTCTTAATCACTGAAGTTATGCAAGCTACGAGCTAACTTCTTGTACACAAATGTAGTCTAGGATTCAATAATTAGGGGGACTTAAAGCAGTGCTAAAACATTAGTGGCACAGTGAAAATAATAAGCAAACTGAGAGTGGCAGAGACCTCTGTCCACGCTCTCAAAAGTGAAAAGCAATTGGAACTTGACAGAGAATTATGATCAGTGACATATCAGACATACCAGGTTAAAAAGGAAAAGCAAAAGGTGTTTCCTACGCGACAACAAAGCCACATAGATTTCATGATTTTGTGTCCTAAAGTTTAACAGGATGTTTTCATCTTTCTTTTTTTTGTGGCATTTGGGGTCATCTACTCATGTAGTCATGTTAATGTAAAGATTAGTCACGTCAAATGACATGAAATCAAGCCATTAATCACTAATATTACAAATTATTGCAAATCCTGACACAATCATTGTCCATTAGCATTGATTTTATTCCCTAATTCATTTTTAGTTATAGTATTATTAGAATTTTACTGTAAAAATTATTATTTTTTATTTGAATGTCATGAATTCAAATAAAAATAATTTCTTTTAATGTTAAAAAAAAAATTGCATACATATTTTTTTTTTTTTACTCCACAATACGAGAGTCTTATGCAATAAATTACCAATTTAATCTGATTAGAACCATCAATGCTGGTATAAAGTGACCGAAAGGAAAGGCAGAGAAAGTGGTTGATGACAAGATTAATCCTTTTGATAAGCTAGATAGATAATTTTCATGCTTTAAAATTATAATGCTAACGTATTTTTGCCTTGTCCGAACCGGCACAAGGGCTCCACAAAACCACCAGTCACCAGCAAGAACAGAAACACATGAATCAAATCGTTTTGCAGGAGTTTGCGGTTCAATCGACCATCACTTGTCCGTATCTTTAGCCATGACAACAGCGATTGGCAACAAACATGCTCATAATTCAGAGTTGATTTTTACTCTGATCTCTAGTTGTTCTTCATTCTTTAATGAGATTGAGAACATAATTGACATCAACCAGACTGCTAAAATCACGTGTGACAAAAACCAAGGATGAAACATGAATGTCTAGTACGGTCGGACTCCAATTATTTATCCAAACTATTTGATTCAAGGTAACCTTAATTTATTGCATGAATTGAAAGGTTTCTTCTTCTGCTTCAAATCTTGCCTAGCCAATCAAGCATTGCCTCAGTTAGACTTTTAAGTGAAGCATGTGATAACGCAAAATATAATGTTGCTTGCAACAGGGAAGCTGGGAAGGCCTCGTGTGAAATGCTCTCTCGGTATCACTCATGAATCAAGGCCTCAAGGGGTGTAAACGATACAGTGGTGCTCGCAAGCTACTAGGGCTCGACTCGAGCAAAACTCGAATTCGGCTCGATTTTAGTCGAGTCGAGTTCGAGCTCGAGCTACTCGAGCTATCGAGCGAGTCGAATTAGAGCACTTAGATATCTGGTTCGAGTAGCTCGCGAGCCTAATCGAGCATCGAGTTTTTATATATTTTAAAAATATAATAATATTTATATAATGATTCGAGTCTAATCGAGCCTAATCGAGCCTAATCGAGTCTAATCGAGTTCGAGCAAAATATCGAACTTATATAATCGAGCTTAATCGAGTAGCTCGAATTCGATCTCGAGCCGAGCTCGAGTTTAAAAAATAAGGCTCGATCGAGCTCGAGCCGAGTATCGAGCACCGAGTTTAGAGTCGAGCTGGAGCACCTCACTGTATCGACTCGGCTCGACTCGATTACACTCCTAACTACCATGTGAGCAGCGAGGACCAGAGAATCCCTGACGGTTTGACTCCTGGGTTTGAACCAAACCTGGGTCATTTTCCTTAACCTAAATTTCCACTCGTGTTTTCCGGTCTAGACTTAATTACGTTGTTAACAATGTGGAAGGGGATGTTTCGAAGATGGCTGATGTTTGTAAGAGACTAGCTAAATGCATGTAGACAACGTAGAGAAGAGATATTTGACACGTTTTCTTGCATTTAATATATAGCTAGCTAGCTCGTCCAAATTAACGAAGTTTGAAAATCGTTGGTCGGCTTTCCAAGTAAGATCCGCCCTTGGCTAAATCTTGTTGACGAATGACAGATACAGTCCGCTAGGTGGGACCATGAATCACACTTTTTTCTAGGTATAAAAAATGAAATCAAGCATTGAATCTATTTTTAAAAAATTACATTTTAATGATGATAAAATATGAAAAACAAAGCATTATAATTTGGTCTATATCTGTATTCTTTAGTGATCACAAAAAGGGGCATAAATATATATATATATATATAATTCTTTAGATTTTTATATCTCAGGCCATCTATTACAATTAGAAGAGAAAATCAAATTCTTTTAAATATATAAAATGATATTAGGGATAAAAAAAGAAAGACAATGAGATAAATATATAATAAGGATATTACTAGATTTGTAAGAATGTTTAAATATTACTAATAATATGAAAAGAATTAAAAAATTTGAAGAAAATAAAAGACACCTAAAAAAATATAATATATATTAATATCTTACTAAAAAATAATTTGAGCCCTTTAAAATTTCTTGTTCAAATATAAAAGGGATTATTGTAAATGATCATGGTTTTGATCTAATGATCATTATCCCTTGAAATAGAGGTTAAGGTCCAAAGTTCAAAATTAATCTCTCATCTATCCAATATACCAAGACTTAAAAATGTGAGTAAATGCACAACATGCAGTTCTTAAGTAAATTACTAACATAAAATGCCTTGATGGTTAATTACATGTAGTCAGATTAATGGGTACATGGTCAGATTGGTTATAATAAAATTTCCTAGAAACTCAAACCTCCATTTATTTGTAGTAAGGAAAGCTTAACCCCCATGCTGCTTCTCACGTGATTTTGCTCTATTCCATCACTATATAATTATAATGGTGATTTCAAGGACTAGGGCCAAATAATTGATGATTTTCCACTTCAGAGGAGATTTGATTTCAATGCTGGACAGATTCAGGACTTCAAGAGGCTGGAATGGTACTGATAAAGTCATGCAATTCGTATATATATTTTGTATTAATTGTATCATGTAAAATACAAAACTATTCTGTCAAAATTCATATTTGACTGTTTATAGCCAACCTAATGTATTAGCATTAACAGAGAATTTCTTTTATATGTAGTTTATTGATTTTTGTTAAAGTTTGTAAGAGATTTGGTAGGAATGTTTTGCATACAGTAAAAATGTCTTCAGCAATTGTCATGCATTCAAGATTGACAAACGAATTGAAATTGTGATTTGGATAGCTAGCAAACGAAATTGAATTTGCGAAAGAAAACAAAACAAGCATGAAATGGAGATGGCTAACCGTGAAAAAAGGCAAATCATCATATCAACGAGTATTTTCATTAATTTAAAATACGATCTGACACATTTTACGCATTAGCTTCACATGGACTTTCTAGGAAACTTCAGAAAAGAGAGTTAGACTATAACAGGAAACTTCAGAAAAGATCAAACAGGGAAACAAGGAATTAAAATCTGAGTATGGGATTTTGATTGCAATGAAAATGAAAATATTACCAGCCATTAAAAATCGAGCTATTTATCTTTTCCCTTCTCTACTATCTGAAGTTCTACAAGAACCTAGGGACAGGTACAATGTTATAGCAGGTTTCATGGATGGCCAACGCCGGGGTTGGGCACAGAACTTGGCTCTTGAAAGCTTGTAGTGTCGACTTTTCTCAAGAGATCCTTCGTGAAACAGGGTGCAGTATTGCCCCCGTGGCTTGGACCGGAAGGTGTTATTCTTCGACCCTTCATGAGAACAGGAAAACCATTTTCATGTGATTGTTGCGGCGGAGCATTATCAACTGCTAGCATGTTCGGATTAGACCCTTCACTTGGAGACTTCGATGGCGTCAGTTGCTGTTTGATTCGGACTGCAGAAACGGTTCTTGGCATGAACATTGGAAATATCATGAAACTGATGAAGAAAAGTGTATAATTGAAGGCAGCCATGATATGCTTTTAGGTTGTAGGGGAGCAAGACAGGTGTGATATGTGAACATGTGTTTGGCGAGCTAGCTTTTGATTTATAAGGACAGTTTTTGAAAAGAGCTTAACATTTTAGCGAATTAATATAAGAATATTTATTACAAGAGGGTTTTACTAGAAATCGTAAAAAGTAAATTATACATTGATGAATACATGGACTCATACTAAGTTTTCATGCCATCATATCTTTATAATTATTTTATTTCAAGTCTTTGTCGATTTTTTCGAGCCATAGAAAATAGGAAAAGAAAAGGGAAACAGGGGGTTGGGAGTTGGGGCTAGGGGCGGTGCTGGGTAATGGGAATGAAAGTTCACACTGTACTGCTGTCTGCTATAGCTTACGTACGATGATAATACACCATCAAAGGATATGGTTAAAGTACTTGTATTTCTTTATGGTAAAGCAAATACCTGTCATTTTCTTTGAATTTGAAGGGTTAGGCCTTCAAAGAAAGGACGCAAGAAAATGAAGGGAAAAGATCATGCTGATGACTAAGGTTAATTTTAACTCTTGCATAGATCTTCAGTGACGTGTAAAGAGGAAATGATCGATCATAATTCATACATTATGAAATATTGTGGAAAGATATAGATGCTGAATACGAAAGAGATATGGCTGCTGGCACGTCGCCGACGTGCATGGTTTGGTGAAGATGTGCTTGCTAGCTGTTGCAGGCCAGTTGACACTGAATAATGATATTGAAAATTGTTAGGCTAAAGGCTAAATAATTGAATCTGTTTCATTTTTCGGCTTCTACCCACAATTTATATAGAAAAAACGAATAAATCTCTTGCTAATGAATCTTTTAAGGCATTTTTGTGACACGAGACAGAATCGTACGCTTATTAAAGATGAGTCTGTGTAAATTTGGTACGATGAAGAACGAAAATGAAACATTATTCATTGGGCCAAATGGAAGCGGAGATCAGGGCACTGCATAGGCTGGCGTGTGTATGGAGGCGGAGAACATCAGATAAGCAACCCCACAGCAAAAGATTAGTGTCATGATCCACCCGCATAGGATTTTGCAAAGGAGCTTCCAGTTAACATTCTGCAAAATAGAACTCTTAATTTGGTTTATGTTTTAACTTAAGGAGGGTATAAAATGTAACGAAATGGTGAGGAAATCTTGCCCGGAGATCGTCTGCTATCCCAACTCCTACCAAAGAACCAACAAAAGCATGGACGCTCGAAACAGGTAGCTTCACACTGGCAACTATGATCATGGTTGCCACGGTTGACAACTGAGATGCCCAACCTCTGGAGTTGCTCATGTATGTCAGCTTGCCACCAAGGCATTGAGTCAGCCTCCACCCGCATAGAAGAAATCCCATTGCAGCAACAAGTCCTCCAATGCCTCTAAACCACCATTTCACTTGTAAATGCCCCTGGTAATGTCTTATCAATGATTAAATTTATTTTGGTTAATTCTAAAAACAAATGATTCAATAATGCTGCACTAACTCACCACATCTTCCCCATTTCCAGAATATTCCAATCTATGCTTGAACACGTCTAGAATAGCCACATATGGATTCACAATAGCAGCTACCTCAGTAGAAGATTGAATAAGTCTGCATACCAAGGCTAAGATTGAAAGAACTATATGGCATGTTGAAACCTTTCATTATGCTTTTGCAATGCCAGAATATTCAACAAGTATACATTGAAATTGTGTGCTTTGGTTTAGTGCAAGAGTAAAACCTACGCAAAGATACATGATGCTAGAAGTTGAGGAAAACTGAAGCAGTCTTCTATCTCATCATATTTTTCAGCCAAGGCATGGCGAATGAGAGTTCTTCTGTCATACTCAAGGACCTAACAATTGCAGTTATACAAGGAAGTCAGTAAAAAAAACCAGCATTTCTTCATTTCTTGCTGAGGAAGAAATGAACCAAGTTAGTATAGTACCCTGACTTACAGGGGAAAAGGTGGACTTTGCCATTTTTCTCATAAACTTAATGACATTTTCCATTGGTGGTGTTTTCTCCATCCTCTGAAAGTCCGTTGTTTGAACAAACCTATTCGGCGTAGACTTAAGCAACTGTTTAAATGGAGCCGATTGATCTGCACTAGTATTAGCACTACACTGAGAAACGGGATGAACTTGCCCAGACTCTTGGATCACATCCACTGAAGTCCAATTTCTTTCTTCCTCCTCATAGACTGTATCAAGAACTTTCCTCTGCATAAAATCTTTCAATAAATCATCAATATCAGCATCCAAATTGGCACCACTGGACTGGCTCTGAATTTCTTTACATTCTACAGATTCATGCTTCATAGATGAGCTATCCTTGGAATTTCTGTAATTTTGGCTAGTAAAAAGCTTTTTCATTGACAAAGGAACCACCACAACCTGTGGCAAAGCCCAATTAAGGTTGTAGAAATGAAGATTAAATACAAATAAGAGGGAGAGAAACCATTGGATGGTAACATAATTTACAGTAGCAATGATAAGAATATGTTATAAATACTTTGTGATTGTACTATTTACCAAGGATAACAGAGCTCCAATCAAGGCAGACCCTGCAACAGCAATTACAACAGTCAATCTATTAACATCCACATAGTTCCCTATGACCTGCCACCCAAAAGATGAAGATGTGCCAGTAATTAAGTAGGCAACAATGTAAATGAAGCCAATCATCCAACTATCTCTAATCATCTTTTTCCGGAGTCCGGACCTTCTTCACTGAAGTTCTATGGATACAAAAAGCAGCTCTCCACATGGAGAAAACATGTCCTTTGATCAGGGAACTCAGAAGCTATATATGATTACACATGAAAAATGTGATTGGTTGAGATTAAGCAGAATATGGAAAACCTTAGATATTATGAAGAAGCAAAGTAATCCTGCAGATATTCCATAGTCAATAGGTAGGAAAACAAGAATCCTTTTCTCTGCATTTTCAGGACGAAGTAGAGAACTCTTCAAGACAGCAAAAATGAAACATGCACATAGACAGGCAATCGATGGAGCAAAAGTCCATTCAATGAATATCCAGAGCAGTCCTCCACCATCAAAATTGTGATTATCATTCTGCATTATGCCATCAGTTAGAACAGCTAATCTGCAGCATCTTATCTTGATTGTTATATCTAGTATTGCTTTTACCTTGTTCCATAATGGTAAGTAGTCAAAACCCTGTGCAACTAGCATGGTTCCTAACATAGCTCCCTGTATTGATTGCTGAGATGAGACAGGTAACTCTAGGTATGTTGCCAGTGCAAGCCACATAGCTGTCAATGTAAAAAATTACCATGAACTATTAGTTTCCATTACAATTGCAGTATTTTCTGTCATGTCTTTGTCTTTCATTTCCTCTTCTCGGCAGCAAACCAATCTATATATAACTGGTAATAAAAGCAATCAATGAGACCAAGTGTTATAAAGTACTTGCTGTGAGGAGAACAACTACCATACTCCACATCAAGAAACCTTCAGTGGGTTGACTTTCTTTGATGAACTGCATGAAAAAGAAACCTCATCAGGTTTTTTACCACTAAATATTTGTATTGGGTGAAGTTTCTGTCTGGTAAATGGCATCTTTTCCGTACATCAGAAAATAAAGTATTAACAGTACTGTTGCTTGCAGAGGCCGCTCCAGGAACATACATGGCGCAAGCCATGATAGAGGCCTTCAAAAGGGTTATAGACCCTGAGCCTACTGATGTTGAAAACTGCCATTAAAAAAATTATTTTCAGATGTCATAAGAACTACATGGGTTATTAAGTTCATAAAATTGTGTGTTTTCCATTGGATCATCTATGCCGGATCTCAATTTTTCAAGGCTCAAAACTCATGATCAATGCCATATACTATGCTAGCCTTGTAAGTTTTGAGCATTACAACTGAACTGCTTAGTTTGATTATTTCATGGTGATTTATTTAAAGCATGGAAAGCTGAAAAAAATATATATATGAAAGACAAACCGGGGCTGGAAGATTGTTGGCACCAACTGAAAATGCCAGTGCAATGGTGGCAAAAGCTCCGAATATTGGTATCCATTGATAAGTCTCCTTCCACTTGCCAACAACTCTGATGGCCAATTCAACAGCAATTTTCTCATTCTTTGAAGCCATTGAATCAGTGGCTTCAGTCTGAAATCATCAAATTTTGTTAAAATTAGGATGCTTGAAATTCACATTGGAGACATCCCCAACGGCCTATGGGCTATAGATTGGTTTTGTCGTTTCCTTTTCTTTTCCTGATTGTCTTTAATGGAGTTTTATGCAGATAGGTTTCTTGTTCATCGGAAAATCCAATGTCTTAAATCTTGATCACAAGGAATATAAGACAGCTCTAATACTTACCCTTAAATCTATGAGAACAGAAAGACAGCAAGAATGCGACAAAACAAGCAAAATTTGAACATAAACTCCCAAAAGGAGTACATTTTTTACTAGAAAAAAAAAAGCATATGTTATCATTTAAGCAACTTAATGATTGGTTGAATAGAAAAATTTGTGATATGGTGGAATGATATTACCATTACCAAAGTTCTATCATGGGTTTTATTTTCTCTCAAAATGATGGGTCCATCAAATTAATTTGATTTATCTAAAAAACAAATTAATTTGGTAGCGGGGCCTTGAGATGGAATTGTGGCACTTAAAACCAGAGATTATACTTTTGGAATATGCCATTGAAAGTGCAGATCACAAGCATGAAGGTGAATTCAAGCATTTATGGTTTCTTTTTTCTTCAAATGAGTTTATTTTGATTCCTATTATAACTTATTAAATCACAGATTTAAATTTAGTAATTCACAATTTTCACTATGGTCTCATTTAGTTCAATGAAAATAATTTTTGAAAATTAATTTTTGTATTTTTTGGTATTCGGTTATCAAAAAATTGATTGGTCAACAGATAATAAGATCATTTTTTAGAAATTGTTTTTCGCTTTTGAAAATATTAAAAAATGTTTCAAAATATATTTTTTATATATATAAAGTTATTTATCAAATTCAGAAATATAATAAATAATTTTTTATTTTTTATTTTTTATATTAATATCTTTTGAAAAAAAATTTAAAAAAACAACTAAAAATATTTATTTATTAGCTCATCCAAAAAAATAGAAAATTTTAATTTTTTTAAAAATTATTTTTCAAAAATTATTTTCTAAACAATAAAAAACCTAAATTAAAAAGATTTTCCAAGGACTGAAAGATCAAAATTATGTAACAAGAAAAAAACTATTTTCAACCAATAATTTTTTTATTATTATTATTTTCCTTGCTACACTGTCGGTCAATGTTTGTTTTATATTTTTGTAATAATCTAATTAAAAGCTTCTTATTCATTCATATCTTATTATTCAAAACAGGAAAAGGCCATTGTTCATTATATAACAGTTGGACAAGGAAATAGTGGACTTCAAGTTGCAATAGATGTAGCTGTATTGGTGCAGACATGGATGCAATCATGCTAAGATATCTTATTTTGTGATACCTAAAAATAATAAGAAAAAAAAAGACCATTGGAAATTAATAAGTAAATTATCTTGGAATAAGTAAAGCTAAAAGTCTATGAGTGCACATGGCCCACCAAAATATATATTTTTTGAAAGTTTATATATTAATCAACTGAATTTTATAGATTGTTATTGGATAATATCGAGAAATTTTGTTAATTAATAAATTTAAAAATATTTTTTAAAAATTATTTATTTTAAAATTTATGAATGAAATAATACGTTAGGATTATCAAGTACAACGATAATGTATTGTTGACGTTTTCATTTCGATTTTCGTGCTCCGTGCTTCACAATATTCTGTAAGAAATGAAATAATCAGATAGATACATGGATTGTTTCCTGCGTTTACACTCCGATATTTAAGTTAGAGAATGATTTTAACAGAGTTTCAGTAAGTAATTATATTCTCTCCCTAAAACATCATATCTGACTCCTATTTATAGGGAGTTTTTCTATTCCTTAATTACACTTTTGTCCTTTTACTTTAATATTTTGTTCTTAAACAAAAATGTCTCAATACATTTAAGTGACTCTTATTTATTTAATTATTTCGTGCATAAAGTAATACGCAGATATGTCACGTGACACATTATGATGGGCCAAAATAACATCGAAATTATTATCTACAACAATCGACAACATATAAAATTATGAATAACAATACATTAAATATAAATCTTTCTTTTAAATAGTGTTTGATTGTTTCTTTTTAATTAAAAAAATGACTTAATCGATTTATAGTTAATTACTCTTTTAGTTTAATTTTATAATTGAACGTGTAAGCCGAAAAAGAGTTAAACTTGAGGTCATTGAGACACTACCAACAATGATTTCTACATTTTGTTAATAATATATATGAAAATAGATATGCATAATGAATTTCTTACTCATTTATAGGTTATACCAAACTATCATTTAACTGGATTCTTTTAATTATTTCAAATTATTATATTTATAATAAAATATTACTCATTAAACTATTTTTATCCAATCTAATATGGCAATAATCTAATGAAATATCTGTAATAATTTATTTATGAATAAATTGACATACTTATAAATTGATAGGTCTCAGTAACATGATTTCTATTCATATAAGACTCTAACTTGGCTATTTAAACCTTATTAAAAAATGTCCAAAGTTTATGCATATCATAAAAGTTTTAATTGTTAAGTCCTTTGAAACATGCATTGCCCTAATTTCATGACATTTATTATTTCTCAAAATTCTATTATTTTTTATGAGTTTTATATTATGCACTGACAGCATATAGTATTTATACAATATCAATATACCAAAGATTGATACCTCATTAATGATCGAACTAAAAAAAATTAAACCCTTTATACCTATATACTGTTAGTACATCATATATTAACTCTATTTTGATTGTTTTCTAAAAAAAATTGTCTTTTTTTTTTTTTAATTTCCAATATAGTTATTGTGTTTATATATGTTTATATTTATTTTTTTATAATGAAAAATTTTAATTTGAAAAAAAAAATATTGATTTCAAAATTTAAACTTATAGCATTTTTACACTTTAAAGATAAGATAATATTAGGATCAATGTCAATGTTCACGGTTATTATGTTTTATATTTTAAAATGAAGGAAAAAAATAGTATAGATTGAATCAATTTTATTCCAAATTTCCAATTTATCAAATAAACTTGACCAAGTCCTACCAAACATGGGAGCACACCCCAAACTTTTAAATAATGTGATAATAAGAAAGGAAAAGAAAGTGAAATATACCAATTCCAAGTGTGAATGCATGGTATACAAAAGTTGTCATACTATCCAAAACTTCTCTCTCTTTCCTTCCTTCTTTCAAACCCTTATCTGGTTTTTGACCATCTTTTCCATGTTTTCCCAATTCTTTCCTTCTTTGGTAACCAAAGAAAGTGAAATGTTGAATTGGAACTTATCCAGACATATTTATTTCTTTTGTCCAAACAGTGGCCCTTTATTAAACTTGTTTTTGCCTCCATTCCCCAAACATCTCCAAGAAAATTAGGTGAAAGACAGCATCATATGATAACAGTCAACCAGTCTGGTCTGACCCTAGCCAGCCTCTCTGGAATCTGGTCACCACCCACGTTCAATTTTTATACCCTATTCTTTTCTCATAATTCCATCCAAACCCTCTTTGATTTCAATGCACTGTATAACCTAGTCAAATTACTAATTAAATATTTAAATTTATTTAATAATTATTTTAATTTAATTTATATATTTTTAAATCAAATTCAAATTATTTAAATAACGAATTAAATTAAATTTAAATATTTTAATATTAAAATCAAACAACTTACCAACTTAATTGGGTTTTTTTATATATTTTATTTTATTTTCATAGTATTTAATTAAAAAATAATAAATTAAATATATTTAATTAAACATAAATCTATACATAAAAATGATCTCAAACTATTCGAATATATTATCAACTCCATTTTAAATTTCAAAAACTAATAAATTAAATTCAAAATTTTAAATCAAAATCAATTTCGATTTAATCTTAAATTCTTTTGACTCACACAGTCACACGATTCAATTAGATCTACTGCACTGCATATGCTAAAATTCAAAAGGGCAAAAAGGATATTTCATCTAAAAAAAATCTCAATACCTGTTTCTCTCCCCAACCGCATGTTCCTCGATTCAATACACAAAACCAAACGCAGGGTTAAACAGAGAAAAAGCTCCTCCAACCATGTTCTGCCACCTCATCCTCCTGACTTCACCGATGACGTAATTTCCCTCCAGGTCATCACCTATTCTACCTTATCCGCAAAAATTCTTTTGTCCGCCACGTGGCAAAGTCGTGAACAGAGGAAGCGGAAGCGGGGCGTCCCCACATGGGTATATTCAGGGACTGCGGTGGACCACAGAGTAATCCAAGGTCATTTTCAATGATTCAGTGACACGTAAGGTAAAGATCGAGATGATTATTACGTGTCTGAAGAGAGGAGTGTCAGGCGAGGGTTAAGATAGGCCATCCGTGGGAACACGTGATGCGTTCTTTCTCTGCCTTTTTCCTGAAGAGGACTCGTGGGGCTACGGGGTTGCAAGAAACAAAACCACGTGGCGATGTTCATTGACTGCCATGTCGGACGCTGCCTCGGGAGAAGGGAGAAAGAGCGCGTGACGGTAAAAACTCAACAATTTTGCCAACTGGCATTACTGGGTAATCTACTGGCCGACCTTATCCTCTTGCTTTTTTATATTCCAAATTTTGTATATTTTATTTATTTAAATTTCAAAAGAGAGAAGCATTTGCAGTAATTTTATGCTATGCCGCATATGGCGTCATCCCGCCAAGATATACCAATCCTGTTATGCCACGTGGAAATCAAACTTGGCTACCAAATTAGTAAAAACCGGTAAAACCGGCCGTGACTGGGCAAAGGTTAAATAAGACAAAAAAAAAAAAAATAGGCATCATATTAAAACGAAATTTACTACTGCATAATTAGCAAAGACAATAATTTTAAATCAAAACATTTAAACCAGTGTTAATAATGGTAGACGGTAAGTTTTGAATATAAGATTTTAAAGTTTTATTAAATTGAAATCTCATTAGCAGTTATTAATCCATTTTCTTTGACGATTGTTAGTGTTTATTTTGCTAATAATATGTGTTTTTATATTGATAAAATATTAAAATTTTAATTTTAATGATAAGAATTTAATTTTTGATAAATTAATATAAACATAATGTCTACTATTTAATATGTCACAACAAGATAAATGATTATAGAAAAATGGTTATTATATACAAGCATAAGTTCTTTTTATTCAAATCATATTTTATAATTATATTAAAAAAATAATTATTTAGTATTAAAATCATTAATGAGTTTACTGAAATAATTATTGGCTATTTAATTATTACATGAGACGTGTAATAAATTATTGTTTTAATAATATTATTAGATGATATAATTTAAATGAAAAAAAATTATATTGACATAAAATTATCTTTTCATACATTTTTTTTATCGTAATGAATCTTTTGACCACGGCATAATTGTCCAAAATAATAAACCTTTTTTCTTTGGAAACCCAATATGGATTTCATGATTTATTCGTTATAAAGAAAATTTTGGAAAAAAATAGGTTGTTTTATTATAAGAGTGTTCAAATAAATTTATTTAAAAATATCAATTTTATTTATTTTGTTATGAAAAGTTTGTATAAACAAATAAAAATAAATAATATCAACAACTTCTTAATTAAGTAGTTGATTAAGGAAGAATGACCGCATATTATAAACCTTGAGTTTGAAGTCATTCCCAATTATTAAAGATTTATTTTGCAACAAAATAAAATATACATAATATTATTTGCATTTACTCAAGGTTTGTTTGAATTTAATTGAAAAGAGTTCACTGATTAAGGAATATTTGGTGTGTGGTATTCTATAAAGATTAGATTTTAATTTAAACAATCTCAATTTTAAAGGATTCTATCTTAAAGTTAAAATTATTGATGTTATTATATGATTAACATAAATATTTATAATTAAACATAAAATTAGTATTAATAGACGTAAAAATATTATAAATATTATAAACAAATGATAATAAACTTAAAAATCAGTGTCAATAGACTTAAAATTAAAATACATATTAATTTTATTATAAAATATTTTACATTTATTATTATACGTTCGTTCACGATATTTCTAATATTATTAACTCTATATTTATGTTATTATAATTTTCATATCCAACTATTAAAAAAAAAACTTAAAAGATCCAATCACTCAAATCTTATATTTTATAATTGAATATATTAAATCAAACATAAAATGAAAATTAGTGAAAAACTCATGGATCAAAACAAAAATAATAAAAAATTAAACTCAAATTTTGTGTTCTAGAGATAAAATGGAAAATGGAATTTTGAATTGAAAGAGAACCGCAAAACCCAATTTGGGATTCACCTGCAACTTGCTCAACCAGTTAATCTTCAAAGAACGGCTAAGATCAATTTGTATAAATCGAACGGCAAAAGTTCCATGGCGGCACCACGCCGCTTTTTGTCAAACGGCATTACAATATTACCAACATTTGCGAATCGCAGGAGAGAGAAAAAAGAAAAAACAAACCCAAAAAGAAAAAAAATAAATAAATAAAAGAAAGGAAAAGAGGGGATTGTAAATGTGGCTCTTTGAGATAAGGAGAGGACGAAAACAAACTCAAAACAAACCCTAGATTTCTTCCTTCACAAAAAGAAACCCCTCCAAAATAATTTCCATTTTTTCCTCAAACTTTCATTTTTGTATCCAGAGTCTTCCGAATAGAGACATAAACTCTGTGCTTTGAAGGGCAAGGTCTGTTTCAAAGTTTCATTTTTTCTTTTGTTTACTCAATTCTTTTGGATTCATCTCTTTCAGAAGCTTTTTTTCTTTTGCCTTTGTAGTGTTCTTTTGATTGAATTCTGATATATTATTCGTTTGGGTACTTTTATTTATTTTTTCTAATTTGGATCTAATTTTTTCATGGGTTTATTTTGTTTTTTGTGTTTCTTGTTTATTTTTCATGCAAATATGATGTCTTTTTTTTTATACCAATGCAGATCGTGCCAAATTAAATAGTATTTTTGGAAGAGAAACGAAAATCTCGAGGGGTTTTTTTTTTTGTAGTTTTGAGATCTTTGATTGATTATTGTCGAGGATAATAACGAAAAAGGAGGGTTAAAGATGATGTCAAGATCGTATACTAATCTTTTAGATCTAGCGTCTGGTAATTTCCCGGTAATGGGTCAAATTCGAGAAAAGAAAAGGCTGCCACGGGTAATGACCGTTCCCGGGGTTATTTCAGAGCTTGATGATGATCAGGCTAATAGTGTGACGTCAGATGTACAGTCCTCGGTTATTCAGGACAGAATTATTATTGTTGCTAATCAACTCCCAGTTAAAGCCAAGCGTAGACCGGATAATAAAGGGTGGAGTTTTAGTTGGGACGACGATTCATTGTTATTACAATTAAAAGATGGTTTGCCTGAAGAAATGGAGGTTTTGTATGTTGGTACTTTAAAGGTTGATGTTGATCTCTATGAACAAGATGACGTTTCACAGCTTTTGTTGGATAGGTTTAAGTGTGTCCCTGCATTTCTGCCACCGGACATTTTGACGAAGTTCTATCACGGATTCTGTAAACAGCATTTGTGGCCTCTTTTCCATTATATGCTTCCATTTTCTGCAAATCATGGAGGCAGGTTTGATAGGTCTTTGTGGGAGGCATATGTTGCTGCAAATAACATTTTTTCTCAAAAGGTGATTGAGGTTATAAACCCAGAAGATGATTATGTTTGGATCCATGATTATCATTTGATGGTGCTGCCTACATTCTTGAGAAGAAAGTTTAATAGATTGAGAATGGGGTTTTTTCTACATAGTCCATTCCCTTCATCTGAGATATATAGGACTTTGCCTGTGAGGGAAGAGATCCTGAAGGCACTTTTGAATTCAGACCTCATTGGTTTTCATACTTTTGATTATGCTCGGCATTTTCTGTCTTGTTGTAGCCGAATGTTAGGTATAGAGTATCAGTCAAAGAGGGGTTATATTGGACTGGAGTACTATGGAAGGACAATTGGGATAAAGATTATGCCTGTCGGGATCCACATGGCACAGATTGAGTCTGTATTGAGACTTGCTGATAAGGAGTGGAGAGTAGGAGAGCTTAAACAACAGTTTGAAGGTAAGACTATATTGCTTGGAGTTGATGACATGGATGTTTTTAAAGGTATCAACTTGAAACTGTTGGCAATGGAGCAGATGCTGAAACAGCACCCGAAATGGCAGGGAAGAGCAGTTCTGGTACAGATCACAAACCCTGCTAGGGGAAGAGGGAAAGATCTTGAGGAGATACAGGATGAAATACAGGCAAGCTGCAACAGAATCAATGAGACTTTTGGACAACCTGGTTATGAACCCATTGTCTTCATTGATAGGCCAGTATCCCTCAGTGAAAGGGTTGCATACTACACTATAGCTGAGTGTGTTGTAGTCACAGCTGTGAGAGATGGGATGAATCTTATTCCTTATGAGTACATTGTATGCCGGCAGGGCGTTTCTGAATCGGAGTCTTCCTCAGAATCTAGTGGTCCTAAGAAGAGCATGCTAGTGGCATCAGAGTTCATTGGTTGCTCTCCTTCACTCAGTGGTGCAATTCGGATAAATCCTTGGAACATTGAAGCAACCGCTGAGGCAATGAATGAGGCAATCTCAATGGGTGATGCTGAGAAGCAGTTGCGCCATGAGAAACATTATAGGTATGTAAGCTCACATGATGTGGCATTCTGGTCTCGAAGCTTCTTTCAGGATATGGAAAGGACATGTAAGGAACATTTCAGAAGACGATGTTGGGGAATCGGATTGAGCTTTGGATTCAGAGTTGTAGCACTTGACCCTAACTTCAGAAAGTTGTCTATTGATCACATTGTATCTGTGTATCTAAGGTCCAAAAATAGGGCTATACTATTGGACTATGATGGAACGGTAATGCCTCAAACATCACATAACAAGACCCCAAGTAAAGAGGTTATCTCAATCATAAACACACTCTCTGGTGATATCAAGAATACAGTCTTTGTTGTAAGTGGAAGAGGAAGAGAAAGTCTAGGCAAGTGGTTTTCTCCATGTAAAAAACTTGGAATTGCAGCTGAACATGGTTATTTCATCAGGTATGCTGTTGACTTTCTTCTTCTCTTTTTTGCTCATTTTAGTGCTTCTTAAATAGGTGCACTTACTTTGAAGTTGTTGGTGTTGCAGATGGTCTGGTGATGACAAATGGGAAGTTTGTGGGCAGAATAGTGAATTTGGGTGGAAGGCAATAGCTGAGCCTGTTATGAAATTGTATACAGAGGCCACTGATGGCTCCTCTATTGAATCCAAGGAGAGTGCCTTGGTCTGGCACCATCAAGATGCAGACCCAGGTTTTGGATCTAGCCAGGCGAAGGAGATGCTAGACCATCTTGAGAGTGTATTAGCAAATGAACCAGTGGCAGTGAAAAGTGGCCAGTTTATTGTTGAAGTCAAACCACAGGTATCTACTTAACTATGGTTTAGATTTTCTAACTTTATGAATGCTATAATCTTTCTTGTATTTTCTGATCATTTTCTTCTAGATTACATTAAATCGGTTTGACCTGTGGCAAAGTAATTTCTTCAATTCTTTTATTTGTGCTTAGAACATTTTTGAAATATGTTTAACAATTATGAAAATGCTAATTTTAGTATTGCTTTCCAGCTTACTCCTTCAATGGAATTGTAATAAATTACTTTCCCTTAATCCTGAGCTTAGGTAGTAAATTACTAAATTAGTTACTTTTTAGGTTAATTTTGATGGCTGTATCTTAAGAGTAAGAGGAAATTGTACATTTGTTCCAATAAGAATAAGAACAGCAGAAAATAGAAATAAAATATGTAAATCTTGTTCTTATATAACTCCTTAATATAATGCAATCAATTGTGGGGGTTATTTAGTTGGTTATTTTTTATTTAATGACATTGGTTTTGTTGATTGGATGCATGCATGATGATATTAATCAGCTTTTTAATGTTGCTTTTAGGGAGTCAGTAAAGGTGTGGTTGCTGAAAAGATCTTGACAACCATGGCTGAGAGTGGAAAGCAGGCTGATTTTGTTCTTTGCATTGGTGATGACAGATCTGATGAGGAGATGTTTGAGATGATCAGCACTGCAATTTCCAGTGGTGTCCTCTCTTCTAATACGTCTGTTTTTGCCTGCACAGTTGGTCAGAAACCTAGCAAAGCCAAGTATTATCTGGATGACCCAGCAGAGGTTGTAAACATGCTCGAAGCTCTTGCGGAAGCTTCAGACCCTAAATCCTTCACAGATACCGACTCAGAGGGCTCCCTTTGAAATATCTTCCGAGGCTTTATATCGATTTTGGGCCTGTTATCATTGTTGCCAGTTGAGAACAATGCCATGCCTGACCTTTTGTGATGAAGGTAGAAGATATCATTTTCTGCTTGGTTTGGAATTTGTCTGTTGAAAAGGACATTCTGTGGCCTTCTGTCTGATTGTTTGGCCATTGAGACATGGACGTGGAGAATATTTTCACAAGAACTCTGAAAGGGAAGGGTTAAGAGGATCTGTTGGGTTGATTCATGGGGACAGACAGACATGGGATTGAAAGAAATCCACCAAATAAGTCTTACCATCACATGCATGAGAAAGGTTACTAACCTTTCTTTTGTGCAGTCATAACATCCATCATAGGTGGTGTGTATTCAATTGCAGTACAGCCAGATAAGTATCATTAATTTCACGAAGATCAAGTTCTTCTGGTGGTGGTAACACTAGCAGATGTCAGGTGGTTGAAAAGTCATCCTGTTGAATGAACATATTCAAATGTCATATTTCTCCCTTTTTTTGAGTGATTTTTTTTCCTTTTTTCTATTGGATCCATTCCTTCTCCTTTATTGAATCTGTAAATTTCGTAGAAAATATTGCACCTAGTTTTTTTAATGTTCACATATAATTGGAAAATGTTGGATGCAGAGAGGGATTTATAATGGCTGAAAAACTTAGAAGCTTCTTGGTAGAATTTTGTAATTACCTAATGATTTTGTTAGAAATGTTTTAAATTTTGCTTCTAAACTAAACAAAAAGTTTGTTATGAATTAGAAATTTCATATGGTGGGTGTTCCTCCTAGCGTGATTTCTGATAAACTGCTTTGAATTTATAATCCACAGATGAAGACCTAACTGTTCAATTAAAGTACGAACTGAAATCAAAAGGGAAAACCACCCAAGTTGGATTAAATCGGTTGATCCAAAATATAAAGCCAAAGAAATCTCATGCAAAATACTTGGTGCTTGAATTTTATGCGGGGTGGCTAAAGTTGCTAGTACCATTGACATGGGGCAGAAACTAGATGTGTTTGAGGCACCCGAAGGCTAAAACTTGTCATTGGTTTTTGACGTAGAGCCCCTCATCTAATGCAGGTTGCTAGTGGCCACATTGGTCAGAGACTAGAACTCTAGACCATTGTTTCCTAAGGCTTCAAATCTCAACTGGAGATGGGTCTCTGGGCCCAGTTAAGGAAATGACATGGACACTGCCGAACCAGCTAGGCAGTTGGCACTTGGCAGCCAGTTTGGTCTCACAGTCATGTTTGCCAAAACAGATGCCAGCCTATTAACTATATTGTTTATTCATTTCTTGATTACAACCAAGCGAGAACTGCAGACACTGGCCTACTGCATTTAAGAAGCTCTCAATTACCCTGATTTTCCTTTGTTTTCATCTTCACGTGCTGTACTGTTTTATTTACGTCCCACCATAGATCCTGATCATCACATGGCTTACAGTTCCCTGGAACTTGGAAACACGTTTTCTCATGGGATGCTTTCATATACATACATACATACATACATACATACATATGTATGTATAGCTCGTTAATCGAAGTTGGGTCAGCATTTAAAAGTTGAATGAATTAATAACCAGTAAAGACAAATTTAACAAGAATGGAATCTTGTTTCCTGCAAACAACTGTTGTACACCATTGATTAACTTATCATGAAAACCAAAACCCAAATTATACGGCAATTAACGACTCTCTGGTTCATGTCTGGTTGCACACAAACCACAGCTAAACGTTACATCAGAATCAGGCAAATTTTTCATAGCAAGTCCCGTGAACCCTTGGCACAGATTTTGCAGATCGGCCTAAGCCCACTTTCCTAAGAATATGGCATTTTATGACTGCTAAGTTTTCATTTTTTGGCCCTACATTGCTTCCCCACCTATCAGTTTTCTCCTTTGCCTTCTTACTTATATCAGAAAAAAGGTTAAAACTTATCAACCCTGCTGCTGAAAACAGAGCTCCACAAAGTCAAATTTGTTCATTTGAACAAAAAAAAAAAAAAGGGTTTGCATCAAAATAAGATACTTGAGGTGAAGTCTTGCCTTAATAAGGATTAAGAAAACAGGAAATAGTCCTAAAAATAACAAAAATTTAAATTTAATAAAAATTATATAAATTTTCTGTTGTGTAAACATAAATTTTAATGTAAAGTTTTTGTATCTGGAATCTAATGCAATTTGACATAATAAGAATATTGCCAAATTATAAAAATAAAAAAAAGGCTTTTTCCCCTGCTAACTGGGAAAGCTAAGATTTTCCATCTTGGGAATAGTTATAAGCAGATGCATTGAACATAGGGATTGTTAATGCAATACAGCAAAGGCTGTAATGGCTTTCATATTTGCTTTGAAAATATTTATCTAATGCAACTTGCAATTCTTGTCTCTGATTTTTTGGGCATATTAATATTACAAAATTGCATTACACTATTATTGCTATATTATATATATTACCAGTTTTTTTTTTTTTTTTTGGCTTCCATAACATTTTCTTTGTCCTAATCCCCCATGGCCATAACCAAGCTGCACCTTATCTTTGGGCAGCTTTGGGCTGTGGGTCTAGATGCTGGTACTACTGGCCACTACTAATCGACAGAGCAAAATCCACTCGCCACCGCCACGCACCGCTTTGTCTTTTTCCATAACATGGGAGACAACTGCACTTCTCAAGTGGAAAACTGAACTTAAACCGCAAACCCCACTTGACAATAGCACTCAGCTCCCTCACTCCCTCGACTTACCCCTAGCGGCGCGTGTAACCAACACGAGCATGGATAACATCTTGACGTGTTTAATCTAATAACGAAGTAGTATACATTAATTATACCAAAAAAAAAAGGTTCAACGACTCACCGGAGGAGTAATCACCGGTGACATATAAACTTGGCTTTGTATCACAGTTTTACCAATCTTGAACCCTGGAACCACCGTGAAACTGACTCGAATATCAACATTCGCGTCGTAGATTTCACCGGAAAAAAGTGATTCTTCAGTCACATTTTCCATGTAAACCTCAGAGAATCTACAATCTTTCTTTACCTGAAAGACTGAAACTTGTTCATGCATTGAGAATCCCAAGCAATGCAAGAGCCAAAAACGCCTAGCCATCTCTGCAAAAGCTGTGAAAAAGGCTGTATCCGGGAACCCACCGGAGGTAACTAGCTTCCTTTGGTTCAAGTTTCCAAAAAATGAACATTCCATTTTGGCATGGACAAGGTTGAGGTACTTGGTTCTGGTGAATTTAGCAAAAGAAGAGTTTGGATTTTGAGCTAAAAAGGACTTTGGGTGAGCAGATTTCAGGTTCTTGAATTTGTTGAAATACTGCTCTGGGTCGAGTTCTTTTGGGGCAGAATCTTTTGTGATCCCAAAATCATGGGAGTTGAAGCCTTCTAACATTGTTTTACACACAAAAGATTCGAATGCAAAGCACCTGTGACTTTGTTTTGCAAAAACGCTTCCAGGTTCAATGGTTTTAGCGGCTGCATCAAGATCCCACTTGGATAACTCCATTTCCTTGATCATCATTTTCACAAAACTTCGAACAGATCTCAAAGCACAGTGTAAAACTTGCACAAAGTGACTTGGATTCAACGTTGTAAACTGGATATTATCGAACATTGACAAAGGCCCACTGGCGTTTAGTTTCTTTTCTAAGGACTTGTTAAAAGCAATGCAATCTTCATACTGCTTATGGAGTAAAGCAATATCTGAATCTTTTTCTCGAACACCGGCTTCCAACTTCTTGATTGTGATCTCGTAAGTTCGCATCAAGCTTTGCTGTTCCTGAATCTCCGCAAGCATCAAAGTAACCTGAGGTGAAAGATCAAGCTCTTTCTTTAAAAACTTGCGCTTTAGCTCTGAGAGAGCTCTGAGTTCTTCCACAACAGCTTGGTCAGCAGCCTGAATAGCATCGCTGTTGTAAGGATGTTGAGCCATTTGTAGCTCAGCATAAGCAGCTTTGATAGAAGTAACACTAGCAAAAACCTTGGCAACCAGAGCTTCCAGAACTGCTTTTTGCTTAGCCTTGTAGTCCCCATGTTTGTCTGCACGGAAAGAAGTTTGGTGATCTGGGGTTGAATCATCTTGTGGGAATTTATGTTGGGATGTGAGAACACAGATTCCAATCCCATTGCTTGAAGCGATTTTCGTTGCAGTTCTTAGATTGATGACTTTCTGAAAGGTTCTTGCTAGCCTGCTCTTATGGTTGCCATTGTTGTTGAAAGCTGATTTGGGTTTCACTGTTTCCATTTTGGAGAGATCAAATCAGAAGGAATACAAAGTGAATGTGGTTTGAAGCATGAAAAAAAGAAAAAGAGTTTTGGCTATGGTGACCCTCCCAAAAAAAGAAAGAAAGAGAGGATCTGGAGAAAAGAAAGTGAATGTGATACGTTAGAAAAGCAACAAAGAGCAGAGCACAACTTTGACTATCAGATTGAAGCCGGAGACGGTGGTGGGCTTGAGAAAAATGAAAAAGTAGGGGCGGGAAAAAAAGAAAAAGATGCAGAAGTCATGGATTTTTCTTCCCTACACAGTACTCCTACAGTTTAACACGGGATTAGGGTTCTCTTACATTACATAACCTAATCATGTTCATTTACTCAGCCATGTCTTGGATTCTTTGATTGTAACCACTGACAAGCTTATAAAAACAATGGACCATTATTGTTAAGGTATTACGAGAACTGAATAATTGAATCTTGAACGTTAATACTCTGATCAAACCTCAGTCTTGAAGGTTTTGTTTTTTTATAGATTTTAATATGGTAATGGCAGAAAATGTGATGATTGTATGTAGGGTCACAGCTGGCATGTAAGATCAATGGAAGATGGAGCCCACGAGTTTGAGGCATTGGGCAGAAATGGAGGTGTTTGTATGACACTTTGACTGCAGGGCTAATTGACCATGGATGGGAATTAGGAGTCTGTATAATTCTTAGCTACCAAAGTGAGACATAGTGGCAAGAATTTTGTACATTTGTCCATTTAATTTTTTATTTCTGAAGTGCGGTCACAAAAACAGACATCCTTAACATTTAACTTACATATCAATATTTCGTATTTATATCATATAAAATATATAAATTTTATATTAAACTTTATATTAATATATCAAATTTACATTATTTTTTAAATTTATACTAAATTCATATATATTTTCATCTATGTCATTTAGATTTTCTTTTATTATATAAACATGTCTTTGTCATGTTTAATTTAAGCCAAATAAATTACAGCAAGAGACTAAAATTGGAGGTGGAAATTTAACCAAGTCGGTGGGGCATTGGCATTCAGAAGTCAGTGAGTGAGTCAGCTTTGTTCTTTGCGCATTGAACAAAGCCATAAAGTCGAAGAGTGCAAGTGTTCCGGTGGGTCCCCAGCTGAGCTACTGAGAAGAAAGACTCCCTCACCGCCACAGTCTCAGTTTCATGCGATTTATGTACCCGTATCATATGTGTTCATATATTACAAAATTATATTTATATTATTTAAAATATAAAAATTTTATATGAAAATTTATATTTATACATTAAACATAAAAATTTTTTAAAATTTTTTTATATTCATATTTTATAATTTATATTAAATTTTAATATTTATTATTTGTGTTGTGTTGGGTTGGGTTGGGTTGTATCACTGTATTTTATTTGAAATTATTAGGTCTTGCCTCTTATAATTTAATATCAACAAGACATTACCAACTTGTGGACTGATCATTGACAGTGGATTCTTTGTTCCTTATAATTAAGATATTTGGAAATTATATATTAAGCAAGACAAAGACAATCCCTGGGTTTTGTTGAATGAGGAGAAACTCATTCATAATATGCATGATTCAGACATTGCCAATTTGCCAGAGCCCCATATGCATTTCCTGGGTCTTAAATTTATCCTTTTTTTTCTTTTTTTTTTAACAAAGGAAGCTTCAGGATTCAGCCCTGTTTGGGAGTACGATATGAATGAAAAGGAGCAGGCATTTTAGGAAAAATTTCACCTCATTCAACAGTCTAACTTTAACTCTTTAAGTCAAATTTCTTCAATTCCAAAATAATTTGAGTACTCGGGAAATAAAAATAAAAAAGCTGAAGAAAATGGTCCAAAAAGTCATGGCCGAAAGAAGATAGCGACTACAATGTCCATAACTAGCAAGTTTTCCTTTTTTTTTTTCGGTGACAATAACTAGCAAGTTAGAAATGCAACGTAAGTTTAATTTATCATCAATTAATTATAAATAAAAATTTTTATCCGAGAGATAAATTAATTTATTATTGAAATAATATAATTAAGTTTAAATTTAATATTATATTAAGGATTGTTTTACTTGTTTATAATCAATTGATTTAAAGTGATGAGAAATTATTGAATATGGACGAACTTAGTACAAGCGGTGAATGTCAAGAAATAGTTGACATCAAATTATGGTTAAAAACATAATTTTTTTTTTTGGTTTTTTGAAATTTGTCTATAAAAACAAAACCATTATGCTTCAAATCTTAATTCTATCTATGTTCACTGTTTGGTTGGGTTTTCAAATTAAAGCAATTGGATGACCTAGTCCAACTAGGTCTAGGTTTGCTCAAAGAAAACCCTACTCAATTATGCATTGGACATTGTTTAAGCTACCTAAAGCACGCCAAAAAAATGCTGGGGAAAATGAAATCTAGTACTAAATTAGGAAATTAAGGTTAATGTAGGCATCATAATGTATAATAAAAGATAAGTTATCAATTTTGATGGGAATGAATTAGTGGCATGGTCAGGGGGGCCATTACAACATTAGTGGTGTTCTTATTCTAGTCTCCAACATCATTCGCAGACAGTGGGGCAAAACTAAAGTTCATAGTGGAAACATGGCCATCCTAGGTCTAGAATGGTGGTTAAAATTATTGAAAATCATAAGAAGTGACCCATGAGCCAATAAGGATTAGGGCATGTTTAAGGATGATTTAAGATATGGATCCATCATCCATCCTTTTCATAATTTTAAACATTTTTTTGGGTCATTTGAAGACGATAATATTTGGGTCACATAAATAATTATGTGATTTGTTAATAGAATATTAATTTTTTTATTTTTAACTATTGAATTCAAATATATAAAAAAAAAAGAAGAAAAATTTGGAAAATTTGTAAGAATAGCAGATATAGATAATTTATTAATTAGTGATAGAAGGCTAGGGCTCAAGGCACAATAATAGCAGTGGACAGGGTAAATATAATTACTTTGTCTTAAACAGTGTGGCATTAATTTCATGTGTGTCGTGTACGCTTAAGCATGAAGGTCGTTCATATCCATAAGCAAAATTATGACATTGGCTGACTCTGAGATAACAATTGCTCATACCAAATTATGACATTCATAAAATACAAATAGTTAGAGGAGAATTAGTGTGTTGAGACTTCGTGAAGGGATTTGTCCTTCCTAATTGGGTCCCTCTCGTAACACATTATGTAATCCAAAGCCAAATAATTTTTCTTTCATTTTTATATTTTAGTCCATTTTGAAATTTTCTTGCTTTTTGATGTATTTATTTATCATATATTAATTTATTTAATTAAGTTAAGTGATTTATATTGATGATGTACCTCTTTACAAAAATAATCTTAAAAAAATATTACACATTAAAACTCTCTCAAACTCATAACTTTTAAAAATTTATCTAATATACATATTATTTGAATTAATGTTGAATTAGCTTAAATCAAATAACTTTAGGACATAATAGTTAATGTTTAGTTTGCATGCATGATGAGGAAACACAATGATGTTACCCGTGGGCAAAACCATTTCATGATTAGGCATAGGCATGCAGTTAGTTGAGAATAATCAAAGCTCATAAATCGATCCTTACTTCCATCTTTAAACATACATGCAAACGTTAAAACAATATTAAACCAAACTTTCAGCATTTGCAAGTCAAAGGGTTTCTTTAAGTCACGCATTTAAATATTCTCGGTAATTTTTTTTTTGTGTATATATATATATATATATATATATATATATATATATATATATATATATATATATATATATATATATATATTATGAAGTTTATGCACATCCATCGATCCGCCAAGAGTAATTTATTGGCAGTGAAATGTAAAGTATTTTGATGATGATTTTAAGAAATTGTGACTCAACATTATCATTGTTTTCTCCATATTTCTTACATAGATATATAACATATAGAATTATCATCTCATGTACTGATAATGAAATTTTAACATTATTTTTAAAATTTAAATTTTTTACTGTCAGTATATTTAATAATAATTCAATATATACATATACATATATATATATTATATAATAAAATTTAAAATGAAAATGGGACGATAGGATCACTGAACAAGCAAAATGCAGAACTATGAAAGAATTGAATTACTTTGAAGGAGAACTGAAGATGTACATTTTGATCATATTGAATGATGCCATGTTATGTACCATTAATGCCATGTTACAAGAAATAACCATGTAAGAACTATATATGAACTGTCATACAATTCAAAAAGAAGAAAATATAATGACAAATGAGTATTTAGGAAAAAGAAGCGAAGGGAAAGGAACATATACAATGCCAAAAAATCAGTCATCAGTACAAAAGAATCGAATAGATAGTTTGGTTTCGATACATTCCATTCTAAATTATGACATCTAGACGTTTACCTAAAGAATTGAAATTAAAGCATCATTTAAATTAAGTGCAAGTCGTTCAAGAGACAAATATATATATATATATATATATATTTTGTTTATTAACTATAGGTATAAGGTCTTTTTATTTAATTTTCGAAGTGAAAACTAGAAAATAAGCATGTAATGATGTCCAAGTGTGTGTATATATATATATATATGGCCAAGAACAAGAGTCTAAATTTATTTTTGTGTTAATGTCTCGTAAACACATTAAAATATTACGAGAATATGTTATAAAATATATAAAGATTTAAATTCATATTTATAAATTTTCTTAAGCTAAAATCGTGATACTTTTGAATTAAAACAAATAATACTTTATATGTTAAATATGAATTTTTATGCATATACTTTTATCACTACAAAGACAATGGATAAATTCAATACTCAAGACTCATATTATGGAGTCCGAAATGAGTTAAATATACGCAACTTTACCTTCGTATTAATGGAGAACTATTTTCATAACTTGAATCCGTAATCTTCAAATAAAAAAATAAATTTTATCGTTACATTAAGATCGAATCTCTAAGTCATAAATGAACAACTTCTTATCACTATAATTATCATTTTATTTTTGTCTTAAAAATCATATCTTCTTATCAAAAGAACCTTTGAATATGGTTGAAAAATAGCATCTCTCATCCCATCTTAACATTTCCACCTTTCTGTTTTGGTTTTGGCAATGGTGAACCAAATATTCACCCTGACCATGCCAAGTACCAACTCACCAACCCACCGTGGCCCAACTACTTCTTTTCTACTAGAAAGTGCACAACAGATAAATAGAGAGCATAAATAGTTACAAGCTTTAGAACAACAGCAGCTAAGACTCCCCTAATGGCCAAATCTTGAAGTGACAAGTCATATCTGAAATTGATGTTCTTGAAGACTAAGTTTGAATAGGCCAGATTTCTTTCGGCTTCTGCTTGAATTACTCTCACTGGGTGCCATCAGCTTTTCAGCCTTGGCAAGCAAAAAGGTCTAATCATAAATTTAGCATCCAACGTCTATGCTTGATAGAGGTGAAAACCTATTTCTTCGAAAACAGGCTGCCCAATGGACAAAAAAAATCTATCACCGCATGCCATACTAGGTTACTATCCATTGCTATCTGTTTCTCAGACCTAACTTCTCCATTATTCCATACTATTATTACCATCACTTATTCATAGTTTGAATCCAATTTTTGTCTGTTTTCTTGCTTTGTTTTGTTTGGTGTCTTTAGCATCCGAGGTGAAAAAAACGACTTAAATATATTAAGACAAAAGATGCCATTTAAAATCGTACGATTACTTGACTTGAGCTTCTCAAACTGTAACAGTTTCAATAATTTCATATCACCGATTTTTTTGGGTAATTTAAGGATGATATAGGCTAAGAATTGGATTGACAATTGACACCACGGGGCAAAAGTTAATATTGGTTTTGTTAAAGAAAAAATATGTTGTGGTTTTTGGGATTGGATTAGTCTAAAAATTTCGAGTTAAAATTTGTTTCGATACCAAAAATTATAATTTATTAATTTTTATTATATTCATAATTAGTTTTTACTTCATTTTAACTCGTCTCATGCTCTGATATTTTATTCATGTCGTGTCTAGGAATTACCTTATCTAAATTAAACATAAATTTGATATGGGTATTTATATATTTGGGAAGCATCTTTGCCATAGTGCATACTATATCTTATTCTGATTTGGACACTTTCATGGGATGAGAGTCAATCTATTGGGCTATCCCTTGAAAAATTAAAGCCAACAAAGTTAGCAAAGCAAATAGATAGTGTAAACTAACTAAAGTTTAAGATCATCATTGTATGGCTAATTAACAAATCAGATCATATCAGTAAAGATATTCTTTTAAAAGAATAAAATCAGCTCAAGCTATGGACTAAAACATTTTTACATTATCATTATCCTTGTTTAAGTATTATTGTGCTTTGAATTCAGACCATGTTTTGTTATTGTCTCAAATATGCTTTGGCAAAGACAAAGAGAACTTGATGTGCCAAGTCAGGCTAAATTCTCTTTACTTTTTTTCTTTAGAGAGAAACCACTTTAATAATAATTAATAATAATTGTCTATAAAACAAGAAAAACAGGTTCAAGTATCTTTGATGGATGAGAATTGAGAACGTTACCATCCAAAAGTTTTTTATTGCTCAACCACTGTTACAGCATTACTAATTAATTTCTTTTTGAAGATAATAAATATTATTAAAATTTATATTTGATACGTTGTCAATACAATTTTATATACAGTTAGTAATCATAAAATAATACCTCATTAATTAATCAATTCTAAAAATAAATATTATTAAATTCATTAACGAAGTATCTAATAAATACTCTTTTATTCTTATGTTCTTTAAACAAATTATCATTTTAGTCGTTAAAAATTCTAAAACTATAGATTAAAAACTGATACAACCATTTTGGTCAAATGGTTAAAAAATAGTTAAGAACATGTAATATAAGTTAATTTCAAACTTAAGCAAACAAAATACAAAGATTAACCTAATTTATATTATTTCGATAACAATAATTTAAAGTAAGGCTTTGGTTTTTTATTAAAAAAAAAAAAAAAAAAAAGAGAAAAGGAGAAGAGATTGAACTAAATAGAGCAACAAAACTTGTTGAAGCTCAATTTAAATAAACAATACAATTAACTTTAATGAAATTGAAAACCATGATAATAATAAAATAATATATTTAAATTTAATCATAACAATATATTAAAATAAGTAATAAAATATTCATTAAAAATATTATATTAAAACTAAAAGCTAAAAAAAAATTGTAGTATGTAAAAGCCCCATCATACGACACTACAGCTCCGCTTGAAACCAAAATGAGGCCTAAAACAATTATGATCGTACAATATATAAGGGTTAGAACGCAGGCATCTTGAATTCAAGGTTATGCCCCCTGTTTTAAGTTCATCATACTAAAAGTGGGAAAATAAAGTTTAAGATTTCGCATTGCATTTGGATTCTGAAATGGAAAACTGTTCTGTCTACCTCGGCGTGCTTGCAAACGTACAGAAGTTCTGGTAAGAAATGAGAATAAAAAGGGCCAAAACAACATCGGACTTCGATCTTAACCTTAATTTCTATCCACGGGGTGTTAACAGAGGTGGAACCTACTTGTATCTTTTGAATTTAATAATCAAAATTGCCATGACTCCACGACAGAACCACCTAACATCTTCTATGGACTAGAGCTTAGAGGCCGAAGAAGCCCAGCTCACTGGCTCTCTCCTTCTCAAAAGTCTCAAAGTACTGATATATGATTGTTACGGCAAGCAATATTCCAGTCCCTGAGCCGATTGCTCCCATAAAATCGGCTAAGACAGTTAATGCACCGATGCACACTCCACCAAACGCAGCTGCAGTTGGAATGTAGCGGTTCAGTTCTTTCTGCAGGTTTGAATCTCTATGTCCAGGCATCACCATTTGTTGTTCCTGGAAAGAAAGTACATATGGTGAGAAGTCAGAAATACATCCAGAAATAAGGAAACGTAAACAAAAGAACAAATAAGCATCAAAATCATTCAATCACATAGCTGGAAAAAGCTCTGAGAATGCAAGAAGCAAACAAATAAGACTAGAGGGAATCAGCACTCTAGGTTTGCTGACAGATAACTGAAAATGCCAATTTTTACTAATAAAAACCTATGGTAATGTCTAATGGCAAAAGGACAATAAACAAAACAGATTAATGAGAAAACAAGACTTATCATAAAAGGTTACCTTGAGCTGCTTAGCCACATCCCTGGCAGAAGAACCAGAAACTTCAATCCAAGTTTTTGAAAATAGAGCACAGGCTGAAAGCATGAACACCAGATAAAACAGAGCATGGAAGGGATTTGCTGCCATGTCTGCCAAGCTGCAATAATGATCGGACAAAACCAGGCATCAGCACATATGATGAGAAAATAGCCAAAAAATTGAAAATCAAGAATTCTGAGTGTGAAACATTGATGCACCGAAGTATAAAAAGAAAGATGGAAGGCAAAGAAGATCAATTCTAACCTTGCAGGTGCAGTAACATAGTATGCTAGACCACCAACAGGAATAAACTGACCACCTGAATACTCAGACTCTTTCCACTTGCCCAACAGATTCACAAAGAAATTAGTACTGTACCTCCTGTACAGCAACTGCACAAAAATAAACGGCATTACAAGCATGCAACATTAAGAGTAAAATGTACCCTATTCATATAGAGTAGAAGGGGTACCTGGGAGATGAAATAAAGATTTGAAACAAGTGCAGATTGCAGGATGATAGGCATGTTGGAGGTGTAGAATAGCTTAATGGGATATGACCCTTGTTGTCCCCGAGCATTCTTTGATCTTACAGGCAAAACAACACGGAAACCTTGGAAGTAGATGACAATAAGGAAGATCAAAACTGTAGCAAGTAAATTTGTAACATTTGGAAGATTCTGGCGATAGAAAGCCTCGCGAAGTGCTCGAACTTTGTCTGTCCTAGTTATCAATAGATGGAACATAGCAATAACAGCACCTTCAAATTCAGCCCCCCGACCACTATTGATAGTTGTAGGGCTAAATGCTTTCCAGATTATGTTTTCACTGAACGATTAAAATAGTATTTAGGATCGCCATACACTGGAAAACATTTGAGTTGAGTCAAAAATGGAAAATAATGAGATAACATACCAGATATTGGTGGCTATGAAAAGGGAGATCCCAGAGCCCAAACCATATCCCTTCTGGAGAAGTTCATCCAGGCAGATCACAATGATTCCAGCAAAGCAAAGTTGAATAATAATAAGAATAGCATTCCCCACACCAAGCTGACCAACACTGCCATACATACCAGACAGTACATATGCCACTGCCTCACCCACAGCAATCAGGATGCCCAACAACTTTTGTGCCCCATTTCTGAGAAGCACACATAAAAGCATGAAATATTATAATAGGCACATAGAAATCATAAAGGATACATAAAAATACAGTTTGAGCTATCACAAGCAACTACTGAATCGGCAGTGCACAAAAAGCACCAATAGAATAAATATCGGTGCATGTTATAAAAGAAAAATTAGCTGTTTATCTAATCCAACAACAGAAAAAAAAAATTGTTATCTTTCGTTATGGCTGAAAGGCAGTTCCATCACATTATAATGTGAATAACGCTTACAAGAGTGCACGATCCTCGCGAACACTGTTGTCCACCTCAATGATCTTTGAACCAGCCAGGAGTTGCATCACTAATCCAGATGTCACGATGGGGGTGATCCCAAGTTCCATAACAGTTCCACGATTGGATGCAAGGATAACACGCATCCAATAGAATGGATCAGCACCCGTTGTAGAATGTATTCCATAAAGTGGAAGCTGACTGCACACCAAAAAGATGAAGAGGGAGATGACAGTGTAGATGACCTTCTCTCTAAAAGGAATTTTCCTGTCAGCACTTTGAACCTCTGGCAGAAATGAAAGGAATGGTCTAACCAAATGCAGCACTCTGAACCCTCCTCCCATATTGACTATTCAGAACTGAATTACACCAACAATTCAGAAATGTTTAGTTAGCTAAGGAACTTGCATAATACATTTACAAGTAGAATAGGAGAAGAAAAGAGACAGGGATGAACAGATATTAATGGGGCCATCATTGATAATCAAAATCAAGAAAACTCCAATGCCCATGAATTTTCTACAAGAGTAGAAACATTTTCCTAAGTTTCAACGAATAATTACAAAACAAATATTTAATGAAAGCTTGCATAAGTACTATCTGAATTATTGTCAATCTCTACACCGTTCATCCAATTCCAACAACTAGAACAATGATACTCAGAAAGAAGGAAACATGCATAAGTCCTTAAAAACCGTTCTTATACCCTGCCATAATTGCATAGCAAGGGCGGGAAGAAACATGGAAGGAACACGAGTTTAAAGATTATATGTTGATGCCGTAAAAAATGAAATAAAATTTAAATTTTAAAATCAAACAATCTATATATATATATATATATATATATATATATATAAGTTGATGTCCTCATCGCATTATAAATTATAACAATATTAATTTGACAGCAGAGCTATTAATAAATCCAATCTGAAATTAAAGTCAACAGTAATTAAACAAGCTCTAATCCAAATTAATTACCAATAAGACTAAAATTACGTCTAGCATCCATTCAACCATTAATCGTCAACTATTATATCACATCAAAAACGACAAAAAAGAAAGTGATTTCAGATTATCTAACCGGAAAGGTCCATGATTATGATATTTTTTAAAATGATCAGTTCAAATCAGCTAAACTAAGAAGAAAAACCGAGATAAAATCACACCTACGCAGAGATCGATCTATTTACCAGCAGATCTACAGCTCCATAACGTAAATCTGGCAAATCAAATTTTGAAAAATAACATTCTAAACAATTTTATACATACAAATCCAGATCCCGAATGATCTCACGAAAACATAGCCAGCAAATCACTTTACAAGGAAAAGAAACTTCTCAATTAACAATCTTCAAAAAGAATGATAAGAAAACAAAAAAGAAAAACTAAAATAAAGAGAATTAGAGACATACATTGACGAGTCGGAAGCAGATCTGAGAAGATCGAAAGTCAAATACGGGGTCCGAACAGATTTAATTCGAGTAGAGCTCTTTCAGAAACTGTTTCGGATTTTTCAAAGGGAAAATCCCGTGCTGCGTTGCAAGTGAAAGAGACAAGATACTTATTTATAGGACGAAAAAAATTGAAAAAATAAATAAATCCGTTTATATTTGCTTGATTTTTATTTTGTCGCAGGACTAACTCCAACCGCGTAGGTTTACCTGCCACGCATCTTATCCAATAGAAATTTGCCACGTGTATAACCCGGCTTATGATTGGAAATCTTGGATTCGGACCTCTTTTTGGGCCTATCTGTATTTGCATATTGGCTTAATATATTGTTATTACATAAATTTGACACATAATATTCGGTCATCTAATCATGTTCACTAATAATTAAAAAACAATTTAAAAAAAATATTTTAGCATTTGATTTTATAAAATTAGTTAATAATTCATTATCGATATATAAATCTATAAACTATCAATGTATAATATATAATTTTTTTAACATAATTTGCGTTATCATTTTTTACTTGAATTTAATTTCCTTTTCATATATTGTTAAATTATTTTTCATTTTTAAAAGTATTTTTTATATTAATATGATACGTTCGAAAATTTATTGCTGATTTTCTTTAAGAAAATGAACTGAATTGACACTTGACAAAAACTAAACCTGCTTTAACAATAAAAGAAACTTCTTCACCAACTCTCCCTTACGGGTTTTGAAACTTTGTAGTATCATAATGGAAAATTATTTTAATTATTATCAAACAGAAGAAAACAAAGAGTCCATTTATAATTATGTTACTATATATTAAACCATTGATTACTATTATGATTATAACAATAAGGATAATTATAAGTAGAAACGCTGATCATCGGATCATTCAGCCCAAGCAAATCAGTTAAAGTATTAGTATCCTACATGGTTTCCTCAACTTAAGTTTCAATCCATAACGTTTGTAGCAAGCATTTAATGAAGGATGAACATTCTTATCAACAACAACAAAAGAATAAGCTGGTAATTTGACCTAACTACACTTTGGTTGGCTCCATTCATATTTTTACTTTCTCCCGAATCACAGTAGTATCATTACAAGTCAAAATAAATGGGAAAAGCTGATGAAACTGCTACGATTATCGCCAATTAATCTAATCTAATTAGGTGAGAACTATAGACTTTTAATCAAAGGAAGTAGATTGCTCCATAAGTTCAAATTTGTCATGAAAAGTAAAGTAAGAAACCTTCTCTCGGCTCAAGCTGGCAGCTGCAGTTTAGCATTGTTTTTCCAACTGCGAGGAGAAAGGACGACTTTTACACATAGTAACATTGTGGGTAAAAATAGTTAAAAAGAAAAGGATGTTCATTACCTGATGAAATAATAGTAGAAGAAATCTGCATAGAGAGCTGTTTGGACAATGCCAGAGACGCAAGCTGAGAACCGACAAAATATTGACAGAAGTCAGAATATCAACAGGCAGAAATTAACAAACGCACGAGTAGTATTGCTCTTAGGCTCTCACCTATCCATCGACTAAAATGTTGCTCCGTAAAATAGCGGTAGATCCAGTTAAGAATGTAGAAAGCACGGTAAGCCCTGCAGATCCAAATTTATTTCATTAATAGACCACATAGCTGTAGATATATTGTCACAACAATTGCATAAACAAATCTAAATGCATCAAAGAAGTTGAACATGGCAACTACTCTTAAGCATATTGCACTTCTAATCCCAAGTGAAACACATTCACATACATACATTACTCAAGTCGACGTAAATGGTGCATAAGCTTGTTCAAAAATTCAATGCATATTCAACTCTAATACATCTATGCAAATGCATGATCAGTTTTTGTTGTTTAATATGATACAGAATACTTACAAGAAAATTCATATAGTACATTCAACTAGAATACTAACCATGCGTTCATTTGTCAATGCCATTCATCAAGGTATGCAGCAAGTAACAACAACATGGAAGGAGGAAAGTAGAAATACTCATCAACAAAGATAAAGAAATACACATGCAATTATGGAAGAACTCACTTCCATTAGATCGAAAAGTATACATACAAAATGCCATCAAAGCAACTAATTGAGTTTCAACAAATCTCCTACACTTAATTTTCTGAAAATCAGACTGGTTATGAAATGTAGAAGACACCAAGAAATGTTGGTCTTAATATGTAATTTATATTCCGTATTCCAGGAGAAGCTTACAATAGACAGTAGATGATAATTTTCAATACAAACCTTAAAATAATTCTCTCACATCCATTAATGAAACAACAGGAATCAGAAATGAGACATACATGTATTTCTACTAAACTGATGAAGACTATAAAAAGAAACGGGTACTAGCCATTCGTATGACGGAACGACCAGAACACAATATTTTGGTGACAATTAAATCAAAATATGTTTAAGCATTTAAAAACCCACAGTTAAGTCAAACCTCAAATCTGGGTATTTGATGGCTCAGTCTCATGGGATTGGATTTGCAACAAAGATACCAATTACTAGAATACAGACTTAATGATCACTATGCTTAAAATTATTAATGCTGGTGATGCAGCAGGCATTGGATGGTGTGAAAGTAAAATGACAAATGATAAAACAATAAAATTTGCATGGCAATTTAGTATTCAATATCTCATATAATTCGTTCTGAGTAAATTTCGGAATTTTTTTGAGTCACAAACCAAAGGTTATTCTCTACTAAGGGTCTATGGATGAAAACTGGGCATACCCTAAAAAGAAGACATATTGCCCTGCTAGATTATCCACATTTCCACTTCGTTGTAGCAAAACTAATTGGGGCAGAATAGCAAGAGCCTCCAAGTAGATTGAAAATGCCCAGAAGATCTGCAATAAACAAAAAAAAAAAAAAAAAAATCCTATTCCGATTAAGAATTCATGAGGTAACAGAAATATACTTTGGCAAAAGGAAATAAATAATTGAACCACCCCAACAAAAAAGAGGGAACACTATAAAGTTCATGGGTACCGAAGAGAGGGGTTGTTTTGGATAGAATGGTTAGGATCCTGTAACTATATCAGAGAACATCTAATTTAGGGGCCAGCATCTCGACATAAACACACTGGAAGAAGAAATCAAATCAGCATTTACCGGCAAAATATAAGAGGATACATATGCAAGAGAATAATTATACCGCCAAGCTAAGCTTATCATAGCATTCTTGGCTATTGGCCTTTTTATTTCAGCTGGTTACAACTTGAAGACTTAGGATCAGAAACTAGCTCTATACAAATTAAACAAGTTCCGATCCTATAATTAGGTAGCATTACATAGTGATGGTATAAAGCATTAACAAATTCAAAGAATAGTCACCTCCTGAAACGTGAACTTCTCATTGACCAAAAGCGCCAAGAAGAAGCAAGCCAAGATGAGAAAATAATGTCGAAATGTGTCCAGGTCCTTGTCATAGGAACGCCTCACGACTCGATGCATTCTCATACACCAAACAATGGCGAGAGAGCTGGCAATGAATACCAGCTTCATGATGGTGTTGTACACAGATATAAAATCAGTGAACAGATCCAAGTAGCGAGTCAAAAACACCAGCGCATATAGCTCCTGAGTCTTCAGCGAAATACCTAAAAAAAATGCAAATTCAATTAGCAGACTACAGAAAATACTAATGCTCTGCTCATTTTAAAATTTTGGAGAAAGCAAATTAATAAAGAAAAACTCAAGAAACTCAGTTACCAAGCAACCAAACAGCAAAATTTCCCGTTCAGTCAACAAATAAAATGAGAAATTACAGAAAAAAAATTAAAGTTACCCCTAAAAAAGTGCTCGAATACTTCAGACTTTAACCAATATCACACTTTAGCGGTTTCTCGAGAACCAAACAGAAAATGAGGAGCGGAAAAGTTACCTGAGCAAGATTTCGTAGCGTAGATTTTAAGGAGAAGCACTAAGATGCTAATTAAGTGAGTCATGTCACCTGCAAATCTGAAGATATTCATTGTGCAATTCTTTTTTTTTTTCCTTTTTCTCAACAAATTCGAACAAAAAAAAATAGAGATTGAGAGAATTTAGGATGATTAATCCCTAAATTTTTTTAGAGGAAACGAAAAAAGAATATCAGAGAAAATGAATTGGCGCTTGACTTTTGGATTTCGTAGAGTGTACAGAAAGAGATGACGTGGCGTTAGGAAACTGCACCTTTTTTATTGCTTGTGCTTCCACCGCGGGGAAGGTTGTGGTCTAGAGGGTTTTGTTCCCGTGCAACGCGGTTTCATTGAGAACTCTAAGCCGCCGCTCCTTTCTTCTGGAATTTTTCGGGTTTTTTTTAATTATAATTTTGGGTGGTATTTTATTATTTGATGTATTTTATTTATAATGAGTAAAAATGTGATGATGGTGCCGTTTTAACCTCGCTTTCTTCAAGCAGGCCTGTCGTTTTCATTTTTCATTTTATTTCATATTTTAGCGTGATCATGACCTAATAATTCTTTAAATCCAAGCAATCCTTAGTTATTGAAAAGGAAGGAAACCTATCCTCCAACTAATAAAACTATAGCTAAACAACGCCAATCAAACAAATTTGGAATACTCCAAGAAAATCACGCAATTTATTTTTTTCTTTAGATAACAAAATTCATTAATGTAAATGAAATTCTTATTAGTATTGGAGGATGATTATATGTAAGTGAAATTTTTAAGGTTTTTTAAATTTTATAAATAGAATTACGATGATAATATATTTTATTTTAAATATTATAAAAACAAAAACAATAATATGAAGTATATTTTATCATATTAATTCATAAAATCAAAAAATTTCATTTACAATATATTAGATAATAATTCAATAAATTCGTATAAAAAATATCATGTCTTTATCTTCCAAGTCCAAAAAATAAAAAATAAACTCTAAAAGTAAAAGTAATAAATAAAAAAATTATTATTCAATATACAGTGATTTTTTTACTTTACAACTAGGGTTAAAATGATAACATATACCTCACTTGAAATATTAAAAAAATAAAGTAAGACATGTGTTATCATTTCGATCTTACTTGTAAAGTAAAAAAATTTGACTGATAGTGTTTTGAATAATAATATAATAAAAAATCATATTATTTTAATATATAAATCAAATATCATATTTGTATGTCTTTTTAAAATCAAATACACGTAAAATGTAAAAATTATCATGTTACCATTTGTATCAATATAAAAAAATTATCCAATATACTGTCAATGGAGTTTTAAAATTATCTAAGTAGGGTTATGATAATGATATTTAATTACATACTATACTTTATTTATTTATTATTTTTTAATAGTATTTTAAAAGTATGTGATATCATTTTAATCACGTTTGTGGAGTTTAAAAACTTCACGAACCATATATTAGATAATTATCCTTAGATAATTATTCCATATATTAGATAATTATTCCAATAGACTATTATATTGTTAATGAAATTTTTAGATTCCACAAACAAGTTTATGATAAGGATACGATGCTACACTTTATTTATTTATTATTTTTTAAATATTTTTTTTAAATATGTCTCATCATTATAATCATGTTTACAGAGTTTAAAAACTCCGTTGACAATATATTAGATAATTATCAATAAATTTTTAGATTTCACAAATAAAATTAAAATAATAATAAATATTACACTTGTTTATTTTTTATTTGTTGTAACTCGCGCATTAATAGTGGATGAGATAATAATCATTTCATTCTTTAAATATTTTTTAAAAAAGTGTCATTATCCTAATCATATTTATAGAGTTTAAAAACTTTACTGACAGTATATATTAAATAAATATCTCAATAAAATAATTATTTAAAATATCATCAATAAAATTTTTAAATTTCATAAGTAAAATTAGGATAATGACATACGCTACACTAAAAAAATTTTAAATTTTACTAAATTCATATATAATTTTTACTAAAATTTTATATTTTTTTATTATTTTTGTATGATATTACACTATTCATTTAAAATACTAGTTGATGTATTTAATTTAGTACATGTTTTTTATTTTATTAGGAAATATATAAAAAAAGGAAGAGGAAAAGAAAAGTTCGAGACGCACCCGAAGAGTGGAGAGTGGAGGCTTACTGTTGAAAAGGAAGTTTCCTCAAATCGACGCCCTAAAAAATAGAAGAGAAGCAGCAAAACTTTAAATCCTATTATTTAGCTGTCGCTTAAAGGTCGCTGCTGGTAAAAGTCTTAAAAAAACAGCTCCAGCAACAGCAGCAACAACAACGCCAGCTTCTGCAGTTGCCGCATTTATATCACACCGAAAAGAAAAAGAATTTCAATTCCTTCTTTGGCCTGCTAACCGCGATGGGTTGTACTGGATCCAAACGAACCAGGGGTGACGGTAAAAGAATCAGTATTCGCTTTCTTTCTTCAGTTCTTATTTTAACTATTCTATATTCTTTTTTTTTTGTATGTTTTTATGTTAAGCTTTGTTCTTCGTTAATTGCATTACATTATATTTTGGATTTGTTTCTGGACTTTGACTAATTTTGACCACGATTTTGAGAATTTTGTTGTTACAAGGTAGGGTTTAAATTTGATCATCATATGATTTGATGTTTGATATTTGAATCGTTTAAAGATTGTATCGTATAATTCTTTTATTAATGGATAATCCGTATTTGTATTGTAAGATTGGAAGCTAAAAATGTATGATTTGGAGTTTATGGTGATTCCGATTTGTTGCAGAAAATGCCAAGAAAATCAGAAAGCCGAAGCCTTGGAAGCATTCTGAGCCGATTACGAGGACACGACTGATGCAGATGCGTGATGAATTTTGGGATACGGCTCCTCACTATGGAGGCCAGAAAGGTATTTTTCGCTATCAACCGAAATTGTTAGCAACGTAGGCTGGTTTTCTTTTGATTTAGGAAGTTGGGTAATTTATGCTTTATACTCCTAAAACTACATATTGCAAAGACCAATCCTTCAACGGAATGCAATGGGATCAATGCCAGTTATTTTTGCAATGTTTTCTTTGATGTGTTGATGAATCTGTTCTACTGAAACAGTTGATAAGACAGTAAGTTGCAGCATTGGACTGACAGGCTCTTGAGTACCTGAGTCTTGGTTTCTCAGTTAACATGATAAACTTTAATGAGGTAAAGATCTTGTTAGGTGAAGTTTTAAGATGAAATGGATGTTTAAGACCACAAATTCTGATTACTCTTAGCAACAAGGCTAAGGGTGTTGACCCCATTTCGTTAAACACAAACGCATAATCACATGGTATTAGTGCTGTTTTTTTGATGAGTTGCTTTCAAGAGATGAGAACTTGGAGCTGTTTGTGACAGGTTTCCGATTTTTACTCTCTACAATAAAAGGTCTAGGAGCCTGACCCCCATTAACTTCTTGAATTCTTCATCTGATCTATAGAGTTCATCTTTCTTCACTGAATAATTGAATGAAATTATCTTCCTCTTCGCTCTTGTAAGCATGATTTGCCAACATCTAAAGGTTTATGTTAACAAGTGTCAGTTATAGAGTCAAATGTCCTTAGTTTGATTTTGAACTGATGAACGGTTGATTGTTATAATGCTAGCTGCCATTTTTACAGTTTGTGTGCATTTTTGTGCATCAGAAATTAAAGTTGTTCCTATCTGCTCATTTTAGCCCTTGTTTTACCCAAGTGAATATATGAATTTTATTGATGTTTTTGTCATGTTACTACTCTTGTTGCTTCCTCTCGTCTTCATTCTTGATACAATTTCATTTTCCTACATCCATCTTAGATCTAGAGATAAGCTATTGAAGTCTATAGGTATCTAGGGGGAGTTTTGAGAATGTCTGCAGTAAGCAGAAATTTTAATATTGGAGATTCTTTTCTCTCACTATTCTAATTATGAGATGTAGTTTATGTGAAGCGACTCTTATGTATACAATTGGTGCCATGCTATTCTTCATATCGATATCTCCCAAATGGAAAGTAGTAACACTGATGATTATTCAACATGAAATGTGATGTTTCATTTTGTATGTAATTGGAGTTAGATGCCTCAATTAAGGCTCTCAAATAAAGGCAGAAAATCTTAATTTCAAACTCATTTTTTTAAGCTCTATGTTACTTTCTTCTACTATCTTGATTGTATTATGTTGTCATGACGCATAATTGTTACTTAACATGTTCTATTTCCCCCATATCAATGAATATATTTGAAGAATGAATGTTCTGTTACCAGAGATATGGGATGCACTTCGAGCTGCAGCAGAAGCTGAATTAATCCTTGCGCAAGCAATCATTGATAGTGCTGGGGTGATTGTTCAGAATGATGATTTAACAATTTGCTATGATGAGAGAGGTGCCTATCGATAGGATAGTCTTTCTTTCTATTTTTTTTATGTAAAAGAATTTCTTTTCCCTAACTTATCTTGCTCAAAATTTTACAATTGCAGGTGCCAAGTATGAACTGCCCAAGTATGTCTTGAGTGAGCCAATCAATTTGATTCATGAGAACTGACAACAGAGACCAAAGAATACAGCGATTCATTTAGAATGTAAATCATGTAAATTAAGCTCATAATCCTATAATCTCTAAGATGTGTCCCAATTAAAAATCCCCATTCCATTGGTGTACAATATAGATCTTGTCAGCGAAAGATTCAGCTGTGTCAACATTGAGCCTCAACCACAAGTAAACTCTCCATCATGTTAAAGGGGACAACTGAATATCCAGCAGAATTTCAGTACATTTATGTTTTATAGATTCAAATGTTTACTTTGGAGAACTAAAGAATTTTCTTGATTCCGTGCATAGCTTGATGGAACTTTCTTATGGCACCTTGTTTAATTTCATTCTGGCTCTGGTTAATATTAGCTTCTGGCTTCTGAGTTCTGACCCTTTTACTAGGGTAAGCTTGGTTTTAGAAGAGGCCGTGAAGGCTTTTACATTCAGCTTTTACAAGATCTTGGTCCAAAAAGATAGCCTGTTTTCTATTTCTTTTTTCTAGTCTAGCCCAAAGTTACCAACAGCACAAAACCCTAAACCCAACCTAAGGGCGTCATCCGTCTTTTAAAAAAAAAAAAAAAAAAAAACTTCACAATTAAACTCTACTTAAATTTAATAATTTAAGACATAAAATGATATGAAAATTACTCGATAAAAAATATAAAAGTGATAGAATTAAAAATTTAATAAAAATTATATATGAATTCAGTAAAAAAAAAAAATTGTATTTGATGGGTTAACGAATTTTAACATAAACTTTTTATATTTTATTCAATACAAATAAAATTTGATTAAACATGAATATAAGTTATATATACAAATTATTAGATTTAATTTAAACCTTAAACCCTAGCCTTAAATATGCCAAAACAGCCACTGTTTGATTGCTTTTTCTTATTGCTTTTCAGTTTCTGACTTTCGGTAATTTATTGGATATGATATGAAACAACTCAACAAGTAGGCAATTTTTAATGGTTAAAGGGTTTCTATCATATGGCATGCGCGCAAGAGGAATAGCACCAAACTTGCGGGCGGCAATCTCTTTCCCTAAACTGACACACCCTACATTCTACATTCCACAATCTACAACAAGTAGCAAAGGAGTGCAAAATAGCCGCAAAGTAGCCCATCGGCATGTGAGCAACTAATCACCAAACCAAATCCTAAAAACAAAAAATAAATGTTCATCTCAAGATTATAGATTGCATTTACCCAAAAGAAAAGATTATTAGGGGGAGGGCTGGAACAGTTAACCAGAACATTGTCTCTTGGGAACTAGACATGAAGAAACTTTTCCCGATGAATAGAAATGATGCCATCCACTCCACCATCTTTATGTAAAAGGTTCCATATATAAAAGGTTAGGAATCTTCAACTAGGTCAGCCTTCATCGGATGAAACTGATAGCCAAAGATTTGGGCACTATTAACAAAGTATTCAATCTTCATTATTAGAAAAGGAGAGAGGGGAAATGTGTGGGTAGCCATGTTTTAACTTTTTGTTTAACAATGCTCAATGTGAAGACAAACAGAACGGGTTAGAGTAATGCTATGTTTTTTAGCCTTAATTACTTTTGGGGTAAAGCTCCTTTGAACAAAAAAAAAATAAAGGTACCCTAATCATTTGCATTGGAAGTAGTTTGCAACTCAATTTTCATTTTATATTATTTCATTTTCAAGTTCTTTCTTCCACTATGAATATGATATTCAATTATCATTAATTTTTTAAAATATATTTATCAGCTGTATACACTTAAGGATTATGCACTTTTTTAAGTATATTAAAAAAATTTCTAAAATTCTAATGTAGTTATTGAATTATTTAATTTTTTTAAATAAGCCTTTATATTTTTATAATATTCAAATATGTTTTTATTCAAATAACCATTATTTCAAATAAAAGATTGATCTATGCTTAGAGTTTTTTTTTTTTTTTTTTGTTTTAAAGGTTGAGGACTTAGTAGGATACAAATTAAAAGTTAAAAGTTTATTGGATATAAAATTAAAATTTAAAGACTTATTTTAATGCAATAAAATATAGGATTTATTTAGATAAATTAAAAGTTAAGGTTTTTCTTTTATTGTTTTAGCCTAAAAATTAATTTTATTTTCTATTGAATTTTTGGGTTCGGTAGTTCAATTAGCTTAGGTGGTAAGGTAATACAGCAAGAAGGACAAAGAGCCAAGGAAGCCATATGAAAATCATGCACCTATCCTCTTTTCCGCTTCTTCACTGCTGTCAATGCTGAAGTTTCTTGTTTGCCCTACAAAAAAGCACATTATGCATCGGCAATTCGGCATGGCTAGAATGAGTTCAAGGCAGCTAGCTACTAAGAAAAAAAGACAAGTAAAATAATAAAGAGCCTCGTCAATTAGCTGTCATTGGCCAACCCTCAAAGATACAAGGTCTCTCTACCCTCTTAAAAATTAAAGAAGAAGATTTTTAAGGATTGTTCATAGGTATGGTTGGCATCAAAAAGGTTTAATGGTGGTGTTTAACGCAGCTAAATGGTTCTGAGTTTCTAACCCATCTAATTGAACAATTTTTGTTTACTGAGAATACAGACGAAATTATTTAGATTTAAACTTAAATATAATAATATATTTTTAATCATTCGGTTAAAAAAAATTTTATATCTAAAGAAATAATTTGTTTCGTAAAATTAGTCATGGACAAATAATATTAATTTGACTTATTTTTAGTTTTATATAACCGAATAAAATATTAATTCAAATCATAATATTTTTCGTGAGAGTTCACATTATTTTTTTTCTCCAACTAAAACCTAACACGGTGTAAAGAAAATTCAAGGCAAAGGGAGCTGCTTAGGTGACCCATTTATTTTGGCTTTTCAATTTACATTAATGAGGACTCATTTCTTTTTCAATCACGGAATAAAGTGTCCAAGAAATTCTGTTTAAATGAAACACAAATAGAAGAAAGCAGAAGATCAGGTCAAATGGCCAACGTGGGGGGGGGGGGGGGGGGGGAAGAAACCCTTTTATCTAGACTCAGAACAAACATTAATTATGCATCTGAACAGTGTAAGTAATTCTCCGGTACTATTTTATCCCATAGGTTGAAGGAATCCTGAAGCCCAACTACGACACCTTTTTTCTGAGCTTGACACTACATGCTGGCTGGATATTCTTTCTCAATGGCGCACTAGGCAACAAAACTTTATGTGGTCCATCCATTCTTGACTTGGTTTATTTTTTCATTTGCAGAATCCAAAGAAAAATCCACATGGAATTGGTTTGACCTTGCATGCTTGCGTATGTCATGGGCACATGTGGCATGAGCACAAAGAAGGAGGAGAATAAATGTAGGGTTCAGCCTTAGACAGGCTGTTTTTATAAAATTAAGTTTGAATATAAATTTAAAAAATTTATAATTTCAATCAAATTTAAGTTGAATTTCAAATTTCGATATTTAAATTAAATGAAATTTAAATTTAATATTAAATCATCTCAACTTAATTCGATTACATTCATATTTTTGTATGTCCAAGTCAAAGGCAATCTTACCAAATATAAACAGTTATATAATCAAATTATTACTTGCATTTGCTTAAGCAGCCGAAGACTAATCGATCCCTAAGTTCTTATGGTAGGAATATTTGGGGAGATTAGAGCAGCTATGGACCCTTTTAGCACAGTGTTTATGAAATGTAGTGTTGTGCATGAGTTGAGGCCAAACACTACATGCTGTCTCCATTCTCTCTCTGCAATAATATTGGTTTGCGAATCCAAAAGAAATCCACCTAAAACTCCATAAATGACTTTGTTTGGCTGATGCATCCCCTACCAATCTCAGCTAACTCACATCATTGAGATTTGGATGTTTCCGGTTGTCTGTATATTTGCTTCCAGCTAAATATTGAACACTGGCTGTCTTTGACCTAAAACTAAAACAAGTGCTGATATCTTTCATGTCTGTAGCCAAAGAGGAATAAATTTAATACAAAATCGCACTTTTGGTGTTAATGTTACGTTCATGAGGGGGCCCTCTTTATTTTCTTTTTAAAACGATATAATAAAATAAAGAGAATAACTTATTTTAAAATAAAAATGCAACAACAACGACAGCTGCAATTCATGACCCTACCCGACAGTGCTTGAGCTTTAATTTATGCAATTTAATTTTTAAGCTTCCTCCTTCACAATTAGGTTTCTTTGAGGTAATTTTGAATATATGGCACTGGCGGCCATGTAAGCCAAATGAGAGGAAAAAGATAAATATCTGGACATCTAATAATGACCAAACTTACTATAGAGCTTTTTCTTTTCTTTTCTTTTTTTTTTTCATTTGATAATTCTAATAAAAAAATTAATGCATGAAAATTTTACATTATGAAGTTTGAAAAATATTATATATAGATAATGTGAAATAATTTTTAATTTTTATCAAATTCACGTATAATTTAATTCAAAACTTTAATTAATTAGATTATTGAGTTAATTTCTTGTTATTATTCCATGTTTGTCTTGGTTGCTATGGTAACTCAATAATATAGCAGATTGTGGCCTCATAATTTGATCTGAGAATTTATGAAAAGGAATGATGATGAGTTTGATCCATGAACGTCAGTCAGTCAGCCATGAATTCATTCATTCATGGGTTGAAACTTAAAACATGAATGGACATCGGCATTGATACATGAAAGCTTGCTTATATCAAAGGATTTCAATATTTTTACTATATAAAAAAATCAATTTTTTAATTGAGCGAATAAAAAACTTGTCATATATTATAAAATTTAAATTTAATTTTAAATATTTTCTATTCTCAAACTCCAATTATGAAAGAAAAATTTTTTCACTTTTCTTCCTTTTGCTTTTAAGGTAGAGAATCATTTCAGCCACAGTTTTTATGGTTGGTTTGGGCTGTCAGTGGTTTTCAGTTAGGCGCGATGGGGAAGGTAATACAAAATAGTAAAAAATAATTTTTTTTTAATTTTTTTAATTTTTTAAATAATATATACCATTAATAATTTTTTATCGTTTTTTTTCAAAGTTTATTCAAAATAATTTTTAATTTTTATATATAATAATTAGTGACTCTATGAAAAAAATTTAAATAATTCATGCTTATTCTTTTTAACATGATTCGATGGATTATAATTTTTTTTAAAGTATACAAATTTTATAAATTTAAAATTTATTTTACTGATATCAAAAGATTTCATTGACAAAACAAAATCATTCTTCAGCTTCAATTTCAATCAAACATGGTATCATTTAAAAGGGCAAAAACAAACAAATAAATTTTGAAATATGGTTAGTCAAATTAAATTATATCATACCAACAAGAAGTGCAAAATTTCAACATCTTGGTTACTTTTTGGTCCCCCCCGTTAAAATAAAAAATCTTCTACTGGCCCTGGGGACCAAAGAAAATCAAAATCAAAAAAACTTTTTTCTTTCAAATTTTAAATAATATAAATACAAAATGAATTTGCATGCTCAAACAAACGGACACACCACTTTAGTGGCATCATGTCCTGTTTCAGAGATGTGTGTCTCTGAGTTCTTTGTCTGTAACAGATCTCAGTTCTCTCTTTCTCCGTTTTATGCTTTGCAAGTAACACACTAAGCACTTGAAAAATACTTCAGTCTCTCTTTCTTTTGATTCTTTCTTGTACCCTCTTTATCTCTTTTTCTTTGGCTTGAGGAAAAAATTAAAAAGAACTCTCTGTGTTTTTTTTTTTTTTTTTTTGGTGGAACTATCGTTTTCTTTTGGAAGATAGACCCAGGGTTGTGAAAGAACGTGTGAAGTGCGGTGGCAGACAAAGAGAGAGAGATCTATGGGGGGTTCTTAATGATGGGAACGGTTCGTTTTGCTTTTTGGGATTAATCAGGTGAATGCAGTTAAAAACACCCTCTTTTTTCCTTCTTTTTCTTTCTTTCTTCTTCCTCTTCTTCCTCCTGTTTCCTCTTTGCCTAATTTCTCTTTTGGATTGCTCTTTTTTTCTGACGTTGAAATCATGGGTTTTTAACCTACAGCTTCTTTATTTTTCCACTGCCCATTTCTTTTCAAAAGCTCTAATCTTTTGAGGGATTTAAAGCTACAAAGTTGAAACTATTGGCTTTCTTCTTTCTTCTTTGTTCTATGATTTGTTTTTGCATGATTCTAGTTCTGGGTTTTGTGCCTTTATTCTCATGCGTCGAAGCTGGAAGCTTTTGGTACAAAGAGCTTTTCGTGCTTCCTTGTGGAGTTAAGAGTTACAGCTCCGGGTTTACAAGCTTGAATTTTTGGAAGTCTGCTTACTTGGCTTTCTAAGGTATTTATGTTACTTACTTTGGTTTACACTTGTAGGTCTATGTCTTTGAGTAAATGATGGCTAGCTTAAAGGGCTTGTTGTGCTTGATGGGAAACTTTCTAGTTTGTGGCTTGATCATCTCCAATGGGGTTGTGCCCTTCAAAATGAATGCTTTGTTTTTGAAGAACGACCTGTGATAGCTTCAAGTTTGGTAGTTAAGACAGTTTTGCTGAATAATTAGTGGGATGTGAAGAATTTTGGTGGTTTTTATATACCATAATTAAGGAGAGATTTGGGGCGTGCGAGATTAATGAAAATGCCATATTTTTTGGTATGTTTATTTAAGTCAAAAGATATTCTGCAATCAAACATATTAATGCTCTGATCATGACCAGGGCTGTTCGAGATAGGATACTCAAGGATGCGAATGGTGATATTAGTGATCATCTACGCAACCACGTTCATTTGACTAATTGTATCCACTTGAAGAACCATATGCATAAGCATAGCCCTATATTGGCAGACAGATCGCTTATGAGGGACCTTATAGTCCTTCAAAGGTCACGCTCCCTGAGAGACCCTTCCACCAGTCCTCCCTCTTGGCATTCGCCTTCTGTTGTTGATTTGCTTTCCAAGAAGGGTGATAAGGATGCTGTTTGGGAGGGGAGAAGGTCAGCGGGCGTTGAGAGGCAGAGGGACGGAAGGAGGCTTTCAGTAAGCTCACCACCTTTAGCTAATTTTGCAACTTCTAAAGTTGCCCCGGGTGAAGCTAGTGGGGTCAATGAAGGGGTACCAGCAATTAGTGATCGTAGTAGTAAGAGTGGAGCTAGGGATAGTAGAAGAATTAGGAGAGAAGAATCTAGTTTGAGAAGTAATAGGATTGATCTTTTGGGTGAAAATGAGGGGCCTGTACAGGAGCAAGATGGTAATGGCTTGCCTTCTGATGCTATCTCGGGTAATTCCGGACTGAAAGATAGAAAGAGTAAAAGGCAAAAGGGGAAGCGAACACAAGGTATTCAAATGAAGACTCTATCTGAGCAGTTGAATGATATGCCTCTGGATAGTGATGATGTGGCATCTTCAAATGTCCACCTTCGTGGAAGGCGTGTTAGACCTGAGAAAACTGGTGAGGAACCTGAAGTCAACATCCGTGGTTATTCAAGTGGATTAAACAGGGTGAAAAGACGCAAGTTTCAAGGGGCAAGAAAATCTCGGGCTGCTTCTTCTTCTAGAGATGTTGGAGGTCAGAATGAGTTGTCTGTGGCTTCTAATTCATTTGCTCAAGGTTCAGTTTGTCCAAAGTATGGCATGAAAGAGGGAGAAAATGAATATGATGAGCAAAATGTCACTAGGGCCCCTAGAAATCGATGTGGGATCCCCTTTAATTGGTCTAGAATTCATCACAGGGGTAAAACTATCCTTGACATTGCTGGAAGGAGTTTTTCCTGTGGTTTATCTGACTCTAGATTAAGGAAAGGTGGGACAGGTTCCCGTGGAAGAAATGCTCCTGAAATGCCTGTGGAATCTGATCAATCAAGCTCATCTGCAAAATGCGATGCGGAGGCGCTGCCTCTTCTAATTGAGGCATCTGGATCTCAGAACAGCACAGAGAATGCTGGTTGGGTGAATGACTATTCAGGGGAGCTAGGTATATTTGCTGATAATCTGTTGAAGCGCAACAATGATTCTGACCTTGCTTCTGAAGCTAGATATGCTGACCAACGCAAGTTAGGCGGGAACTGCCGAGGTAGGCATCAAAATATCACGCAAAAGTACATGCCAAGAACTTTTAGAGATCTTGTTGGACAAAATTTGGTATCACAAGCCCTTTCTAATGCAGTCTTGAAAAGGAAGGTGGGATTCCTATATGTCTTTTATGGACCTCATGGAACAGGAAAAACTTCCTGTGCTCGGATATTTGCCAGAGCTTTGAATTGTCAGTCACTTGAACAGCCCAAACCTTGTGGCTTTTGCAATTCTTGTATTTCACATGACATGGGTAAGAGTCGAAATATAAGGGAAGTTGGTCCTGTCAGTAATTTTGATTTTGAGAGTATTATGGATCTTCTTGATAATATGATCATCTCTCAACTGCCCTCTCAGTACAGAGTTTTTATATTTGATGTCTGTGATACTTTATCCCCCGATTGTTGGAGTGCCTTATCAAAGGTCATCGATCGAGTGCCCAGACGTGTGGTCTTTATTCTTGTCAGTTCAAGTCTTGATATTCTGCCTCATATAATCGTGTCCAGGTGTCAGAAATTCTTTTTCCCAAAACTGAAGGATGCAGATATCATCTATACTTTGCAATGGATTGCATCCAAAGAGGACATTGAAATTGAGAAGGATGCGCTTAAACTGATTGCGTCTCGATCAGATGGATCACTGAGGGATGCAGAGATGACACTTGAGCAGTTGAGCTTGCTTGGGCAAAAAATCTCTGTTCCTCTGGTTCAGGAACTGGTGTGTTTTCATAACCTAATTAGAATATTAGTATAATAATCAATATCACCTTGCACTGGTTAATTTTTGCCTTTCAAATAGTGCTCTAAATATGATTTATGTTAGTTTCTTGCCTTATATGCTGATGAACAATTGCGTTGCTCACTCACTCCCCTATCCCCACCCTTTTTTTCTGACATTTTGGCTTCCTAAATTAAATTAACTAGCAGTCTCCTTAAAATCTTCAAATAATTATATGTTCATTTTTTGTTCCAGTTCAATTAGTCTGCTAAGTGTTGTCACTACTGCTGTGCCTGGGAAATTTTGTTTATTGTTTTATGGCCAAGATTCCTAAAAGAGTAATACACTCGACTTTTTACTTGATCTAATCCGATTGTATTTATTTTGTTTACTTGAGCTTTGAGATATGCTCTTATATTTCTCTATATTATTGTTTTGATTTGTCATTTTGCAAACAGAAGACAAAGATGGTTTTGGCTTCTTTTCTTATTTAATTTAAATTTTGATTTGCATTATGAATCTTCATATAATTTTGTTCACCTAGATAAGTGCAGCTGTCTTGAATGGTGAATCAGTATTTTTCTGAATATTATTGGACTATACATATATTTTTTCCCCTTTTTTGTGATTTATCATAATTGAAGTTACTCCTGGATATGGTCTTTTCTATTTTTAGTTTTTGAGGGGATAGTTCAAGCCTGGGTAAAGACTGACACCTTTTCCCCACGCTGGGAAAAATAACGAAGTGAACAAAAGATTTATGGTGATTAGCTGTTATTGCTATGTATGACTGCTCTAAATTTTGTCGATCTGATTCACAGGTTGGGCTTATCTCTGATGAAAAGTTGGTGGATCTTCTTGATCTGGCATTATCTGCAGACACAGTAAACACTGTAAAGAGTTTGAGGGCGATAATGGAAACTGGTGTGGAGCCCTTAGCTTTGATGTCACAGCTTGCTACTGTGATAACTGATATTCTTGCTGGCAGTTATGATTTCACAAAAGAAAGGCTTAGAAGGAAGTTCTTTCGACGACAGCCATGTGAGTCTTAAAAGAATTTGTCTTATGATTCCGATAATGCTAAATAATTGGCTAAATCATCCATTTCCTCTTGAGCTCTGGTAATAATTGTGTATATTCTCCCACTGAAGCTCTTTTTTTGCAATCATACTTGGTGTTGCTCTTTATTATTATTATTATTATTATTATTATTATTATTATTTTTTTTTTTTACATTATTCAATCCTTTTTTAGACTCATCAACTTTTGCCTTGTATAATTGTGTGGCTCTTAGATTGCAGCCAAGTAGAACAAGCAAACAAATGAATGAATAGACAAATACTCATTGTCTGTGTTTAAATATTCATCTTTCATCCTAAACTGATAGAACTGATTTTTACATTCCAGTGTCCAAAGAAGATATGGAGAAACTTCGCCAAGCTTTGAAAACGTTATCTGAGGCCGAAAAGCAACTGAGGATGTCAAATGACAAACTGACATGGCTAACTGCTGCTTTGCTTCAGCTTGCTCCTGATCAGCAGTATATATTTCCTATTTCTTCTGCTGACACTAGTTCTCATCCTAGTCCCCGGCCTCTAAGTGACATGGGTGGAAGAGATATAGTCAGGAAAGGTGGTGAGCTTGTTGAGCCGCGCAATAATTCTAGAGGCTTGTCAACAAATGCTAGGTTGGAAAATCTCCATGCAGGAAGTTCGGGGAATTTTGAAACTGGTATTATGAATGATATAAATTTAGATAGGAAGAGACATTCTGTTGCTGGGATGGCTCCTCAACATGCATCCTCGGTATCTGCTGATTTGATCAAGGTTACTGGGAGGCAGAATTTAGTAAAAAATCATAAGGGAATCGAAGATTTTTGGTTGGAGGTGCTTGAGAAGATTCAAGTTAATAGCCTAAAAGAGTTTTTGTATCAAGAAGGAAAGCTGATCTCTGTCAGTTTTGGTTCAGGTACATCCTGGTGTGCATTATGCTCATTTTTGTGTGCCTTAATCATACAGTTGTAGCATACTTTTAGATGAGAATTGTTGCCAGCTACTTAAATTACCATGTAAAAGAAATTTTAGCAACTTGAAGCCATAATGTGTTGGTCATTGGTGTTTTAAGGGTTTTATGGAATTTAATGAATTTCATGGCCAAGGCTTTATAAGATATCCCCACAATTGATTTCTAGTGTTCTTTGTCATCTAGTTGGTAGCTCCATGATCCACATCCAAGTTTTGCATGTTAATTATACTCGAAATTTATTCCTTTTCCTCCCCTCTATATTCCAAGATTTCTTTTTATTGGTGTCACCTCTGGAAGCGACACTTAGAAATGGTATGATAATTTTACTCGACATGATGGTTACTAAAATAATGCTTTCTCTATGCTTAGTAATTGTAGCATCTCCTTCACCTTTTAATTGGTGTTTTTTTCTTTCAGCCCCTACTGTACAGCTGATGTTCAGTTCACATGTGACCAAATCTAAGGCAGAGAAATTTAGGGGGCATATTATACAAGCATTTGAGTCTGTTCTTGGTTCTCTCGTGACTATTGAAATTAGATGTGAAATGAAGAAAGATGCCAGAGCTGGCACTCAAGGACCATCTTCCAGGGATGGTCCATCTCTGATGATCATGGATCCAAAGTTTAATTCTGGAAATAGGATGCATATGGGAGGTTTTGATGATATTAACAGAAGGGTTATGAGAGATGGAGATGCCAGGGTTGGCTCTCAAGCTGAGCTGTTGCACACTGAATCTCTTGGAGCTGGAAAGAGTGAAATTGTTGAAATACCAGCTTCTCCAAGAGAAGCTAAGGATAATGAACAGTCTGACAACATAGAATCTAGCAGAAGAGGTTCAAGGGTGGCTGATGCTGCAGCTTATAGGAAAACAACATTGGCTTCTACCCCAGGAAGACGGAGACTAGGGGAACTAAGTCAGAGTCAGAGCATTGTTAGAAGTAAGGTGTCCCTTGCACATGTAATTCAGCAGGCAGAAGGATGTGCGCAACGAAACGGCTGGTCAAAACGCAAAGCAGTTTCCATTGCTGAAAAGCTTGAACAGGAGAACCTGTATGTATATCTGGTGCCATTGTAAATTTTACAATTATGTCAGCCTTTGTCTCTGGTTGGTGTTGCTCGATAAATTGTTAAGCAGCTGGATCTCTTGTTTTGTTATCAAACCTATAGTAAGAAATGCTTGGTAATCCTTGCATATTTTCACATTTTTGAGGCCTATCCGTCTGTGAATCTATGCAAGTCTTTCCTACTCCCTAGAACTTTAATTAGTTATTATTTACTGAAGGATCATACTATGATGAAAATTTAGAATAAATTGGAATATCAGTTATTTCTTTGTCTTAAACTAAGAATTAACTTCATATTTGTAAATATCAGGAGATTGGAACCTAGGTCAAGAAGCTTGCTTTGCTGGAAAGCATCTAGAGTAACTCGCCGGAAGGTATCTTATACCTAATCTTCTTCATTAGCATTATTCTGACTAAAACATGTGATTATTTGTTCCAACCTTTTTTCTCATTCTAATGCCTGATAACTTTACTCTGTGCAATAGTTTTATAAATGCCTGTTCACCGCTTTGAGATCTTTGCTTATGTCCCACAGCTCTCTCGCTTGAAGGTTAGGACACGAAGGCCACATTCATTATTGAAGCTTGTCTCCTGTGGAAAATGTCTCTCTTCTAAATCTCCTAGGTAGGACGAGTAAATTTTTGGATGGCTTTGAACGGTCGGTGCATGACTTAATTGAATTCATATTACATTTGTAATTAGCTATTTTCTTGCCGTTTACAAGGTCAATTCAATCTGTCAAATCTTTTTCCTCGAATAAGTGTACAAGTTCTTTCGTACGAGAAAATGTAGGCAGGAAATTAGATAGTGCAGTCATATTTTTAGTGAATATTTATTATATTTATGCAATCATTAACGTTGTTCGGCCTTCTTCCATTTTCCATCCAAAAATTGATTTCAGCCTATTTTGGTTGGGTGTGAGTTTGATTTCCTCAATCAATAGAACTTGTCCACACAATTTAGAATGGTGATGAATAGGGAGATGACCCAAGACATACTTTCTAGAAGTGACCACTGACTTTGTGGATACTTTGAATTTGTTCTCTTTGATTTCTTGTAAAATGATAGAAACTTGTGCATATGGAGCTCTCTTTTCTCGGATAAACTCATCATCACTTTCTGCTTCACAGTCCATGCTTAAATACCATGGTTTCTGAAGAAAGACTAGCATGTCAATGTAAATGAGTCTTCCAAGTTCATGAAAAGTTGTTTTAAGACCAGATCTTGACTTGATACCATTGATGGAAGTTTTGGAAATTGTGTATATATTGTCCATTCCGGAATGAGACTGTGGAGGTGCTGGCTTCTGCATCCTGTTCATATTCATATCTTCTGTCAAAGGCAAGGGGAAGGGGGCTGAAACCACCGTAGCCATAGGGAATCATGGTGGTTGTATCTTAACTTGAGAGGGCTGTAAAATTAGAAGTTAAGAAGAAAAGCTATTGTGATTTCTGCATACATTCATTAAATTTGTCTATAAATTCCTTGGTGCAGCTCTTTTAGAAGTCTCAAGTTAAAGTCATGATCTTGGCATCCGAGTCTGATTTAGCCTTACAAAAAGTTGCCTACTTTTTCCCCAAACCATTGTCCTGAACTTGACCATAAAAAGGCACTAAAAATCTCTAGGACTAGGGTCTAATCATCCCAAACACCAAAGGGTTAGTTCCAGCAATAACAAGGGACCAGATTTTGAGTTGGCTAAGCTAAAGCTACACATTGCCTAAAAGCTGACATGAAGAAGTGGCCGGGAAAAGTGGGCTTAACCCAGAAAAAACCTAGTTTGGGTCAAGAAAAGAGGAAAAGAAAAACTCAATTTCTGAGCAACCAAGTTAGTAGGAAGCTCGTTCAAATATATTAAGTTATTAAAATAATAACAACAATAAGTATAATAGTGATAATAAAAAAAACCTTTGGTATTTAGTTATAATTAATAAAAACATTTCAATTATTTTTTTTTATAGAATTTTATATTTTGAAAATGATGTATAATAATTTCGTTATTATTCAAACGAGTATTAACATATTCATTGTTAAAAATGCATTAACTAATAATGATAATTGATAGTGTCAATGTTAATATCAATAACAAATAAATTAATAAATTCGTATCATCATTTAAAATTTCAAACGTTTTTATAGTAAAATTATTTTTTTTTTAATTTCAAAAACTCAATGCTATAATACACAAAAAAATTTGTAAAATATAAAAGTTTATTAATATAAATATAAATATAAATATTTTTTATTTAGCTACTTTCTGAACTCAAGAGACTCCATCTATGCAAGTAATTGGCTTATAATTTAAGTTTGAAGTTTGAATCTTAATATTTATTTTATTCTCGAATTGAGATTTCTTTTGCACCGAAAATATTCATTAGTTCCCACCATCCCTCTAACTTTAGACTAAAACTTTGAAAGATGCATTGTGAAAACCCAGAATTCAGTTTCCTTGATTGAACCCTTTTTTACTCCACACACCAACCAGTTCAGAACAATCATTCTTTTTACACTTGACAATGATGTTACAATTACAACATTCAAACCCCTAATTCAATGACTCTTAACCTACGAAAAGAAAAAGCAAAATCAAAATCGCTGCCTTCTCCATGACGTCCGCCCATTTAATTATTACTAACATTTTTTGACTTGGTCTGTCCAGCAACATGACTACGATTAGTCACAGCTTTGAAACTCTTTCCATGTCGGCTTGTTTCTACCCGGAAAACCCTAGCTAAAGAACGAAGAAACCTCCATTGCAACTTCTATTTTTCCTTTTCTTCTTCGTAGCAAGTCTAAAGTCACTTCCATTCCTTAAAACCATTCTCCACACCAATAATAATTTAATATCATTCATTGAATTTTCCTACATTCAGACTCACACTCCATATTTAATATTCATTTCATTAGCGATTATCCTTTTTGATTTTTCAATATGAACTGACAAAGCTAGTAGGTGGAGCATGCATGCAATGAACGTGGTTTAATTAATCATTGTTAGGCGGTAGATTAGGTAAACCAACAGTAGCAGCGGCGGCAGCAGCGGCGGCAACAATGGCGCAAAGATAAACGATTGTATTATCATATACCAACAACCATAAGCTAAGGACTAGGGTTAGCAACTATGACTCGAGTATATTCAAATTTAGAAGATTCAATGTATTTTAATATTACTAATAATTTAAGCTTGGTGTCGGTCCGCTGATCATACATTGATTTTGATTTTATTGTTTTTTTAATTAATTAAGGTGGAAGATTTGGATTATGTTTAGTCAATGTATGATTTTTTTATTTTAAATTTTAATTTTTTAAATCATATGTTCAATGCGTTTTCCTTTCTTTAGCTACCAAAATTCAATGCCTCATTGTTGTTAAATTGCTTAATCATACCATAGCTTGAAACTGTATTTTAAGGCTATATAATATACTGTTATTTACCTTAAAAATCTTAACTTAAATAATTTTATAACTTAAAAAATATGGGCATTTCACCTCCCAAGAATATTCAAAAGTCTTCTCACATTATATATTCAAAGTAAACCAATTAATACATCAATTTATAACGTATGAATGATAGTCCCCACTATCAGTTATATATCATATGATTTATATATATATATATATATATATATATATGATTAATTAATTAATTATTCCTTCTTTAATAATATCTAATTTGGTTAACAATTACTTAGTAATATTTAATTGTAGAAGATGTAAGATGTTGCTAATGTATTTTACACGTTCGGTTGTAGTTCGTATGTATGATTTTTTTTAAAAAAATATTTAATTTATTTATTTAATTTTATTGAATTTTCGAAGTAATGGTCGACATATAAAAAATTAACTTAAACAATAATGAGATATTTAAAAAGTCCAAAGCTCACATCATTACATTTATAGGAACTTAGTTTTTTTGGTACGGGGAAACAGCACATAAACCGGTGTGTTTTGTCGTGGTCAAAACATTTGTTTGACTATTTTTTTATAAATTCAATGCCCTGACCGTACTCCACGTGGAGTGATCGCGACGGACAATAATTATGGCACCACGTGGCTTCCAAAGGACGATCAAGTGCAGGGGCAACGTTATGGAGAAAACACGTTGAATTGTGTAATTCAACGATGACGGTTGAGCCAGCTGAATCATGGGCTGACACGTAGCACTTGACTGCAAGACTCCTCCTGTGTTGTTTTATTTTTTTATTTTTATTTTTCTTTTTGAAAAGATTTTAAATAAAATAAAAAGAGTTTTTTTTTGGACGATTATGAACAAAAGGATTAAGATCCATGTGAATTGCTTTTTTTATTTTTTATTTTTTTTTTCAAGTTGACATTATTGAATTCGAAACGCGTATCAACACCATTTTTCAACACTTTCTTATAATTTTTTATTTTTTTAGATTGTATTTTCACAAGAAGATCGATGATTTTTTGTTTTTTAGAATTTATATTAGCATTTAATTTTTAAAGTTTTTACATTAAATTTGTCCAATTAATTTATTAGTTAATTTGTTTGTTTATTTATTCAATAACTTTTTATACCATCGAAATATTTAATTATAATTATATTTTCATAAAATATATATATTGATATTTTTATAATTAAGAGTAAAATTACTTGTATTCAAATTCAAATTTTATAATTTATCATAACTTTTCAATAATTATTTAATTTAAAAATTATTCGTATATGCCGATAATTTTTTAAATAAAAGAATTGTAAAATATTTTAAAGTTTAAATTTAATTTTAAATAATCTCTTTTGTAATTATTAAAAATTGGCATTGAACAAATCTAAAGTGGTGAAATAATGTTTAAATTTTTTGTATTTCTTATATAAAATTACATATATAAAAGTAAAGTTACAATTATTTTATAAGATTTAATATCAAAATAGACGGAATAATACCTCATTAAAACTAAAATATTTCTAAAGTTCGAAACTGTCAAGTAGTTTGCATAGTTGGTGAACCGGTGGTCACAGAGAGAGACATAACACTGTGTACTGTTTCATGAAGATGAGCCTGGCTGGGCAGCCGGCTGCCTGACCTGTCCTAAAAGCAATTTCAGGGGACAAAAATTCTGGGCGGCCAACTTGCGATGTGGGCTGCAACCCAGATGAACCAGAAACCGAAATAGACGTTAGACCAATAGCTATTGACATAGCTGCTTTTGGTGGGCTCCAACACCAACCGACTGTTAAGCCTAGTTGTACCATCTCTTTCTTTTATTATTGACTCCATTTTTTTTTCATTTTTATTTGATTAAATCTAATAATTTTAGACATAATTTAATAACATAATATAAAAAATAAAAATAATATGAATTAAAATTTTAATAAAAATTTATTATTAAATTTAAATAAAATTAAGAATTTATTAAAGAAAATTGTCTATACTAATTATGATATAATTTTCATGATTTATAGATTTTGATATGAAATAGGTTCAATACAAATACTAAAAGGGTCAAAACTAGGTTTCATTCAAGTATGAAATTGGGGTGTAGGTTGTGTTTATTTAGCTTTGAAATTGGTAAGGAGTGTAGACCAAATCATAAGATTATAAATATCAGTTAATAGAAATTTAGAATGACATATTATCCTCAAGCCAAAAGGTAATGAAAAATACCAAATGTACTCAATTTTTTTTTTAATCTTTTTACATGCATTTAAACAGTATCAAAGTGAAGAAAATGGAATGTACATAGAAAAACTTGGGTACATTTAGAATTCCTCAAGACAATTATCCTTATGGGGATCTTAAAATGCTTTCTTTCATTCTTTCTAGAAAAAAAAATAGGCTTATTTCTCACAAAATTAACATGAATAGAAAAAACAAATGTCATGATCAATAATGAGATTTCCATTCTCCCATAGCCCCTTTCCATGCAATGCAAGTGTATGCATATGGTCAATTACACTTTGTTGGTATAATTTGGTAAGGGAAGCCTATCTAGCTTAAAAGGCAAAAAGAAGTTGATGATAGTTAGGTAACACTTGCAACCCTTGCAATTTTAGTAAGTCATCTTCTCAATTTTCCCTTCTTTTTTTTTTTCTTAGTTATATATTAACATGAACAATTCTTCTTTTCCATCACTAAAACTTACAACTTCCATTAATTTTCAAATAAAAGTTGATGTCATGTTCCAACTGCCAACTTTCACTTCCTTCTCAACCATTTCAAAATTACTCCAAACTACCATTTTTTTTCCTTATATTTTCCCCATTTGTTTTACTCTTTTAGATACTGGTTAAGGGTGACATTCTGAATTTTGTCCTTCTTCTTTTTATTATTTTTTTAACATTGAATATTAAGGATTTAATGCTTGATAATTGTTGACACATAACATGACATAAAAGCAACATGAAAGATGTTACAAAAATGACAATGAGTTTAAGTTTTAATAAAAATTTAAATGATTTTGAAAAAAAAACTAAAATATATTGTTTTTATTTAATATATCAACACAAATTATAATATGATAATTTTATGTTTTTATATTTTTAACACAAAATAAATTTAAAATTTATACTTAAAAAGAGTTTTATCAGCCTTCTTTAATTTTTTTTTTGGCAGACAAATATTTCGAATGGATCCAAAATTTGGTATAAAAGTAAAATTTAAAGAATTATGATGATGATAATTTAATTAAATAATTAATATCTTTAAAGCCTTGGTGATGGATTTCCTTAACTCTCCAACGAAGCTTTTGTCGACTAAAGGCATGTTCTTTTTTAAACTTTTGCTGTCCGTTTGTTGTGTTGTGAGTGTTGGATTTGCTTTTTGAAGGTCAACTTCCAGTGATTGTGTGTTTGGGATTTGGGAAAGCGTTTTTAGTCAAAGTGGAAATGATAAGGTTGTTTTATTTTATTTTATTTCGTAATGACTTTACAATTCCACGCGCCTAAAGGTCGCGTGGGCCCAGTGTTAGTTTTTGGAGTCAACCCTGGAAATGAAGAAAATCTAATGTTCATTTTTGCTTTATTAGGGGAAAAGAAATGTAATCATAGTCTTCAGCAGATAGAGATTGCTGTTAATAAAAAAAACTTTATATTAATAGGAGTTATAAAATTAACATAGATTCACACACTATGAATAATATTAATATATGGTATAAAAATTTATACACTATTATCAAATCAGATTGTAATACCTTATTAATTAGTAATTTTATAATATTTATTCATAAAAAAATTTATTTTAAAATTACGAATTAATAATATGACATGTTATGATTCATTAACAAATAACAATGTATAGAATTTATAAACTAAAGTGCATCAAATATTTTGTATGAATATATAAAAGGTAAAACTTTTGGTAAAAAAGATAATATCATTTGAGCTTTTGATATGAGTATTATCTTAAATTTTTATATAAATTGAAACTAAAAAAATCAATTATCTTTTTTCAGTTTTCTTAAAATTTAAGAAAATTAATTATCTTTTTTTCAATGTATTATCTTAAATTAAAATTAACTATATAGATTATCTTATTATGTAGATTAAATTTAAAAATAAAACCAATTATCTTTTCTCAATTTCTTTATCCATATAGATTAAAATTAAAAAATGAGTTATCTTTTTTTTTTAAAAAAAAATTCTTTAAAATTAAAAAATAAATTATCTTTTATATTTTTTCAATGTATTATCTTAAATAAAAATTACCTTTATATATTATCTTACTATATAGATAAAATTAAAAAAACTTCAATTATATATTTTTCAATTTAGATGGATAAAATTTTGTTTTTATTTTACTATGTCGAAATATACATACAAATAAAAATATTAAAGAAAAAAATTTGGATTATTCATAAATTTAAAAACTTACATTTTAAAATTTCGAATAAAAATTATATTATATATGATTTACAAATTTATAAATATAGTTTTTTACATGGCACAATATAAAACTAATAATAAATACGATGACTTATTTGTTAAATGGTTAAAAAAAGAGTTTGAATGCAATTGAAATCAAATTATTACACCCTTAATTATTAAAAAAATATAAATTTAAATACATTTTTCACTAAAATAAAAAATTTACAAACTCAAAAATAGAACTGAATATCTGCATTTTCCTTATTTTTATATAAAAACATGAATTAAAAAAAAATTGTGTAACTAGACAAAGTTACCTCACTCTTTAACCCCTAAGGCCCAAAGTCCAAATCCTGGAAAAATTTAACCCTCCCAAGTCCTACCCTGACAAAAAGCTGTCCTTTATGGTTTAGCAAAATCTAGTTTTGCAAACAAATCGGTAAGGTAACCAAAGCTGTACGCATTTAAGACCATTCTCTCTCTTGCTCTTTAAACTGTAGAGTGGAAGAAAAGAGAAAAGACGATTGGACAGGAATCTGAGTACTTGTTTGTCAAAGCCATACAACTCATTTTCACAGCAACTGCGTTGAACTTCTTAGAGAGAAAAAGAAAAAAAAGAGTGAAGAAGGGGGAAAATAAATTACAAACAATAAAGTCTTTCCAAGGAAAATTCACTTCCTTTTTCATTAACGCGGAATCGGTTTTTGCATAATTTTTCTTGCCTGTTGAAAGACTTTAATTTTTTTTTTTTAAAGTTCTTTTAACTTACATGAAAAAAGAAGCCTTTTAGTTCCTGGGTTCATTTATATACAACGTCCTTTGAAGATTCGACCACAACCCAGAACTAGAATCAGGCTAAAAAATCTAGGGTATTCTTTGTTTTTTTTTTTTTTTTTGTTTCATACTCGTTTTCCTTGGCTTTTCATTTCATTTGTTTGTTGCAGATCTTATTTTGTTTAAGCCAGAGTTGATTCTCCTTAGACCCTTGTTTTAGAATTCAACTTTGGAGTTATCAACCATGGCAACAGCAGCTATATTCTCTTCTCTGAGGAGGAGAAGATCGCCGTCTCTAGAGGCTTTCTTGGCTCCCGTTGACTTAACAGAAGTAGCTATTGTTCAAACCCTGGCAGCTCTCTCATCTGATCTTGTGTCTTGCTTTTCCAGCAAAGTTTTCTTCTTTCAGCGAAGAAATTCTCGATCTTTGATTCGAAAGTTGGAAATTTTTGTTGTTCTGTTGGATTATTTGAGGGATTCGGGATCAGGGTCCATGTCAAGCATGCCTTCAACGGCCATACTGTGCTTCAAGGAGCTCTATTTGTTTCTATATAGGGCAAAGATACTACTCGATTATTGTGCCCAATCCAGTAAGTTGTGGCTTTTACTTCAAAACCATTCAATTTCAGGCCATTTCCATGATTTGAATCAAGAAATTTCTACCCTTTTGGATGTTTTTCCTATAAAAGATGTTGGTTTGAGTGATGATGTTAGGGAACAAGTTGAGCTGTTGCAGAAACAGGCTAGGAAGGCAAAATTATTTGTTGATAAAAGTGATGAGAATTTAAGGGTTAGGTTCTTTTCATTTCTTAATGGGTTCGAGAATGGGAGGATTCCAAATCATGGGGACTTAAGGTTGTTCTTTGTGGAGAGACTGGGGATTAGGGATGCCAAAAGTTGTAGGTGTGAAATTGAGTTTTTGGAGGAGCAGATTGTGAATCACGAAGGAGATATTGAACCTACGGCTTCTGTGCTGAATGGATTTGTTGCGATTACAAGATATTGTAGGTTTTTGCTATTTGGTTTCGAGGAAGATGAGGTGCAGTTGTCTTTCAGTAACCAGAAGAAACCGAGAAAAGGGTTGATTACTCAAGAGATTGCCGATACATTTTTAACCGTTCCTAAGGACTTCTGTTGTCCGATATCTTGGGACTTGATGAGAGATCCTGTGATAATTTCAACAGGGCAGACTTATGATCGGAGTTCGATAGCTAGGTGGATGGAGGAAGGGCATTGTAGTTGTCCAAAGACAGGGCAAATGCTCATCCATACTCGCCTTGTTCCTAACCGAGCTTTGAGGAGCTTGATCATGCAGTGGTGTACTGCTCATGGTGTTCCATATGATCCTCTGGAGACCACAGATGCATCAGCAGAGTCTTTTGCTTCAGCTTTGCCAATAAAAGCGGCAACTGAAGCCAATAGAGCAACAGCAACACTTCTTATTCAACATCTAGTGGATGGATCTCAGGTAGCTCAGACTATTGCTGCTCGCGAGATTCGTTTGTTGGCTAAAACAGGAAAGGAAAACCGTGCTTTTATTGCAGAGGCTGGGGCAATACCACACTTAAGGAAGTTGCTGTCATCTTCAAGCCCTGTTGCTCAGGAGAATGCTGTTACTGCAATGCTGAATTTATCCATTTATGATAAAAACAAAAGTCGAATTGTGGATGAGGATGGTTGTCTAAGATCAATTGTTGAAGTCTTGAGGCTTGGGCTCACGACAGAGGCCAGGGAAAATGCTGCAGCAACATTGTTCAGCCTTTCCGCGGTTCATGACTATAAGAAGAGAATAGCTGATCAGGGAGGTGCAGTTGAAGCCTTAGCAGGGTTGTTGAGAGTGGGGACCCCAAGAGGGAAGAAGGATGCTGTAACTGCTTTATTTAATCTGTCCACTCATACAGACAACTGTGCGAGAATGATAGAGGTTGGAGCTGTTACAGCACTTGTAGCAGCTTTAGGAAATGAAGGGGTTGCCGAGGAAGCAGCAGGCGCATTGGCCTTAATTGTTAGGCAGCCAATTGGGGCTGAAGCATTGGGGAAGGAAGAAATGGCAGTGGCGGGGTTAATAGCGATGATGAGATGTGGAACGCCAAGAGGGAAAGAGAATGCAGTCGCAGCATTGCTTGAACTGTGCCGCAGTGGTGGGGCTGCTGTGACAGAGAGAGTGCTTAAGGCCCCTGCTTTGGCTGGTTTACTTCAGGCTCTGCTGTTTACAGGTACAAAGCGGGCTAGAAGAAAGGCTGCATCACTTGCTAGAGTGTTTCAGAGGTGTGAGAACGCATCCTTGCATTTTGGTGGATTGGGCGTTGGATATGCATTTGCAGGCAACTCAACTCCAAACAGTGACTCCCAATTCGCCAATGATGTGTCAGTACCTATGTCAATCTCAGTGCAAGTGTTGTAATGGTAACATCACCATGTGGTGTTGTCCTCCTCGCATGTTTAAGTTCCCATTTTTGTTGGTAATATATTTACAAATTCTTTCATTGAAATTTCAGATAATGTGAAAAAAAAATTTATAGAAAAGAGATACCTGATCTGTTGTGGGAGAATGATAGAAATGTCACCTAGCAATTAGCTTGATCTTATATATGTATTATCCAGTGAAGTAGATCACATTGCTACAATAATGCTGAGAAAGACTATTACAAGTTCATGAACAATATAGCAGTTAAAGCAGCTGCATGCAATTTGCATTTAGCTTATTAGTTTTATGCATCAAATGCTTGAGGCGTTTTTATAAGTTTGAATGTCTCTGTTGCCAAAGGTTCGGGTTGGTTCGAATCAAACAGGAAGTTATTTTATTCGTGGCTTCTTTTGTACCATCCCATTATCAGACCTTCAATTATTAGAGTACCATTTCTTAACTGAAAACTTCAGGCTTAAGCTGAGTTCCTGCTGGTTAACTGCTCATAATGGGCGGCAGCCGGCAGGGTTCTGGAGAATGGAGAGTTAATTATGGCTCAGTGAAACAAGTATTGGCTTGTGATTTTTCTCCATATTTTTGCAGCAAACAATAGGACTTAAATATGGGAATCAACAGAGCTTGATTCCAAAATCCTGTTTAGTTCATAGATTGGGTTGTCTGGGTTTGTAGATGTGGATTATTCTACAGGAAGAGAGAAAGAGTGGCACCAAAACCTCCAAGCTCCTGCTGAAATTGGCCATTCATTTGTTGCAGTTCATGAGCTGTAAGCACATTTAGCGTAAGTTTTCAACTACTTACTTTAAGCTTTCCCTTCATAGTGATTACATCACTTGGACTAGGTTCATATTGGCATCATCTCTTTTTCTCGTCAATATTCTGACAAAGAATCCAAGGAAACTTCAGTTTTTATCCAAAATGAATATTGGACTATGACTCAGAAATTGGGAGGTAGATTCTATTTGCTCTATGTGAACTCACATGCCAAATAAAGAAGCATCTATAAAGCTAAGGTAGTCAAAAAGCCATGGTTTGATCAATGTTGTGTTACCTCAAACCATAAGAATAAGGCATCTCAACTTTTATTAATACTTTGTGAAGATTCCGAGGAATGGCAAGAAGATATTTCAACAATAGGGAACTTTCTGGAAATTAAAGTAGCGGTTGCCCTTGCAAGTGATGTAAGATTTGGACTAGTTTTTCTTCTTCCAAATAATAGCTTCTACCATCACTTGGTGGGAAAACTTATTATATGAAGTTGACACCAATGGCTTTGCTCCATTAGATTCTTATTGCTTATACATGTCATCTAGCATCATTGAATGGTAACCATTAGCATTTCTCATTGATTTAATTCATTTTCTTTCTTTCAAGCAATCGAAGAAAGGTTAACCATACAAAGAAGAAACCAAGTTAAGGTTAAGGTAAATATCAGCCAGATGAAAATTCAGAATTCAAGATGGTTTTTCTCCCAGGTGAAAACGGAATATTTTGGCTCTCGACTTCTGTTATTACAACTTCAAGCTGACAGCAAACAAAGTTTCAAGTATACATTAATTGTAAATAATACACGATTATTGTCACATTGTTGTCAGTTACTGTCATTTTTCAGTGCGACCGCCATCTCCTGCAGAGAAAGTCGTCGTCTTCATGGCTGATTTACTAGTTTCAATGGCGCACGAATTCAGAATTTTGCTTTAGACCCCTTTGTTCTATAACAAGCCGGAGACGAGAAGAACAACAGGGATTCATTGGGCCTTGTTTCATCAAGCCGAGGCAAGGTCTCATTATCAAATGCTATTTCTTCGTGGCAAAGCAAAATCTATAGCTGAGAGAGCATGCATGCATGCATGCATGCAGCACTATGCAAAAGCAAAAATGGTCTGCTCTTTCTTTATTGTTGTCGAAGGAAATAAAGACGGTGGTATACACCCTAGGGCTTGGTGTTTTTGACTTTGGAGCTTGGACCACCCTGGCCCTGCCGGTGAATGGTATGGCTTTGCTGCCTTTTACTCACTTTGAAAGAAGTGCGTGGATGAAACTTCACGGTCCAACTACTCCTACGATAAAGTGAAGCAAAGAAATAAAAGAAAGTTCCATTGTTCATTTAATTAATCAGTAAAAAAAAGGTGTTTTGAAAATTCTCGGATTAGTAGTTGTTCTTTTAATGCTGGTTAGGGAAGGGCTTAATTGCTTATATAGTGAGTGAAAGGGGAGCGATTAAAGGTATTATAAAATATAAAGAGGTAATTCATCAACAAAATCCGTTGTCGTCCAGCGGTTAGGATATCTGGCTTTCACCCAGGAGACCCGGGTTCGATTCCCGGCAACGGAAATTATTTTGCTTTTATTGTTTTTGGAAGCCCAAAGTCCATGTATTAATATAGCCCACAACTCTAAGAAATAAGCCCATGTATTAATTTCTAAGCCCACAAATCTAATAACTAAACACGGGTTTAGCTTCGATTCTGAAATTCTTTACTTCCCACATTAGCAATCCAAGTGCATAACAGCTGCTAAGGTGTTAATTAAGATTTTCATTTAAATCAACACGTTACATCTACCTGAATCATGTTCATGTCCACTGGAACCGAACCAAACCACAACATTTCCTGACACAAATCACACTCTAAGCCAGCAATATTCTCTCCTTGAATTTCAATGCCTCATGGATACTTTGGCTCATGAATGGCATAGCTCAATCATCACAGAAAAGTATTGATGTCTTAGATACAAGCACATAGTTCCTTCATAGTTCTATGCCAAACAAAATCATATGAAATGCTTTGTATTGAATTCCTTGTAATCTTTCTACATTTTTGGACTGCAACTGCAAAGTTATTGTAAATGGCACATTACAAAGAAATTGAATCCCTTTGAGTTGAAGGTAATGTAAAATCTAAACCCTGAAAATTTAATTGTTTTTTCTTGAAGCTAGTCTCTCCTCATGGCAGTTTCACCACAATCATTGGTTAGGTACAAGGATGTCAAAATCACTAACTGTCCATTCAGCAACTTGATCAGGGTCTTTAAAAATTTCAGTTCCCAAATCGACTGACATCCATTTCCTTCCAGCTGGTTCAGTTCCCGGATCCTAGATTTAGACAAAACCATGTTAAATCAATCAAAAATCAACTGTCCTTTTTCCCAAGTAAATATAGAGGAAAGAAGAAAACCTGGTAAAAGTATAGTGTCTGAGACAGCCTCCCAACATCAAGTTCCCATGCTCTTGGATCGCCAATCCAGCCTTCCCCTTGCTTAGTAGGATATCCATATTCACCCCAAACCGGATGTGGCAAAATCTGTAGTATTTCCTGAGGCTGAGGGTTGCTGTATGGATCACACAAACTATTTGGAGCCTCAAGCTGCTCTGCATTCCCTGGAGCACAGTACAAGTGATAGGCTGAATAAGGAAAGTTGGTTGTTTCACTGCGATGCACGCGTGTGCCATTGGGGAAGGTGTGGTAAGGAGGGCACATATTGAGGCTGTTTGCATTGCACCATGCGGTTATGTTCGGATTAATGATCATTTCACAGTATCGAGTGACGTCTGAAGTTGTGTCACCATCACACTGCTGGCCATTGTTCTTCCAGCAGCTCCCTATGTCTATTAGGTAGAACTGACTGCTAGGACCCCCACCTTTGATTACATTCAAGGTGAACCTTACTTTAAAATTTGGTGACTCTGGAATCTGTAAGGTGAAAATGGCTAGTAAAACGGAATGCTTACGCTGATTGAATACAAAACTTGAAAAGATTTAGACAATGCATCTGTTAGGATATGGTGGAAGAAAGAATTGCTTACAATTTTGGACATCCCTCTTGTTGGATAATGGTATCCACCAGATAATCCATGAGTGGCATCAGATCTCAAGTAAAGCATCAACCAAGGATACTTTGTTGAAGTCCTCAAGACATGATGAAAGATCCAACTTCCCTTACCAATTTCCTTCTCCCAGGTTATGGAATAGTAAGATATGTTCCCCACTAATCCCTTACTCAAATCAGCATCCAAGTCCCATGACCCATGAAACCTTCCACTTAGAGTCGTCCAACTAGGCCCTCCCAACGTCGTGTAGTTGTGAAAAATCAATGGTTGATTCATGCAGCCTTCTCCAAAGCAAGGGAACCCACTATCAGGACCAAATGGTCCTGTTTTATGGCCATTTTTGGGGCACTTGGCTGCAAAAGTGTCCATATTGCCATTCTTAAGCATGATCATCCAGAAATGCCATGGATTTGGGGTGTCTTGAACTTGGCATTTAGAGCCTAGGTAAAGTTCCTTGTTTGCAGCATACAGGTTTACATCAACAAGGGCATTTGGTTGCACTCCAAGAAAAGGGTCTCCAACTCCTAGTTTGTTGTCATCCTCTGTGACTCTGTGGACCAATACATAGGGCAACAAGTTGCAAAGGGAGCAGTTCTTTTCTGTAAAGTAATAAGATCAAATGGAACAAGAATTTAATGCTAGACTGGGTGTAGGGTGGTATATGAAGAAGTTTCACTGAACCGGCTAAAGTTATATCCCAAAAGGAGGGATAAATGAAAGCAGCAAAGAAGGGGCTTACTTGCCTTCTTCAAATCGAGAAGCTTTATATATGTCAAAGCAATCTGCAGCTCTGGGGCTGCCCATGTGTGGAACCTCTTCTCCAACCTCATTGCACTGGTTCCATGCCTCTATTGCCAACCTTAAGCCATCTCTTCTCATTCCTGGATCCCCAACTGCTGATAAATACTCATCATTTTCAGCACCTGCATACCTGACCTTCCAAAGAAAAGCCACCACTAGACCAAGAGCAAGAGTTAAGCTACTAGGCTTTTTGCCTTTCGCCATTGATAAATGAATTCAAACAAACTTCAATTCATGCACATATACATTCCTATGTTTATGTAGTAGATTTATGCAGGGGAAAGGAATTGTTTGAAGTTGAATGAATGTGGAAATGGAATCCTTTAGGAAAGCGCTTTCAGTATTATTACAATTGTTTTTATGATTGCATGAAACGTACTCTTTACCATACGCATTTTTTCTTTTTCTTGTTCTTTGCCAACTGTTTAAGGTTTACAAGTCACAACTTCTACCGTTGGTTCGGTGCACATTCTGTTTCAGAAATTGTTGGTTAGATGCTTAAGCTTTTCTTGAAACTGATATTTTTACCAGAAAGAAAAGGACAGGTACACAAACCAAATTCACTTACAAATTAATCTTAATCCGATTTAATCTGTGATTAATTATACTCTAAATGTTCTTTGAGCCTGTTGTAAGCTTCAATACAAGAACTACCCTTTACATGGAAGAGAGAGAATTATGACATAGCTGCTATACAGTGACACTGACAACAACCTTTACCATACCAATTTCTGCACTTTTCTTATAACAAAACCAAAACTAGGTACCTCAGTTTTGTTTGAAGTAAGACAGATCACCCATTCATAGCAGTACAACTGTACAAGCCAACAGCAGAACCCAACCTAGTAATAGAAGCTCCGTAGCTTACATCTGTTGGGTGAAAAAGAAACTGATGATGGAACCCCCCCCCCCCAATCTGTTCTGCCTTTGGGAAGTCCTTGGATGGGACCGTGCTGTTTTTGACCCCCTAAGAAGGGAGCAGATACCAACTTTAGCCAACCTTAACATCAAGCCTGCTCCAATAGGCCTCATTGATTTAATTGCCATAAGACATTCGCTGCATGACCCTTTTCCACAAGTCTTCGTAATAAAATCACTCGGGGTTGGTGTGGACAGACAGATATCAAAAGCTTGAGCTAACCGAGTAGGATGGCTGGTTTCCTTTAAATGCATTGACTATCGAAGGGGAAAAAGCCATTTGGAAGCAAAAGTAGAGGTTAAAAGCCAAAGAGTCCCTTGAATCATCACAGACCATGACAATTATCAGATTATTACATTGAAAAGGGAAAAGAAAAATCACAAAAACCCAAGAAGAAGTGCCAATTTTCCTCGTACAAAATCCTGCATGCTGCATCCACACTAAAGCCTTAGTTGGTGTTGGCATTATAGATACTAAGTTTGTGATATCGAGCTGAAAGAATACATTACTTTAGATAGTTCCCATAAACGAACTTGATTTGTTATCGGTTAGGGTTCTCTGTTGAGAACAAATTTCTTTTCAGATACAAGCCATAAAGTGGAAAAAGGTTGGCAAAGTGGTCACAGGATTTAGGGCGGGTATTTCTTTTGAAAAAAACAATGAAAACTAGCACTAAACCAGAAAGAAACCCACGTTCCTATTTAATAGCCTAATTGTCCCCTAACTGCTAGAACCCTCCATTATCATCAACTTCAGTTTTCTTATCAGCTTACCCTTCTTTGTACCTCCTAAGCCTTAACAAAACAAATAATTATAGTCCCAAAAAACAGGTTTCAGGAATTTCTTGAGGTGTTCAGTGATGAAGTGGGGAAGAAAAAAACCTTCTTCATCCCTATTCTCATCTCAACTTCCTTCACTTTCTCGTGTGCTTCCCACTGCATGGCTTTCCACATTCAAACGAATGAACATTGATTCTGAACCAAAACCTACAAAAGAGAAGCAAAAAGAGATGCGGAATTCTGTGTCAGTGAGCTCATCATCAAGATTTGCTGGTGGTGGAGAAAGATTCTATGGTGGCGATGCTGAGGTTTTTTGGAGGCTTTTTGGAGAAGATAGTGCTGATGGCAAAACTGATGGAAGTGTATACCGATCAGCTTAGTATGATTCAGATGACGAGCTTGATTTTGCACCCTCAAGTTGTCGAATATATGGATCAAATGCTATAAGGATAAAGGAAAAAGAGGAAAATAAGACACTCGGCAACATTGCTTGTGAGGTAATTAAGTTGAAAGAATTTCGTAGGGAAACGCAGATTTTACCAGGTATGAATATGGACAAAGGAGGAGAGACAACAGTACCTAAGACACCAAGCAGCACGATTATAACCGAGAAAGACTTGAAGAAGACGAATGAAAAAGCTATGGAAGAGCATAGGTTTGAAAGACAAAACAAATCAGGTCAAGCACAGCAGAAATCAGTAAAATCAGTAGAAAAGAAGACCTCAGAACTGGAACCTGTGAGAACAATTCCAATTATTGGAGAGGAGAATCTGAAGTTAACAGGTGATCATCAGAGAAAGCATCAACATTTGTCTACCATGAATCTAAGAACCTCTAATTTAACAACAATTAAAGATGACTGTGCATTTACAGCTCAGAAATTAGCGGAAACTGATGTATTTTCTCCAGAAAAGTTCAGTCCAGAGGCAGAAAAGTGGATAGAGATGAAAATTGAAAAGGTGAAAGATAAGAATGAGAAACAGAGGAAATCTCTTTACATGAGCAAAGAGTTACCAAGGAGGAGAACAAAGCAAAATAACAAGGTCTGGGTTTATTCTCCAAGAACAGCTTCCAGAGTTGAAATCTGCAGAATAAAAGGTCTTGAAGACATGAAGAAGGTCAAATTGAAGATGAAGGCAGCAAAACAGACAACAATCAGTGGGACGACCAGATTAGAGAACTTTGCCATGGTGAAATGCCTATTTGATCCAGAGAAGGATTTTAGAGATTCAATGATAGAGATGATTAGAGAGAAAAGGATCAGTCAACCACAAGAACTAGAAGAACTCTTGGCTTGTTATCTGACACTATATTCTAATGAATACCATGATCTCATCATCAAAGTATTTCAGCAGGCAGGTATGGTTCGACCTGGATCAGGCCAGTTCTGACACAGACTTGCAAAACGAACAATCTTAACTTTGGTTAATAACTTTCTTTGTGATGACCAAAATTGTAAATGGCTTTCTAATTTCCACAGTTACACTAGCAACATGTGCTTAATTTGCCTGAAGTTACAGTTTTAGCTTTAACATAGTTTAAGAGTCTGTTAGTAGCTTTTAAATTTAATTTTTTTCTAGAAGCGACAAGACATGGAAGCATGCAAATGCAAGAAGAAAGCCACCTTTACTTACATGTTTATGTCCATATCTCCATCATAAGCAAAGTCCTTAGACATTTTCCTGCACCGTCTCATGCTTTTCTACTGCAACTTCATTCTGCACCATCATAAGCAACTTCATTCTGCAACTCTAAGAGCTTCCTAGCAATGTGCTCTGCCATATGCACATTACCATGTTTTTTTTACATACACACAACAATGACTTCCAATAGACATAGGGATATGTAGCTTTGTATGTTCTTTTGCTTTTAGAATGAGTTTTCTAAATGTTTTGTTTTTTTCTCTTTTTATTTGCAAGGTTAAATTTAAAAGGAAATATTTCTATTAACATCAAATAGCCAGTTGGAGAAGGTGGAAATCTTCCTACCGGCTTAAGAGGCCACACTGCCATTCAATATCCTGAAATACTGTGAAAGGATTAGGTAAACAATGTACTTGAAGGTTTTGAATTTGATGCAGGGAAAAAATGTAAAATTGTACAAACTACAGCCAAACATGAAGGATGATCGTATTGTTTAATCATCAGTTCGCGAATTTTCAGAATTGATAAGGCATGCAAAAGGCAACCTATAACAGAAACTTCATTATGCAGGCAACAAAATAATCACCACTTATCCCATTAAATAAAGATAGTATCACACCAACCTTGTGAATACACTAAAATTGGTGATATTTCTAAAAAATATGTGAAGCTGAACTATATTGAAGCATTCCAAAAAAAAGGCAATGTGAATCATTATAGCTGCATTATTAGCACCTAAAAACTAATGTAAAAGGGACGTGAACATTAGACCATAACATGCTCTAGAAGCTGAACTCAAACATAAATTACCTACTTATTTCCACATCAAACCAATCATACCTAGATTTAATACATCTGATATATTGAGCCATCAAAAGCCACAAAAAATAATCAACCAATATCAAGTTCTCTCTGCAGGAGTAAGATGCCCCATCTGTTCTGCAAGGTTATTTACATCCTTCATATTCCACCAAAATCTGCCATTATCACCAGATTTACTTTCATTCTTTCTGGCATCAGAATCTTTTCTAAAAAATAATCAACCAATATCAAGTTCTCTCTGCAGGAGTAAGATGCCCCATCTGTTCTGCAAGGTTATTTACATCCTTCATATTCCACCAAAATCTGCCATTATCACCAGATTTACTTTCATTCTTTCTGGCATCAGAATCTTTTCTTTCTGACTGAACTTCCTGAGTATCAACTGAACCAGGATTTTCAGTCAAAAATTGTTCCCAGAATACATCATTAACCCCAGCTGGTGCAGGTGCAGTGGTTCCTGCAGCTTGTTCCTTTGCTTTAACAGGCTCAGAAGCAACAATGGTGACGGGCTCAGAGTTCATGTCAAACCCAGGGGATTTAGGTCGAGCATCAACATTAAGTTGAATGCAAGATATAGCTGCGCTTTCTGTGCAACTTGTTGATTCATCCAATTCTATCTGTGAGTTAAGTTGAATGTTAGGTTGACCCAAATCGTGTACCACATTCTCCCAAAACACCATGGATGACTCTAATTGTTCAAACAGCTCCATGTTGGACAATGATGTGCTATCTGGATTTTCTCTAGCAATTAGGGAATTGCCTGTCTGATTATCTTCAATCACAGCTTCATCATATAAATAAGCAATTCTAGGCAACCTTCTCTTTCTGTCATTAGCCTCCAATTGTGGTGTCAGATCTGCGGGAAGTCCTGGTTTCTGCAAGACTCGAACCACAGAAGACACCATTATTTGTTGGCGCCATTCCATATTTTGCAAACGCTCTCTCAAAAGCTGCATTTGCATCTCAAATCCTCGCCGCTCCTCTTCGTGCCTCTTTAACTGTAAAACAAGTGATGCTTTTTCATTCTTAAGTTTCTCTATCTCATCCCTTATATTCTGTCTCTCTGATTCTGTTAATGGAGAAGCTCCTTGACCTAGGAGATTCTGCATGGAATGACTATGAACTGGTTTACGTCTGTGTATGTTCTTCAAAAGATGAGGCTGACCTCTTAGAAAATCCTCATTTGCAAATTCCCACTGATCAGGATCAATTTTCCTGAAACCCTGCCAAAATATGGAAACAATTCAATTCAAGCAACAATAAGAAAAACAAAAAAGATAATTGATTTATAAATGTGGGGAGACAAAAAACAAGTGGCTCACATATGTGTTAAGCTGTCTGATAAAGCTAGAAAAGTTATTGTGCTTGAAAAATCTCGGAAGTAAATCTCTCGCAAATTCTGGTGGATTCCATACAATGAAACTTTTATTATTTGCACTCCAGGACACAATAGAATCCGTAGAAGGATCATCCACCATCTCGTATGTCTTCATAAGGAATGGAGGGAGTGAACTTGAGCTGCCCTGAGCATCATCCATACCAAAAATTCCCGTATATGTAATCTCAAACCCCCTAAAGTCAGTTCTCAGCAATCAAAGATCAACCAACTGCAATATTTTTCTCATAAATGGAACTCTCAGATATTAGAAACTAACATCCTCACTCCAAACATCAATCTCAATTCTCAATCAAAAGTACAAACCTTTGACCACCCTTCTATCATATGCATCCAAAGATTGTAATCCCTTATCAAGCAGAACCTATAACTTGCCAAAAGCCCTAATTCAAGACTCCCAACTTCCCAAATCTACACATTTCAATCAAGACCAGACCCTTGGATCTATGAAAAGCAACAGCTTTATTGACCTCTTAAAAATGAGAGAAAGCTTCAGAGCAATCAAGCAGCCCTTAGATGCAAAATTCTCAAAACCCAGATTAATTAATAAAAGGAAAAAAAAAAAACCTTTTACCCTTGGACAAAACCCAGTCAAAGATGTCAACCAGCCAAAAATCCCTAAAAACTCAATTCAAACCCCTGAATTCTCCTCCAAAATTCAATGAAAGCAAAACCTTTTTATCCTCCAATCACAAACTATATACCATTCAAGTTTTTCCAGCTTCAAATCGAAAAAAGAAGCATCACCGATATCCAGAGAATTGAGTAGCAAAAGCCCACCAAGTTTTTGAATCTGCAATAGCTATATATAGCTCCTGTATTCAAACCAAAGCCAGAATTAGAACTAAAATTAAATTATTAAAAAAGAAAAGAAAAGAAAATGAACTCTTTGATTCTGTTATCAGTTGGAACTATCAACCATTCGAAAGTCGTTAAACAATCCTCTGAGAACCATAATTGCAACATTTCTTTTCCATTTTCTTAGAAAAAGGAAACAAACATAAGATTAAAAAAAAAAAAAAACAACAACAACTTCAAGCCAAAGCAACAGGAAATAATTAATAACTTAAAATTGATGAATGACTCACGAGAGTTAGTTGAGTTGTTATTACCTGAGAAAGACAGAGAAAACAAAATATAAGAAAAATTGCAGAGAAAGAAGTCGATGATGATAAATACCCAGAATTCGAAACCGCAAATCAAAAGAAAAAAACGATTCTTTTTAGAAATTTGACGTTTTTTCTTTTTTCCTTTTTTGGTGTTTTTCGCTTCGAGAATACTTGGGAATTCTCGTTCTTTAAACCGCGTAGACAAGAAAAAAGTGAGAGATTTTTTCCACGATTCTATACTGTTCTTTTTTTTTTTTTTTTCCTTAGGAAAATTTATTAAATATATGGGTATTATTATCGTTGAAATTAAAAAAGAGGCCATTGACTGTGAAGTAGGCATTGGAATGGAGAGAAATGATTGGCTGATGATTGTGTAAACAGAAAGAATTGTATTCCCGTATTGGATAACTGTATTATTAGAAAATTTTATTATTAATTATCAAAATCATTAATAACCTTATTAATATAATATTTATTATTTAATTAATATTTACAATATGTATTAATTAATTAATTTCTTAATACCATGATTACATAAGATGATTTGGAATACATGAGTATTAGCTTAAGTTTAATGTTGGCGGTGACATAGGTGCTTAGGTGGAAAAATCTCTAGAAGACAAAAAAAAAAAAAAGGATTTTGATTGATTTGGGGTTTTGAGTAATTTATTTTTAATCATGATAATTTTTGACATAATATTTTTATATGATATGAATATAATAAATTAGATAAAATTTATATTAAATAAAATAAAAATTAAAAATAAAATTTTTTATTTTTCGTATCGATATAAATTTTAAAATGAAATTTTTATCTTTTATATAATATAATTATAAATTTTATATAATATAAATATAAATTGTAAACGTAAATAATTATCTTACTTAAAATACCGAAATACATTGATGTAATTAGAATAATAATTAGGGGCCAGTTTCGATTTGCTATTGTTTCGGGCGATTGTCTTTTCTTTCTCGGAGTTTCATAAAGATGGCATTCGATGGCAATGGCGGTGGACACTGCCTCCTCTGTGATTGGATGTTAAAACTTGGGCGGCTCGGGCTTTTTTTGAGAAAAGATGCCACGGAATAAGAACCTGGAGAGTCGACCCACTAAGCCTTTGGGGTGAGTCATGAGAGGGCCCAAGTTTACGAATTGGTCGCCGACAGGTATTAGCATAGTAAGGCCCATATAAACCATTCTCCAGTTCATCCCAGAATTACTTTTTGAGTTGCCCAAACTTTGAGTTCCGTAAAAATATTTATTTATTTATTTTTAAATCTAAACCCAAAGGTGATAGGTGTAATTGAATTGAATTGAGATGATTTAGTATTTAATTTAAGTTTGATTTAATTTTAAAATTTACAGATCAAAATTTAGTTTGAACGCGATAGAATTTATTTTTAAAAATTTTATTAAATAAAATATCCGAACTATTTGAATTCAACTTTATAAATTCGACTATGATTTGATTAACCCGATTTATCATTTTTTAATCATATCTTATGAAAGTAAAATTATAAACTAATAGTAAAATATAAAAATGTCTATGAAAAAAATCAATAAAGTTTAAAAGTCACTCGAATTATATATTAAAATATTTAAATTTAACTTAATCTATTATTTAAGTAATTAAAATTAAAATTTAATTTGAAAAAAATGAATTAAAGAGGAGTATTTATGAGTAATTTGATACTCTCAAACTTAGATAACTAATATCTTTAAAATTAAATGTAATAATTATTTATATATTTTATATTTATAAAATTTTATATTAATTTTATATGATATTAATGTACAGTATTTAAAATTATTATTGTACCTAAAACATGATCTAAGTGGCCAATGGCAGTGTAAAATAAAGGAGAAATGAAAAGACAAGGTACCAAGCAATGGGGCTTTGAGGGGGAGTTTCCAATTGCTCTGGGGATGAAATGGAAAAGGATTGTGATGCCTCACGGGTGGCGGGCATATCGGGCATCACGTGACCCCACCGGTTTAGCGGATATGATTTAGACAGTGTTCAATTCCATTCCCTCCCGCAATTGGTGCCTTGCTCATGTGCTTTTAATTTAATTTAATTAAGAGAATTTTTAGTGATGATTTAACTCAATTAATCCCAATTTTGTTGATTTGTCTTCTTTTCATTAATTTTTTATATCTTTAATTAATATTTAAAGCGTAAATATATTATAATTTTTTATCAAAAATTCTTTTGAACTCATTTAATTTAAAAATCAAATGGAATTTAAAGTTTGAGAAAAACAAATGAAAGGATAACATTAAAAATTTTACAAAATTAAATATCAAATTTTGTTTTTTTCTTTCAAACCATGGGTTAACGTGGCACAAAAGTGGAACAAAGTACTGTGGATTTTAGATTAAATTATTATAAGATTTGATTTTAAATCTAAATAATTTAATTTTTACACTGAGTTATCAATTTTTTTAAGGAAAAAAAAGATGGGCCCCTTACGGCGAAACACGTGGCTTTCCTAATTACGCAAACTCACTCCCAATCCCAAAATATAAGAGGCCAGGTTGGTGGCAGGCGTGGTCACGTGAAGACCAGTGTGGCGAAAGAAGCCTAGCCCAGCAGTACTGGCAGATCAGAGAGAGAGAGTACAGAATTTACGTTACGGATTTTAAATGTAAAGTTTAGCACGTAACAGCCAACTAACATTTTACAAACTTATACACTGACAAATGTGACAGTCAGTCAACTCAGCTTGCCCACGACGCCCTCCGCTTGCAACGTGGCCCCGCCGCAGCCTGCATATAGTCTCCCTAATGTCCCATCAACAGATCGACAAGCCAATTGATCTCTTTATCTTATCTTTCTTTAATTATTATTTAAAATAGTAAAAAAAAAAATGAAATTAGGGCCATTTCCTTCGTGTTTTCTTCTCCACATACTCCTCTTTTTTTTTTTTTTTCAAAACTTTTCGGATTACACTTAATCGTGTTTTATTCGAAATTATTCTTTTAATATTGTTTATTTTATCTATAAAATTTAAACTCAGAATTTTATTTAAAGAATACCAATTTTTTTCCACCCAAATCAACTGTTCGTGTTATGTTCTTTTGAACAGAAAGAGGTTGGCTGCAATTTGCAGTTTGATCAAAATAATTTGTATTTGTTTGAAAAGAGGCCAAAAAAAAAAGAAAAAGGGGAAATTCCTAAAATAAATTTTTTAAATGCCTTTATGCCACTTAAATCAGTGAGATACAATTAAATAAATGGGACAGACAGCAAAAATATACGCTCAAATTAATAAAATACAATGAATACAAGATAATTAACAACACAAAAAGAAGACAAGAACAAGGTCAAGAGTAGTGTCCTTGTACTGAACTTAGTTATATGTGTATATATTTCATATTTATATTATATATAAAAAGATGAAATTTATTATATTAAAATTGATATTTATATACAAAGCATAATATTTTTTTAATTTATAATAAATTCACATTTAAAAGTTACTAAATTTATATCATACCAAATAATAAATGCATGAGTTCTCTTTTATACCTGAAGAAGAATGAAATGGCTTTCCACACCACGTGTAACTGCTTAAGCTACCATGCCATGATAAGCATAGAACTGTAACACCTCTTTTTCTTACATTTGAGTTTACTTTTATGAATTATCCACTTAGGGCAATTTGAATCGCATATTATATATAAAACGCATGCTATTATACATTATAATAAAGATTTGATTGTAAAAAAAAATAATAATAATAATAAACTAAAAATTATAATCCATTTGTAATTACTAATACATAAGCAACCAAATTCAGCCAAACAAATATCTAAGCTCTTAGGGCTGACAAAACATTTTCTTTGGGAAGCCTTATGGCCGAACCGTTTTTGCCTTTAAAACGTTATTGTTTGTTGTGGCTGGCTGGGGCTGGGGCTGGGGGACCTGTCTACAGAGCCTGAACGCGTGTTACACCCGTGATCCCGGAATAAAGCTTTGCATATTATTAAGTGGCTCCCTCGTAATTTTAATGATCATTCATGGCCAATTATATTCCTCCTTTACATTTAGCTCACACTCTTCTCCAAACCTCCTTCATTTAACAACACTCCCTTCCAAAAAAAAAAAAAAAGGGGAAAATTGATATTGAAAAGAAAAACCGCCAAATACTTGTTTTTCTTTTTCCTCTATCCGTTTGTTTCTCGAGAAAGTAATAATACTCCCGAATTCTATGAAATAAAGAAGTTGACGTCGTCGCTGTTACAGGAGGTGTTTAAAGAATGACGTCAGGGACGAGAATGCCGACGTGGAAGGAGAGGGAGAACAACAAGAGGAGAGAGAGGAGGAGGCGAGCGATCGCGGCGAAGATCTTCGCGGGGCTACGAATGTATGGAAACTACAAGTTGCCGAAGCACTGCGACAACAACGAGGTCTTGAAAGCTCTCTGCAACGAGGCTGGTTGGACCGTCGAAGAAGACGGCACCACTTACAGAAAGGTAAGTCAAATAACTCAAACTTTTTTTTTCCGGCTTTCGGTCTACAAGCGTATGTTAGCAGAAAGGTAGAGAATGGTTATAGAGTACGCCCCGCGTATCAAGTGATCGTCTTTGTTTTCTCGGTGAACGGTTGAGATTTGATTAAATCTGTAAGTACTGTCGGTTAAGGAAAGGGAAAGCACGAAGCACGAAGGTTGTCAAAGATTCGTTTTTCTGTTTCTGTTTTTGTTTCTGTTTCGGCTTCGGTGAAGCAAAAGGACGAAGAAGCTTTGATTCAGACAGCTTTAATCAGAACTGCTGTCTAATAAGACGATAACGCCCTTCTTTGATCACGAATAAACTACCATTTTTAACCTTTTTCTAAGTCTATCTACTGCATCATTCCAGACAAGGGTAGTTCCGTCATTTCGAAGACACTATCCATCTGCTAGATTGAAACTTGCAGTTCGCTTTAATGCAACTGATATTTTGCTCGTCTTTTTCTTCTCCCAAAATGCCACCATATTGGAAAACTAAGGTCACTTTGGTCATTTCACCTCAAAGTTAATTTTATTTTAATAAATTTATCCCGGGATTATTGGCTTTGCCATGCTTTTTAATCAATTTTAATGAAAAATGAAGGAGAAAAAGGAGATATCGGATCCTTGGATTCCACTTTTATGATGGGATTTAAATAGCTTTAGTTAATTAGGCAGTGAAGCGTGTGGGGATGGGGATTTGATTAAGCTTACAGGAAGGATGTTGGAAGAAGAGGTAGCGTGTTAGCATGGTGCATTATGCTTATGTGACGCCAGTGTCTTTGACATTAGTTTTCTCTTTTTAACCAAAGTTTTGTCGGGTTGCAATGACTATGTTGCCCCATCATGCTTTTCTCCATCAGATGTGACCCTAGGAATGGGTTTGGAGACAAAAATGTCGCATGCAATGTTTGGCAAAATGAAGGCTGGTAGTTAGATTCTATTTATAAAAATGATTTATGTTCATAATTCATCATGCATTGTCTTTTCTGTTCTTTGTTTTCAAAGCCAAGTGGTTGAGGCAAAGTTGGTCATTTGTAAATAGCCTAAACTTTAAGGGACTTGAAGATTAAGAAACAATTGGGAGGGTAGTTGTAATAAAATGAAGTATCTCCATTTTCGACTTTGACTTAAAGTTTTAATGATGGCTGCTATGTTAGCTACTGTGTGCATGAACATGGATTTTATCATAATTAAGATACAGATCCCGTGGGACAGTGAAAGTTTGATCTTTTTTGATGTCAAGAGGGGTAGTAGGAATGATGTTAACTGTTGGAATAATGAGCTTCTTGCAAGAATTAATTACTTTAATATCCATGAATGTTTCAGCCATGATCGTGTAACAATTAGCTCCGGGATGAGATCATGAGAAAGAAAAAGTTCTTCAGAGAACTGTGTATTTTGTTATAGCTGCTGACTTCTAGAGCTGTTTCAGTAATTTTGTGTGTTTTATTTTATTTTATTTTATTTATTTCTGTAGGGATGCAAACCAGTGGATCGAATGGACATAGTGGGAGGTTCTGCATCAGCTAGTCCATGTTCATCGTATCACCCAAGTCCTTGTGCATCTTACAATCCAAGTCCTGGTTCATCTTCCTTCCCTAGCCCGGCTTCATCCCATTACACGGCCAATGCCAATGGCAATGCTGATGCCAATTCCCTAATCCCGTGGCTCAAAAACCTTTCCTCTGGCTCATCTTCAGCTTCATCCAAGCTTGCTCACCATCTCTACTTTGCTGGGGGGTCCATAAGTGCTCCTGTCACCCCACCATTGAGCTCGCCAACTTCCCGAACTCCTCGAACAAGAAACGACTGGGATGAAAGGACTGCTGGCTCAGCTTGGGCTGGGCAGCGCTGTGCACAACTTCCTTCATCCACACCACCAAGTCCTAACCGTCAGGTTTTTCCTGATTCAGGATGGCTTTCCAGGCTTGAAATACCCCAAAGTGGGCCAACATCCCCTACGTTCAGCCTTGTCTCTCGAAACCCCTTTGGATTTAAAGACGAGACTTTGTCAGGTGGAGGTTCAAGAATGTGGACACCAGGGCAAAGTGGCACATGCTCACCTGCATTTCCTGCAGGTGTTGATCAAACATCGGATGTTCCCATGTGTGATGCAATTGCTGCTGAGTTTGCCTTTGGAAGTAACGTAACAGGGTTAGTGAAGCCTTGGGAAGGAGAAAAGATCCATGAGGAATGCGTAGCCGATGATCTTGAGCTTACACTTGGAAGTTCAAAAACCAGGTTATTTGCAATGGATTTGCTTTTATGAATGCAGCATTTTGCATAATCCTTCAAATGCTGATTCTGGTAACTAATGATTTGTTTCCATGGAGCAGATAGAGCTTCAATGGAAGAGAATGATAATCAAGCAGCCTTTGAGGAAAGAGGGTGAGAATATTCTCCGTGGGACTTCATTAGGCTTCGCACTCCGATAGACCAGGAGTTAAATTTCATGTCAAAATCAAAAGATCTTTGTTCCGGTTGGCAGCACTATCCAGTCAGAACAGTGACTAGAACCATATATTTCAAGTTCCAATCCCTACCCCCCACTCCATCTCTCCTTTCAATCAAAAGAGAAACCAAAGATTAATTTATAAATAGCTCATGGCTGTGAATTTGCCTTTTAAGTGTCATTCATCCATTTCATAGTTTCCTTTCTGAACAGAAATTCCAGTATCAGCATCGACAACTGCATTAGCTGTTTGGTGTGATTGCGCTTTTGTGGTTGAAATAGATTTCAAATGTCTGAGATTTCTCAAGTTCTGACTGGCACATCTCTGTTAGTTTTTATTTGTACTTGTGATTGCGTTTCTTCTGATTCTATCTTCAACAAACTCACCGTCTTTGAGTTACAACACAAGAACCCTGAGTGAAGAAATCAAAGCATACTGAAAAAATTCATTCCTGGATTTCCAAGTTCTTTCAAGTTGATCGAACAATGATGACAACGATCTTTTCATTATCCCTTGAATATGGAGAAACTTTTAGATGCTGAGAAAAGAGTAGTAAACATAGATTTTTGAATGATTGCACACTCAAATACTTACATGTCTACACACTAAGCATTAAATCCGTAGGGTAATAATGCAAAGATAAACTGACATTGATGATGTTCGAGAAAACAAAAATGGTGTCCCATGAAGCACTAAAATCTTTTTCTCCTCTTTCCCCGCTTTTTTCTCCATCTGTCTCTTTTCCCACTGCATCATGCTATGATCCACAGCTCTGTTTCAGCACTTGAGAGTAAAGCCATTTTAGATATTATTTTGACCAGGAAAGTTGGAGAGGCCTAACGACTCATAACGACATCCTCAGGGTAAATGCTTTTGTGCCCCTGATGGTTTATTGGCTTTTCAAGCTTGTGGCCTCCGGGTGAATGGTGAAAGAAAGCAAAAAGGGTTGGGTAGTGGTACTGCAATTATAGTGCTGCCTTTCTAATGATTGCTCCGCAGAAGCACAAGATATAATCAAGCTGTCCTTTTTACTTTAACAAAGGGTGTGTAGTGTGTTCGTTTATATCAGCATACTGGGGGTTCCAGCAAGTTGAAAGGAGAAAAAGGCCTAATCTTCAACTTTGATTTTCAGATGTTCCATGGCCTCTGGTTTGCCCCTGAGAAAGTATAGAATTCAAGGATTGCATAGAGTTCTGAGCTAATTAATAACCGAATAATGATTTCAAAGTTGTTATAATATTTTGCAGAAGTCACATATTACTTTTATACCTGATAACCTTAGATACAAATGAAAATAACACAAATTAAAATTTCATAAAAACTTGTTTTTTGAAATGTTAAACACAATTTTTGACACAATTTTCATGTTTTACATGAAATAAACATGATTTTACATGACAAAGACTCAAATTATATGCAAGAATTAGCAAATCTAGACTTCCATATATAGTAAAGACCAACAGTTCTGCAACTAGCAGTGACAGTAAGGTTGTGGGGGATGCACCCAGATCTCCTTGAGTGTAATTTCATAGCCAGGAGTACACTTAGAAAACAAATCTATCTTCTTTGTTTTCTTTGTGATTTGAATGTCTTTCAACAATATAGAGTTATATATACAATGGCGTGAGGTTCATCTGGTCCTTTCCTTTTGGAAGACCAATAGCCCCATACAATAAGCCAATATCAACTTTTACACAGTCAAAGAATGACAGTACAAAGATCATAATTGAGGATTTACAAAGAATGTATATAAGATTCATGCTCCATTGGCACTTCCTCATACTGAATATTGAACCAATTAGTTTGACATTCCACTTCAGGCACTCAACTTAGCGTTTTGTATAGATCGGAAAGTGCATGGTAGAGAATGGCAGCAGCAGGCGGCTGCGGCATTGACCCAAGAAGTATATCTGGTGCAGTCATTGACTGGCTGCCATAGAATCGGGAATTCTCTCGTCTGCGAGTGGTGACAATACTCCCTTCAAGTGAACATCCAATGAAAGCACCTAAATATTCAAACATAAATTGAAATTTGAGCATTGCAGAGCAACAATAAGATTAGAAAGAAACATAAACATAGGATCCAAGGTATATAATAGGGAAAGCAGCTGCAGTCTGTTGAGAATAATGGAGGATGCAGTCCATGATCTTGCACTTTAACAACCCTAAGAAATTCAATCAGGAGTAATCAACTTTGCAGGAATAAAAGAGTGGGCAAAAGTAATAAGTTTGGGAATACAAGGGTCTTTCCTCCAGGTCAATGGTTTTATTGTCATATAACAGATAGACAACATTATCTATGTCAATATTCAATGTGATACCGAGACAGATCCTAAAAAACCACTAAGCCAAATATGTAACAGAACTGAATTCAATTACATTATAAGAAAAAGAATAAAAAAAAAAAAAACCTCAGATGAGATGAAACAGATACCTTTACTGCAGCTGTACGTGTAACAAGCAGCATAACCACCATCGCCAGCTCGTACATCAGCTTCCACAGCCCGTCCAACAATTCCAATAGCTGCACTCAAACCAGCTCCAATAGATAGATGTGCATTGCCGCTAAAGGTCTTAACAGCATCATTTGTTCTCAAGATTATAATAAAATCTGTTAGTTCTCCCCCAGCCTGCAGATGTCACCCCTAATAGTTAGGGAAAAAGTGAAAAAGAATCTGATTTCACAAGATTGGCCCATTGCATCCCACTGTCAACATATCCCAATTGAGTTCCCTTGGCTCAAATAAAGGTTCTGCGCTGTTTAATACTAAAGTTGCAGCTCACATTTGCATATTGTTATTTGAGTTGTTTGAATAGTAAATAAATTGCTTTTGGACAGCAACAAACAAGGAAAATTTTGCCCTTTCTCCACTAAAAAAAGTGAGGGCTAAAAATGATCCTTGGGAGTGGAGAACGGAGAACTTGTGAGAGAAGCTAGAACCAGCAACTAACACAATTTTACTTCTCATTAATTGAAAAAATGTTGATTTTGTTCCGTCAACATAATCTAGAAAGCATAAAGCCTAGGAATTTAAAGAGGGTGAAGACATGGTTGTATGCTACAATTTCCAACGGGAAAATTATAGCGCTTGTTGTTAAATAACAAAGATTAAGTATTCACCTGAGCTCCCCATCCTACACCAAATGAAGAAATGGCAGAGAGTGGAGACCAGGAGCCATCCTCTCTCCGAGCAATCACAAGTCCTGTACCAATATTATATGCAACCATAATACCAACTTTCATAACAGATATTAGGGCAAGGCCTTTTGCTTCTCGGAGAATGGTATCTGGAATTGATTTCTCAGGTTTCAAAGAACCAACCTGGCCAGTGAAATGGAAAAGGGTGAGAATTCCGAAAAAGCTGCACATAATTTCAATGAGAAGAAAGATATAATAAGTTTGTATAATAAGCAATTCTATAATTTCATGGCACTCTAGAGTAGGAAAATGAATGATCATCAAGCTAAAGCAACTAGCAGAATAACAGGCCCTTTATATTCACAATAAGGAAAAATTTTAGGCAAAACCGTAAGCACTGCTTTTTTACTAGTTAACAATTAATCAAAGAGACTGAGATGTAAGCCTCAAATCTCAATTCTTACCTTAGTAATATAACCCCGAATTGTATTTGTTGCCTTATAAATTTCGTGTTCCATGGACTGTCCCCAGGGAAAATTAACCCAAGATCTCAAAGTACTTAGGTCTGTCAGGTCATGAGTTGGCAGCTGAGCAGCATGACTAACTTGGTCCATCAAGAATGGCTGGACAGACTCAAGCCGCACACAGCATACATCACAGACACGTTGTGGATCAGAAACACGAAACTTTTCGGGCATTAAACTCCTTCCTTTAGAACACTCACCACAAAATATTCCTCCACAAAACCTGCAGTGGTGTCTAGAACACATGATTGGGTGAAACCTCACACCACACAGCATACATGAAGAAGCAGCACTGTCAGCCAACCACTTTGGTGGTTCGGCTTCAAGAATTTCCTTCACATTACCGAAATTCGCTTCAGTTAGTGTCTGAGCCATCTCTTGCCAAGCTTGCTCAAGCAAATGCCTCGATAGCCACGAAATGCCACATCTTTGAATATCACCGGAAGCGATGGCATTTACTTTCCCACGGGTAGCAAGTATCATCTCCACTATCACATCCCACAGAGTCAACTCCTTTTCTTCCCCAAGCAAATCACACCATCCCATGTCACCTTCAGGGAAATAACCCCCATTTGAATGAAAACCTCTGGCCCACTCTTCATGATCATTTTCAAGCATTGGTGGAACTGAGACCGGTATCCAAACCCCAGTTTCTTCAGCAAGAGGGGAGTCATAAAAGAAGTATTTTCCCGGCTTCTGATGGCGGGTCTTCGATTCTTTTTCCCTTTCATTCAACTCCTCCACCCTTTTAGTTGGCAATGACAACCCATTATCACATTCTCCAGAGACATTAATTCCCAGACTCTCAAAACTAGCATTGCTTGGGGAATCATATCTTTCAACTCTCATGCTATCATCCTATGATTAACATAAAAGAGGAAAGCAAATAGTCATCAAATAAAAAAGAAAAACACCCTATTCATAAACATCCCTAAAACTTCAAATTTTAAGGGCAAAAAAAACATCTTTTTATTATTCTTGAGCTTAAAATTAGCAATAAAAATAGACCCATAATTATAACATCAAAAGGAGCAGGAAAACTAAAATCAAAATCCCAAACCTTCTCAAACCAAAGATTCTATGAATTCAAAGAACATAAACAATTTCCAAGACTTACACGGAGATAATCGGAGTTCTGGTTGACAGCACCCTCGTTTAGGGACAAAGAACAAACCCTAGAATCCAAATCCTGGAATCCTGGAACTCTGAGATCAGGATTAAAGCCCGAATTATGATTGGAACCCTCCATAAAGTTCTTTAGCTAAACAAGGGCACAAAGAAACACTATTTACAGAGAAAGAACAATAAAAATGAACACATATTTTTGAGCAGTTAATTTGTAAGAGAATTTTTATTAACTTTAAAGTGAAACTAATTTTCTAATCATTAATAGTTGGAGAAAGTGAAGAATGGATTTGAGCTGCCTTGAAAGCTCGGAGTCTTTTTGATGGTACGTTTTGTTGAAGCGTGGAGATTTGATTTCTGTCTGATATTTAAAGTCAATAATATTAAGTAAAGCCATTTTTTATTTTATAAATAAAATTAAGAAGATTTTATATATTTTATTTATTTATTTATTTATTATTTTTTAAATATTTTTTAATAACATAAGTAATCATTTTAATTTTATTTATAAAGTAAAAAATTTTTACTTGTAGTGAATAAAATAATTATCTAAATAATAATACAAAATAAATATAATTAATTTAATTTTTCTTTATTTTATATAATAATTAATGAAAAACACAACACCATATTTTTAAATCATCTCCATGTTATAAATCCATTGAATTAATACTTGTGTTATATTTATTTTATATAAAAATTTATAAAACACAAAAATTATTGTCAAGGTTGGTATCAATATGTTCTAAATGTAAAATTAATTTCTTAATTTTTATTGGAATCATAAATGATTTCTATCAAAATTTTAGTAGGTGACAATTTCATGTTTAAAATTATTATTATATCTACATTTTTTAAATTTTATATATATTTATATTTATCTTAAATTTATATTAGATTAGATAAAATCTGACATTTAAAATAAAAAATAAAACCCTTTGTATAAAATTGAATAATTTTTTTCTAAGGTTTAAAAAAGAAAATCTTCAAGAAAAAGAAAAATATAACTTCGTATTTAAAAGTTTTAATGGTCAAATATACTTTTAAATTTTTACACAAAATGGATATAAGTTATGAATATTTTATTACATAGTAATTAGTGCATAAACTTTTATTTTATTGTAAATAAATCATCAATTTTTTTAAATCATATAATTAAGTCTAAATCATCTAAATGATACTAACTTACGTTAGTATTGTACACGTTAATATAGAATATATATTCTATATATTATAATATTTTAATTTTATATAATTATCTATATCTAATTAGATAATTCTAATTTATATATATATATTTGTATTCTAATTTCTAATTGAAATTAGAGAAATGAGTATTTTATTTTTAATTTTCTATTTAAATTTAAGTAAGTTAGAATTTTATATCTATAATTATTCCTGAATTCGAAAACGTTCCATTTGTTTCAGAATAGTGTTTATACTTCCTCAATCTTGGTAGAAGATATGATTTTTTGTGTATTTAAGTAAATACATAACTTAATAAAAAATTTATTTACTTCTCTAATTTCAAATGAATCAAGATAAGAATTCGTTTCAATATAAATAATATTTATCTTTTCTGTCATTTTAAGAGAGCATATTATCTGACAATCAATTAAATTATTCAAATTAGTTAAAATATTTAAATGATAATTAGTATTATTTAACGAATTGAATTTAATTATATAATTTTTAAAAAATTAAAAATTTATTTATATTAAAATAAAAATTTACAAACTGATTTCGATACTAATTTCGAAGCGATGAAAAGTTAAAACTTTATATTCTTATGCATTAAATTAAAATTACATTTAGTTATTAAACCAATTTAAAACTCCGAAAGTTGAAAATTCATTAAGGATAAAATATTTTATGAAATCCATATTCTAATACCAAAAGATCAAACCGTAGATTCACTCCTTCAGATTCAGACAACGATAAAAGTCACCACCCAGAAGAGAAAGGAAAGTGAAGTCTCTTTTTTATCCATAAGAGATACAGAAAAAGAAAAAGAACAGCTGCCAATTTCTAGAATCCCTCCATGGAAACAACAAGCTCTAAGCTTTTCACCCTCTTCCTAATTCTTTTCCTTTTGTTATCAACTCTAATCCAACCATCATCATCATCAACAACTTATAGCATCATTGACAAAGACCCTTCAGTTTCTTGGTACCGATCCTTGTTAGCTGTGCAAGGGAACAACAAGAATCAGATCCCAAACTGTGCTGAAATGGTGTCAAGATCTCAATGTTTGCACAACCCAAAGTGCCGTTGGTGCCGAAGTGAAGCTCTGGATGATATGTGCTTTAGAAAGGCTGAGGCTTGGCGCTTGCCTCAACAGGTTTTTCTTTGTGATTGAGTCATTCACTTTCAGCTTACTTTCTCCTTTTTGCCTCATTGTATTCTTCATTTTTCTTGTACTCTCCTAGTTATTTTTGAATGAATGAGTGGTTCAAGAATAGTGATGATTATAATTCTTTTTCCTTGTTTCTATGAACTAGCGAGTTGGCTATTGAAGGTGATCTGATTTATAATATGGGTTTCTAGTCCTTTTCAAGAGGGTGCTTTTGTTTTTCTTTTTGTAATTTTCTACTATTTGATTTGCTGCCCCATGTGGATTAGTTGAGAAGGGAGAGGGAGTAATTCATGAATCAAGTTTATTATTTTGCTTTTGAAATGATCTATCGCTAGTTTACTGAGTGGGAATTTGGGAAATGAAATTTGATGAGTTTAGCATTTGGATAGCCGTGAGGATGTAGGCGAAGTAATTGGTTAGAATTTTCCTCTTTGATTTCTCTCTGGTTGGGAACCAGCGATTCATGAAGGTAAACGTTGACCTCAACTCTACTTATAACTAGAGTTTGTTGGCTAAACTGGATGGACTTTGAAGACTCTTCACTTCACGGAGAGCCATCCAATGTTCAATGGACACCATCACCATTCCCTTTGTATCTCTCTCTCTGAGACTCTGCTCTAGAGCTGATTGCAAATCTATTTGGTATGTGATGTTTCTTATGTTCACGAATAATATTGTAGATCCATTTCAGCTTAGGATCTGAAATTCTGACTGTTTCGCCTCTCGAGGGATTCTGTAAAACTTTTCCTTGGTGATAATAGTTTACGTGCGTCGCATTCTATGGTACCAATTATGGTGCATATAAAAGTTCTAGATAGAAAATAACTGCGCCATGGTGATCTGCACCCAGAGGAAGGAACATGACTGTTGAACATTAATTCAAAATTATGGGCTTCAATGGTTTAAGTTTCTGATTTCAAAACTAAGACTACAATACGATTTAGGTGGCTTTTTTTTTAGGGGTCCAAGACTTGTATTTGCTTATATTGTGTTATTTATATATAATCAGTTTTGTCTTTGTTGCCAAATTCCATGAATTGTACATTATGGGGTTAAAATGATATTTTATTTTCTAGTGACTTCTAATTTTGCAATTTTTCAGTTAGTTTAAGGGCCAGATATGCCTCCTGTGTGAGATCAAATAGAAAAATTCAAACTTCTTCCCCTTTAAGGATTTGAATAGATGTATTGGTTGTCATGAGAACTTTTATGATCTTTTGTTTCTTAAGAGTTAACTGCTCAAGGGTGAAAATTCTGAAGCAAATGCATGGTCAGACTCATAAAATACAGTTCTGAGCATATTTTGATGACTTATGGGAGGAACCGTGGCAATCTGGCTTAATGTTGAGCTAGAAAATAGGAAGCTGCTTGCTCAGGAGCTGTCAAAGCTAGTTTTATGGAGAAGTTAGGAAGCTCATCTCAAACATAGATGAAAGTGATATACTTTCTTAACAATGAGATCTTTCTGCAGGGAGAAATTAAAGGCATCTCTCACTGAGTCTTGTACAATTTACCAGCATCACTAATAGCCTCATTAAAAGGGTTGCTGTTGATGGTAGTGAGTGAAATCCATTGGAGCCTGGCCAGAGAAACCATTCTTGAAATGCGTGTGTTATTGAGGTTATATTTCTTCTTTTGTTGATCAATATAGACATTCCGCCATGTTTTTAGAAGGTAAAGAAGCGTCTTATATTATTCCTAAAGTGGCGTCTATATTATTCCTAAGGTACCTTCTTAAGCAATCAGAGGGAGTTTCCCTAAAATAGCCTCGTAGTTTAAATGTTACATCTTGCAGATGATTGATTAGCTTGCATACACCTGCTTAAGCAAAAAACGACCGTTGGTTGAGAGAAGCAAGAGTTGGATCAGTAGGACTAAGAAGGCAGTCTTAACCCATATTGATATGCACGTTTTGAGGGCTCCAGCTTACGTTCCTTTTGAATCTAGCATGACTAATTCTGAGATTACTGAACGTTCATGCTTGAAAAAAGGTGTTAACAAAAGCACAAAGAAGCTCAAATGCCCCTTACCTCCTTTTCTGCTTAGTGATGAGCTTGGATTCTTAGCAGAGAGCACAGATATCCTTGTCTAGAAACTGAAAAGTTTAACCAGGAGAAATTGGACAAGACTATTCCATTATATGTAGGACAGTAGGAGATACGCTGCAGTCATGGGATTTGATTTTGCAATGATAATCTATTAACCGACAAAGATATGACGAGATAATGTGTTATCATAGCACCGCGGGGTAATAGATACCGAAAATCATATGACATCTAAATAAGCAATAGCATTATGAGTTCAAACTTCGAAGTCCTACCTAGAGCTTATTTTTCAAACTTCATTATAACCTGAAGTCAGTTAATCCTTTGCTTCACAGAACTTAACGTATTTCTGGTTTGAAAGTTTGAAACTAGTTATCGATCCTTTAATCCTTAAACCAAATAAGTGAAGAAAAAACAGAACCAAAAATTGGAATTTGATCTTAAAAAAAATGCATGTTACTTTTAATTTTCTTAATATCAACAACAGCTATTGCTCAGAACACAAATCAGAAAAGAACAAATTGAACAAACAAATTAAGTGTCATTGCTTCAACTGCACAGAGCCATAGCCAGCCGCATCACCAGTACTGTTGCCACTAACGCCACCACCAAAATACTGCTTGACTGCCACTCTCATATCCTCAAGCCGTTCACACCACTCGAAGAATTTCACCAACTTCTCCAGCTCTCTATCCTCACTATCCTCCACAAACGGCCGTATGGGGACAGCATTACCAGGCTGCAAAGAGTAAGCATTTGGGTTATCATCGACTATCACAACTTTCCCCAAATCCCTCCCCATTTCAGACAAGTCCTTAACAAACCTCCCTTCCACTTCCTTACAGGAATCCCGATAAAGCCGGTGCGATATTAACCCCTGGGGATCAAGCTTATCCAGAACCTGTGAAGCATATTGCTTAAGCCCCGCCGTGAACACCACCACCTCGTATTTTTTGCTGATTTCTTCTAAGAAGAAATCGACACCAGGTCGTTTCAACACGTAAAAATTCATAATTTGACCTTCAATATTCGGCCTTACGACAAAATCATACATTCTGGGAGGTGGGTCAGGGCTTGAATGCACCAGTGTCTCGTCTAGATCAAGAAAGATGGTTTTTTTCGACTCTGAAATCGGCGGCGGAAGCAAACATCGGTCGAATACAAGAGCCCGAGGAACAATGAAATTGCTTTCGAATTCATCAAGTTCTTCTTCTTCCTCTTGTTTAAGGATTTTGAAACCTTTGTGGCGGAGCTTGGTGGTTGAAGGGGTTGCTATGTGGGCTAACTTTGAGAAGAGCCACACAAGGCGGCGACGGCACGTCTTGATAGACTTGTTGAGGGAGGAAATGACGGAGAACGAGTCATTCTTCTTCGTCGGAGAAGTCTTTCTCCGACGTTGGTTAAGACGGTTGCGTTTGATGGATCGTGGCGGAGTTCTCTTGATAATCTTGGAAACCATTTCAGGGCTCTGGATTATGATCGGACGATTAAGAAGAATCATCAGCCAGAGAAAAACAAAGAAGGAAAAAGTTGGTAGATTTAAAAAAGAAGCGGAGGAGGAGGAGGTTTCATTTCGTTCGGGTTTGCCAAACCACTCGAAATGATTCAAAATTTGGTTCGGTGTAACGGTCATGAATTGGCTCGGAGTCACGAAGCTGGGATTAGTGAGGGACAGGGTGGTTTCTTGTTCTTACGTGGATTTATAGACTGTAGAGTGCCGTTGCTCTTACTAAATTATTTATTCACACATATTTAAAATTACTTTTATTGTTAGATTAAAATTCAGTATGTAATAAAAATAAGTGAGTAAATCACCTAAAATCACGAGGCTTTTTCAGTTTAGAATCAAGGCATGATCTTAATGAAAATCGCGCACTAAAAAAAGTAAGAGGATAATAAAGTAATTTTCTCATTAATTTCTTAAAACTCACATTTAATTAGGAGCATAGTGAAATGTGATCATAGAATTAATGTAATGTTACTTGTTAACTAAATCAGAAATTAAAAGGTAAAGTATGATGATAGTTATTGATAGATATTCTTCTTCTTTTTTTCAGAAAATTAATGTACTTGCTAATGTGTGAATTAATCACAAATCCACAGATTAATTACCTTAATTTAAAAATCCTTTTTCATGTCCAGAATTTACATTTAATCTTAAACTATATGGTTTTAATTAATAGCATTATACCTTTTAATTGGTTCATTAATATATACATATATCTAATTATATCATGGAATTCCCTCACAAATTGTTACAAATAGGAAATGAAAGAAGTGTGGTATATTACTCTTCACAAATTCTTATAATTACAGGACGAAATTTTCTGCAATGATTGGAAATTAAAAAATAAAAAAACATGATTGAAACACTTCTAATCTACTCTCTTATCACCTACTATTACATATATACATTAATTTTTATAATTTTTTTGATAATATAATTATGATTAGAGATATATATAATTTTGATTTGGACCAATCTCCTCTCCAAACAAACTTAAAAGTGCATTTCCTACATTAATCTTATCCATATAAAATTTTATTTCAGTAAATTTTTTACAAAAATCAAATCCTAATTGAGAAAAAAAAATCCTTGTTTTTTTTGTAAAGTTGACAAGCCCCTTTTGCTCATTTTTACCATTTTTTTTCTTAAAAATAGTAAAGATATGATTAAATGATGAGAAAGTCTATTATAAGTTCAATCTTATTGTAAGATTGACTATTTATTTTATGAGTGTTTTAAGTTTTTTTTCATTTATTTCTATAAATTTATACTTATTTATAATAAATTTAACTTATTTAATATCTCTTGATACTGAGTTTATATTTATTTTAATGTGTTTAATATTAATATTTTTTTTATAAGAAATTTTTATTTTTTTAATAATTATATCTATTAACATTAATTTTACATTTATTTTTAATATAAATTAAAATAAATATAAAATATGTAAGAGCTTTGAAGCAATTAAATTTCATTTCTCTTGAATATATTTACAAAGAAGCAAAAGGACATCCTATCACTAGAGAGTATTCTTGAATGATTAATCGAATTTCAATGGATGTCGAGGCAAAATCTTCAAACTGTAAATAAAAACGATCACCTTACTTCTTTAGCACCTCCGACTCCGAGGTACTGGTTTACGGCATTTCTCATGTCCTGAAAAGCATCACATCTCTCGAAAAACCCCGCCAACTTCATCAATTCCCGGTCCCAAAGTTCGTCACCGAAGAAGGGCTTTATGGGGATCCCATTTTCAGGCTGTAATGCAAATGACGCTGGGTTATCATCGACGATCACAATCTTGCTCAAGTCTCTCCCCATCTCTGACAAGTCCTTCTCGAATTTGCCTCGCACTTGTTTGCATGAATCCCTGTAAAACCGGTGCGATATGAACCCCTTTGGGTCGATGGTATCCAGCACCTTCGATGCGTACGCTTCGTGCCCTGCCGTGAACACTACAACTTCGTATTTCTTGCTGATCATCTCCAAGAACTCATCCACCCCAGGTCGTTTTAACACGTAGAAATTTATTGTCCTCCCGTCCATAATTCTTGAAACCGTGAAATCGTACCTCGGTGGAGGCGGGTCAAGGCTCGAATGCACCAGGGTTTCGTCCAAGTCAAGAACAATCGTCCCTTTTTTATCCGAAACCAATGGAGGAAGCTGCAGGTTGCTGTGTAAGACAAGAAAAGGGGACCGATTCAAGGTGCAGGTTTCATTGTCAAGTTGGGGTCCAGGACCAACAACATCATCAGCTTCGAACTGGGTTTTTTCTTCCTGTCTGAGAATCTCGAAGCCAGTGAGTCGGCATGATGGGGTTACTATACGCGCTAGCTCGGACAAAAACTTGGTGAGGTGATGGCGACACTTGACAATGGACTTGTTTATCGATGCAATGACGGCGGCGGAGCTGATCTTTTTCCCTGGAAGGCGCTTTCTTTTATGATATAAGCACGGCCGCCTGACGGATTTTTGCTTATCAGATACCATCTTCCGAGTTGTGATTGCAGAACCGAGAAATATGATCAAAGGGAAAGTAAAGAACATGAAAAGCTAGAGAGATCATATAGGTAAATAGGAGTTATTTTTAAAGTTATGCTTCCATGGTAACAGGTAATCATTGAGTTAGTCGAAGCTGGATTCCTAATTTAGGTGAAACTGTTTTACAGAAAAATCATGAATAGATAAGGTTTTTTTTTTTTTTTTGTTGAATTTATTGTTTTATTTGTTTCATTTATAATAAAAGAATCATGGAGAAATTTATGAGAATTTATCTATATTTATAATATTATCTGTAATATATCTATATTTATCTATAACTTGATATAATACAATAAAAACGAAAAATAACTTATTTATTTATATTTTTCTATTAAATTTTATATTTTACATAAAAAAATTTTAAATATTAATGCAAATTTTTGTTAATATATATTATTAATTTCAATTATTTTTATGATATAAATTCTATTGTCTAATATATAGTTATTATTTAAAATAAATTAAAAAAAATTCGCAGGTTAACATCGTTCATTCAGACTATAGAAACATATTGGTAAATGCATGCCTTAGGCCTTAGCGCTTAGGCTGTTGTATAAATTTCGGGTTTGAGTTGGGCCTCTAGCCTAGCCTGCTTAATTAAACAAAAGATGAAATAATCCCTCTCCATTCATTTTTGGATGGAGAAATTCTATAGCAACTCATCTAATGTTAGATACAATGTTTTTTTAATATTAAAATGCTCTTAATTAAATTACTATTTTACCTTTTTTAATTTTATACACATAAACTCTTAAAAATTCGCTTTCGAGAGTATAGTTAGAGTTTTCGAAATTTCACTTGAACTCTCAGAAGATAATAAGAGCTCTCAGAAGTGGACTTCGGAGAGCATAGTAAGAGCTCCCATGAACTTTCAAAATCAAAAATTAAATTTAAATTTTTTTATTTAATTATATAAAAATATATTTATTTAATAAAATTAATAATTTTTTAATGTTTGCAAGATGATATAAACATATCCATTTTTGACAAAAAAACAAAAAACAAAAAAAAAATACATTTGACTTAATAGCACACGACAGGTGACTGCTGTGAGCCTTTAGAAGCTTGCAGCAGTCACATGCTGCGAGTCTTGGGTAGAAAACCTTCTGCCCAAAATTTGACAAATAATTGTAAATTCATTATTTTTTCATCAAAATTAATTAAATTAAACAATATAAGTTAAGTTTATTGAATAATTTGCTTGAAAAAATCTTAATTTTGGAGAAATTTGAAAAAAAAAAATGAAGATGAAATAATATTGAAGGTGAGAAATTAGTCAGATTGAAGAGAGAGTTCGTAGACAGAGGGAAAAAAAGAGTTTCTAAAGTGTGAAATGAAAGGGGTAATTTGAATATGAGATGTTTAGTATTAATTTGTATTTAGTAAAAATTAAAAAGAAAGGGTGCGGATAGTAAATAAATTGTGTTTAGTTCTATTTAGATTGTAAATAGAACATCTCTTTTGGATGTTGGATACAATCGATACAACTCATTAGGCCTTAGGGCTTAGGCTGTTCTATATCTTTTGAATTTGAGTTGGGCCTCTAGCTTGGCCTGATGAATTAAACAGGAAGATGATCCTTTTCCATTCAGTTTTGGATGTTGGGAGCCAATCCATGCAACTTATTTTGTTAGATAAAACTCTACGATGGGCAAAATTTATAAGTGTTTTCATATTTTTTTATAAAATTTTACTCTTTAATAAAATAAAATATTACTTTATTTTTAATTTAAGTGAAAAATAAACTAATTACCTGGAAGTTAAATTTCATTTCTTTTAAGCAAACTGTTGAGGGACTTACTAGATGTGAGTGAGTGCTATCTTAAAGGGAGGAATGAAGAACAAAGGTGGAGTCTGTCAAGTGGAACCTTGGAGATGTCTTCAAATCTTACACATAGAAATGGATAAACAGATAAATAACTAAACCAGGAATGTGGTGCTTGTTGTGTATAATAAAAAGAAAAATTAAAAAAAAAAAGTGTGCTACGTGGCCCTCGAAAAAAATAGGTGAGAGATCGGATCTATCGCATTAGAAACAGTATTGTAAGAGACATAAAATATATAATTTGAATAATTTTGTCCTTAAATATTTTTGATTCTATAGGACTTAAAAAACAGTAAAAAATACTCAATTAGTGGATAACTACATTATTGAATGTGAAATTAATCTATATAAATAGAGGTCTGATTCATGAAATTAATTCTTTATTTTTTACTTTACTGAAATTTTGCCAAAATTTTCTTCTGATTTAAGTATCGGAGTACTTACGCAGAGAACAACTCTTGCGTCCCTTTGATCATTTTTTTTTACAAAATCTTTAACAACACGTAATACAAAATATCAACAAAACGTCATCGTTCAGTTTAACAATAACAATGCTCTACCATAGTATTAGTTCAGGGACAAAAAGGTTGAGTTAGGGAAATCAGCAACGGGTTTGAATTAGGGGTTTAAAGTGCATACCAATCGAGAGAGTTGAATAGAAGGATCACCTTGGGGAAAAGGAGCAGGTATTGCCGTTCTTTTGGAGCAGACTGATTAGTCAACTGTGAGAGAGTCGGAATTTCATTTGACAACTTGGGCTTACTCACCTAGTGTGGGCTAATAATCTTGCTTTGGGCTCAAAGTGTGGTTTGAACCTAATACAAAGCAAAGGGGAAAAATGATATTAAATATAAATTCTTAATAATTCATTGATGTCTAATTCCGAATTCACTTTTTGAAGACAATTATCATGTATCAATCAAGTAACCTAAGAGATGTATTAATTTTATATTTGTTATTATTAGAAATATTTGATTTTTTTATCAATTTTTAATCGAATTATAAAATTTAATTATAATTTTTTATCAACGCTTAAATTTAATTTAATTTTTTTTACGTAAGCAAGACGCTAGATGAAATTTGGCATAATGGGTTTGGATATATACTTGACAAAATCAAAGTCAAATGAAATAATTTTGTTGTACTTGTAATTGAGTTCCAACTTCCCAATGTTTACTCATTCTAATGGATAGCGAAATGATGGGGTGATAATGAGGAACACGAAAGATTTTTGTGAACTTTATTAACCTTTAAATCTAGTGTAGTTGTAATCAATTATATATGTTAGTTATGAGAAATTAGAGAGGCAAAGTTATACTATTGTTTATTGGTTTCATATGCATTTTCTACACCAAGAGCGGAAATTCATGTCGTAGAAAAGGTCTTTGCCACCCACTTGTGAAAACAAGAAAACAAAGAGTCTCCCTCACAAAGGCTCCATGAATTATGGGATTTTTTTTTTGGGGAATCTTTGACCTCTTGGAGTAATTTGTCAACAAAGCTATAATAGTATTATTATTTATACAAATACCATGACTTTAACTAGACTTAGTTGTACGTAATTTTTATAAAATTTTAACTTGTATTATTTTTTTATCATGTTATTTTGTATTTCTAAAATTAAAATTATAATGGTAAACTTAACTTTTTTTTTTCTTTCACAGGAAATAAATGTTTATTTATACATTTTTTAAAGGAATTAAATTCTAAGTTTTGAAAAATTGGATCCCTTTTCTCTAGAATTTTTCTAAAACATGCCTAATGGATCGAAAAAAATATTTATTTAATTTGTTTTAATTTTCACTTTAATTCTATCTATTTTAGTAAATCTTACTAGAATTTACTGCATATTCAGTACTCTAGGTTTGCTTTTCTTTTTCTATTTTACATTTTTGTGGAGAATCATTTGATCATTTATGTGTTCAGAATTGAGACTAATATTCAGTCATGCACTTTGGTTTTCAAGCCTAATTTCCTTTCTTGGGAAGAAATAGTCCTACTAGCTCTTTGTACAAGGAATACATAATAACTTCAAAATAGTTCACCAAATGTAAGATATCTAAAATGTCCACATTTGAAGCTTGATCTTGTCATAATGTAACCACAGACTAAGTGATTTTAACTATATCTAAGAAATGACAGTAAAAACTCGGTTTAGTGACAAAGAAAATATCTTGGAACTTAAAAAAAAAAAAAAATTAATTTCAAGTTTCACGGAGTTTGAATTTAATTATTTATTAATTTAATGATTTTCATATTTATTATGATTGTAAGTAATGTATCGCTTAAAAAAAAAACATATATCTAAGAAAGAAGGGTATGAAGCCAATTTGAAAGGAATGATTTGCAGGAATCAAAATCATTGTCGAAGAAAACAGTGGCACACGATGCTAATGGAGGTGGTAATTGTCCACAGATAAAAAGGGCAAGAACAACCAAACAATGCTTATGATTATGAATAGAAAGAAAGCTAACCAAAAAGGTAAAGAAAAGTGAGTATTTAGCAGAAAGTGGGAGGTTGGGAGCTTTGCATGCGCATTGAAGTACCAGAGTTTTGCTATGTAAGGTCTGTGGTTCCGTTAATTAACACTTCAAATACACTTAGTGGGATTCTATGGGAAGAAAATTCTACTATTGTTGATAACTAAAGCATGCATATAATAAAGTTATATGTTTTACTCTTTACTCTTTTGACAGCTTCAAGCGGAAAAATTCATGCAACAAGGATTTAATGAAGTTGACTTCGGAGGTAAAAAGCAGTGCCATGCAATGCATAAACAATGGTATTACAGTCAATAAATTGGTTAGTTCCTTGAATATTGGCATGACATGCTATAGTGTTAAAAAGTCCACTCTATTTGGTCCATATATGTTGTTTCTTTCATCTCTTCTTTATTTGGAGAAAAAGGAATTCCTTTCACACTTAGTGACAATTAGTTAAATGTCAGAATAAAACAATTTCTTAATCGAATGATTAAAAAAGAGTTGTAATATATTTTAACGCTTAATTATGAATAAAAAGTATAAAAAAGCTGTAACTAGATCTAAGAAAGAATATAAGAAATTAAGAAAGCATACGCATCTTAGAAAGAGATCAACAAACAGATTTTAACAACATTTTTCTTGTTTGCATACAGTTTTGCTTTGTTCATTCTAAATACTATACTTTAGGTTGGCCAAGTGAGTTATCAAGGCCTACTTAGTTTCAAGTATATTTGTTTTGATGAGCAATGTCTTTTAGATGCAAAAAATATTGCAGTTTGAAAATAGAGAAAGAAATTACAGGTATTTGGCTTTTAAGTTTATTAAAAACCACTTTTTTTAGAGATTACAAAAATCAATTGAATTAAATTTCGATTTCAATTTTTACGAGTAATATTTTGATAATTGGAAGAAAAATTCTTTCAATTCGAATCGAAACCTTACAATATGTCACAACTCTTCTTTAATCATTCGATGAAAAAAAATATTAATTAGCCTTTGAGTATCATTTTGAACAAAGTGAGTCCGAATTTTACATGCTTTTTTTTTAAAGATAATAAATAGATACAAGATTTACCTACAAAAGGAAATGCCTAATTGGGTCAAAACAAAAACTAATTTTTATATGTGTAAATCATAGTTAAGCAATAAGATCAACATGATCACGCAATCCATGACAGAACATGAGATAACTTTGTAGGGTCATAAAGTTTATTCCATAAACATTCTAGTGTGTGTGTCTATATATATATATATATATATATATATATATATATATATATATATATATATATATTGCATAAAATACGAGTCAAAATCAATACCTGATCATTATTTTCCACAATTTAGTTTTTCTTATTTTTATCATAAATTCATACCTCACAGGAACCTTCGCTGGGCCCTATACAATGCCTGAAGTCCTACCGTAGAAGACCGCAAGAACTGCTAGAGCTAAAACCGTGTGCATATATATATATATATATATATTCTTCAATTAGCAATAACTAAGTTTGATTCTTTAAGCGAGAAATTCCGTTCAATTAATTTTATATTTAATTCTTGAAAATGGAGTTTTGAATTGACCACACTACCACATGTCGATGGCTGGCATGGTTTCGTCTCCAATTGCTTAATCAAATTCGGAGGGACAGAAGCAGAACTTTGAAATTTGTTCAACGATATGGGATATACAAATCTGATATAATCCAAATATTAAAGCAAGTGATGATAGAGTTGAGGATTAGTTGCCATAAACGTAGAGAAGCAACCAATAAAAAAAGCAACCAAGCAAATCACAAAGGATAGGACCAAAGAGTTTATTTATAGGGTTTGAAAATTATCATTTGTTTAATTAAAAGGGAAGCAAATCAAAAATTCCCCATTGACTTGATTTGTAAAGAATGATAGCTGATGAATGATTAAAGAAAAATTTTTACTACGTGTCAAGTTTTGAATACTATTTAAAAAAATTAATGCAATAGATCAATTTATTAATAAATTTAGAGTTTAATTGAATTAATTTCAAGATACGTGTAAATCTATTCATAGACGGTTTAACCATAAGATCCAAAAAAAAATTTCAACGGCCTGAACGATGTTGTCGCGGCTGTTGATAGTTGCACGAATCTCAGGTGAAAAACATGCGGCAAAAGGAAAATTTGTCGTATCTCAGCTGTAGCTCGAACATACACACAAACTATTCGTTTTCGAGAGAATAATGGATGTTTTATGGCACATTAGGTCGAGCATTGGCGACAATAAATCTATCTAGCCCGAATCACCAACAATTGAATAATCATTAGCGATGCAATGTTTTTTTATTGACAAATTGCGAATAGAGCCGCCATGTTTCGAGATTGCGACGCTTTGCATTTGCTTGCAGAAAACTAGAGTTCTTGGCAGGAAATCTGGCTTGCCTGATTCGTCTAAGAACTTGAATTATCAGCCTCGGCATGCATTCCCCTATACCGCCCGAGGATTCTGGCTGCTGATCTTGGAATATACGTCAACATTGAGGAATTTAGGAAAATGCCAGAATTATCTGCAAAATCATCCTACTAAGCTTCCTTGTTTGTTCGTACCTGTCTTGCCATTTTTGCCGACAAGATTGATTCTACTTGTACTTTTATCATATTATTATTCCATAAAACATATTCGTCTTTATGATACATTGGATATAATCTTTTGAGTTGAAACTAGCTCTGGTTACGGCAACAAAATAGACCAATAGATCTTTGAACATCTGTTTTTCCTTAATTTGACAGTTGATGAGACTTTTCCTTTTTGATTTTCACAATGGATATGTTCATTGAACTTTTGGACCTTAAAAATAATAATATGATTATTTGAATCAAAAAAGAAAACTGACATATCACATGGATATGGGATGCGAAATTAATTGCTTAACTTTATAGTTTAATTTGGAACTTATTTCGCATAGTTCATGCAGTACCCGATAGATCAAGGTTTGACTTTTTATTTCCTGCTGTGGTGTACACCGGAGAAATTATCACACAGCTGTGGGCTGTAACTTTCGTTTCTTTCCCTTGGTTTTATCCTCGTTGAACATTGAGGTCGATAGTTTGGGAGTCCATTAATCCTGCCGATTAGCAGTGGCATAACCTTTCGAAAGACAAGCAAAACTGTTAGCAATTGCAGACCAACGATATGTTTGAATTATCACATTATATTTGTACCAATCATGGGTTTTTAATCTTTATTTCAGCAAATTATTATGGAGAACTGAAAATCTTTTATTTTGATGTCCAATTATGGCTAATTTTTCATCTTGTTATGGTATATTCATTAGTAAAATGCGTTTCTAACTACATTACACATTAGCAACAGCTGATAATTCTCTTAGACTTAAATGGCATGGCGGCAGTTGACACCCTCATATGTGAAAATTTTCCAAAAAATGATCAAAATTTGTCTTATTATAAGCCTAGATATATGATAGATTTATAAGGAAAACTAGTTTGTATCGCGTGCGATGCATAAGTTTTGAGTAATAAAATTTTTATATGATTTTAATATATGATAGAATATCATGTGTATATATGTAATGAATTTATAATTACAAATAGTTTTAAACATATATAAAAAATTATCACATGTACATTAATATTTTTTATACAACAATTTTTAATTGTTTTAAATACGTATTATAAGATTAAAAAAATATTAGAACGTTCTTGTTGGAAGTTAGGAGAATCTTTTATATAAATTTATATCAATGCTTCAGTAAATAGCGAATCTTTTAAATGGATTTATATCAATATTTTAATAAATATCCAATATCAATTTTTTCCTTAAAATTGATAACATATTAAGTTTTTGAAAAGATAAAACATTTTATATTTATATACTAGTAACTAAAACTTAGCTTAAGAGTTAGGTTTAAGGTTTAAATCCCTTTTCTCTTGACATCTTATGAAAAAAAAATTATATTTACATACTTTTACAATATAATTATGATTAATTTCAAATATCAAATATATATATATATATATATATATATATATATCAAATATCAAACAACAAATTCATAAAACATTTCATAGCAACAAAAAGTATAAAAAAATATAAAAAGAAGATAATAGTATTTGTAAAAGGTTAAATATAACTATTAATATTAATTGTGTTTGTAAATACAGGCCATCATTCTCTAAGACATAAATTGCATGGCAGTTGGCACCTTATATATGAAAATATTCCAATAATGGATCAGAATTTGCCTTTTTATGAGCCTAGATAGATGATAGATTTATAACAAAAATATCATAAAATTAGCCAACACTATAAAGAGAAATACTATGTCACGCTTGTGCAGTAGTCATGTTATTTGCTCGAAAGCAGAGTCAATCTCAAATTAAATATGAAAAGAAAGATTATTAAGCATATAAGTGATATTATACGTTCTAATAAATCAGTTTTGTAAAAAAAATAATAATAATAATAATCGTGTGACACAGTCTTATAATATGTTCTTTTAATTAAAACATTTTATCCTAACCAACTTAATAAAATCGAAGAAAGGATTGAGGATTTGATTTGGGATTAGGATTAAACTATGTTAAAATAGGGTAATGTTCTCGTAATAATAGGGTGTAACCAAAGAGATTACAACCAGATGACATCTTTAAGGCATTCTTGTCTTTCTGTAATAACGGTGGGTGGTTGAAGCAGTCTTCAATGCATTTTCTCTATTAAATAGTGTTCAGACACATTTTCAACAAACAGATAAATATAATACTAATTTTTTTTTTTTTTAAAAGCAGAAAGAAATAAATAAGGGCAAGGTCAAATTTCAATCTCTCGTGTTTTTTAAATGACAAAAATTCAATTTCTCTTTCTTTCTTAAGTCTAACCCTTCTTGTTTTTTTATTTTTTTAATCATCTGGGCTGCCTCATAAATTGGCTTGCTTCTGAGAGTTCTTGGACACACTCCTTCCTGTTGTTGAGGAACAAAAGCTAGTAGAGCAAGTAATCTTCCTCTGTCTATTGTCTCCTCTTTTTTTTCTGTGTCTCTTCTCTGTTCTCCTAATTTTCTTGTCTAATAAAAGCAAGCAGTCATGGCTGAGATCTCCGGGAGTAATGGAAATCATGGAGTGGTTCTGAATGTGAACGGTGAAGCCAATCATAATCCTCCCCCATCAGCCACCAAAAGCAAAGACTCTGACATCGGTTTCTCCGTACCTTTCATGCAAAAGGTAACTATATGTTCTTCTTTCTTGTCTTTTTCTTCTTTCCATTTTAACATTAAACTCCAGATAATTTGTACAAATCTTGTCTCCAAAAACTCAATTTTTGTTGATCTTAATCAATTGCCATGCTTCAATTATGTCCCCAGCAATCTTCATCCGACATCATTCTGATACCAAGTTGTTTGTTACTGAGAAATTATGTTTCGTGTATTATGATTTGTTTTCTAATTTGCAGCTGATGGCTGAGGTGTTGGGCACATATTTTCTGATATTCGCTGGTTGTGCATCAGTGGTGGTGAATTCAAACAATGGTGAAGTGGTTTCACATCCTGGGATTTCCATTGTGTGGGGATTGGCTGTGATGGTCTTGGTTTACTCCGTGGGTCACATCTCTGGTGCCCATTTCAATCCTGCAGTCACCATTGCTTTTGCTTCTTGCAAAAGATTTCCACTGAAACAGGTAAATTGTAATGAAAATTCCTTTGTGAAAAACTGGTCAACAACCAAAACCAAATTTAAGCCAAAATTTTCCGAGAATTTGGTTTTGAGAATGAGTTTTCTTGTTGAGGAATGCAATTTAGTCCAAGCCAATGATCTCCAATGTTGCAGAAGTGTCCAATGGTTAATTCAATTTGCTTTGTTTAATTAGGTGCCAGCTTATATAGCGGCTCAAGTTCTTGGATCAACCATGGCAGCTGGTACCCTTCGTCTGCTGTTCAGCGGACCACACGACGTCTTTGCTGGAACATCGCCACAAGGGTCCAACCTGCAGGCTTTCGTAGTCGAGTTCATCATCACTTTCTACCTCATGTTCATTATATCCGGTGTCGCCACCGATAACAGAGCTGTAAGTTCTACTTTTCCACCTTATCATTTCTTCATCTGAGAAAGAAAAATGGAGGAATATCTGGAAAACCTAAGCCAAAAGTTTGGTGAACCAAGAAGCCAACCCTCGTTTGCCTTGCCAATATTTATTGCACCATTGATTAATTTGCCTCTTTGTATTCCAATCATTTCAATTCTATAACGTTAATGACAGTGACTTGGTCTTTTCAAATCTTATCTGTACTGAAAACGATCCATTTTTTTAATGCAGATTGGAGAACTCGCAGGACTTGCTGTTGGCGCTACCGTGCTACTGAATGTGATGTTTGCGGGGTATTAAAGTTTTTTCCTAACCTACTTGGCTACCATTGCTATTACTTGAACCAAAACGCAATAGGATAGTGAATACGTTCAACATTTCTGCAAAGGGATAAATCATAAGAACAAACTCGAAAGTCCAATAAAGCATGTTTTCTCTTCTTTTTCTATTTTTGTTATAATCATATGTATTATCCTCTATTTTATAGTTTGAAATTATCTTATTTAAACAAAAATGGTAACGATTTTAATATTCAAATTTTATTCAAATGTTGTTAAAAGCTCCAAAAGCATGTTATGTCTTTGCTGTCGTTTTTTTTATATCTTTGTGGTGTGCTGATGGTTTACGATCCCGTTAAACAGGCCAATTACAGGAGCATCGATGAACCCAGCAAGGAGCTTGGGACCTGCAGTCGTGTCCAACAAGTACAAGGCAATATGGGTATATCTTCTTGCACCAACTCTTGGGGCAGTGTCAGGTGTTTGGGCTTATAACATGGTGAGGTACACAGACAAGCCATTGAGGGAGATCACCAAGAGTGCTTCTTTCCTCAAGAGTCCACGTAATTGCGGTTAAAGTTGCGAAGAATAGAAACATAGGAGTTGGGTCTCCTTTTGATGTGATGTAAATCATAACACAGAAGGGATTATTATATAATGTATTAAAGAAGTGGCTGATTAATTTTACCATACAAAATCCAAAGATGCCAGTAGTTTAATAGGTGGCATGTAATGGTCATAAAATAACAGGATGGTTGGCTCATTCCTGTTGTGTTTTTGTTACTTATCCTTTGTTTTTCTCTTTTATTTCAAGTTTTGAAAAAGCAGATGGTTTAAATGGAAGCATTAATCTATGATTAATACGTGAAAGCTAGATTACAAGTAAATTAAGAGGACTTTTAAATACAACCTAAGGATTAGTAGACATACTCTATTTTAATGATTCTTTTATTACGAAAATATTCTTCCTTAAAATTACCATTTTACACCTCTATTTAATAAAATCAAATCAACTTTTTCTTCGTCTTCTTACTCTAAGCGCCAACCTCAAATAAGTCAAACTTTTAATTACACATTTTCTTTCAAATCAAACCTTCAAGTAATTTTCGAATAAAAAGATTAAAAAAAAAAAATCTTGGTTCGAAACTCCTGAAAACAAATTTTTGAGAGTTTGAAGGTGCTCTCAGAAATACAGTGTAACTCTTAGAAGTTTACTACTTTTGGGAGCTAATGTAAATTTTGGAAGCTAGCTTCCATTAGCTACTATTTTCTCATAGAAATTCTATGCTGTGAGCATCAAAAACCAAAAAAAAAAAAAATTATGGGTTTTCCTATTTTACCTCGAAATTAAATCAAAAATAAATATTACCCAAAATTTTAATGAAATAAACTTAAACGAAAAACAAATTTCGATGAAGATGGTAAAGAGATTAACTTTAGATTATTGCAAATAATTAAGATTATGAAGAGATTGAAAAGAGATTTAAAGATTTGTTTGAAAGATATTGAAAAAAAAAAGTGAGAAATAAGTTATAAGAATGTTTGAGACGTGAGAGAGTATTTTGGGCAGTAAAATATTGAATATAAGTTGTGAGGAGTAAAAAATGAAAAAAAAAAATTAGGAATTAAGTTTTTTAATTAAATAGGTTGTATAAAGTAATACCTAAATTATATTTAAAAGCTCTCATAAATTAAACAAATAAATTATCGTACCTATTTGGTGATTTTGTATCAAAGCAGAGATAATAAATAGCTATTTAAATTTACTAAAACCCTAATGGATTCCATGAAGTTTTATTGAGTTTTAAAGCTTACACAATATCTTATTACACTGACATACTAAGATATACATAACTCATACCGTGTATTATTACGATAAATTTAAATGAAGTTCACTTGTATGTTTAATAGTTGGACTAAATCATTTACTTGTTTTATTAAAACATAAAATAGCTAATTACTTTAGACAAAAATATTCTAACATTAAATTTTCAACACCATGATGGCTTAAATTAATTAATTTCAAAAAATCTTTCTAGAAGACTTTGATTGCAGGCATTTGAAACATACTACATATACCAGATTAATCTTTAATTACATCATGAAAATTATTTGAACAGGAATGGTAAAAAGAAAAAATAACTTCCTTTATCATGTGAAGAAAGAAACCTTCAAACTTCTCATCCTTAGGAAGAATGGATAAGAATGGATAAGAATAAGATTACTAATAGCATGTCATCCTACGAAGATTTAGTTCATATCACATGCTTCATGTTTCATATGCATTGACAGAATGCGCAGCCTTGAAATGCTTGGTCAGATTGGGCGGTCTTCCTGTTAAACAAGCACATGATTCCTGTCTGGAGTCAGGTTTCGGCCGTTTTAGTGGTCTATTATTGATTATGCATATAACTGTTCATATGCAACGATCTAGAAATAGTCTATGTTTGAGTCATTTTTAAACTTCAACATCACGTACCAGAAATTGATACACAAGCAAGAAATTCCTCATGGTTGAAGCAAGTGTTGACGGAGCTCTAGCTGGAGGGCAAAAGGAAAGACAGGTGCCATCTGCATTGCACCGTTAGAGAATATGACTATAGAGAACAGAGTAAAGAATTATAGAATAAAACTTGAGCTCCGATACTATGTTAAGCATCCAACCTAAAACTAATTAATATTACAAAGAGTTCAATTTGAATATAAAATTAAACAGAGTATTTAATAAATGTAAGATAACATCACTCAAAAATTAAGCAGAAAGATGTTGCTTACCAACAAGGGAAATCACTGGTCAATAACAGTTTACCGACTATAGTTACAAGTTCAATATGTGGCTAATTAGGTTGCCATATAAATATACTTGGTTGAATTACAAAACAGAGAAAGGCAGAATCTTCGTTTGCATTATTAATGTTAGTTACTCATTAACTATGTAACTGGTAATTAAATATAAATCAGGGTTGAAGAAAAATTAATAAATATGTGAAAAAATTAACGTGCCCTGCCAAGTTTAAGTGATTTTGGCTACTTTCATTTAGGTACGGTTATGTGACAATAAATGTAATGTACACTGTGCTGCACCTCTGACAAGACCCTAAAGATCTAGTGAAAAAATTAATTTCCCAACACCACCTCAAAAATACCCATGTTCTTTATCTTTTTTACCCTCGAGTTTATAATACATAGATGAAAATATTTTTATTACAACATTTGATTTTATTTTTTTAATTTCACAAATATCAAGTGTAAATTATAAATTTAATTTTATATAACTTCCGATCTAATAATTTTACTAATCATTTTCTTTTCTCATCACTTTTCATATTCCTACTTCTTTCTGTTACGTATGTATCCTCAGATCTCTTATCATTAATTTTAATCTTACTATCATCACTATTTTCAATCTCATCTTATCCAAACGAATCATTTGTAAGAAAAAAATAGAGTAAATCTTTAAATGCATCATTGTACTCAACTTTGTAGTGCTTCAAATCTGTGTTCGCCATCTATTCCGTGTAGACCTGCTACTAGCAGAACCATCTCTTGTTCTTGTTCTTGGGATGAGTATAGGTGCACAACATACTAACGTAAGGAGTAACTCCATCGTAAACGATGTTATGCTAACCCAAATAAATATTGTTTTTTTCCAGTACCATATAATTCTTTTGATAAAAGGAAGTTCTGACTCAAGGATGAGGGATGCATCATATAGTTCAGGAATACCAGCACCCGGCCTGTACTCTGCTCGTTGTTGAAGTACAACCCTTAAGCAAGCAGTGGGCACAACTCCATTGTTCAAACCTCTAAACATCAGATTCAGAGTCTGCGCTTCAGAAGCATAGCCAGTGACTAGAGGAGCAACCTTGAAGAATGTCAGCAGAAGGCGGATAGGTTCACTTTTGAATTTCAACATGCATGGACGGCTTGAACTGGCAAGAGTTTCACCATTAACAGACAGGCAATCTACCCTGACCTTCAAACAAAAAAGTTGCACAAGAATTGATCAAATACGAATTTGGTTAATAAAAATTAGGAGTCAAATAACTGATAAAGGTAAATGAAAATCACCAAGCTACTCAGGAAGAAACACCTTCTATAAAATAGCCAAATATTTCCTTGTTACCAAACTTTCATAGCCCTGTTTCTGGGCTCAGTTTTCAGCCAACATGTCATCAGCCTCAGTCACCATATTATGTAATTGACATATGAGATGGAAATATTCAGGACAAAAGAATACATCAAAATATAACTGAGCTTTACACTCAAAACTTTAGTGTTGGAGAGCAGAAGCAAGTGGTCTAAGACTCTAAGTTCATGCTACTTGTACACAAATGATCAATCACCAGAATATCATCCGACTTATTCTAGAACTCTCTTATGGTAACAGGCTGCTACAAACCTATGGGGCGCACTAGTATAAGAAGCATTGGATGAACACACCAATTTTCCCAAAATCATGAGGTTAGCAACACTATCATCTCATGCAAACATAATGGCGACAAATTTTTCCCAGCTTATGAGATTGTTAACCTAAGCAAATAATATCCCATTCACTCAATGGCTAAGGTTGAAAGTCACTCCTAACCTAACAAGATTATAATTTACAAACTTTCTAGATCAAATTACTTCATCTAATAAGTTACCAAAGAGTATACCTAAAACTTAACCAACCTAAGACTGCAAACAGAACTGCAAACCCCAACATGACTTCTAGATAATAAATATAAAACACAAATGAAAAGAAGTAAATTAACTTGAACATAATGGCAATTTCAGCATTCTATCAATCAACCAAGTACCTGGAACATTCCAAGTTTTCTGTTGTACTCTGACTCTGGCAACGTCAAAGAAACAGTAACCAGCAATTTGTGATCCGGCGGTATGACTCCAGAACCCACATTCTTCCCAACATCCATCTTCTCCATTTGTTTGACACCAAAATCATCAGCAGCACAAGATGCAAGCGGAACAAATGCAACCGGACTACTCTTAGTATAATCAAAGTTCAACATTTCCTGTATCTCCAATGGTTCCTCCACCAAATACCTCATCAAAGCCCCACTAATCACGAGTGAACTAACCAATAACCCACATAAAACAAAGCCTACAAATGTAGCCCACAACATTCCCCACCCGAATCTAAGCACGAGTTTCCACATAGATTCAGGATCCTTTAACCACTCAGACATCAAAGGATTAAAATACGCACAAGTTGAATTCCATAAATTTAACAACTTTGTGATTATGTAAGCTCTACCATGCCTCAAAGCTTGAAAAGGATCAATAATAAACATGCAGCAGCGGCTTAGAACTAATAGAGATAATGTAATGAAGCTTAACAGCAAATTTAACTGAAACCCGATTGCCTTTATCACTAAACCAGCTATATATGCTAGCAAACTCGGGGAAGAGTATAATGACTCACTAAGTTCAGTGCCCGAGTCGGCCGAGTTTCTGGCTCGGTCAACCAATTCATCATTTTTCGCGGTAGTGACCGTGGATTCGACGTCGCTTTTCTCTTCTACGACGCGGGTGGAGTTGAGTCCATTACGAGCTGACTCAATTACCTCGAAAGTTTCGCCATTTTCCCTCAAATCGCGGTAAAGATAGTCCCTTGGCTCTCTACAACTGGTTTTCGAGGGGTCTTCGAGGGTGGAAGTTTCTGGAAGGGAATCTCCAGTTTCCTTAGAGGAGATTCCTTTGCGAGAGATGGCTCGGCGACGGAGAGTAGAGGATGAGTGAGACGTGGAAGGATCTGATTGGTCAGAGGTAAGGCAATCGCCAAAGGGGAAGTCGTCGAGTGCGTCGAAGAACTGGTCCTCTCCGTCGGTGTTTTGGGAATCCATTGGAAAATTGGCGACAATAGGAGGCTTGTTTTCCATTGTCCTCAAATTCTGCTCCCTTTCCACCTACCGTAATCTTACCAAGGGGTCTCCCGGCGTTTTCCCATTGTTAATACGAATGCACTGAGACTCGGGTTTGGATCATATTCCTCTGTTTTCTTTTCAGGAGGGCAAATACTGGTCCACCTTCAATTATTGTTTATAAAGATTCATTTTTTTTTTTTTATCTTTCTAGATAGATGATACACAAACACAATCTTCAAAATATATTAAAAAAAAAAAATTAATGTTAATGTCTCTAATTGCAGCCTGTAGGAATGAAGCAAGTCTGTTTAGGCTTGCAAATTCGGAATAATGAGTGAGAATGTTGGAATTGTGCATAATCTAATGTCTCTTTTCATGAACTTCAAACATCATTCAAAGTGACTTACTAAGTGGATTTGATAATTTTATACACAATATGAATACATTACAAACGCCAATATCTACTACTACTATTAATGTGGTATGCCTCAAGGTTACCTCTCAAACGGAGCTACAAAAGAGAAATCAAATCTGGGCTGGTGACATAGGCCTTGTCTGGTTGCGTTTGAGCCAGCTATTTCCTTGGTAAAATTGATCCTTGAACTGTGCTTGTATTCTGCTAACGGTATCTCATCAACTTCTTTCACAAAATCAAGCTCATATCACAGTTCAGATGATGAAAAGACAATCTGCAAACTACCTCAAGTTCAAGGTATCTTCCCAATAGTCAACATAATTTTAGTTTTGATAGTTGAAAAGAAGATACCAAAATGAAATTCAGGGAATCAAGCAAATATGAGAAAGCTTGTTGAAACTCAAATGCTATTTCTCCAGCTTATTCTAAAAGTTAGCTTCTTCCATGAAGTTCACGTTCAAGTTTCACTTCGCCATGTATATGCCTGTTAATGCTAAGAAAGAAAACAAGATTGCTTGCCTCTCAATATTTCAAGATTGTAGATTTTGCCTGTTCTCATGGATATTTGTCCGACAGGATCCTGTGACTAATGACGACCAAGTTGATGGAGTCCATGTGAATAGTGAAAGGTTCGTCCTTTTACTAGCTCATAGAGAAAATCTTGGTCTTAATTTCTAATTTTTCTTCATTCAAAGAACCCAACCCTAGATTTTTCTTTTTATAAATATGATTCATCAGAATGAAACTTAAATTAACTCTCCCTAATAAAACTATACAAGCACAACAATTTTGATAATGATGTTTAACAGATTTCATGTATGTCACCAATCTTGAAATCGCCATTAAGCACCTAAGTAATTGTACATTTCACCGTAATCTCAGCATATGAGCGTCAACTTTCGTAAGCATCGATCCATTTCATCTTCAGAAAGTACTTTGTTTCACAAGATCAGTTCCTATATACACACTTCTTTGTTCTACCCAAATGCATATACACTTGAATGAGCAAGAGAACAAGTAAACACTAGATTTTTAGTTAATGTTTTAGTTGCTGAAGCGTGAAGATAGACCTGTTGGACTGCATCAAACATGTTTGATAAACAGGTATTCGTTGTCTTAGTTCTGGCATTGAGTTACTTAGCTAACCCACGTTTTGTTGCAGCCAAGCTGGTTCAAAGGTAAGATTGACGCTGCAAATAGAGAAATTTTGTCTTTTTATTTAATAGGAATCAAGATTCAATTTCCTGTATTGTCAGCTTTATTTTATATACAGCCAAGTGGCAAACTTTACTCTTGCTGTCGGGCAAAGTTAGCCTTTGAATGCTGTTATTTGGTTAATGTTTATGTATGGAATGTGGTTTTAGTTAATGCTCTGGAGAAATTTATGAAAAAAATGGGATCTACATACTGGAAGTTCGACGATGATAATTGCCTGGTCGAGATAGTTGTCATAAAACCAGATCCACCCCCGAATTCTGTGAAGAACAGTACTTTCAACAGCCAATTTCAGAACAACACCCGCCATGATTTGTCTCCATGTAAGTTTCATTTGTCTAAAAATGAATCCAGGACACACAGTCTCTTGAACTTTGACAAATTTGTGCTGTTGGCGGCTGCTTTATTTTCTTTCTTTTCACCATTACTTCAGGGAAATCAAGCGCTTGAGTCTCCCAGGAGTGCTGCCACCGGAACTAGCCCAGCTTCCTTACCTTGAAGGCATGTGAGTCTAAGATGTACTCATGTCAGATGCATGCATGGAAGAATCTACTCATAAATTTCCTAGTAGGTCGAATGAAATGTTCAAACTGTCCTTTTTTTTTTCCAAAAAAGAACAAAAAAAAAAAAAAACAAAGAAACCGATGAATTCATGAAAACTTTTTGGTACATATGAATTATGGGTGAATAGAACGGCGCACCACTTGGAATTAAGCGACCCATTTTAGCAGTACTTGTTGACAGTTCATTGAAGTGTCTGATTATTTCTGAACACGTTGTGTTTCATAGTCCAATAAGCAGACAATTTGGAAAAAGAAACATACTTGGATCCACTGACTTACAAGTTCATGGTTTTTTTTTTTTTTAAATAATTTCTTTCATTCCTGTCTTCACCAGAAACTAAAAGGAATGACAGTATCCTATTGTCTCTGTTTTTATCCGTGAATTTACTGGCTAGTGAAAGCTTTTTTGGTGGTATTTGCAGCGACTTTGCCTACAACTACCTGAATGGATCGATCCCGCCTGAATGGGCTTCTTCGACATTGACACATACGTAAGCTATCTGTTTATTTTTAGTGTAGCTTCAAAAGTGTTTTCACTTTTCATCTGATGAAGCCAAGAAATGGTGTACTATGCAGCTCTCTTCTTGGGAACCGTTTATCAGGGAACATTCCAAGTCATCTGGCCAACTTTACCCGTCTCACTTACCTGTATGTCCCTCAACTCAAGAACTTCTTCTTTAGCAGATGCATACTGTTATAACTCCTATGATTCATTTATGGTGGAAATATGTAAATTTGATAGTTTTTTGTGGAAATGAACAATGCTACAGTCATAATGAATGTTCTTTTTCTTACAATTTGTCAGGGACCTGGAAGTTACCGGCTTTCTGGAACAATACGTCCAGACATTGGAAAGTTAGTTAACTTGGAAACCTTGTAAGTTCATGTTTTCTGAGTTTTCGCCTTCTGAGCATTCTTTTGCTATTGGTGTATTTTGATGGTCTAAGAATTTCTTTTTCATTGCAGAATTCTGGCTTCCAATAGGTTGAGTGGAAATTTGCCACTAGAACTCTCTGAGCTCAGAAACCTTACTGACTTGTAAAATTTTCATGCTCTTTTGATTATATCATGCTCAATTTTCAAGCAAACTGAGAACTGAATGCCTGATTTTTGCACAATGCAGTAGGATTAATGACAACAATTTCAATGGAACTATACCAGATTTTATACAGAACTGGAAACAACTTGAGAGACTGTAAGAATCTCAACTTTTCAACATTAAACTATTTCAAGTATTCAATTCCACATGATACTTGTTATGTCTCTCGCAACTCTCTCACTGTTTCTATTTGACCGAATCTATGAAGAGAAATGTATGCTAGTGGACTCCAAGGACCAATTCCTTCATCCATCTCAGCTTTGGTAAATTTAAAACAGCTGTGAGTAACAATTCCTGAGTTCATTGCTGCTTTCTTTATTATTATATATATGCAGGCTCTTTCTGGATATGTGCAATTCTGTTACTGATTTTGATCATTGATGAAGGATGCTGTTGACATATATGCTCTTATATATAGGAGGATCAATCACATAAATGGGATAAGTCAGGTTTTTCCTGATCTGGGTAACGTGACAGGCCTTATTCAGATGTACGTTCACTGCTATTCTTGTCTTTTCTTTTTCTTTTTTTTTCTTTTCAGGTGTAGTTTATGAATGGTTATAAGTTTTCTTACCTTTTCCGCTGTTATTATTGGTTTTTCTGAGTTTTAAGGAATTGTAATCTATATGGAAAGATGCCTGCATATATTTGGAGAATGAATAGCCTGCAGATGCTGTAAGTGTTTTGCAGGAATATTTGATGATTAGCTCCATTTGCTTTCTGTTCTCTTCTTTTCAACTACTCTACATGCAAAAAACTAATTTACTAATTTTGTTTCTGCTTTGCTCTACATATGCATAAAGGTTATTGTAATGAATATCTATAAACATGATGATCGTAGTCTCTGTTATAGACTTGCTTCTCAAAAAGCTTCTGTTGCGCTGATAAGCAGAAAAGAAGAATAAGCAGAACAAGATCCTGTGTTCTTAATATTCTGATTGGTTGATCTGTTGCATACATTAGATTGGTACTGGTGCTCATGGTTTTCAATCTTGTAATTTGGACAAGGATCTTAGCTTTAACAAGCTATCTGGAGAACTTCCAGGCATCATAACCACCCAAAGCTTGAATTTTGTGTAAGTTGAAATTCCCTTGTCGACAGCAAGTTCATATAATTTAGAAACACAAAATCTACATGTATCATGCTAAGTGTTTGATGCTGCCTTGATCAGATTTCTAACAGGAAACACGCTAAGTGGAGACATCCCACAGTCAATCTTAATGAAAGGAAGCGATATGTATGCACGATATCTTGGATTGCTTATTTGAGGAATATTTGTTCTTCTATTTGTCTTCTATTAACTATTTACTGTATAAGCAATTTTGGCTTAGGCAGATACTCTGGTACAAGAAGTTTTAACACATTTTATCCTGCCAACATTTGGTATAAAAAATCAGTTAGGGAATTGCATGCTGTTTCCTTTGATCATTAAGGTGCATGTATAAACTTATTCACAATGTTGAAAGAAGAGAACCGGCACTGGTTATTTCAAGAAATTCTGAAAACTCAAGAACTTATTGTTTTGTTTTTTGGTATGTCCAAATCTAACCAACATCATTGAGCAGATGGTTCATTTTGTATGCAGTGACCTCTCCTATAATAACTTTACATGGCAAATCCCTGATCAACCTGCTTTTCAGTGGAAGATATACATGTAATATAAGTTTCTTTCTTATACTTTCTGTTTGATGTTGTTCTATTGCTAATCCACTCACATCTGTGTATTTCTTTTATTTCGTTAGGAATCTAAATCTAAACTTGTTCAGAAGTTCTTTCACAGATAACTTGTAAGTTGCTTTTCTTGCTTTCTTACAGTTTCAACCTGCGCTACTGAACTGATAATGAGGACCTGTAAAAGTTTATACTTCATAGTCATTCAGAATCCCTTTCATAATTTTTAAGTTAGATCTTTTTGTAACTTTTTGGGTTGTGGATATCCAGCGTAAGATGTTCCGGTATTGTGATGCCTTATTTTGTAAAATCCTTGTCATCATTGGACTTTATTATTTTATTTACAATTCCCACATGGAACTAAGTATTTCTTCTTCCTGATCCAAACCAGCGCTCGATTACATCAATGCAGGGATGATTTCAAATGTTCAGGATGCAAGTTATCTATTGGCAACTTATTCTAATTAATCTCTGCGGTTTGCATATTGTATCTGAACTTCTGCATTCTATAATAGTATTTCATTGTTTCAATATTAATTTTTTCCCCTGGCAGACTGGAATTCTTTGTATGTTAATTGTGGAGGAGATGATGTGAAAATAAGTGGCAATATGTATGAAGGAGATGCGGGAGTTGATGGAGGAGCTGCAGAAGACTATTTTACTGGCGACCTTTACTGGGGTTTTAGTAGCACCGGAGACTTTATGGATGATAACGATATCGAGAACGCACGACATACTATAAATTTGCTATCACAAAATATCTCTGAACTATAGAGAACAGCCCGCACTTCTCCTTTTTCTCTCACTTACTACAGATATTGTATGGAGAGTGGGAGTTATACAGTGAGTTTACACTTTGCGGAGATTCAATTGGCAGATGATAGTACATATAGCAGTCTTGGGAAGTTCATACTTGATATTTATATTCAGGTATTGTTAATTTGCATTGGAAAATATTGGTGTTGCAAAATAATAATAGGAAGTTATGTTGATTATTTAACCATTATAACTGCCAATTCATTTAGCTGGTTGACTTCTAAAAGAAATTATTCTACAAAAAATGTGATTTGTAGAATGGAGTTGCATATTTTATCTGAATGCCATTTATATTGATGCAGCATGTCAAATTGGTTTCTTAAGAATCTGTGGCTCTTGGTTAGTTATTTGGTTTTCGCATTAATTTACCAGGCGCTTAACTGCTCATTCTGAGTAGGATGAATTCTAGAGGCAGAAGCTCTTGGAGTTCTTAAATAACACTATTGAATATCACTATTAAAATAATATGTTGGAGATTCGTTTCTATTGGGCTGGCAAGGGGACTACATGGATTCCCACAGGTGGAGTCTTTGGACCTATTATATCAGCTATATCTGTAGATCCAAGTAAGCTCTTCTTCTTCCTTCTGTTGACATTGTCACCACAGTAATAGGGTTATCAACCATTGATGTTATCATTCTCATTGTTTTCTTCATGGATGACATGAAAGAGCTTAATTTGTTGGCTAGTAAAGTTTAATACCTGTGGGACTAGGGAGTGATGAGCATACTGTATATGCCTGTTGAAGCTCCTCAGGCTGTTTCATCAGGGCATGCTGGTAGCTTAATGGTTGACTACAATTTGGCACCAGAACTGCACTCTTATTCATATCGTGAAACAAATATTCTAAATTGAAAACATATTTAATTTTTTATTTCATTATCTGTGGATTTGGGTCTGGTATTCGTGCTTAGTTCATGCTAATTAAAGATAGTTGATCAATAGGAACATGCCTTCTTAAAATGAAAACTTCATGTTTAGATAAGGTAACTTCAATTTTTCAAGACTCTTGCCCTTTGCAACTGCTTGAAACATTATACATAATCTGTGTTCTAAGTACAATGGTAAAAATGTTCAGATGAAAAATCTCCTTTGTTAACATAGTTCAGAGGATTTATGCCATCTTTGGTGATGACATCTGTAATTTTTGGTGACACTGGTGGAAGATTCAAACATATATTGCTAAGTCTTATTATGAAGGATTATAGATTCTTCATTTTTACCCTTGCCAAAGTTCTCATTAGCATTCTTGTTTTTGTGGTATAGATTTCAATTATCGCTCACTCAATACAGGGAAATACCAAAGCTGCACCTATTATTGACGGGTTGTAGGATCATATTTTATCTTATTGGCATTGATTACCATCGGCTGGAGAAGCTATTACAGAGCAAAGAGACGCAAACAAAAAGATTTTGGCTATCTCGCTAGATTGATAACAGTTTCAGATTGAGATGACCAGATTATTATGATGTCTTTCATGTTATTCACAAGTTCATTATTCAGAATAAATTTTATCTGAATGTCGCACTTTTATATTTGATGTCTTTTCATTGTCAACTTAGACTGTTAGTATTATAGGTGGATTTAGCAACATTTGGACTTACCAAATTATTCAGGAATGATTGGGTAACTGCATACATTAGGGCCTAGACTCTGATGCTGTTTAAAAGTTATGTAATACGTACCAACTGCTGTCTTCACTTTGACAGATTTGAAAGGACTGAATCTCCAAACCTATTCCTCCACGCTGAAGCAAATTATAGCTGCCACTAACAATTTTGATTCAGTAAACAAGATTGGAGAAGGTGGATTTGGACCTGTCTACGAGGTATTCTGGCTAACCTTTGATCTTCATTATTTCTTCCTATCTAAAATTAGGCCTTAAGAAATCTCTTAAAAGTAATCTTTTCCATGACTCAAATGTAGGGTCTGCTATTCGATGGCACTCTAATTGCTGTGAAGCAGCTCTCTTCTAAATCTACTCAGGGAAATCACGAATTTCTAAATGAGATAGGTGTGATTTCTTGTTTGCATCACCCAAATCTTGTGAAACTTTATGGATGTTGTGTTGAAGGGAACCAACTCCTGTTAGTCTATGAATACATGGAAAATAACTGCCTTTTGCGTGCCTTGTTTGGTGAGTTGATTAGTTAATTAGATAAACCAAAACCTTTGAACCATAAGAAGTCAATGAATGACATCTCTTTCCTTGAGTAATTACACAGGCCAAGAGAACTGCCAACTGAAATTGGACTGGCCAACAAGGCAAAGGATTTGCATTGGGATAGCTAGAGGTTTATCTTTTCTCAATGAAGAATCAAGACTCAAAATTGTTCATAGAGATATAAAAGGAGCTAATGTTCCGCTTGACAAGGATCTAAATCCTAAAATTTCTGACTTTGGGCTGGCTAGGCTTGATGAAAAGGAGAAATCCCACATTGGTACTCGAATTGCTGGCCACTCTCTCCTTGACATCAGAATTTTACTTCATACTCTAATCTATTTTCAGTTAAAATCTGATTACTCTCTTTAACTTCTACATAATCAACACAAGAAACCAATGTGCAGAGGATACATGGCACCAGAATATGTAATGTGGGGTTACTTGACCTACAAGGCAGACTGGAGTTTTGACTTTGGAAATTGTTAGTGGGAAACAAAATATTAGTTACGTGACAGAGAATAAGTTTGTCTTCTGGATCGGGTATGTCACTAGCTTGAACATTATGCTTATTAATTGCCAACAGAATTTGAAATTGAAATAAGCTGATATTTCTTTGAAAGTTACTCTGTATAAGATTGTTGGAAGGCAATTATAAACTTTCTTTTGGTTATTTATGCTTGGGAAATCATGACTAAACCACCAATTTTAAGATTTTAGCGTTAATATAATTCTTGATGAGTTACTACTGAATATTTTTCAGTAGTTTTACTTTATGATTTCATCTTTGACAGGCCTGCCATTGCCAACAAAGTGGTAATCTGATAGAGTTAGTGGATGAAAGGCTGGGATCTGAATTCAACAAGGTACAAGCAGAAAGGATGATAAAAATAGCTCTTTTATGCGCAAATGTTTCATCTGCGTCGAGGCCAACCATTTCTGAAGTAGTAAGCATGCTAAAAGGATCAGCAGTCATACCAGATGTGCTCGCTGAAGCAAGTTCCTATAACAGAGATTTAAGGTATAAGGCCATAAGGGTCCATCACAAACAGATACATGAACAGAGCTGAGAGGAAGTCAGGCCAGGTTCTGGAATGGTCAATCTTCCTCTGCCTCTGAACATGATCCCTATGAAATTAACATGGAGTCCTATTTAAGGTTTAATGCCAAAGATAGCCATCAGATATGGCAAACCATCAGATAGCCGTAGTTCAGTGGGCCAAACCCAGATTTCGACATCTGTTCTCCCCATTACATGACCCTCAATCTTTCAGGCCTTGATCTTTATGTCAATGCCACGCGTACACTGTCTGAAAAAAAAAAGTCAAAGACTATTTTCTTTGTCCGGACAAAAGAATATCTTCGTACGGACAAAGATATTGTCCTGATTGTGTACAATGGAGAATATATATGCTTGGAATTTTCTATGAAACCTGCCTCCACGTAAATTGCAGGCAGCCAATGACCGCAGGTACATGGGTAAAGAAAATGACAATTCAAAGCCGTTCAAAAACCAAATAAGTAGATTTCGTGGGAAATTCCCCAGTGTTAGAAACTGAAAATTGAGTTTGACTGCAGATATAAGGGGTCCACGTGCAGAAAATTGTCCTAGTCATAACTGCGGTGGTCTGACTCTGAAGTAACTAACTCCATGAAAATACTAGAAAACAAAGCACGTCCACAAATTCCCATGAAACAATTCAAAAACGAAATTATCATGACAATTCAATGTTCATCCACACTGGTATTTCACAAACATGGTTCGTTCACACTGCCGGGAAAGTTTTTGATGAGGTCAGGAATGACTAAAATGGTGCCTAATTTTGTTGGGAAGTGTCTAAAGCATTTCAATCTTGACTAGTATAACTATTTGCTCTTTAGTCGCAAGTTTACATCGTCCTATGACAAATAGACAAATAGGCATTGTTTAAGAGCAGGATGATCAGAAAGGGAAAGGGATGTAGAATTTCTGCGATCCATATTAAATAGGAATATATAAAATAGATTAATATATATATTAATATCTAGAAATAACATATAGAAATAATACGGATATAAATATAGATAGATATAAAATAAAAAAATTTATTCTATATATAATATATAACAGATAATAGAATTAGAATAAATAGAATTTCGGATTTTAAGGTTGCTGCAATTTCGCCAGGATGATGTTTATCAAAGCCGTGGTTCTGCTATCGGCTGCTTTAGCCTTGAGTTTGATAGGAACGCGTAAATTTGAGGCTGCCAGTCTGTCTGAATATGAAGGTATGATGAATGAACTGATTTATTTCTTTATGGTCATTTTCATGTTTTAGTTTTATATTCTTCTTGAGGGAACTTAATGCAACGATAATGATTGTTTCTTCAAAACCTTCGGTTCAAGTGGGAGCCTTGTGCTATGGGTTGCTCTTTTTTTTTTTTTCAGTTTTATATTCTTCTTCTTGTTATGTTCTTTGGGATTCAATGAACAAGATGTGACTTCGGGTTTTTGATGGACTTGATATACACAGTGGATGTTCTGAATCAAATTGCCAAAAAGATGGGAGCTACAGACTGGAATTTTGATGGAAATGCATGCAATGACACAGCCAGGGTAGACAGTGGATATGTCCCTGAGAGAAACATTACTTGCCAGTGCGAGAACGAAACCTGCCACATCACACATTTGTAAGTTGCCCCCCCAAGTTGACTGTTTCTTCAGTTTGAAACAAACAATATTAATCTTCAAATGTTAAGTTTAGGAAAATTAGAAACAGATAAGTATTATCAACTGAACTAGATTATAAGCATTTCGTTGCAAACTGACGACTTGCATGATGAGTTGATGACAGTTGCATTTTAGATGATTTAAAGCAGACTCTTCATTTCATTAAATAGAGAAGATGATGAAGATTACTGTGGCTGTTCTGTCATGTATTCTCAATCTCTTTGTAATCTCTTGTACTTTGTCTTCTACTACTACCTTTAATTTCTGCACTCATTTTAGATTTTAATTATATTGGATTTGTTTTTGAAGAAACAAGTTAACAAAACATCGAGAAAAGATCAAACATGTTTTTTTTTCCCTTTGGTTCATAGGCCTAAGGAGGAGTAACAACGTTTAGATTAAGTCTTGGTTGTTTCAAACATGTTTTTATTATAGTTTATTCAGACTTAAACTGACTTAAAACGTGCATGTTTTTTACTGACTCATCTCACATTTTGTTAAGTCAAAAATTTTGTAATTCTGTTTGTCCTTAAACCTAGATATGTTATATATAGTCTTAGGTACAGAAAAAATACAAATTGACACAAACAGATAGTTTAAAAATGAGCTTGTTCTGGATTTCAGAATCTTTAAGCGTCAGAACCTTCCAGGTGAACTTCCATCTGAACTTGTAAATCTTCTGAACCTCAAGGAAATGTAAGCAATACCAACTCTCTTTTGTTTGACATTACAACACATGTACAATATGAAGTTAAGTTATATTAGAATGATCTTAATGTTGTCTGCAGTGATTTTGCTTATAACTACCTGCACGGTTCAATACCAGCTGAATGGGGTTCAATGCAGTTGGAGAAAATGTGAGTTATTCTCCCCTGCTAATTTACCATAAACTTTTGCGCGAATAGATAAGATAACTGGTTGTTATGGAGCTAAGTGGAGAACCTTCATGCAGCTCTGTCTTTGGGAACCGATTATTAGGGAGCATTCCAAGCTTTCTGGGGAACATTAGCACACTTAAATACTTGTAAGTTTTGAAGTACTCTAATTTATGGATGATGTTTGGAAACTGGAATCGGTCCAGCAATGACATTTACTTTTAGAGCTAAACTTGTTAAATTATATTCTTTTAGTTAGGGTCTCATGAGCATACAATCAAAGGAATGATGTGTCCTATTAGTAACCTTAGCTTATCTTACAGGGACCTTGAAGTAAATAATTTTTCTGGACAAGTCCCTCCGGAGTTGGGGAAGTTGGTCAACTTGGAAGATTTGTAAGACATTTCAGGACTTCTTTTCTATTTTTTTCTAGTCTATATGTTCTCTTAACATTAATAAAAAGAAAGAGAATTGATTTTGTAGTCTTGAAATGTCTCTTAATAGTCTTTGAAGGATGTAATATATATTGTGTTTTCAGAAGATTGTCCTCCAACAGATTGAGTGGCAATTTGCCATCAGAACTTGCTGATCTGAAGAACTTAACACAATTGTAAGCTTTTCTAACATAGTTTATTATGCAAGTTTAATTAATTCACAAAAAAAGTGGGATAAGAAGTTTGTTTAACTTAATTAAACATATTGCAAAACGCAGTAGGATAAATGGCAACAGCTTGAATGGCAGTATACCAGACTTCATACAGAACTGGACCAAACTTGACAGACTGTAAGATATCTTGAACTTTCAAGATGTTTCTGAGTGTATTGGATTTGTATTTTTCACTGCAAACCTTCTTGGTTGTTTTTGTTGATTTATCTGAGACAACCAGGGAAATGCAAGGTAGTGGACTTGAAGCACCTATTCCATCATCCATTTCTGCTTTGGAAAACTTGGAAATTTTGTAAGTAAAAGCTTCTCAATTTTAACATCAGCAAAAGATTAGTGACGTCAATTTACTAAATTTTTTGTTGCTAATGTTATACTTATGTACAGGATAATAAGTGACATTAATGGAATGAATCAGCCTTTTCCTGATCTGAGGAGCATGACAGGCATCAAGCGAATGTAGTGTTCAGTACTGATATTCTTGTACTAATTTAAAAAGGCATAAGATTAATCACTTCTAGATCATTATATTTGATATGGCCAAAATTTTGAATGTTGTAGAATTTTAAAGAAATGCAACATTTCTGGGCAGATCCCTGACTATGTCTGGGAATTAAGTAACTTGCGTATTCTGTGAGTATTCTTTTTAAGTCTTAAATTACTAAAAACCTTTTCAATTTGCTTGTAATATATTCATGTTTTTCTTGTGATTTTGGACAGGGATCTTAGTTTTAACAGTATAAATGGAGAACTTGAAGATGTCATACCCCCTGGAAGCTTAAAATTCCTGTAAATTCGCTTTCCTTCCCCTCTTTCTCCTATGATGAAAGAACTCATCAAAGCCATGATGCATAAAATTTCTAGTTTATGGTTTGTAAAGCTTATAATACTGATTTTAAGATGTGACCAAGATCAGGTTTCTAACTGGCAACAACCTCAGTGGAAATATACCACAGTCAATCTTGAAGACAGGAACGACAGTGTATGTATTTTCTACTAGGATTTTCTAATTCTTTTATTTGTTTGAAGAATATTTGTAAGTTCTTCCTCATTTTCAGTAACTCTAAGAAGATGCTTCTGTTTCATTCTTGCTGGCAGGGATCTTTCATACAATAATTTTGCATGGCAAAGTCCTGGGCAGCCGGCTTGTCAGCAACTGTTGGTTTCCTTTTTTTTTTTTTTTTTTCCTTTTTATTGGAGAGAAATGTCTACTTCCTGTATGCTTTCCTAGTGCAGAATTACTGAATTTTATTGCATTTTGGTTTTTAAATAGGAGCAATGTTAATTTGTTCCGCAGTTCTTCATCAAGAAACCTGTAAGTTTCCTTTCTTACTGCATTTATTTTGTTTGTTATAAAATTCCAGCCATGGCCATAGAATCCACTGTCATTGCACTGAAAAGCTTGTTTTCATCGACATAAATAATTCTCATTTGTTGCTAATCCATTCCCTTTCCTATCTATCAAACAGAGGTGAAGTTTTTCAATGCTCGAATGATTTCAAATGTGAAGAATGTAAGTACGCAGAACATGTTAATTTAAATTCTAATTTTATTGGCTAACCTTATATTCATGTCTTTCCAATTCAGTATTTTCATAAGTTGTTTACAGACTTCTTTGTCTCCACTTCAGATTCACACTCTTTGTACCTGAATTGTGGTGGTGGCGATGTGACAATAAACGGTAAAACTTATATAGGAGATGGTAACTTTGGTTCTGGTGGTGCTGCAACATTATATCAAAGTAATGATAACTGGGGGTTTAGTAGCACCGGAGACTTCAGAGATGATGACGATGAACAGAACTTACGGTCGCGTTTTGTTGCAACTGCTCTGTCATCTGCCCTCTCTGAATTATACACTACAGCACGTCTGTCTCCTCTTTCCCTTACTTATTATAAATACTGTTTAGAAAATGGCAACTATATTGTGACTCTACACTTTGCGGAGATTCAGTTTTCAAATAATGCAAGCTATGGAAGCCTTGGGAGGCGCATGTTTGATATTTATATTCAGGTAACTGATCAGAATTGAGATGCATAATTGTGTCAATAGCTTATCAACAAGGTGCTTTAGATTTTTTTTCATGTGGCAGGATGAGATTGTGGAGCAAGATTTCGATATAGAAGCTGAAGCTAAGGGAGTTCTTACCCCATATGCAAGATCATATAATGTTAGTGTAACAGATGGTAGAATAGAGATACGCTTCTACTGGGCTGGCAAAGGAACTCAAGCAATTCCTACCAGAGGAATTCATGGTCCACTGATTTCAGCAATCTCCTTGGAGAATCCCAGTATGTGATCCATTCCTTCTTCATCCTAATCATTATCCTACTCTTTTACTGCACGTTTAGTTCTTGGTATTTTAGTCTCAAGCTTAATTTCACTTAGCTTAACCGATTGGTGAGTTCTTTGGGGCAGATTTCATTCCTGCAGAGAAGAAAAAGAATGTTGTGCCAATCATTGTTGGTGTTCTTGGAGCATTTCTCATATTCTTGGCATCTGGTATCCTCTGGTGGAGATATTATTTCAAAGCCAAGAGCCAGCCAGAAAATGGTTTGTATCGTTCCAGATATAGAAGTCAATCGTTAAGAATTTTCTTTCTTGGAATTTCAGATAGATTAACTTCACAGACACGCGTGTGCGTATGAATGTATGATTCCTCTCTTCTTTTACAGATCTTGAAGTACCAGATGTTCAAACCGTTTCATTTACTTTAAAGCAGATTAAGGCTGCCACCAATAACTTTGATTCTGCAAACAAGATTGGTGAAGGTGGATTTGGACCTGTTTACAAGGTATACAATCCTGATATAAGTCATGATAAACCCTATAGTAATATGTGATTTCACTTTTAAAGGTTATGCTCAGATGATTTTCATTATTGGGTAGCAGGGCCAGCTTGCTGATGGTACAGTAATTGCTGTGAAGCAGCTATCTTCAAAATCAAGTCAGGGCAATCGTGAATTCATGAATGAGATAGGCATGATATCATGCTTGCAACATCCAAATCTTGTAAAACTTTACGGATGCTGCATTGAAGGGGGTCAACTGTTGCTAGTATACGAGTACCTGGAAAATAATAGCCTGTCTCGGGCTTTGTTTGGTAAGTTCGTCGTAGAATCTTTTATCTGGTGGATTTAATTTAATGGAAAAATGAAATGAAAACCTTTTTGCCTATGGAATATTTCCTGGGATTTTCTTTAGGCCCAGTACATAGTCAAATGAACCTGGACTGGTCTACCAGGCACAAGATCTGTACAGGGATAGCTAGAGGTTTAGCATATCTCCATGAAGAGTCTAGACTCAAAATTGTTCACAGAGACATCAAAGGTACCAATGTTCTACTTGATAGAGACCTCAATCCTAAGATATCTGACTTCGGATTGGCCAAGCTTCATGAGGAGGAAAAAACCCATATCAGCACACGAATTGCTGGAACAATGTAAGCACCTTGTCATCTTTCTATCTTGTTCTAGATTTCCAGTTGAAGAGTCTGCTTTGAACCTCAAATCTAAATTGCATAATAAATTTGAATGCAGAGGATATATTGCGCCAGAGTATGCACTGTGGGGGTATTTGACGTACAAGGCAGATGTTTACAGTTTTGGAATTGTGGCATTGGAAATTGTCAGTGGGAAGCACAACATGAATCATGGGCCAGAGAGTAAATATACTTGCCTTCTTGATTGGGTAATCACTATATATACGTAAGAGATAGTCTTTTAGATTGTTGAAAAACATAGCATTGGTTCTAATTTTGTCTTGTGTAATTTTTAGGCCTGTAATTTACACCAAACTAGAAAGCTATTGGACTTGGTGGATGACAAGCTGGGAACTGAATTTAACCAGGTAGAAGCAGAAGCGATGATTAAAATTTCCCTTTTATGTACAAATGCTTCACCCTCACTAAGGCCAACCATGTCTCAAGTAGTGGGCATGCTAGAAGGAACAATCGATTTACCGGAATCAGTCCCTGATCCAGGTAGTTACAGTCAAGATTTGAGGTTTAAAGCCATAAGAGACCATTATATGTCTATGAATAGTCAGAATTTAGGAGGAAGTCAGGCCTGTAGTTCAACATCTGCAGGGTCAAGGATTGAACTTTCTTCTGCTCGTGCTTATGATTTATATGAGATCAATGAGGAGTCCTACTTAAGGTTCAAAGCCATGGAAAGCCAGACATCGACATCAGCCCCCTCCTGGACTGGCTCTTCAACAATGTCTGTTTCTGCCCATGATCTTTGAAAAACGTTTGTAGCATTCAGAGAAAAACGTTTGGGGTTGAACGGATCATGGTCTTACCATTTCTTTTATTCTTCTTGTCTTTGCCTCAACTCTTTGTATCATATTTGTATATTTATCAAAGATCTTGACTGAGCTTGGATTTATCAATTATGTAGTTTAATTTTTGAGATACATTGAAACATGGGATATATCAACCTTTGATCTTACAGTTCATAAAAGGTGCGTGCAACAGCAGACTTCCATGGCCACAAGGAATTAGCAGCCTGCGGCAGCTAGTCAATAAACATCTAATTTCTTGCTATTAAATGTCATTTTTAACCAACTGCATCACCTGATGGATCTATCCTTAAAGTTTTGGACCTTTGCCACAACTAGACAAAGATTTCGGTACGAGATATTTGGTGAAAAACTCTGAGACAATGAAGGGAAAGCATAATTCGAGTCGTCACTGTTACATTACTGTAGGTTTTGGCATGCCTAGAAACAACGAGTCATAGTCAAATGTACTGAAATTGATGGTCTTCCTCTCTCTCACGCTAAGCACTGGCTCCAGCCACCAGAACAGAAAGGAAAGCATTAAATGTTATTGCTTTTACTTTTATGGCATCACTTGTCATTAATCAATCTTCCCTTTGAAAGCCGACAGTATTAGGGTTTAATTGCTTGCCCATTACTCGGTGAGTAGTTCTTTTGACAATGACAGGTTTTTTTTTTTTTTAATCACAATATGAATTCAGTTGATTTATATAATTATATGAACTCAGATGTACAAAGTTGATGAATTGATGCTTGGTACTCTGCTGGTTTTAGGTGTATATTTCCACTTTTTCCTTATAGAACATTAATTTTTGGCTGCAGCCTTCGAAACTAGTCCTGATCAGGCCCGGCCCCAGGGCATTGAATATTTGACCATAAAATCCATTGCTTCAGTTATCAAGACTTTTGAATACATATACCATCAGTGAAAGCATAAAAATTTAACATGCTTTGAGTCATAAGAAGATATTTCAAGGAAATCCATTGCTGTATTTCCTTGTCTAGAATATTGCTTTCCCTCTTCCTCCCCATTTTCACCTATTGCAAAGTTCCCTTGAGCTAACAGTTGAAGTTTGATCCAGCTGTACATTTTCTCTAAGAAACTGGAATTCAAGATAGGAATTTTCATTCCCTACTGTATTTTCACATGTCCCAAACAAATCCCATCCATATGAATTGCTCTATCTAAAAGTTGACTGACTAGTTGTAGTATATTAAATTGGTGAATAATGAAACTCATCCTTGGCTGACCAATGGCCAGGCTGTTTTTTCTATGAGACACCATACAATCTGTCCCCTGTGGACCTAACATCTTCTTCAAAGTTCAAAAGCAGAGCCAGTAATTAATATAGACATGATATGACTTATTCGTTTCTGCATGCATGAATCTTTGAAAAGCTTTATGACCTAAATGGAGTACCATATTTTTTCAGTATTCCTTCACGCACGGGGTGGCTGCCAGCCAAGCATGTATAATATTTTATTCACCTTTGTTTGTTTTATTCTATGCTTTTCCACCACCTAGTGGCCTATAGCCACGTGACGTTTCAATGAGAGGTTGAGAAAACAAACGCTCTTTACTATCACAATAATAATAATAATAACTCCGCTTGGTAAGTACAGCAGATTTATAATAGCGTTACAACTCCAGTTCAAGGTCCAGCTCCATCAAAAGTTAACTTTGCTACCAGCTTTTTGCCACTTTCCTCATTATCCTCAACCTCAAGTAAAAATCTGTTCTTTTTCAGACAAGAGAGATAGCAAGCAAAGCTGAGCATCTAGAGCAACATGGGAAGAGTTGCTTGTTGTCTTTCAGCCATGAAATTACTCTTTGGGTATGTGATTCTTACGGTCTTGGTGCTCATTTGCATGGAACCAAACAAAGTTGAAGCTCAAGTGAAGCCACCCTTTCCTCCAGATTATGAAGGTAAAAATTAATACAGCTTTCAAATCTCTTTCTTGCTTAGGTTTGTGTTGAAGATAAGTACTATTTGCTTACTACCTGGTATTGAAAATTTCCAATTAATATTTTTACAGTCTTCCCTTTCACTTTTCTTTTTATTGATTCTTAACTAGTCATGCATTAACAGTACATAGCAAGTCTTGTTCATTTGAGTATATACTTGAGTGTATATATGTCTTAAGGATTCACACTCAAAAGATAATTCCTAAGATTTTGTTGTAAGTATGTTTCAACCCAACTCACCTTCCTTCAATGGCTTTCATTTTTTGTTTTTTGGCTTTTCAGTACAAGCTCTTCATGAGATAGCTGCAGAACTGGGAAAGAAGGATTGGAATTTCAGTGAAAACCCTTGCAACAATAAATCAAGCTGGTTTACTCCGCCGCCAAATGAGCGACAGGCCATTAACAACAGTACTGTCACCTGCAATTGCTCCTTCAATGGTGAATGTCATATCGACGGCATGTACGTCCTTACTTGTCACAAGAAAATTGCTTATCCTAAATTCCTTAACCATAGTCTGCTTTCTTTTTATTTATTTAATCGCTTTGATTTCTAGACCAGTGACCTGCTTGCATTTCCCAAATTGATTTTAGCAATAAGAAAGCATTATCATAGGCAAATACAGTAAGGGTGTGCTTCATTCAAGATAAAAAGGCTGTGGCTATGTCTTCAAATACAAATTATTCGAATTAATCATTTCAGTGACTTTATAATATGAATGATAAAAAGTTTGGTACAATTTTTTTGGCATGGTGATCACCATGTTGCTGTCTGACCATTGAATATTATTACTGCTACTAAATTTTCTCTCCTAACCATTTTCTGTGAAATCAGATCATACTTGGAAATTTTGAGTTTGACATGCATCTACAAAGCTTTGTATTATTTGGTACAGCTATCTTTCAGGGCAGGATCTTGATGGTGTTCTTCCTCGCTCACTTGTCAAGCTATCATATATTAAAACAATGTAAGAAAAGGTCACAATTCATGATTTTACTCTTTAATCAGAAAATAATCTTCTACCCTTTTTAAAACTCTATTCTGTTGCTGTTAGACAACTCTTTTTCAACTATCTTAAGGGTACAATACCGCCTGAATGGACTGCTCTGAAATTGGAGTTCATGTAAGCTGCTACTTCACTTCTTGTTTATCCTGTTTAGAATAAGCTTACATTAACTGATGGGAATTAATTCATTTCAGATCTCTTTCTATGAACCGCTTATCAGGGCCAATTCCAGCCTATTTGGGAAATATTACCACTCTAAAATATTTGTGTGTCTCTCTTACAGATGCTTTATTTTGTATCATGTCTGTTTTTACTTTACAATCGTGATAATGTTTCTTATTAGCATTATATTTTCAGGACCCTCGAGAACAACCTGTTTACCGGAACTATTCCTCCTGAGTTGGGGAAATTGGTTAACCTGGAAAACCTGTTAGGCCTTCTTTTCCCTGTTAGATATTCATGCATGATTAATCAGTGTATTTCTCTCTCAAATAATTGGAATAGTATAGTTGGCCTGACTTTTCCTCTTTCTTGAATGCAGTACTCTTAATGCTAACTTTCTCACAGGGAAGCTTCCCTCGGCCCTTGCTAATCTCTCCAATCTAAAAGAACTGTAAGTGTTTTCAGCACTATCTAGAATTATACCATTAACAAAGCTACATTTGTTGTGTACCCCTGTTTTATATGAGGTTCATGCAGTAGGATTAGCAGTAACAACTTCACCGGAAAAATACCTGACATTTTTCAAAGTTGGAAGCAGCTTGAGAAATTGTAAGCATCTTTCTGTCTCCACTACTTCTCTAGAGCTCCTCATTGAAAGTATTGGGGATGAAGTCTTCATCTATTTGAATTCTTTTGCTAACAGAGAGATTCAAGCTAGTGGTTTTGAAGGGCCAATTCCTCCAAGCATAGCGCTCTTGGATAATGTAGTCGAACTGTAAGTTTGATTTTGTGGCTCTTAATCTCTTGTAACATCAGCTTGTTCTGTTCCAATTTAGATAGCAAAATTACTGCACTGGGAGTCTTTTCTCTTTAACAATTCTTTATGGTGCAATGTAATTCAGAAGGATCAGTGACTTACCTGGAGAGGGTTCAACGTTTCCAAACTTACAAAAGATGAAAAACATGTACAGATTGTAAGTTATTCCTAGGCTTGCAAAATTCTTCAAGGTCATAATAATCTCCATTTTCAATAATTGTGCTCACATGATGTGGGTTCATATTGCAGGATGTTGCGTAGCTGCAATATATCTGGACCAATCCCCGATTATTTATGGGAATTTTCTCGCATGATAATTTTGTAATTCTGCTATTCTTATTTCACCTCAGTAGTCATTATTTATGTCAGTATTTGACATACCATTTTTCATTCTTTGAATGTGGATTTTAATAAATTTGTCATACTTCAATCTTCAGTACTTGGAGGTTAGGTACTCTGCATTACATACATATAGATATATATACATATATATATATATATATATATATATTAAAAACTTTGCATTTTAGTGTTTAAAAATAATGGTTAGGTGCAATATATGTTAAAAAAAAAGCTTTGCATGACTCTTGATGAGTGTTTCCAGCGCTAGACCTGAATGTGGATAAAAGTTTGTGTGGAAAATTTTAGGAAGCTATTTTCTTTTTAGTTTTGTTGGTTATTGTTAATACATTTTGATAATTTATCATGGTCTCATTACTTCTAAAGAATTTTACACAATATTTTTCTTATAAGCTTATTTCATCTCCAAAATGATCATATAGTTTTCTAAAATGCTCCCATTTTCCTTGCTGCACTCATTTAAGGTAATCAACGACTTGACATGGTGAGGTTAACGCATTGTTTTTAATCTAATTGGACTAGTAACTGAACATATGATATATAGACTTCAAATAAAATAAAAAAATGCTTCTAAGAATGTGTAGTTTGCCAGAGAGATCAGTCTTGTTTATGTACATGAGCACAATGGTAAATACTAAATAGTAATGTCTCAGTTCTTATGTTGAGACATTTGAATGTCTCTTTTTGTTTAATCGTTCATAAAGTTTTGTTTCCAATCCTGTTGAGTCTAGAGTAACGATGTACTGTGAGGTGTTCCATTTCTCCTATTCTCTTTTTATGTTGGCAAAGTTGGCTACTCAAATTTACTAATTCCAGTTAGAAAAATAAAACGACTATATCCTTGTATACAGTATTATGTTAAAAAAAAACCCCTTAATCACAAGGTGAAATAATAGGAAGACAGCCAAGTTTCTTATCTCTCTCTCTCTCTCTCTCTCTCTCTCTCTCTCTCTCTCTCTCATTCTTTTGAACTCATGCATCAATTGCCCTATTACATTAGGTAAAGCGGTGCTCATATTGATTCTACAATATTTGTCGCAATACCAGCTTAATGGAATATTTAGATTATTCATTTCTTCTGAAAGTTGAATATTTAGAATAATACACATGAATCTGTTATGATCAACAACTTGAGAACTTCAACATCTGATATGCTTATATGCTTTTCATGAATTCATTTTTCGTAGATGGAATCATCATCAATATATTTCATGAAAATTGAATTTCAGGAATAATATACATGAATCTGTTATGAACAGCATCTTGAGAACTTCAACATCTGATATTCTTATATACTTTTCGTGAATTCATTCTTCATAAATGAACTCATCGTCTATCTTTCATGGATTTCACATTTCATTTAAACCATCATCCAGAAATTTTTATTTGTGTAGCTATGAAATACCTGATTTGTCTATTTCTTCCAGAGATCTCAGCTTCAACAAATTGGAAGGTAACATTTTTGGTTCTGAAAGCCTTGCAAAAGCGCAATACATGTAAGTGCTGTGAATTCTTGGGGTGTATTCATCAAAGCCCCGAATACCATTTTTCCACCAATCAGAAGAACACTCTATGCTTTTGAAATAATACTCAATTTTATTTTTCATTTAATCAAAGGTCTATTTATTGAAAAAACCAGTAGTTAATAAAAAAGTTCTAGTTTTAAACTTAAAACCTTTTGATTCTTATGGTAATAGAGAACATTGTCATTTATTTGATCATAATAAAACTAGCTTGCTGATACTTTAACCATTGCAGAATCAAGAGGAAAAATAAACCTGCATACCCAATTATCCTTATATAAGTTCTAAATTTGGTCAAATATATTTACTTCACTTTAAGTTTCATTTATAACCATTCCATATTGTTCCAATAGAAGTTCTTAAATCATGGTGCTTACTGAATAGGTACCTCACAAGCAACTCGCTTACCGGGCGCATTCCAGAATGGTTGGGTATAAGAGATAGCCGCTTGTATGTATACTATCCTTATTTTGCGATTTGGACGTATCATATCTGTTTATTATCTGCATTTTGTTAATGACTCTTGAAAGAATATTTGTAGTATGATTTTTGCTTGCTAACATATGATTGCTGCATAAAAAAAGGGCAAACCTTGCGTGCAAGCTCCCACATTGTGGGGTCTAGGGTGGGTCATTTGTACATATCTTTCTTTCCGCATTAATGGAGAGGCTATTTTCGCAACTTGAACTTATGACCTTCATGTCACAAAGGAGCAACTTATATTGTTACACAAAGGCTCACCCTCATATGATTGCTATATATTCTTAAAATTACTTTTACTTTATCCTTCCTCCAAGGCTCAAGTCCATAGTGAGAGGCATCCCTCTTAAGTAAAAGCTGGATTTAATTTTGTTGTGATTTGACCTACTTTCAGAGAGTGATAATAAACAAATGCAAAGAAAAATGGAACTCAAAGAACCTACGAGATTTATAGTGGTTCACTCTTAACATGAGATCGACATCTACTTGCAGATGCTTAGATTTTCACTATATGAAAAGAGATTACAAACGAAACCAAGCCCCCCCCACCCCCCGAAAAAAAAAAAAATTCCTTTAAATCTCTTAATGTTTTCTTTTCTTGATTTCTCAAAATATGTACAACCTCAAACTGGCAGCCTTACCATGAAGGTCCTACTCGTCCATGTGCCGACTCTGTGTGAAGACAATCAACATCAGGACAATAATTAGGCTTCACACATCTTAACACATTTTATGTTTCCAGAGTTATGCCAAGAGGATAAAAGCTACTCCTTCTAGAACCTTTTGCTCTCCCGAAAGACTTAAGTCAAGGTGAGAGGTGTTGAAAGATTTAGTCCATATATGATTTAACAAGCATAGTGTGGGACGTGAAAGACTTAAAATTGGAATATGTATTTTGGTAGATGTCGCTGGTCCAATGCAACATTTTAAAGGAGGGAAATTTACTGCCTTTTTCTGTAATGGCTAGACTATGTAACTATGGTAACTGTCACAGGGCCGTTCTCTATCTTTGGGTCTAACAGTAACCTTCTAACCTTCGGTGAAGGCTGGATTTGACCTTAGGTTATTTACGTTCACTTAAGGATTTTCTTTGGTTCTTTTTTGATGATCTTAATGATTTACTTCCAGTCTAGCTATTTGTCTTCAAGCAATACAAAGATGACCCAAATTGTCCATTTTCTTTCTGCTCAGGGGTACAATTCCTGAAAAGATGTCCTGCCTAACTTATACCAGTTACGATGTTGTTATTTTAATCAAATACAATGTACCTTAACGTTTCAAGTCTTTTCTTTTTTGGTGATCAACGTTTCAAGTCTAGTTAGTTATAATCCATTATACTTCTTTGCAGCCAGATAGATCTTTCTTACAATAATTTGTCTGAAAGCTCTGGGCCGGCTTGCCGGGAAAATCTGTAAGAAAAAACTCCCTCTTAATTTGGCTTCCTATGATGCGTAAGTATTATTTTTCACTCTTCATAAATGTTTTGAAATTTTAAAGTGATTGGTTTATTGTTTATCAGAAATTTGTTCAAAAGCTTTTCAGGAGGCAAAAACTCGTAAGTTTGTATCTTCTTGAATGTGCAAAAAACCTTCCGCGTTCTTGTTATTTAGTCTTTCCTTCTATAATGATGCTTCTTTGTTTACTACTCAGGTCTAGAGAACGACTCGATAATTGTCTTGAGAACCTTCCTTGTTCCAAAGGTGATTTCTTTGCTCTAAAATCTAAATGGATAGACTCTGAAAAACTTCTCCAGACTAAGATTTTACCCTAACCAAGATGAAATGGCACTAATTTAATTTGAGTCTGTTTTCCTGTTATAATTTGATCAATGTAATCACCATCATTTTTTCGTTCTTCATAGATTGGTATTCAGTAAATATAAACTGCGGTGGAGGAGCAGTAACTATCAATGGCATCAAATATGAAGCAGATGAAGACTTAGGAGGTCCAGCAAAATATGTTCCGTCCAAAGAGACTTGGGAGACTAGTAGCACTGGGCGTTTTTGGGATACCTCTGTTACTTCAAGGGACTACATAGCACAAAATGTTTCCATTCTCAGAACTAACAACTCCGAATTATACACGAGAGCACGGCTCTCTCCTCTTTCTCTCACATATTATTTTCGTTGCTTAGCAAATGGGAATTATACAGTTACGCTTCATTTTGCCGAGATAGTTATCAGAGACAATAGATCCTATCAAAGTCTTGGAAGAAGGATATTTGATGTTTATGTTCAGGTAGTCAATGATGTTGTATGTGAAGTGTAATATGCATGTTGCTGAAGATGGTTTGATTGAATAAGTATTGTTGCAGGATAAACTCGAATTGAAGGATTTCAATATTAAAAATGAGGCAAAGAGGGTTGATAAAGCAGTTATTAGGACATTTAAAACTGTTGTCAGGAACAAAACTTTAGCAATACGCTTTCACTGGTCTGGGAAGGGGACAACTGGTACCCCAAAAAGAGGAACATATGGTCCTCTGATATCAGCTATCTCAGTAGACTCTGGTAAGATACTGTAATCTGAATAGCCATTCATTTATCTTATGTCTTGCTCAATCTTCGAGTTATATTTAAGAACTCTATTCTTAATTAGCCAACTTATTTTGAAGTGGATTGACATGTAAATGATGTGAACCAATAATTAAGTTGCCCTTGGCTATTGTTTGCATGACATAAAAATCTTGGAAGCTGAAGCTGGTAGAATTTTAATGTAAACTGACACAGCAACATAAAACCCACTTTATGTGTTTTTTCTCAGAAGGAAAAGAGTTTAAGTGCTTTATGCATTCGATATTTTCTTAAGTATTTAAATTGTCAAGTCAGTCTAACATTTTACTGGCATATGCAGATACATTGTTACTTCATGAGATTAAGTTTGAGAATAACTGTTTATATATATTTTTCATTTTGTTGGTAGATTTCAAGCCTCCGGTTCCTAATGGTGGGGAGAAGATTACGAAGTTTGTAGTGGGAGCTGTTGTTTCTGCTGTGTGCCTGATTTTCATAATCTTTGGCATTCTATGGTGGAAAGGCTATTTTCGACATGAACCATCAAGAGAACAAAGTACTCTACTCTAATAAACTTCAATATACAATTTTATACTTTCGAATAATTTCTCTAGGATGATGCATAATTTCTGTAGTATGATCAATTCACACAAGTGTGTGTTGTGCATGCTTATTGACTGTGTGCAATTCACTTGTTTCCCCCAATCTTTTCCAAGTCCTGAGGGGGTTAGATCTGCAGACTGGCTTTTTTACCTTCAGACAAATGAAAGCTGCTACTAACGACTTTGATGCTGCAAATAAAATTGGAGAAGGTGGTTTTGGAGCTGTCTACAAGGTACCTGCAGGCCATGGTTTGTTTTTATCATTTTATCTTTTTCTTTCTGATTTATGACGTTTTGTGAGGACATATATAACAAAAATTCTATGCTTTACCTCTGCTGTAGGGTGTACTACTAGATGGTACCATAATTGCAATTAAAAAACTTTCTGCGAAATCAAGACAAGGGGATCGTGAATTTCTGAATGAACTAGGCATGATTTCAGGATTACAACACCCAAATCTTGTTAAGTTATATGGATGCTGCATTGAGAGAGGTCAGCTGTTGTTGGTATATGAATACATGGAAAATAATAGCCTTTCACGTGCTTTATTTGGTAAGCTTAATGTCCTAAACCTTTTTATTATCCTTTGCTTTGATGGTCTGTGATTGGACTGCATACAAAGCAAGTGTTCCTATCCTCTTTTGATCACCTCCACCATCCCCACAAGAAGAAAAAAATGATTTTTTTTTTATTTACAATTATAGGAAGGAAATATTGACAACTATATCATGAATTTCATGGGTTGACCTGTGTCAATTACAGGTCCTAATGAAAGCCAACTGAAATTGGACTGGCCTACTAGGCAGAAAATTTGTCTTGGCATAGCAAAAGGTCTGGCTTTCCTGCACGAGGAATCAGATTTGAAAATTGTTCATAGAGACATCAAAACTACCAATGTTCTACTTGATAGGGATCTCAATCCTAAAATATCTGACTTCGGTTTGGCCAAGTTTGATGAGGGTGAAAACACCCATATTAGCACCAGAATTGCTGGAACTATGTGAGCTACGCCTTTCCTTTTTTTTTTTTTTTAAGAATCTGCTGATTATCATTGCTTTTCTTTCAGTTCAGCATATTTCGATTGAGTCTAACAAAATTATACTTCTGTTTCCGTTTTGCAACTCAAGTACAAGTTTGAGAAATACTTAATTTGTCAAGTTGCTACTATAAAAACAACACATAGATTCTTGAAAATGAAGTTTCTGCAATTAGAAGATTGTCAGTATTTAAAGCAGTAAAAATGGGATCAAAGCCTCCAATCTTCGGTTGAAATGGGATATATTTAGATTACTTGAGATATTCACAGTATCTAACAAAACAAATTTCTCTATGCTCTTAACTTTTAACTTTCCCAACAGCAAGGAACTGAATCATAAATTTATTAATTGTGAAACTGCTTATGCCAGGATGAACAAAATTGTATAAGCTTGAGAATGTTGTGCTTATAGTTCCTATTTTGCAGAGGATACATGGCCCCTGAATATGTATTATGGGGCTATCTCACCTACAAGGCAGATGTTTATAGTTTTGGGATTGTTGCATTAGAAATTGTTGCTGGAAAGAACAATACAAAATATCGACCAGAGGAGAATTTCGTATGCCTTCAAGATTGGGTAAGATATAATTCATGTTTGGAGTTCTAATATTTATATCTTGGATTCTGTTTTTGAGATATAGATATCATCATAGAAACATCCATGTATTCTCCTAAGTGGTATCTGCTTTTGATTTTCTTTTGTGACTTCCATTATCTCCTCAGGCTCTTGTATTACAACAGAAGGGAAATCTAATGGAGTTGGTGGACCCAAGGCTGGGGACTGAGTTCAACGAGGAAGAGGCAATCAGGGTGACAAAAGTAGCTTTGTTGTGCACTAATTCATCACCAGCTCTTAGACCAATCATGTCTGAGGTGGTAAACATGCTTGAAGGTCGAACCCATGTTCCTGAATTGGTCATGGATCCAAGTATCTTTGGTGATGAGTCGAGATTTGGAGCACTAAGAGACCAATACAACCGAATACAATCTCGGAAGGTTAGTGAGACCAGCACGTTTACTCAGTCATCAGATTCAACAGCAAATCTTGGCTCTTTCTCAACGTTTGTTCAAGATCCATCCAGTCAATCTTGATTTGTATGGTAGTGTAGAGACTGACTTCAAAAATAACAAAGATGTGGGTTTGTTTTACACACTTTCATGATTGTGAGAAAGGATAATGTATTTGGAAATGATCCATCAAAATAGTACATGTCTTAATGGAGACATTAACGGGTTTGTCTTCAGAAAAGTAGGTGTGTGTCTTCCATTGTTAGATGCCTTATATTTGGTATCTCAATTATACATTGACTTGAGTTGACTATAAGGATAACGTGCTTTTGCAATAAAGGTTTTGGTGTACTATGTTTCGCAATATTAAAAACGTGTAGCGTGTGACAAAACAAAAAGCAGAACTTCATTGTTTTTTCCCGTAGAAAATGAGATGAGCTCAGGGTTTTTCCTTTTCCACATTCAGTGTTTCTGACCTTTTACCACCTACCTCATTGTCCCAATCATCCCATAGGGAATATGTAATTATTCTTCTTTATAAGAAGGAGATAGCAAGAACAGCAGAGCGTCTAGAAGAAGACATGGGAAGAACCACTAGCTTTCCTGCCATGAATCTCCTTGGCTTCATGTTACTAACAGTCTTGATGGTCATTTGCATGGGATCGAACAAAGTTGTATCTCAAGTGGAGCCACCACCTCCTCCACATGTTGAAAGTACGTGGTTCATGAACTTAATGCAGTACTGTTCAATTATCTTCTTGTCTCAGTTTGGATGGCTTGGTATAATGATTAACTGGTGTTATTAGTTTAACTTAAGAGTCTCTTGCTTATCGGTTTACTAGTTGATGTTAACATCTCCCACTTCAGATTTTGAGTTTTAACACTCCTGCAGTTTTTATCATGGTTTCAATCAGAAACCAATAAATTGCACGTTTGATTCTGTTAAGAGTCCTTGAGTATAGTTGCCAAGAACTCACCGAGGAATTGATGTGTTTCTTCTATGGATCTTCAAAAGTTATCATTCCAAAAATTTCCTTGGAAATATTCATCCAAATTTATACTCATCCAACAAGAAAGAAATGGAAAGAGATAGAAACTAAGATGTTTGAGTTAAGATTTTCTTTCTTGCCTTGCACAAATCGAGGCTATAGAATTGAATCTGTGCCTGTTTCTAATAAAATGGGTTTTTTTTTTTTTTTTTTCACTATACAGTACTAGCTCTTCATGAGATAGGAGCAGAACTTGGACAGAAGTATTGGAATTTCAGTGAGAACCCTTGCAATAATAAGTCAAGTTGGTATACACCACCACTACCAGAGGGTGTCCCACAGCCACAGGTGGTAAAAAACACCACCGTGACCTGCAATTGCTCCATAAATGCTGGCCAGTGCCATATTGATAGCATGTATGTCCCACTTGTCAGAAGAAATTACTTATTCCAATTTCCTTAACTATAGCTTTTTTTTTACAATAATTTAGCATCCTTGATTTTATATGTGTATATGATTTGCTTGCTTCTTGATTTTAGCAATAAAAGCATTGTCATAGCCAAATTAAAAGCTTATGGTACATTTCTGTGGGTGAACCTCTCTGAAGATATGCAAACTTACCTGAAATGTGGCATCTGTTGTAACTTATATGAAATGCCTGCAGTCATATGCAATTTGATACTACTTTTTTTTTTTTTTTTTTACATCGAAGTCACTTTGTTGCTGTCTTTTTTTTTTTTATTTATCAATCAAGGTGTGATAAAGTACTCAAGATAGCTGCTAACTTCTATTCTCTATTTCATTTTCTGAAAAATCTGGCCATAACATTTGGAAATTTTGACCAGCCAAAATTAAAATGCATCTAAAAGTGTTGGTATGCTTCTGAACAGCCGAATTTCAGGGCAGGATCTTAGTGGTGTTCTTCCACGCTCACTCCTGAAGCTACCCTACCTCAAAACAATGTAAGAGAAGGTTACAATTGAATATTTTGCTCATTAAAACAGCAAAATAAGATCATAGTATTCTATGTATTCATAAACTCTTCTTTATGTGCCTTTTAGTTATCTCCATCGAAACTTTCTTAGTGGTACAATACCACGTGAATGGGCTGCTATGAAGTTGGAACTTGTGTAAGCTACGATGCACTACATGTTGATAATGTTTAGAAACCGAGTGCTCTATATCCTTATCAACAACTGATTGTGTTTATTTCAGGTTTGTTTCACAGAACCGCTTAGCAGGGCCAATTCCTAGCTACTTGGGAAACATTACAACTCTTACAACTTTGTATGGTCTATCTCTCGCTTGCCTTTCTCTTTCTTATTATCCTCTTTTTTTCTTTCTGCACATAATTTTAAGGTTTCTTATTAGTATTATGATTTCAGGAATCTTGAGAACAACCTGTTTTCTGGAGCTATTGCTCCTGAGCTTGGGAAATTGGTTAACCTGGAAATTCTGTCAGGCTTTCGTTGTCCTTGTTACATATTCATACATGATTAATCTATTTCTTCTCTCTTAACTAATTAGCAGAATCAAGCATTGACTGAGGCTGATCTTCCTCTTTGGTGAATGCAGTAATCTTAATGCTAACTATCTCACAGGAGAGCTGCCTCCAGCCCTTGCCAATTTGGTTAAACTGAAGGAACTGTAAGCAGTTTTCAGAATTATGTACAATTATATTTATTAATGGAAAGACTGGCTAAGCAATCTTTTTTTTTTCTTATACGGGTTTATTCAGTAGGATTAGCAGTAACAGCTTCACTGGAAAATTGCCCAACATTTTTCAAAGTTTGAAGCAACTCAATATATTGTAAGCTTCTTTCTTCCCCTACTACATCTCGAAAGTCTCTTCATTGAAAATTTGCCAATTCATGCTGTTATGATGTCAGAGAGATTCAAGCTGGTGGTTTTGAAGGGCCAATTCCTTCCTCCTTAGCTGTCTTGAACTTAACTGAACTGTGAGTTTTGCTTTTTGATTCCGATTCATATTTTAGGCCATAATCTTTGCAGCCGCATCCTGTCCTTTCGAATTTAGATATTAAAATTACTGCAGTGGAAGTCTTCTCTTTTAACAATTCTTTATGATGCAATCTTCTTCAGAAGAATCAGTGACTTACATGGAGAAGGTTCAACGTTTCCAAATCTGGAAAACATGAAAAACTTAAAAAGATTGTAAGTCATTCCCACGCTTGTGAAATTCTTCTTGGTCGTATTAATCCTTACTCTCAGTAAGTGTGGTCACATGATGGGGCCTCAATTGCAGGATGTTGAGGAGCTGCAATATATCTGGAACAATCCCACAATATATATGGCAAATGCCTCTGGAAACTTTGTAAGTTTGCTCTTCTTGTTTCATTTCAAGTTTCATGTTTCATTTATCCGTAATTAGACATTGACATATCATTTTTGTCATTCTTACATGTGGATTTAAATAAACTTTACTGAACTTAAAGCTTCAGTGTTTGGAGGAGATGTAAGAAATATAATGGTTAGATGCAATTTTTGATAAAGGAACTTAATTTCCATAAAAACTATTTGAGTATTTCCAGGGCAAGGCATGATTTTGGATAAAGAATGCGTTGAAAAGATTTAGAGTGGGTAATTATTTTCCTTTTTTGGTTTTGATGGCTATCAGTTATACCTTTTGGATAATTTGTCATTGTCTCCTTCCTTCAAAGAAATCTTGTTTGATATTGTCATATATTGCTAAAGTATTCCCCGCAATATCTCATCAGGTTAAGGGAATATTTGGATTTTTAGTAGAAAAACTGCAGCATCTAATTATATGTAAATGTATGTCTATATGTATATGTATGAGTAATTCTTTTTATGACTGCACTCATCTACATAATAATAGATATCATAGTTTGATTAAATCATCATTTGTAGATTTTTAAATATCTGCCGACTTTCTTTTCCTGCAGAGATCTAAGCTTCAACAAGTTAGAAGGGAGCTTTTCAGGAAATCCAAAAACGTTATCAATGTAAGGACTGCGAACTTTTGAGATGCATAATTACGAAACGCAAAGCCCATCTTTGAACCTGTGACAAGGGCGCTTGTGCTTGTTCCTCTTCACAAACTTAATACAGCCATAGGTCTATTTATGTGAAACAAAATAAGAAAAAAATCAGTAGTTAATCAAGAAGTTTTAATTTAAAACTTTGGAACTTGTTGATTCCTATGTTAGTAGAGTATAAATCATCACAATCCACTTCTTCACTTTAAGGTATATCCTTTCCAATAGAAGAACTTGATTGCATTTTAATTGTGTTGCTTTTGAACAGGTTTCTGACAAGCAACTTACTAACCGGTCCCATTACGGAATGGATAAATACCAGAGATGGCCACTAGTATGTCTGCTATCCAAATTTTTCTACAATGACGTTATATCTGTTCATTTTCTCCGTTGATTAGTGATTCTATTAAGAAAATGATCTCTTTTATAACAATTTTACATGCTAACAAACGTATGCTCATTGTAATACATTCTAAACGGTACTTCTACTTTTTCTTTCTTCCAATGCTCAAATTCATTACAAGAAGCTCCGTTCTCAAATTAAAATCCATCTCTGGTTCCTTGTCTCCATCAACACGCCAAGAGAATTACCAGCTAATCTAGCTGGAATATTTTGCTCACAATTTGCTTTCCATAGTTCAATTGTCATGTTGCATGATGTCTGCTAAGTTTATATGACATTGATTATGCGAAAAGCAGCCTGAGGTGGGACTAAATTAGAGATGTTGGTTTTGTCATGATATAACCAGAAGGAATGTGACATTAAAAATATTAGACTGGTAGAAATGTTACCAGTAGATGTTGTTGGCAAATGGTTGGCAGATTGCATTAACAGTAACCCTTCCCAAGCCACTGGACTGGTAAAGGTTGGATTTGGTGTTAGGTAATTTACAGCCACCTGATAACATCCTCTGACCCTTGGTAAAGGTTGGATTTCGTCTTTGGGTTAATTACAACCACATAAGGATTGTACTTCTAAACTTCCTATTTCGCTTCAAGCAATGTATAGGGGATTCAGATTTCTGTTTTTAGTGGTTATAGGATACAAATCCAGATAAAATGGCTGAAGTTACAAAACTATGTTTGCAGCTTTCTCCAATCTGCAAAATCCCATCTTACTTTGTGCTAGTTATAATTATTGTTATTTTAAAACAAAGTCCCTACTAATGTGCCTCTACATTTCAATTTCTAGTTACAATTTATTCTGCATTTTTTCAGCGAGATAGATCTATCTTACAATAATATCTCTAAAAGTTCCGAGCCAGCTTCTTGTCGAGAAAATCTGTAAGGAATAACTCTCTCTTTGAACTCAGCTATCTTGCACTGTTTCTACTTCCCCACCTTAGTAAAAACATGTTTGAAATCTTATGGTAATTGGTTTGTTTCTATCAGAAATTTGTTCAAAAGCTTTTCAGGAGGTAACAACTTGTAAGTATAGTACTTCTTGACCATGCAAAGAAGCTATCCTCTTTTGCTATTTTTTTTTCTTTCTCCTTCGGTTAACTCTTTTCAGAAGGCTGATGCTTCTTTGTCATACAACTTTAATCCTGAGGACTCAGTAACTGCCTGAAGAAATTTCCTTGTTCGAGAGGTAATGCTAAAATGCATGTATAGACTCTGAAAATGCAAGCATAGAGAGTCCATAATCAAGATGAGTTAAAGCATGTCCTTTAACTTCTTTTTCCGAATATGTTTTGATCATCCTAATCTCGATCACAATATTTACTATTTGTAGATTGGTATTCTGTACATATAAACTGTGGTGGAGCAGCAACAACCATTGGAGACATCGATTATGAAGGGGATGAAGACTTAGGAGGTCCAGCAAAATATTTTCCTCTCAAAGAGACTTGGGCAACTAGTAGCACTGGACGTTTCTGGGATACTGCCGTTACTTCAATGGACTATATAGCGCAAAACGTTTCCATTCTTCAGATAAACAACTCCGAATTATATACAACAGCACGCCTCTCTCCTCTTTCTCTAACTTACTTTGTGCGCTGCTTGGCAAATGGAAGTTATACGGTCACACTTCACTTCGCAGAGATAGTTATTAGAGACAATAACTCCTTTCAAAGTCTTGGAAGACGAGTATTTGATGTTTATATCCAGGTAGTTGATCATATTATGCATGGAATGTGCAGCTTGCATGTTACTGATACCGGATTGAATTTAATTACTCTGTTGCAGGAGAAACATGAATTGAAGGATTTTAATATTAAAAATGAAGCAAAAGCTGCCGACAAGGCAGTTATTAAGAAATTTAGAACAGTTGTGAGGGACAAAACTTTATCAATACGGTTTCACTGGGCTGGGAAGGGGACAACTTCTGCCCCAAAAAGAGGAGTATATGGTCCTTTAATCTCAGCTATCTCAGTTGAATCTGGTAAGATCTGTATTCTAATAGGCCTTCAGCTTTTTTGTTCCTATGTCATGATCATTCTTGCTCTATCTCCTAGAATTTAAGAACTTCATTGCTTTGGAACTTTTGTAGTGCTTGGGTTGATTGACATGCCAGGATGTAAATCAACAATGGAGTTGCTCTTAACTGTTATTTGGATGACTTAGGATCTTAGAAACTGAGTTTAGCACATACTTAAGTAAACTGATGCAGGAACTTAATGTACGATTTATGTTCTTTAAGATCATTCTATAATGTTCTAACTGCAAAGTACTTAAAATATTGGATCAGTCTAGCATGCTATCAGTTTATGCATATATTGTGTTACTTAAAGATTGATGTAGTTTGAGAATCACCCTTATTACAGTTTCTCTCCTTTGTTTGTAGATTCGAAGCCTCCAGTCTCTAATAATGCGACTATAAAGATGAAGTTTGTGGTGGGAGCTGTAGTTTCTGTTTTGTGCCTCATTTTTGCGATCTTGGGCATTTTATGGTGGAGAGGCTATATTGGGGGAGAGAAGATGTCACCAGAACAAGGTACTCTATATGAACTTCAGTATAGAATTTCTTTTACATACAAATAATAGTCTGGGGTAATGTATTTGTACAAATGTATGCTTGGCATGCTTACTGACTGTAATTCTCAACTTGATCCCACCTTCTCTTTCTAAGTACTGAGGGGATTAGACCTGCAGGCTGGCTTGTTTACTTTTAAACAAATGAAAGCTGCTACTAACAACTTTGACAGCAAAAATAAAATTGGAGAAGGTGGTTTTGGATCTGTCTACAAGGTACCTTATCCCATGGTTTTTCTTTCACAATAATCTTTCCTTCCTTTCTGATCTATGATGTTTAGGAATAAGTCTTGCATAATGAAATATGTAAGCAATTTGTATGTTATACCTGCAATGTAGGGTCTATTACTAGATGGTACCATTATTGCAATTAAACAACTTTCTTCCGTATCAAGGCAAGGAGACCGTGAATTCCTGAATGAACTTGGCATGATTTCTGGATTACAACACCCAAATCTTCTCAGGTTGTATGGATGTTGCATTGAGGGATCTCAGTTGTCGTTGGTATATGAATACATGGAAAATAATAGCCTTGCACGTGCTTTATTCGGTAAGCCAAACCTTATACCTCTTTTATTCCTCTTTCGTTTATGGTTCAGTGGATGGACTGCATAATCAAACTAGCAGTCTCCATTAATTCCTTCCCCATCCCACAAAAGAAGAAAACAATGAACATCGCATTGATGTCTTTACAGTTAGATGAAGAAAAAGTCTAAACACTGTATGTTGAAACTCTATATATGATGAATTCCTTTTGTTGGCCGATTGTTTCAATTACAGGTCCTAAGGAAAGCCAGTTGAAATTGGACTGGCCTACTAGGCAGAAAATTTGTCTTGGTATTGCCAAAGGCCTGGCTTTCCTACATGAGGAATCAAGTCTAAAAATTATTCATAGGGACATCAAATCAACCAATGTGCTACTTGATAGGGATCTCAACGCTAAAATTTCTGACTTTGGTTTGGCCAAGTTTATCGAGGAGGAAAACACCCATATTAGCACCAGAGTCGCTGGAACTATGTGAGCTGCCTTTCTCCCCTGTTTTTCCTTGGAACAATCTGCTTACCATCATTGCTTTTGTTTCAATTATGTAGATTTTAGTTAAATCTAAAAAACTATTGAGTCTGTTTCTGCTCTGGGTATGTTTTGCAACTCAGTTACAAGGTTGAGAAATACTTATTTATTATTGCTGCTGTAAAGGCAATACTTCAGTGTGATTGAAACCTAAGTTCCTGCAATGTAGAGAAGCTTCATTGTTGACTGTTCAGAGTACTAGAAAATGAAAGATTAATTAAGACTTGACATATGTATTCACAATATTCAATCAAACTAATTTCTCTTTGTTCTTATTTTATCCATGAACGAGGAAATCCCAAGTCATAAATCATTAATTGTGTAACCTCGTGCAAAACTGGAGAGAATTTTGATATTCCTGAGAATGTGGTGCTTATATCTCCTATTTTACAGAGGATACATGGCACCAGAATATGCATTATGGGGTTTCTTGACATACAAGGCAGATGTTTACAGCTTCGGGATTGTTGCATTAGAAATTGTTGCTGGAAAGAACAATACGAAGAACCGACCAGAGAAGGGTTATGTATGCCTTCAAGATTGGGTAAGAAATTTATGTTGCAGGTTTCGAATGTAGTGTTCTTGGAGTACGAGGTTGGGATATCATGAACATCTCCACTGTTCTGTGACATTGTCTTTTTTGCTGATACATATTGCTCTGTGCATTAAATTTCGACAAAATCTTAAATTCCTATGTTCTCTTCTCTATCTATATTCAGGCCCTCGTGTTACAACAAAAAGGAAATTTAATGGAGTTGGTGGATCCAAGGTTGGGGACCGAGTTCAACAAGGAAGAGGCAATGAGAATGATAAAAGTAGCTTTAGTGTGTACTAGTTCATCACCAGCACTTAGACCTGTCATGTCTGAGGTGGTAAACATGCTTGAAGGTCGGACCCATATTCCTGAATTAATCTTGGATCCAAGTATCTTTGCTGATGAGTCGAGGTTTGGAGACCTAAGAGACCAACCCAACCAAATGCAATCTCATCATAACGGTAGTGAAACTAGCAGTCAGACATCAGATTCAGCAACATTGCTTGGCGCTTCCCCAACGTTTGTTCAAGCTCCATGAAAGCAATCTAGTTTCCTAGTAAAGGCTGGAATATATATATATATATATATATATATATATATATATATATATATATATATATGTATGTATGTATGTATATATATATGTATGTATGTATATATATATGTATGTATGTATGTATAATTACATATATATATATATATATGTATGTATGTATATATATATATATATGTATGTATGTATGTATAATTACCTTCGCTCAATCATCAGATTCAGGAGTATGCAAATTTGCAATCAAGTGCGTTACATCTCCATAAATATAAGAACAGTGAAAAGATTCTCACTTGCAAAAACCCAATTAAGCAAATTCTTGGGTCACACTTAACAAATTACTTTCACAAACAGTAAACACGCTCGAGGTTGGAGTAGACCAAGTCAAATATTCAAACATTGGCCTGATTTCCAAAGAGATCTACATTCCACAGCTTGAGTAGGACCCCATTAAACCAACCCTTTGTCTCTTGAGATCAAGCAAGGCGGCTCGTCTGGTTTCTCTTAAGTCAAGAAGCCTGGCCCACAGCCGTTTGCCATAAACACAGTCACCGCATATGCATCTGCCATAAGCTTTTGGTGGAAATTATTTTTCTTTGATAAGATCTTTGAAATGGGAACATCGAAGATTTTAATATAATAATCAACAAGGACAGATCCAGTGGCCAAAAAAAAAAAGAATTTGACAAATCTCTTTTATAGATTTGTAGACTTTCATTCTACTTTTTATTTTTCACACCAAACCATTAATTCCCTATGACTGGATTATATTAGAGTCAAATATTTGACAATATTATAGTACTATATATAGTTAAGAAAGTTACCTTCGTTGCATGGGAACTCAAGTTAAGCCCTTGAGCAAACATGGTGCGGGGACTTTCCAGTCAACTGATCGGTTAATCATGATGCTATGAACATATGTTGCAGATCAGCTGACCCCTTGCAAGATCCTAAATCAACAAGAAAGGTACTAATCGTATATCAGAAACCACTACTAAACCAGGGAGTCCTGGCTATTTGATATGGGAAGGCAGAAAGTAATTGAGATCTGAGGGAAATCTTTTATTTCTGTCATTTCTTTAATGATGCATTCACCATGATTAGTCTGTTACTTTGCCTATTCTAAATTTGATTGAATCAAATTTATATATAGTAGGCCTGCATTATTGAGACAAGGCTAATTCTTTCATGCTTTAGTTTCTTTCCTCTTATCTATGAGATGTGGCTAAGCTTAATTTCCATGCTTTTGTTCCTTTTCTCATCTATGACTCTGATATCTGTAGACATTTGCCGAGACCCTTAATTCGGAAGTTAGTTTCGTCACGTTTAATGCTATGTTTGGTAAGAAAAAAAAAATAGACAAAACGAATTGACAGAAGCAAAGCAAGGCTTTGATGATCTGATAAATAGAACAATGCTTTTCTGTTCTTCTTTTCCCTTCCGCAAGGAATTGTAAGTGTCAAAATCAAAATCAGGCATCATCATCTCAGTATGTGGATTGATACGTCTGTACGTAGTCATAAATTTTCAGTGGCAGTAAGGCCAGTCGACAAGATATAAATGAAGGAAAGGGACCTGAAAAAAAAATAGAAATGAATTTATTTTTAGATATTTGAATAAGATTTAAATTTTTGAATGAGTTTGTGGTAAAAAAAGAAAAGAAAAAAAAGTAATGAAAGAGTTTGTGATAATAATGATACAGACTTCCCTGGCAGGGGCAGTCGACAAGATATAAATGAATGAAAGAGACCTGAAAAAAAAAAAAGAGAAATGAAATTTTTTAGATATTTGAATAAAATTTAATTTTTTTGATTGAGTTTGTGATTAAAAGAATAAAAAAAAAATTGTGAAAGAGTTTGTGACGCTAATGATAAAGACTTAGGGCATAACAATTTATTATCTTTTTCATATTAAGGTCATAAATAATTAATATTTTTATATTTTTATGTCTTGATTTTTGAATTTGAATATATATATATATATATATATATATATATATATATATATATGTTACATTTTACAAACAAATGATGAAAGTAAAAATAATTTATTTTCGATCCGAACATAATTAAACTCACATTATAAAATGGATGAAAATATAGTGGATAACAAAAAATAAGTAATGAAAGAGCTTGTGACACTAATGATACAGGACTTCGGGCTCAATAATTTATTGTCTTTTTCATATTAGGGCCACATTAATTAATATTTTCACATTCTTATGTCTTGGTTTTTGACTAGGAATATATATATATATATATATATATATATATATATATATATATATATATATTACAAACAGATGATGAAGGTATAGATAAAAAAAAATTTATCAAAATTTACTCTCAATTGGAATATTTTGATTTGGATGAAAATACCGTGGTTAAAAAAAAGTACTGAAAAAGCTTGTGACAATAATGATACAGAGCTCAATAATTTATTTTCTTTTTCATATTAGGACCACAATAATTAATATTTTCACATTCTTATGTCTTTGTTTTTGTCTTGGAATATATATATATATATATATATATATATATATATATATATATATTCTGCAATCAAGTGGTGAAGGTAACGATGGAAAGAGCCCATGATATGTTAGGGAGCATGCTTAGATATTCAGGTACGCTTGTATTGCTAATCATCATGTTAATGTCCATGGAAGCCCTCAAGGTTGAAGCACAAGCAGGAAAGCTTGCTCGTTATGAAGGTAATTGAGTGTGGGGTTTTCGAACTATTCTATGTTTTTAATGTTCCTTCTCCCTTCAACTTCATTTCCTCCTCTTTTGACGGTCTCCTGTTTCCATTTTTCCACCTGTAGAAGCACTATAATTAGTTTAGCTCTCTCTCTCTCTGGATTGTTTCGATTATTAATTTAACTGAACACTGAGTGTTTGCTATGATCTGTAGCGGATGCTCTTGGTGAAATTGCCAAACAATTAGGGAAGATCGGCTGGGACTTCACTGTAGACCCCTGCAGTAATCACTCAAGCTGGAGAACTATGGAAGAAGATCCGAGGAAATTGTACAATAATACTGTCTTCTGTAATTGCTCCTTCCCCGGTGATGTCTGCCACGTTGATAGCATGTATGCTAACGCTAAAATTACTATTCGATGACTTACTATGCTACCATGATTTGAAACTTTGACATACATGGCAAGTTGCATGCATGCGTAATTTTTCCATGCAAGAGAATTTTACTACTTAGTCGCTACTGTCGCCTTGACGTTGACTTGGATCATGGGTCATGGCGTCATGCTCCTTCTCAAGGCTTAGGTGCCGGGAGTGATGGAGGGTTGAATGCTTTCTGTTTGCATGTGTTAATGCAAACTGGCGTTCTCAGTCCTCTCTCAACAACGGCCCTCTGATCTCAACAGAATGATTACTTTGATATGTAATTGCACTCATCCTCTTGTTTATAATACTTGGTTTTCATTTATTATATTGTAGATACCTTAAAGGAGAAGATCTCGCTGGTGTACTTCCACCATCGTTGGTGAAGCTAAAGTACATTAGGGTCGTGTAAGAAGGCTCGCAATTCCGGGTTTTACTTAATATTGGATATGTATGAGAAAAATTAAACGGTGGCCCTTTTGTAGTTTTGTTTGATTGAAAAGAAAATATTTTTCTTTCCTTTCCAGTGATTTTTCACGGAACTACCTTAGTGGTACAATACCACGCGAATGGACATCTACAAAGTTAGAAAACTTGTAAGCCATTTCTGAAATTCATGTTCAAGTTTTTTGTAGTAATTGTGTAACACATTCATTGAGGTTTTTGCTGGATATTCATGTTCAGATCTCTTACGATCAACCGCTTATCAGGACAAATTCCAGACTACCTGGGGAATATTACCACACTCAAATTTCTGTATGTTCTTACTTCTAACTCTCTCTGTCTCTCCTTATTTTTTCCTTGGTTTAAAGTTTTGATAGACTGCTGCATGTAACATGTTCAGGAGCCTTGAGAGCAACATGTTTTCTGGACGGATTCCTGCTCAACTTGGGAAACTGGTTAACTTGGAGAACCTGTTGGTCTCTTTGTCTCTTTCTGTAGATACCTGCATATTTATTTATTAGCGAATAGATTGTCCGTGAATTCTTTAATTTTTCAAAAGATATTCTCTAACAGATTGAATATGTAGACACTGATTTGGTCTTCTCCATTGGTGACTACAGTGTTCTTAATGCTAACTATCTCACAGGAGAGTTACCCCAGGTCTCACGAATTTGACCAAGTTAACAGAATTGTACGTTCTTGTATCCTTATTCCTAAGTGCTTATGCAATGTTTTTTTTTTTTATTTCCTTGGAACAGCAAGAGTGCCCGTATTATTAATAAGGGAGAATACAGTTCAAAATAGACATATAAGCAAAAATGAAAATTATGAACACAATTCAAAAAGCAGAGATTGTTGAGCTCCAGATTTTGCTAGCCCCGTCAGCAATGGAGTTTTGTTCTCTAGGAACGTCGGAGATGCCAGCAAACTTGATTTTTGATCTGAGTTGCTGCATATGATTCGATAAATTCTTCATGTGCCAAGGAACTTTTGAAGTATCTTGCATCCATGCAACAACATTAATCAAATCACTTTCAATGATAAGTCGATGAGTACTCTTGAAATCAGATGCAACCAAGGAACTTCGCGCTTAGGCAATGTTGTGGGTATAGTATTAGGTCAACGAAAGCTTACATTTTGATGTCACTGAATCCCCCTTTCATGTTTGTCACGTGCAGTAGGATTGGCAGCAACAACTTCACTGGAAGGATACCAGATATTTTTCAACATTGGAAACAACTCCAAAAGCTGTATGTATCTTGTTCCTCTTACCACTTTCAGGAGGCGTCCATGCAAATTTTTGTAGTTAATTTGTTCTTGGTTAACAGAGAGATCCAAGCCAGTGGTTTTGAAGGCCCAATTCCTCCTAGCATCTCCTCCTTAAGTAACTTAATCGAACTGTAAGTTTGCATGCCATCTTAGGTCACAATCTCCATCATGAATGCCATAAGTTCCTTTCAGAAGATAAGAAATTTACTTATGATTTATAACAAGCTTTTTTTATCTTTGAGATAAATTCTGATTTAATTTTATGCAGAAGAATTAGTGACCTAAATGGAGGAGTTTCACAGATTCCATCCTTAAGAAACATGCCAAGCTTAGGCAGATTGTGAGTTACTTCTACAGTAATAAGATACTTGAATACTAGAAGAATGCATGAATCGCCGCAATTGCGCTTATATGAAAATTAATTTATGTTGCAGGATGTTGAGGAGTTGTAGCATATCTGGACAAATACCGTATGATTTATCAGAATTGCAAGGATTAAGTCAAATGTAAATCTGCTGTCCTTCTAGTGTAATTTCTACTATCTGCCTTGAATTATAACTTCATAATAGTAATAATTTCTTATTCTCTATTCACATATAGTGTTGATTGTAGCTACATATTTCACTCCCTTTCCTCTGTCTCCTTTTCCCTTCCTAACAAATTTAAAAAAAAAAAATGGGAAAAATAAAACAAAGAAGTCACATCCTCTTTCTCTTGAAGGGAAACCACCTTAAGACATCCTAGGACTGAAAGATTATTATTCTGCAGGACTTAAAGTGAATTTAAGATGAACCTTAAGAGAATTTGCTCATAGCCCCAATGTTTTGTACTGGGAATTTATTTCTATTGGCAACACCAACCAGAACATAATGATTCAGGAAAGTCAAATCTTCATGCTTCACAACTAAGTGATGACAAGATGCACTATGAACACAAGAATCTTCCCAAAATGTCATTTTCACTGATCTTAACAAATTGGGATTGGTTTGTTCCAGAGAGACTTCCTTTTATTTATTGCTTGGCAACCTTCTGTCCGTAAAATTTATATAGAGCTTCATGGACTTGTTCATGAAGTTAATTGATATTTCAAGTTTTAATCCACATTTACATTAGTTCACGTTTTTGTTGATCAAACAGATAATGAGCTATGGATGTGTTATGCTTCTTTTTCATGTTTATATTTGACTTCAAGATTCACAAGAAGTGCTGAGCATATTGTTTACTAAATGTATTACCCCAACAGTGAATTAATGCTCTTTTCTGTTCTAATTTCTTGCAGTGATCTGAGTTTCAACAGACTTGTAGGAAATCTAAGTCTTACAAGTCTACCTAAAATGGAAAGCTTGTAAGTATATCATGATCAAAAGGGTCACTATGTTTATGATTCGAGGTTTTCCCAATATTTCCCTCCATTCCTTTTTTGAAGCTCTTATGGAGGAATTGTTTCAGACGCTAAGCTGATGCTATGTTTTTATCTTTATAAAGTCGACTAATGGCCAAGGATAGCATTTATCCTTTCATAAGCAGAAAGGCTGGATGCATTATATTTTAATCTTGCAAAATATTAAACCTCAAGATTTTTCTGTGTTCTTTCTCGATAACATTTCAACCTCAAAATGCTATCAATTACTGTGTTAACTGTAATATGATTATGATGCTCACTAAATAGGTATCTGACAAACAACTCACTCACTGGTCCCATTCCAGAATGGATCAAGAGCTTAAATAGTCGCAGGTAATTCATGTTTAATTCCATCTTTATGATCCCTTAATATATTATCCTTAATAACTTCTTGGCACAAATTTTACGTTCCTACATTCTTGTATGAACATGTAAGCTTGTGTACTCATAAGCATAGATTTTATGGATGACATGCCATCTAAAGGGCCAAATATTCCATTATGCCGTGAACAACAGATGTATATTCTTAGTCTCATTTTCAAACAGCTTCAGTTTGATTCTACCCCTACTAGGTATAATGAAAATGTCATGTTAACTATGTGGCCTAGAAAGAGATCCAGTCTGTAGAATCTGGAATGCTGCAACATCAGCATGTAGAAGATGAATCACCACGATTATTATGTGTTTGATGTTGTTATTTAGTTTTAGTCCGATGAAACCTTATTAGCTATTCAATTCCAATATGTCTTCACAACTGTTTATAAGATAAAATAGGAAATAAACTGTGTGGACTATATATAACTCCAAAAGTTCATACATATTTGAAACTGTCTTTGAAAGCTTGAAGTAACATTCATTTATATGTTCAGTCAGCTATATACCAATTTGTTAGCTTTTCTGTCGTGCACTGAATATTTTTGTCAAACAATGTAACTTGCATTTATAATGTCATTAAGGAAATATATGTTTATTTCACAGACAGGTAGATCTTTCTTACAATAATTTTTCTGAGGAGTCTGTACCACCCAGTTGTCGGGACGCATTGTAAGAACATTCTTTCCCAAATTCTTCCTTGAACTTTCAAGTATGTGTATCCTTTTTAACTTTGCAAAATTTAGGAAAGTAACTATTTGGTGTTCTATCAGAAACTTGTTCAAAAGCTCTACAGGAGGAAAGAATGTGTAAGCTCCAACTTACCAAACATTTTGTTTAATAAAATCCCCATGCTACTTCACATAAATTGATTTCTTTGTTATTCTACCATGATACAGACAACTTAGTGAGTGTCTGCAGAGCTATCCATGTTCAAGAGGTAATTTAGATTCCTTTGATAAAAATTCACCATACGCTTCAATTATATATTCATACATACATTGATATTCTCTCACATTTGTGTTCTGGGGTGCTCACCATGTTTACCCAGCTGATGACAACAGTACTGCAAATTTCATTCACATTTCTTTTGTTAATTTGTGAATATATAATAACCACTAATATGCTATGTTTCTATGTAGATCAATATTCTTTGTATATAAATTGTGGTGGGGGAAAAACGACTATAGGAAAGTGTTGTTAGCCAAGTTTTAGTTTTTATTTATAAAGTCTGATTTTGTCCAGGCTGTTATGGAGATATTGTTAGTATAATTTCCTGATCTTTAGGAGATTTTATTCCTTATTTTTGGAGTTATTATTTTCTGATTTTTAGGAGATAGTTTAGGGATGTGCAGCTGGATATCTTTGACTTAGGCTATTTATATACCTATTTCCAGATGAATAAAAAATAACAGAGAATGATTTTTTCTCTGCACCCTTAATTTTTCCTCTGTTTTTTACATGGCATCAGAGCAGAAAAGATTCTGAACCAGTTTTTTTTAATGGCAAAAACTGCCATGACTGGAACAACTAGACGAGACGAGTCTTCAACTGTCTCTTCAAGCCAATCCCAACCAACACACCTCCCAATCATGACTTTACAAGGGGGAAGCGAGAATGCTTCCTTGCAGATTACAGCACACAAGTTAAATGGCAAGAACTATCTCCAGTGGGCGCAGTCAGTCAAACTTGTAATTCGAGGTAGAGGAAAAATGGGTTATCTCACTGGTGCAACTGCTGCTCCTAACACAGAAGATCCTGCTTACCAGGTATGGGAGGCTGAAAACTCTATTATCATGGCTTGGCTTATTAATTCGATGGAAACTAAAATTGGACAGACTTATTTATTCTTGCCAACGGCAAAAGCAATATGGGATGCTGTGAAGATGACTTACTCAGATCTTGGCAACTCTGCTCAAGTGTTTGAGATAAAGTCAAAATTGAGAGAAACAAAACAAGGAGGCCAAAATGTGACAGATTATTTTAATGTTCTAAAAAATCCGTGGCAAGAATTGGATTTATTTTATGAATCTAGCTGGGACTGTGTAGCGTGCAGCGTCAAGCAGAAAAAAATGGTGGAACAAGAACGAGTGTTCGAATTCTTAACGGGCCTGAACAAAGACCTTGATGAAGTCAGGGGCAGAGTACTTGGCAAAGATCCCTTACCATCAATTGAAGAGGTGTTTGCAGAGATACAAAGGGAGGAAAGTCGACGGAAGGTTATGTTAGGAGATTTTAAGGAAGAAAATGGTGGACAGAATACAATTGAAGGATCAGCTTTGGCTGCAAGAGGTCAGCAGCACTATAACAGGCCTTCCACAGATCAGAAAAATACAAGAAAAGGGGAGAGACATTGGTGTGATGTTTGCCAACGTCATGGACATACCAAAGATACTTGTTGGAAAATTCATGGCAAGCCACCTAATTGGACTCCTAGAAAGCAGAATGATAGGAAAAGCTTTCAAGTCCAAGCAATAGATAAAGAACATGCTACTGCCATAGGTGCAACAGAAGGAGAATCAGCCTACACTTCAGTCAGGTTTAGCAAAGAGCAAATAGATCACTTGTGTAAGCTTCTTAGTCAATCACAACCTCAAAATCCACTTGCTTCTAACCCTAGTGTCAGTTCTAGCTCGTTAGCCCAAACAGGTAACTTTCACACAGCCCTTAGTGCCACTTCAACTTCAAAGAGTCTCTGGATTATTGATTCAGGAGCTTCTGACCACATGACAGGTTCATCTATTTCTTTTCTCACATATAGTCCTTGCTCTAGTAATATTAAAGTAAAAATTGCTGATGGTTCTTTGTCAACTGTTGCTGGAAAAGGTTCTATAAGACTCTCAAAAAACCTGATTCTTCATTCTGTTCTTCATGTGCCCAACCTTACTTGTAATCTAGTGTCAATTAGCAAATTAACATGTGATAACAATTGCTTTGCAAAATTCTCACCATCTTCTTGTGAATTTCAGGAGATATCCTCGGGGAGGACGATTGGCAATGCTAGGGAACATGAAGGACTCTACTTCCTTGAGGATGAGGATTCTAGAACTAGACAAGCTTTTGCATCAAGTAGTGAATTTTTTTCTGTTTCCAATCAAAATGAAATAATGTTGTGGCACCATAGACTTGGCCACCCGAACTTTTCTTATCTTAAATGTTTGTTTCCTCAACTTTTCAAAAATAAAAATCCTCATTCTTTCCAATGTGATGTTTGCCAATTAGCAAAGCACAATCGTAACCCTTTTCCTCCCTTACCTTATAAGTCTTCCTCACCTTTCTCATTGATTCATAGTGACATTTGGGGGCCATCCAAAGTTACTACTTCATCTGGAAAACGTTGGTTCATAACATTTATTGATGACCACACACGAGTCACTTGGGTTTACCTCTTGAAACAAAAGTCTGAAACTTGTCAAATCTTTAAGAACTTTCATTCCATGATTCAAACACAGTTTCAGGCAAAAATTCATGTCTTACGTACTGACAATGGGCGAGAGTATTTTCATTCTGTGTTAGGTGAGTTTTTAGCCAACAAAGGGATTATCCATCAAAGTTCATGTGTGGACACCCCACAACAAAATGGGGTATATGAACGAAAGAATAGACATTTACTTGAAGTCACTCAGGCTCTTATGTTCACCATGCATGTTCCCAAGTACTTGTGGGGTGAAGCAGTTCTTACAGCGGCCTACCTTATAAATAGATTACCGAGTCGAACTATCCACTACCAAACACCTCTCTCCAACCTCACCAAATACTATCATCATCTTCACACCTTGAATAATCTTCCCTTGAAAACCTTTGGGTGTACTGCCTTCGTACATATACATGCTCAATACCGTAGCAAATTAGACCCCAAAGCCATTAAAACAGTGTTCCTTGGCTACTCACCCACACAAAAGGGATATCGTTGTTACTCACCTTCAGAAAACAAATTCTTCATCTCTCGTGATGTCACCTTTTTTGAGACTCAACCATTCTTTCCTGCCACCTCTCTTCAGGGGGAGATTGAAACCAATGAGGATCATTTTTGGGAAACAGTATCCATGCCTATTAATGATATGCCCAAGTCTACTCTACATCCCTCACTTGAGTCAAATCCAAGTCCGCCTTCTCTAAAATTACCACAACAACAAAAAATAGATTTGGAAACAGAGGAAGGTTTCACAAGGCAAAAAAATCAAGAGCTACGTGTCTATACTAGAAGAAATCAACGTCAAGAAAGAAAGCAATTCATGATCCCTCAAAGCCGAGAGTCTGAACCAGAGGATGCTAATATCTCAGGTACTCATGAAATCATTCCTCCCTCAAATAAAACTATTGAGTTACCCATTGCTCTTAGGAAAGGAGTCCGTTCTTGCACTTTGCATCCCATATCTCAGTTTGTGTCATACAAAAATCTTTCACCATCATTTCGTGCTTTTACCACTAATGTTTCCAATATTGAGATTCCTAGGTCAATACAAGAGGCTCTAGCTAAACCTGAATGGCAAAAGGCTGTGTGGGAGGAAATGAATGCTCTTGAAAGAAATGGCACATGGGAACTAGTGACTCTACCTAATGGGAAGACTACCGTTGGTTGTAAGTGGGTTTTCACAGTAAAATCTAGAGCAGATGGATCAGTCGAGAGATACAAGGCTCGACTTGTTGCTAAAGGTTTCACACAAACCTATGGGGTCGATTACATGGAGACTTTTGCACCGGTTGCTAAACTAAATACCATAAGGGTCTTGTTGTCTTTGGCAGCAAATTTGAATTGGCCATTACAACAACTAGATGTGAAAAATGCCTTCTTGAATGGAGACCTAGAAGAGGAGGTTTACATGGACATGCCACCAGGCTTTGAAGATACTAAAAATACTCAGAAGGTATGCAAGCTCAAAAAATCCCTATATGGACTGAAGCAATCACCACGAGCATGGTTTGATCGTTTTTCAAGAGTGATAAGAAGATATGGGTACAATCAAGGCCAAACTGACCACACTTTGTTCTTCAAACACCTCCCGTTTGGAAAGGTTGCTATTTTGATCGTGTACGTGGATGACATAGTTCTCACAGGGGATGCTCTAGAGGAAATGGAGAAATTGAAAGGTCTACTGGCCACAGAGTTTGAAATAAAGGATCTTGGTCCTTTAAAGTATTTTTTGGGAATGGAAGTAGCTAGAAGCAAGATAGGCATATCTGTTGCTCAACGAAAGTATACTTTGGACTTGTTAAAGGAGACAGGAATGTTGGGATGCAAACCTGCTGATACACCAATGGAACAAAGCCACAAGACAGTCCAATGTAAGGGAGAAATTTCAGTTGACAAGGGAAGATATCAAAGATTAGTGGGAAAACTAATTTATCTCTCTCACACGAGACCTGATATAGCTTTTGCTGTCAGCTTTGTTAGTCAATTTATGCACGATCCAAGGGAAGAACACCTCAATGCAGTCTATAGAATTTTGAGGTATCTCAAGATGACTCCAGGGAAAGGGTTGTTTTTTAAAAAAACAGAAGAAAGAAAGGTGGAAGCTTTTACTGATGCAGATTGGGCAGGTTCAGTTGATGATAGGAAGTCTATATCCGGATATTGCACTATGGTTTGGGGAAATTTAGTAACTTGGAGAAGTAAGAAACAATCAGTGGTTGCTAGAAGTAGTGCTGAGGTAGAGTTTAGAGCTATGGCTCACGGCATTTGCGAACTGATTTGGATAAAAAGGCTTATGGAAGAATTAAAGGTTAAACTAAACTGTCCAATGCAATTATACAGCGACAACAAGGCTGCCATTAGTATTGCACACAACCCAGTCCACCATGATAGAACTAAGCATGTGGAGGTTGATAGACATTTTATAAAAGAAAAAATTGAAAGTGGAGTGATTTGTGTGATCTATGTTCCAACCAGCCAGCAAGCTGCAGACATCCTAACCAAAGGGCTACCAAGACAAAAATTTGAAGTGCTCACAAACAAGCTTGGAATGATAAACATCTATTCAGCCTGAGGGGGAGTGTTGTTAGCCAAGTTTTAGTTTTTATTTATAAAGTCTGATTTTGTCCAGGCTGTTATGGAGATATTGTTAGTATAATTTCCTGATCTTTAGGAGATTTTATTCCTTATTTTTGGAGTTATTATTTTCTGATTTTTAGGAGATAGTTTAGGGATGTGCAGCTGGATATCTTTGACTTAGGCTATTTATATACCTATTTCCAGATGAATAAAAAATAACAGAGAATGATTTTTTCTCTGCGCCCTTAATTTTTCCTCTGTTTTTTTACAGAAAGATTGATTATGAAGCGGATTATGACCAAGGGGGTCAAGCATACTACGTTCCCAAGGGATCCAATTGGGAAGTTAGTAACACAGGACGTTTCTGGGACACGGACATTGGTTCAAATGACTATATAGCACGAAACGTATCTGTTCTCAAGATGAATAACTCTGAGTTATACACAACAGCTCGCCGCTCTGCCCTTTCACTCACCTATTATGCTCGCTGCTTAGCAAATGGAAACTATACTGTGAAACTTCACTTTGCAGAAATAGTAATAAGAGACAACCGTTCTTTCCATAGTCTTGGAAGGCGGTTATTTGATGTTTATATTCAGGTATTAAATCTCATTGTACATGCTCTCCTATGTGCTGCAGCAGTAATTTGATAGAATGAGTTTGTTGCAGGGAACACGCGTGAAGAAGGATTTTGACATTAAAAGCACAGCAAAAGGGGTTGATAAGGAATACGTGCATGATTTTACGGCTGTTACAGTAAGGGATAAGACTTTGGAGATCCGCTTTCATTGGGCTGGGAAAGGAACTGCAGCTGCCCCAATGAGGGGAACATATGGCCCTTTGATATCGGCTATCTCTGTGAAATCTGGTAAGTTACACTCTTGATGGAGGCCTTCATTTTCTTGTGGTGATGTCTTTCTCTGAGCTTGATATGTTTCAATTTGTGATGGACATAAAAAAGATGCATGCCAACGTCTGAGTAAGAATGAATAACTAGTCATTTCATAAAATTGAATCTTCAAACGAGGCTAAGTCTAGAATCATTTTATATATTTATTTCTATACCATAAAATTTGTGCATTTGGTACGCATGTAATAACTTATTTTATGAATTTGAAGTGTTGGATTGCTTTAGCCATGTATGCCTCTTTGAACTAGCATATAAAAAGCAACTTGAATATGATTGGTTTGTTGCTTTTGTGTAGAGTTTGAACCTCCAAATCACAGAGCAAAGATGATATTCATTGTGGTTGGAGCTGTAGTATTGCTTTTACTCCTTGTTCTCATGATTTTGGGTGCTCTTTGGTGGAAAGGCTGGTTGTGGGATAGAGTATCAAGGGAAGGTGACATTATCAACTTCATCAAGTTTATTTTTGAGAAAAACAATAGTAGCATTACTGCACTCTTTCAGATACTTTTTTTATGAAAATATGCAACTGAAAGTAAACCAATAGGTGTAGCTTTGAAGTTACAGAATAGATGAACTATATTCAGACTTTTTTTCAGATATAATCTAACCATGCAAGGATTAAAAATGACGAATCACGTTTATGATCAATAATGTTCTCCGTTTCTCATGTCAATAACATTGTTAATTAAAATGAAACTCAAAGTGAAGATAAGATTGATCAAGGTCACTAATATCGTATAAATGCATAGAGGAGCTGTGGATGGTAGTTTTTAAGGTAATATATATCCTATACTGTGTTACAATAGCAATATATGACAAACCTCCAATTTGAAGTGACGAACTTGGAGTTTTAATTGGTGCATAAGAGAATAGTAATATTTTAGTCAGAATCTCGTAACAAGTTCTTTTTTCTGTATGATCAAAAGGAGAAACAGTATATGCTTGTTGTGTCTGGTTCTTTCTTTCAGATATCCCCAGTGATTTAACTTCCTAGAAGGCAATAAAACACCAACCCAAAAATCAATGTTATGTCTCTGTTAGATACAGCTCAGCATACTGACCTTTTTCCTTGAACAGAACTTAGAGGATTAGATCTGAAAACTGGAATATTTACCTTACGGCAAATCAAAGCGGCCACAAACAACTTTGATGCAGAAAACAAAATTGGGGAAGGTGGTTTTGGATCTGTATACAAGGTGACTTACAACTTTGCCATCATTTTTATTTTTTCTTGCCTTCCTTTCCTGGTTATCCAGGAAAAATATAGATAATATTTGCATGATGAGATAGTTCACTTTTTGTTTCAATGCAGGGCACACTATTGGATGGTACCATAATTGCGGTTAAGCAGCTGTCTTCAAGATCCAAGCAAGGAAATCGTGAATTTGTGAATGAAATAGGCATGATTTCTGGTCTACAACACCCAAATGTTGTTAGATTATATGGCTGCTGTGCTGAAGGAAATCAATTATTGCTGGTATATGAATACATGGAAAACAATAGTCTTGCACATGTTCTGTTTGGTAAGCTTAAAAGTCTATTCTATACTGTTTGACATATCCTTATTTGACAAAGAAAGAAATCAATCACTTGATTGGTAATTTATGTCAATGACAGGTACAGAGGAAGAACAACTGATACTGGATTGGCCAACAAGGCTGAGGATTTGCATTGGTATTGCAAAAGGTCTAGCCTTCCTGCATGAGGAATCTGTCCTTAGAATTGTTCACAGAGACATCAAAGCTACTAATGTATTACTTGATAAGGACATTAATCCTAAAATCTCTGACTTTGGTCTAGCCAAGCTTGATGAAGAGGAAAATACACACATCAGCACCAGAGTTGCTGGAACTATGTGAGCTTCCTTATTTTCCCTTTCTTTCAATAATTTCAGGATACTTTACATCCTTTGGTTACATGACATCCAACTGAAAACTTTCAATTCAATCGGATATCAAGATATTCACTTCTCCTTTTCTTCTGCTTTTTTTTTGTTATGATATATGGCATGACAGGGAATAAATTTTGGTTCTGATGTCATCCCTGAAGTTGAGTTGCTACACATGCATAAAAAATGCAGTAACTGGCATTATTTGGTAGTATTGAAAGAACATTCTTCCCTTCATTATTTGGTAGCAGTAACTGGCATTTCTAATACATGCACTGTTGCACTTTTTTTTTTAGTAGTACATTTTTATTAGAAGTTACAATCACATCAAAATATTGGTAAACTACTAAATAACTATAACTAATTAAACTAATAAATAACTAAACTAAACTCTAGACTCACATTTAGTAAGACTCAAACTTGAGACCTCAAAGTCTTAAAGCCTCCTCCTTACCGCTAAACCAAACCCTTGTTGGCCTGTTGCACCAATTTTTATCCACATAAAGAGTTCTCTATTTAAAAGGAACAATTTTTGGAGTATTTAATCCAGTATATAGTTTCCAGAATTGTGCCTGTGCCTGTGCCTGTGCCTGTGCCTGTGCCTGTGTGCATGTTTGTTTTCAAAGAGTATCACTAATCATTGTAGTTTTAGTCATAGCATTAACATGTAAAGCTAGAAGCCAACGGATGTTGGTTGAGTTGATAAGGGTTGTTCACTTCGCTTGTAAGGCTTAGGTTCGACTCTCGCTGCCAACAATCCTCCTTGGTGGGCGATCTGTAAATCTAATGTAAGTCTTCGCTGAGGCCTGCAGCAAGCCCTGGTCCTGGATTGAGGAAGTCTTCCCTCATCCTAAACTTTTATGTGCCAAATAAAAAGAACATGTAAAGCTATCCTAAACTTTTATGTACCAAAAAAAGAACATGTAAAGCTAGAAAAGAATTAACTCATTGCCAGTACCATATGAATATTATAGCTCACAGAATGGCCGACTTATTTCTTGCAGAGGATACATGGCACCAGAATATGCACTGTGGGGCTATTTGACCTATAAGGCAGATGTTTACAGTTTTGGGGTAGTTGCATTGGAAATTGTCGCCGGCAAGAACAACATGAAATACCGACCAAATGAAAATTACGTATGCCTTCTGGACTGGGTAAGGACAATCTTCATTAAATACCGTTGCAATTAAAACAAGAATCTCGAGAGTTTAGACCAGGTGACTTGCTTTGGCACTTGTCCCTGTGTTGCGTGGCACATTGAATGTAATATGTTCTCCGCGATAGTCAAATTGCTTTCATTCAAGTTTCAGAAAGGATATCTCTTTCCATCAATGAAATGAGAAATTGCATCCTTTGTATTTACTGAAACACTTGCACAGAACTGAAGGAAAATCCATATCACCAGAAGATAAATTTCAGTTGGAAAACATATAAATTGTGCGGAACTAGTCTCTTGGGAAAAATAAGTAATATTTTAATGCTCCTAAAATTCAGTAGTCAGTACCCTATAGCTGCAATTTTCTGTTCTGCCAAGATTTTAAATGAAGAGAAAAAAACCTCTTTTTTGGTTAATTTTGTTTCCTCTTCATTTTCTCATCTTTTCCTCCTCTTGGATGTTCTATTTCAGGCTCTTGTTTTACAACAAAATGGAAATCTTATGGAGCTAGTGGATCCAAAATTGGGTACAAAATTTAACAAGGAAGAAGCAGTGAGAATCATAAAGATAGCTTTGTTATGCACTAATCCATCACCAGCACTTAGGCCTTCAATGTCTGCAGTGGTGAGCATGCTTGAAGGTCATACTGATGTTCATGAAACAATCAGGGAACCGAGCTTTTATGGTGATGAAACGAGGTTTAAGTCCTTAACAGGGTTTGATCAAGTTATACTCCAGACAGGAGAAACTCAGTCTCTCGTTCAATCAGATTCTATATGTGCAGGATCATCTTCTACATCTGCCTATGATGTATAGAAGAACAACTTTGAAATTTGGTCAAGTTCACATGTTGTAGCTAGCAACTTTACTGATAGATGGTAAAAAGGTAGACCTTAAATGGAAATAGTTGTTTCTGAAAACACAAAACCTACCATTACAGTATGGTGGTAACTTTGAGAAATTGATTACTTTATTATTTAGGGTCAGAATGAGTTATAGTGTATTTAAAGAACACAAGAAGCACACAATAAATGGATATTCGTGCTTGGTTTAGCTGTTTTCCTATTGTTTCTGTCCAGTCAGCTTCTATTGCTCTTTGTAGAAACTGGGGCATAACTCATAATTTGCTAGTTAGCTGTGCTTCTGGGTGTTCACCCAGCTTCAGTTATCCGAAAGAAAATTCATCGACTTCGGAATAATTATGAAATAAATTAGCCTACAAAATCCATCGAGTTTTATCAATCCTAAGAGACTTATTGTTTTCTAATACAAAACCATGCTTATTTAGGATATGCTACATTGGAAAATGTAGTTGCTAAGCTATTATAACACAAGCAAGGAGAGAAACCTATGTATAACAGACACAAGTATATCAGAGTCGAAATGGCATTAGCAAGTTACTAATTTAGACGTTATTAAGTGGTGATCTTCCAGTCTCATCAGTGATCTGTGGGGTGTAATCGGCAGAAATATGCACTTCATCCTCCTTTATGCTAAATTCGTAACTTGCATGGTTAGATGGCTCTTCCCTGGACATGCTCCTGGAATAGTTGGAAAATGAACGGCTAACCATGGTCTTGGCCCGTGCAAAACCATCAGCTGAGTAGGGGGCAAGAGATGGAGTATAATTAAGCCGACTTTTTCCTTTCAAAACTTTTACCACGTCGGACATACTAGGCCTAAGTGTTGGAGATGGGTTGGTGCAAAGCATTGCCAATTCTAGAATCATTTTCGCTTCTTTTGCTGCATACTCAGATCCTAGAATTGGATCAACCAAAGCTAAAAGATCCCCTTTCTCTTGCAAGACATAAGCCTGCAGAGTTAACAACATGATCGTTCATTCGGTTTCAAGACAAGCAGGAACATAATTCTCCGAGTAGAAAAGGATATATTTAGCACTTACCAAGTCTAGAAGGTAAACACTCTCATCATTTGGCCTGTAACTGGCACTATTCTGCCCACTGACAATTTCAAGCAAGACTACTCCAAAGCTGTAAACATCTGCTTTACTAGTCAGATGTCCTCGCATGGCATACTCAGGAGCCATGTATCCACTGTAAGACAAAAACAAAAAAAAGTTTTGGTCAACCAAATAAAGAATTCACTTTTTTCAGAAGAGCATAACAGTTGAAATAAAATAGCTTTTCATCAGTACGTGGTTCCAGCTATCTTAGTAATGACATGGGTCATCTCCCCTTCATGAAGCCTGGCAAATCCAAAATCGGATATTTTTGCCGTAAAATCCTTATCAAGAAGAATGTTGGTTGTCTTGATATCCCTGTGAATAATTTTCAGTTTGGATTCTTCATGGAGAAATGCCAATCCTTTAGCTATCCCACGGCAGATTTTAGACCTGATGGTCCAATTAAGTTGCACCCTCAGTTCTTCAGGACCTGCTTGTTCATATGCCATGCAATAAGTATGCTGAAAGCTTCATATAAAAGTGTATCAGATTGTAGAAGTAATAGGATCAGACAGGTTTACCAAATAATGCATGTGCAAGGGAATTATTTTCCATGTACTCATAGACAAGAAGCAGTTGGTTTTCATCTATACAGCACCCTAGTAGCTTTACTAGATTTGGGTGTTGCAAAGCTGATATAACGCCTACTTCATTCACAAATTCACGACTCCCTTGCTTCGATTTTGCAGAGAGCTGTTTTACAGCTATTGCAGTCCCATTGGGAAGCACACCCTGTTTATGCCAAAATCAGACTTTCTCATCAAACTCAAGTTAACAGCTTGGAAGTTTATTATTATCATCTAGCAGTAAGAAAAAGGATACCATACCTTGAAGACAGCTCCAAAGCCTCCTTCACCTATCTTGTTTTCATTGTTAAAATTTTGTGTGGCGACCTTTAATTGCCGGTATGTGAACAGTCCTCCACCAGGTAATGAAATAAGCTCTTTTTGTGCTGTTAATAGTTGCAAAAACAAATAAGAATCATTTCAGCAACACAATTTAGTAGCTAAACGCCTAAACCCCACTTAACTCTAAGTAGTTTAGTCTTTAATTACCTTCAATTTTTGATTCCTTGCCGCGAAGGTAACCCATTTTCCAAAGGAAAAGGAAAATGAGAACCAAGAATAAAACAATGGATCCTGAAATCCCAGCAAAACTTAGAGGAGAAAGCTTTTTGGAAGGCTTTACTGGTTTGAGCACTGCATTTCAAATATGAAGTTGGTAGTTGTAAGAAAACAATAGGGAAAATAAAAGAAAGAAAACCAGACCAGCTACCATAAAGAGGTGTGCTGGGAGGGTATACCAGGCTCTACTGAAATAGCTGAAACAAGAGGACCATAAAGCTCAAAGGGACCTCGTTTTGAGCCTTTTCCAGCCCAGTATAAATGAATTTCAAGGCTGTTTTCCTTGACTTCAGCTTTAAACGTCTGCGAAACATTCTTATTTAGGCCTCCAGCAACACCTTTGATATTAAAATCAGCTAAGACCTTTGTACCCTGCAGCAGCAATCAGCTATGATAAATACTTCTGCAGTTAGTATGAACTAAGTTCCGAGAGAGTGATTAGTGGGGAAAAAATTACCTGAATCAAGACATCAAAAAGGCGATTTCCCCTGCTCTTATGTTCAGCTTCCTCTTTAAAGGTTATTTCAGCAAAATCAAGTTTCACTGTATACATGCCATTTTTCATGCAGAATCCAAAATACTTTAAAGATATTGGAGCAACACGAGCTGTCTTATATAATGATGCATCTTTGTTTTCAAATCCACACTCATGTGATTCGATTGAGTGTATGTAACTCATGGACTTGGTTTGCGTTGGGTCATATATTCCCATGCTACTGTACCCCCATTTCCTGTCATCACTGATATAGAACGTTGAAGCTCCTGCCGGTTGCATATCACGTTCAAATGTACTTTTGCCTGCTGTTACCGTATCACCTCCACAATTGATAAACAACCGGTCATCTGCAACCAAATTTTGTTGTGGATGGTAAGACACCTTGGTTTTCAAGTACTAAGAAACTCGACATGTCAACATAAAACTTGTTAAGCCAATGACTGGCCTACTGATGGTTGGAACTTCCAAATTCATTCTAGAAATAAACGTAGTGAGTACATTGGAACTGGAATAAGCTTTAACGGATTCAAAATGAGATTAAAACAGCTAGTAAACAGAATACTAGTAGTAATTCTCGCATAGGAAAAAAAATAATTACTTGCCTGTTTGAAAATAAGAAGAAAGAAATTACCAACTTAAAAATCAAAAAGGCTACTTACTTTTCAATTGATCTTCACCACAGGAGAAATTGTTCCTTTGCCACGAACCATCCCTTTAAAATATATCAAAATGGGTTAGAACTAGAATTTTCCGACAAGATGAATACCATTGCTTTCACAGAAAACACTGAGGCTAAAGCTTACAAGTCTGCTGATGGTGAAGAGCAGCAGGCAAATAAATTCCTGTAAATTTATACACGGAAGAAAAAGTATCAGTCAATAGAGAAGCTATAAACAAAAGGGTTATTTTCTTTTCCTCATTTGCCTTACATGTTACTGCTGGATCTGTAATCTAACGTAGATGAATATGTGAAATTGTTCTCTGAGAAATCCCTGCACAACATCACACTTAAATTAATTAAAGACAGAATGATTTCTAACTCAACCAGTTTATAATCCGATCAAAAACTACTAGTTCTTGTTATTTTTCAAACCAAAGAATTCAAGACAATTAATGTAATGTTTTACTTAAGTTAAATGCATTCAATAGAAATACAAATACAATTAAATTACTGACAATCATTGTAATATATTACAAAAGATTAGTTAATAATTTCTCAAATTACTCTCAACAACTGAAGCCAACGATTCACGCAGCTGGACGAATTACATTTGTTTTTATTTTTATTTTAAAAGAAAAAAACTATCTACCAAAATTATCTACATGGTGAAAGTAATAGTGACGTTGGACTTACAAATTTGCTTCTGTTTTATTTGACCATGTAGGAATTGAGCCTGTTAGTTTATTTGCTCGAAAAAATCTGATAAAAGGGTAAGAGAACATTAACCACGCAAATAATGTAATTGTCTCTAAAGATGCAGACACTGAATCGGATCATAAGAAAAATAGTATTAAATTGTTAACACAGATCTAAAACAACTTCTCTTACATGTTTGTTATGTTTCCATACTCAGTGAAATCTGGGACTTCGCCAGTCAATTTGTTGTAGCTCAAGTCCCTATATCAAAAAATTAAAATAAAAAGAAGAGAAGAATGTAATACTTGCTTATTTCTGATATTGCAAAGAACCTGTTCTCATCTAATACTACTAATTCGGGTACCAAAAAAAAAAAAAGCAAACTATTAACGGTTCATTCTCATTTCTGTAAGACAAAAGTATGTCTTTGTCACACTCGTATATAACATTTCCATCTCTATCAAACCGTTTTATTTTGTAAATCTGTTTCAGTAGCAGAATCTCCGGATCATTTGACTGCAGCAGGACTCTTCTTTTAGCCTGTTAAAATTTCTATATGCATAAAGCAATCTGAAAAGTGTTGATTACTTCAGGAATTAAAATTTTACTACTAGAAGCTAGTCAAATAGGTTCATCAGTCTGAGAGCACATCTCACCTAGAAAATGATACAAGGTGATCTTAATTACTTGAATTATTACAGTTATCCAAGAGTAAATAGCAAGTTCTATGGAGAAAATGACTTACAGATGGCTCAGGGCTCGGAACGCACCAATATATGATGGAATTGAACCACTGATTGAACAGTTCCTCAGGACCCTAGAAAAGCAAAGGATCAGTATTGCTTAAACAGCCATTATGAAAAATTTTCCTGATAAGAGATTAATCAAATATTTCAGAAAAAACACTCACAAAGTTTCAAGTTGTGTCATTTTTGAAATTTCAGGAAATGGGAAAAGTTCTCCATTTCTTACATACAAGTCAGCAATGCGCCTGGACAGTTGACACCAAGCAGGATATCAGATTCAGATGGTTAGAAACATTGATATTAGTTCAATTCAAATTTTTGAATCCATCCAGCTACAATAAGGGCATTACATCTCGGTGACATTCCCCAGGGAGGAGATTGTACTAGGAAGAGGCCCTTCAAAATGGTTCCCTTGGAGTATCCTGTTAAAACCAAAATTTTCTAAGTAAATATTCAGATCAAAGTTCAGAACATTCAGTCAGCATAAAAAGTGTAATAATTCGAACAAGGTGCTTACAGTATCTGCAACTGGTTCCATTTTCCAATATATGTTGGGATTAGACCAATGAATTCATTCCCTCGAACGTTGCTGCAAATTGAAAAACCAATGCTCAAAAGATATAGTTTGAACCGAGATCAACATGAAAGAGGAACACTTTTCCTTACAAGTGCGTTAAGTTTGTAAGATCTGCGAAGCTTTGAGGCAACTGTCCATGAAATTTATTGTTTGCAAGCACCCTGAAATTAAAGAGAAAACCTATTACATGCCATTTAGGTAGTCACATTCAAGATATTTCAGTTTCTATTCAACCTTGGGTAAAGAAAGGAATCAAAAAGAAAACCTTACATGCGATAGACATTCTTTAAGTTTCCAAGAGACAAAGGAAGCGTCCCGGTTAACTGGTTATCAGATAAACGCCTGAGGAAATCAAGTCAGATACAGAATAGTGCAATGGTTAGTATAGGCAGGACCAAGAAACAGAAAATCTGAGCTCAGTGATGGAAAAGGCATTACAGGAACTCAAGACTTGAAATGTTCCCTAAAGTCTCAGGAATATTTCCAGATAGTAGGTTCTCTGCCAAGTCCCTGCAAGCAAAAATACAAATGATAATACACTAAAAATGTATTTTGCTGAAATAGGATGGATCAATCTTCATTGTATGAAATTCCGCTTGTGTTGAGTGTTATACGAAAATGCAGAGAAGAGAGTTACTCGTCCAATTCAAATGAAATGATAACCTACCACAATCTATTGAGATAAAAGTTATGATGATGATGATGTTGATGAATCTTCATGGTATGACACATGGCATGCTAGTTAATGGAAAAAGATGATGAATTCCAATAGCAGAAAAAAAAGACTGCTACTTACAGAGTTTTAATAGATGATGAGTGACCCAGATTTGGTGGTATTGAATCCTTTAGCCAGTTTTGTGCTAGAATACTTCAACAAAAGTACCATTAAAGAGTAAAGATTAGTAATGAAAATGGCAAAAAAGTTTCAGATAAGTTCAAGTTAGATTATGCAATAGAAACCCTTAATTTCTAAACAAAAGAAATTCACAACGCAATGTATAAAGATTATGCATGTGTGGAAAAATTGTGGACTCACAGACTATTCAACGATTTCATTTGGCCAAAGAAGTCAGGTATTTGCCCATCCAGATCATTTGCGGAAAGATCGCTGCCGTAAATTAGGATTGTAAATTTAGGAATTTATAGAAAAAACATCAAAAGAACAGATCAATGCAACACACTTACAGGAATTGCAGTTGATTCAGATTTCTTAACGCGTCTGGAATGTTTCCACGGATCCTGTTTGACCTCAAGTTGCTGAAAAATGCAGCAACACAAGAAAAGGATGAAGGAGAAACAGGATGAAGAGCACACACTCTCTGCTGCTCTAACAAAATTTGAGATGCTCATAGGTGTGACATTGATTGCATATGAGAATATATATATATATATATATATATCGGATTTAGTTAAAAAATTTGAGAAATCCTTCTTGGATTGAATTTGAGACAACACCATTGATTTTCTATTTTGTTCAAACTGAATTTTATCTTGATCAGATAATTGTTTCATCATTCTTTGTCTTGAAAGAGCAAGAAAATCTTTTTAGTGTGTTATACTCTTGAAAAGACAACACCAGATTTTGTACTTGTTCGATAAGACCGCTACGCATTCAACCTAAAACCTAATCAAATTGAAATTTCAATTTAAATATAAGATCAAAAAAAATTAATATTAGATAAACGTGGATAAACTACTTTAACATGCAGTCATCACGTGTAGGCATAACTTTCGTATTCCAAATTAAGATCACAAGGCATGTCTCATTATGAGAGATCTAAGATAAAAAAAATTATCACGAGAGATATAAGATAAAAATCACGTAACCAATTTTGAATTTTTATATCATATTAATTATTTAATATAAAATTAAATTATAATAGATAAAAAGGTCTTAATTATAAGATTATAAAAAATTTAATATTTAATAAAATTTATTATCTACGTCATTTAAGAAAGTAAATAGCTAAAGAGGTATTTGTTTTGTAGTAGATGATTATGAAATTTAATTATTTATTAATTTAATTAATTGATTTATTTTATAATACGCGTTACAAGCTTTATGAATATAATATAATATTTGATTACAGTTTTAACTTTTTAGGTCCTGTATCGATGTACCATTAAAAAAAATAAAGAGAGAAAGCAAATGAATATAAGAAAAAAAAAATCAGTTCTAGTTTCATCAGAGCAAATGAATTAAAAATTCAATAAAGATAGAAGAAATTTAAGGGAAAAAAAAAAAAAAAAAAGACTTACAGCGAGAGCAGGTAGGTCAAATTTCCTATTGCCGGAGGAATTTCGCCCCTTAGACGCATGTCAGAGAAATCGCTGTTAATGAAAAAACAGTTAAGAAAGGTTAAAATTATGCTTTTAAAATAAAAAGCACTAACAGTTAAAATTTCCTCTAACCAAAGACCCAGGCATAGACTTAGTCAAATGTCTAATAAGTCTCAACAGTTAATTCAGACTTTCTTTTTTTTTTTAACTTAAATTTACATCTCATAATTTTAAATCACAATCTTTATCAAAACAATTTCATTATTTATACTATATTGGTATGAATTAACATCATATAAATATCAAATATATATAAATTATTAGATCTATCAAAAATAATATATTTTAAATTTACTAGTTAAACATAATTTTAATTTTTTCATAAAATATATATAAATTTTTAATATTTAATTTTAATGTAAAAATTTATAAATTTTTGTTTTACTGTAAATCAACCTTTTAAAATAAAGTAATAAATTAAAATAGATAAAAAGTTAAAATTTTATAAACTTTTAATTTTTTATTTTATTGAAAATTTATCGTAGATTTAAATTTAATTATGTTATTTTAAAATATTAAAAATTTATATAATAAAAAATGTTAAAGACTTAAATATATTTTACGTAAGAAATTAAAAATATTTTTAATTATTAAATCTAATTTTTTTAATTAAAATATAAAACTCATTTCAATATTAATCATAAAATTAAATAGGAACACATTTTTTAGAGTAAATGGAAGATAGATTTACGTACATATCTGTCACCCGACAAAGCGTCTGATTTATTATATTGCAATCGCATCGCACCTTGGGCGAATTACATCCCTTACTTGAAAATTCATTCTCATCACTTTCCCAAGTCAACCTCAAAGCACGACCTACGGTATTGATAGCATTCACTACCATTGCCAAAAATCATGTTAGTCTTTTAGCACAAAATATAGATATTAATAAAAAAATATCTCCTAATATATCATAAAATTTTTAGACATTACTCTCGACACTGTTATAATAACATATATTTTTATGTTAATTTTAAAAAATAAAAATATAATAATCTCTTATTTCGATTTATAAGTAAAAAATTTCTATTATTAACATATATTCATCTCTCTCTCTCTCTCTCTCTCTCTCTCTCTCTCTCTATATATATATATATAAACAAATTAAAAGAATTATAAAAAATAAAATCATGCAATATTGCATTCTTATAATATTAATATCTAATGAAAAACCAATTATATGATAAATACCTTGATTCAACTATAATCTAATTATTTAATTTAAACTCCTAATAATTTAATAATAATAATAACAATATTTTACATACAAAATAATTTTAAAATCAAATCTTATTTATTTCGACCTAACTATATAATAAAAAAATAAATAAGAGAACCAAAAAAACGCATGCACTAATAAATTTCTATAGGTGTATCATTTTACTCTAACCTAAGCCTACTTAAACAGTAAGCCTACAGCATGCAATATTCCCAACAGATAATAACTAATGTCTTGTCATTCATGTTGTATCGAAATTACCATCCATCGGGTCTAGCTCAACTGTATTTCGAGTGAGTTGAGCTTCATGACTCACTGCCAGAAGCAGAATTAAAACAACATAAACAATTGACATCTCTCCTCTGAGTCTGAACATGTTTTCTCTCAAACTCAGCTCACCTTGGTTTTCATGGCGTTGCATGCTACCAATCTAACCTATATATATAGTAATTCCAAGAGCAATAGCCAACAGCCCGCTTGTACAGAGGAACTTGAGGTTCCAACTTGACCATATTTCATTAATAAAATAACAACCACCAATGACACCGTCGACACATCCTTTAAATGGAAAACACATTGCCCATAATTTAAAGACTATGGGTCAAGATGATTAATGCACAAGTTTTTTCTCTTTTTTTTTTTTTAATTTGAAGAAATAAAATATTTGTTTTATTTATTCAAAAAAAATAATGAAACAATAAGCAAATATGTCAAGTGGTTTGCATAAAACAGACACATTATAAAGTTCAATACCTCCACTCACGAATATTTGATTTCTTGAAATTATTTTTAAGAAAAATTCTATGTTTAGTTATGATTTTTTTTTTGTCATCCACTCTTTAAAGTAAATTTGGTAATTTTATAGATGAAATCATATTTTATGTAAAAAAAATTATATTTAGACGAATATTAACATATTATACAATACAAATAAAATTTAATATAACATAAACATAAAATAAATACATAAAAATTATCACGTTTCCTTTAGAGACTATGACATGACATCTGGTATTACCATATCATCTATCAACTGCTATATGAGATTATCAGGTCATTTAACATATTATATTATATTATATTATATTATTGATGTGATATTATAATTTAAAAAAAAAATTAAACTTTCTCCTCTCAAAAATTTCAAAATGATCAAAATTTTTATTTTTTAAAATTATTTTAATATAATTTATAAAAAAAAAATCAATGAATTAGTAGTTTTCATTAGTATATGACCTGTATCTCTTTTTTTTTTTCTTTTTGATAAATCTCATTTTTAATTAGGAAATAATTGTAAAGTCAATAAAGGGGGAATGAATTGAGTTTTGAGCACCAAGACGAGTCCACTTTTGACTCAATCACGGTGCTAAGCATTTATGAGAAATCGAAGATATTGCAATAAGAGAGCGCAGTAAAGCACCTTAATATCTGGGGAAAGACATGAAATGATCTTTTGACGAAAGAGAGGACTCAGCCACGTGCATTTGTGTTAATGTCTACTCTTTTTATTTATGTATTCTTTTATTTGCATCTGTATTTATATATTAATATCTATTAGTGTGAGTTTCATCCAATTTTTAAATATATATTTTATTATTATTAATTTATTAATTTATATTTACAGTATATGATTAAAAAATAAATTAATATTATAAATCTAAAATCAAATTTAAATATTTTATTTGATCGAATTTAAATAAATTTAATTTAATTAAAATTTTTTAATCAAATTAAATTTGAATCTTATAATAAATCATCTTAATTTGATTAAATTACATCTTTATCGATAAATAAAAACGCGTAACTCACATGAGATATATATGAAGTAACTAGTAAGAGAAACTAATGAAGATCGAATTGTGTATTGTAAGGAAATGGGGGACAATTAATGGTTTTTGAGCAATCAGAATTCCTCGAACGAATGAATGGAGCAAAGTCAAGTTTGTAATGGATTATGCTTCGGATCAATGTTAAGACATAATGAAATGGTTTCGTCACCCAAGTTTGGAGTGGTTGGAGGCTTTGGAGCTTAGTGCAGGAGTTGGTGGACGTGGGGAAATGATCCATATATAGTGCGCTACGCATGTAGGAAAGTGAACACGCTAGGGAAGACCATAGCCCTTAAGGTCAACTAATCATCCAATCCACCTTAAATAATAAAACGATAAAAAGAAAAAAAAAATGAAGTGCAAAAAGATAAAAAACTTCATGAGGTGGAAGATGTAGGGAATCTATAATTATATAATATTTATATTTAGAATCTAATATTTAATCATCAAGAAAATTAGAATACGGAAGCATACATGGATCTATTGAAATTGATCGATTGGGGTTAACAGTGTTCCAGTCTAAACTTTTATTTATGAGAGAAAACTCTAGCTCACGAGATATGAGAATGAAAAAAATTACGTTTAGACTAGAGATTATAACCTGTTTATAACCGAAGTATATTTTATCCTATTTTGACCCATCATTAAAATAGAATAAAATATCAGGTCTCTATACATTATAAAACTCATACCAATTGAGATGCACTGAATTCCAATAACTTTATTTGATCACTTTTAAGTGGATTAAAACAAATTAGATAGCATGTAATGTACAATAAATTAATATATGTAGGTCCACACAAATAATTTCTCAATAGAAGAAATATATACTTTTATTATAAAATTCTAAAAAAAAATCAAATATTAATTTTTGAACTCGAATAGAGGATATGAGAATATGGGAGGTGATATTTATAAAAAGAAAAAATATCTTCCTATATATGTAACTTAAAACTAGAATATATATATATAAATAATTAAATAAGAGTATTTTTAATACATCTTCAATGTATAGATAGTCAGTCAATTATAAAAATATCATAAAATTAAAAATTATGTAAATTTTTAAAAATACATATTAATAAAGTTTTTAATTTATTTTTAAAGATCTATGTGTTTTTAAGCTTCACTTTAATAAGGTGGTATCTTATAATTATGTATAAATATTATACATTATCAGTACATAAAAAATAAGCTTAATAAAAAAAATACCACTTTGTTTTAGTGAAAATGTGAGCAAATGAATTTCACGTTGGTATACTTTTTCAAATCCCAATTTCATATTTGGAAAAAAAATTGAGGTTGAATGATAGTAGAGATGGCTCTTTTTGTGTAATATAATTATGAAAGTTTCCTTATGTGAACAATGTATGAGCAAGGCTAGAAGTCTGCATAGGTAATCAACAAGACCAAGCATACGGGCACCACACGCCCCAATCATCAAAGAAGCACTCTAATGCCACCATGGGGAAGTGCCAAATTATATATATATATATATATATATATATATATATATATATATATATATATATATATAAACAAATAGTAGTTGTTGTGCTACACGTGTATACTTAAAGTAAAAAAAAAAAAATACTAATAAAGAAACCCCATTTTGAGAAAAAAAAAAGTGAGAAAATTTTTTATACAATAAAAATAAAAAAAAAATTATTTGAGAAAAGTGATGCAAATAACAAATTCTTATACTATAAAAGTAAAAATATAATCATTTTAACAAATACTCAAAGCTTTTTGTGATTTTAATTCCCTAAAAATTGTTTTAAAAGATTTTTTAACTATAACTAACTTGTATACCTTTCTTGAAAAAAAATTACTTGCAAAATTGGCTATTTAAAAAAATGAATAGCAGAATATTTTTTGTATTTTATTTTGTATATAAAAAAACTAAGAATTATGTTTGATACATTGTTAATATATAAATTTTATGTTATGTCAATAAATTATAATATGCCATCTTATTAATTCATAAATTTTAAATTAAATAAAAAATTTAAAAATAAATATGATTAAATTTACTAATTAATAAACGATCAAAATATTTTTCAATAAAAATTCGCGAGATTAATAAATTGAAAGTGCATCAAACATGTAAACAGTTGAAATGTTTTCTTTGTTACAAAATAAATATATAATAATTAATTTAAAATTGTTTAAATTTAAATTTAAATTTTATAATATATTACTATATTTTTTTAACTATTCTATTAAAATATTATCGCATCTTGAAATACATCTTTGAAATGCAATAACTAGGAATTTTCTTTAAGACAAATCACCAATGGTACGTAATCTTACGAAGGTCAAGAGAATATAAAAGATAAGGAGAGTTGGATGACTCACTATCCATCCATATCCATTGATGAGTTAAGCCAAAGAATCAAAGATGCCCAAAAAATCATAAAATAAAGGCAAATTGCTGAATTATGATATTTCAAATGTAAGATGAAGATTATGAGTATTTTTTTACTGACGAAAAGTTGAAACACGGATTTTCGCGTGCATCTTATCAAGCCAATAGTCAACTGTAATAATGAGGCTATACCTCAAAAGTCAAAACTAAAGAAACTAATGATATAAAGTTTAAAACTTTTTTATTTCAATAATTTATTCAAATAGTATTTTCAATTAATTTAGACAAAATAACTTAATTTGTTGATAAAATTTGAAAATTTTAATTTTAATGATCAACATTTATTCTGTAATTATTTTAAATATTAAAAAACTTCAAATAACTTTTTTTATTATGGATAAAATATAATATTTGTATGACGTTGCATGTTAAGTCTTCTATGATTAATACATACAACATTGTTGGAAAATTAAAGCTAACCTAAGGCTAAGCCCTACTCCTAGACTCATAATGGTCATTTTAGATTAGGAATCAAATAATTTTTTGTGCTTTTAGTTACAGAAAATAATCTAGATTGAATCTCAACAGTTAAACTTTCGAAAATCATTTTTAAGGGTTTGCATTTTAATACTTACGATAATTTTTTTTTTGTTTTATCTTTAATTATGACATTCTTTTAAAAAAAATTCCAATTTTATATCTTTCATAATTAAAAATTTTAAAGTTTAGATTCACCGTATTTTCAATGCGACGCACTTCAAACCTTTTTTTGAGAGCCAACTATATCGGAGGTGCATCTGATTCTATAGCAATGGCATCGCTGGAGCAATCCATTACTCCACTGAACTAATAGAGTCTACCGGAGATGTAAACATCCAATTGCAATGAGATATTTACAAATACACTTTTATGGGTATTTTTTTTTAAAAAAATTTACGTTAAATTGTTGGATTTTTTCATTTTAATTTTTTATTTAAAAATAAGAATAATTTTTATTAATTTAATACAATATAAAAAAATGTTATTATATAGTAAATTAATATATGTATAAATATACATAATGTCTTTAAATTATTTAATAATAAATGTATATTTTATAAAAAAATAATTTTTAATTTATAAAAATATTATTTAATATAAAATATTTTTAATAATTTAAATTATTTATCTAATTAACAAAATATCAAATATATATTATTAATTTTATTAATATTTAATTTCACCATTACAATAATTAATTTTATCTCTATTATTTTTCTCAATATCCTCGCAATTCAAATTATAGCCCTCGGTAGACAAAGAGTCAATCTAAGAGTTCGATTGGCCTCAATAGGTTTCAATGCAATTGAGTTTTGAGAATATAAAAAATTGAAAAAGTAAAATTATATTTTCATCGTTAATTTTAATTTTTTTATTATTTTATTAAAAATATATTTTTAATAATTATTTTTTTAATCTTATTGAAAATCAAAAGATGTGAAGGTGTGAAATTGGTGTTTTTTTTTTTTGGGTGCTTTGACTCTGACTGGGAGCAGAGAAATCAGGCCAATGTGGTAAACGAGATGGATTTTGAGCACGTGTTGTAATTAGTCGATGGTGGTGGGAGACGGGAATTTCCTCTTCACACGACAATCAATCTATAAAAAAAAAAGAAAAAAAAAATGACTCTTTTTCTATGGTCCTAGAAACCATTCTTTTGTACTTTCGATGTAACAAAAAAAAAAGAGATCATCCTTATTAAATAAACGAAATCAGAAAGATTCTAATGTAATTTATTTTCTTGGGAATAATATATTTTATAAAAAATTGCAGTTTAAAACTAAGAAAAAATAATGGTAGACACTGGAATTTAAATATTAAATTTATTAAAAATACTTTTTAAAGAAATTATATAAACCAATTAAATTAATTTTTTATATTCGGCAATAATGATTAGAAATATGAGAAATTCAAGATATTAATAGGACCCATTGCCTTTAATTCAAATAAAATGTTGAACATCAAGAGGAACATGCATGGGTGATATTGTGGTATATAAATGGAAAAGAAGTGAGAGAAGAGTCCCAAACATATGAATTTTGATGCCAAGAGAAATTCATTCTTCTTTTGTTAAATTTGCTATACATAATAATGTCAACGATTATTATTATTTTTTTTACATTCAAAATTAAATTTTTTTTTTCTTGTACCTCTCAATGAATTAAAAAAAAATCTACGATATATATATGAACCTCGAATTATATACAAAAAATGAATCATTTCGATTTTTACTAAGTTTTCACGGACTTGTTGTTAAGTTACCAATGGTTTTCAAATAAGTTATTACTTATTTATCATTAAATTATCAATTATTTACTATTATGTTATCATTGATTTATTATTAAGTTATTCATGATTTACTACTAAATTATCCGTGATTTACTTGTAGGTTATAGATTATTTACTAATAAGTTATAACTTATTTACAATTAATTAATTGATTTACTACTAAGTTGTGGGTGATTTGCAACTGAGTTTTCACTCATTCACTACTAAAATATTATTCATTTACTATTATCAATGATTTATAACTATTAAACTATAGATGGTTTACTGCTAAATTATCAATGACTTAGAACTAAGGTATCTTTAATTATTATTAAGTTATAGATATATGATAGACTAGGTTTTCAATGACATACTGCTATTTTTTATGGATAATTTACCACTAAGTTATAAATGATTTACAAGTAAACTATTATTTATGAAGTGATATACCATTGTTATATGAAGCGATACTTCTTGTATAGCACATCATTGTTGAGTGGTCATGTAATTTTTTTTTTACTATTTAATTACTTGTTACTCATCTTTCATATCAATAAATTGCCTCATAAGATGATGTTAATGAGTAATATGAAAATGTTACTTCTGAGATAAGGAGTTCAAGCTACAGAATCAATTTTTTTATTAATAAAAAAAATTGCATACGTAAACATATGCAACTTATGCAACTGATTTTCTTTGTCCGAACTAAAGTATCTATTAGGAGTTTTGTCCCTGACCATGTCAAATACACACTGAAGCCGGCCATCATTGAAAAGGACTCGATAAACCTAGCTGATCGGAGAAAATGCAGATCCATCCGTGAGGGTCACGAGAAAAGAGGCATCTTGTAACACTATCCCCTGACCATGTCGGCAGCATTTGATCCACGAAATGGTCGTTGTCTATCTATGCCAGATAGTATTCGTCATCCTGTGTACAAGTCAGGAGTTTGTCAGAATTCTGTTTCGGTTTTCCTTAACAACAACACAAAGGCTCCCTTTTCTGAATCACCATCGGCCCCAGATTGGAAAACGATGCAACGTTTATTAACTTCGCAAAGTTTCATCTAAAGGGACGTTTGGTTATATAAAAGGTTGTGTGATTTTCATATTTTGTTGACAGCTTTGTGAGTTACGTTCAATTATAAATATCAGTAAGATAATTTAAGGGTTGGTTTGGTAACGTAAAATTTAATTAAATTTTTAAATGAAAATAATTTATAATAAAAAAAATTTCACGTTTTAATTTTTATCAAATTAAATTTTTTTAGATATACATCAGTCATAAAATGCTAATAAAAATTAATTTTATATTTAATATAATATAAAGATACCTCGGGGATTAAAAAAAAAAATACCAGTAGGACTCACATACTTGTGTCCAGGTGAATAAGTCTGGCCAGTTAAACAAAGACAGCAGATTCCATTGTTGTTACTCGGTTGGAATAACGGCATATACCTATGCATGCAGTTCTGCATCTTCCATTGTTTCTGTTAAATATTTCCAATTCAAATCACTCCAAAACTTCTATAAAATAATAAATAATACAAAATTTTCATGTCACTACGTTATTTGCATGCATGCTTAATTCCTAGCTAGATCAATCATAGCAAGTGGGAATATCTCATTAGTGAAGTCGGCAATATCAGCTAGAGATGTATGAACTAGGCTTCGGCCACCATTTGTATTACTATAATATTTGAAGCATTATATATACAGAGCTCTCTCATTGCTTCTAAGTAGTCCTACCACCATTCATAACCTTTTGCAATAGGCATAAGAAGACCCAGTTCCAGGCTAAGTCACCATGGTATATTCCATCTTTTCCTGTTCACTCTTTTTATACATTTCCTTTAAAAAAAAAAATAACCATACTTTTCTGGTTTTGTCGTAGGAGAAACTTGAGCTTGTTGAAGGAAAGGTGGACTGGAAGGGGAAAACAGCTGTGAGGTATAAGCATGGAGGAATGAGAGCTGCTTTGTTCATTCTAGGTAAGTGAAAACTGCTTACTATAGTAAGCAAAAGAAAGTTTCAGTTATAAACTCATAGATATGATTTCTTGTTTTCTGCAGTGGCGTTTGGACTTGACAGCTTGTCAAATCTTCATCTGGCCGTAAACCTGGTGACTTACTTCAATAGTTTTTTGCACTTAGAGGTAGCTGATGCAGCTAATGCTCTAACCAACTTCATGGGGACTGGTTATATCCTTTCCATTCTGTTCGGCGTCCTTGCAGACAGTTATGTTGGCAGATTTAGAAGTGTCCTCATTTCAGGATCCATCGAGTTTTTGGTATGCACTGGATAACTTGAGAGTTGGGGACTCCTCATGATGTAGCTGACGAACTTGTTTGTAACTAGTAACTCATTTATTTTTGTTTGTCAATGATCATTGCATAAAGGGACTAGCGTTGCTGTCAGTGCAAGCTCACTATCCAAGCCTCAAGCCACCTACTTGTAACGTCTTTGATCCAACTTCTCGCTGTGAGAAAATGAACAGTGGTGATGCTGCGTTTCTCTATATTGCTCTGTATTTGGTTGCCGCCGGAACAGGAGGGATAAAAGCTTCGGTGCCATCCCATGGAGCCGATCAATTCGATGAGAAAGACCCCCGAGAGGCTAAACACATGTCCAGTTTCTTCAACCTTTTATTATTAGCCCTCTGCCTTGGTGGTGCAGTTAGTTTAACGTTAATTGTCTGGATTGATGATCACAAAGGATGGGATTTGGGATTCGGGATCTCCGCCATCACCATGTTCTTGGGTGTCGCCATTGCCGCAGCAGGATGGCCATTGTATAGGATGCATGTTGTTAAAGGAACTAGTGTCATTGTGGAAATCATTCAGGTTTCCATGAAAAGTCCATCAAAGCTGAATTAGTTAATTCATAATCGATGTCTTTGCTTGGATAATTACTCGCTTCCTTTTGCTTTTCTTGAAGGTTTATGTTGCAGCAATCCGTAACAGAAATCTTAAACTCCCTGAGAATCTTGTGGAGCTATATGATATTGACAAGGAAGCTGCATTGGAAGAAGATTTCCTGCCTCACAGTGACGTTTACAGGTTTGATCTAAGTTCGGCTTTTTCCTTTCGGTTCTTTCTGATGATTCTACTGAATAAATATTCAATCAAAGAGGTTTCAGAGTCTTATTTATCTGTTTATGATTGTATTCAGGTTCCTGGACAAAGCAGCCATTCAAACAGCAGCTACAGCCCAGACTCCAAATCCATGGAAACTCTGCAGAGTAACACAAGTAGAAAATGCAAAAATCATACTAGGAATGGTCCCAATTTTTGCTTGTACCATAATCATGACCCTTTGCCTAGCTCAACTCCAAACCTTTTCTGTCCAACAAGGCTATACCACGGACACAACCATCGTTGGCTCTTTCCACATACCACCTGCCTCTCTACCAATAATTCCTGTTGTTTTCTTGATCATCATAATTCCCTTCTATGACCAAATTGTCGTTCCCCTTCTCCGAAAGTTCACAGGGCATCTCACAGGGATCACTCACCTTCAACGTATAGGAGTAGGCCTCATTCTCTCTTCCGTATCCATGGCTGCGGCTGCAATACTAGAAGTGAAACGCAAAGCTGTGGCACGAGACCACAATATGCTAGATGCCATACCAGTGCTCCAACCATTGCCTATTAGCATATTCTGGCTCTCATTCCAGTACTTCATATTTGGAATTGCAGACATGTTCACGTATGTGGGTCTTCTTGAATTTTTCTATTCAGAGGCTCCAAGAGGACTTAAAACGGTCTCTACTTGCTTTCTGTGGATTTCCATGGCACTTGGGTACTATCTCAGTTCCATTGTGGTTAAGATTGTCAATAGGGCAACAAAAGATGCAACAAGAAGTGGAGGCTGGTTAGCAGGCAACAATCTTAACAGGAATCATCTGGATCTCTTCTACCTGTTGCTTTCTTTAATGAGTTTGGCCAATTTCCTTGTCTATCTGTTTGTTGCAAGAAGTTATAAGTATAGGTCTGAGAGCCCTGTTGTTTCTTCTGTCGATGACAAAGCTGAAGCCAAGACAGAAGGAAACCAGCTCATGTGAAGATCAGCAAACTGATGCCATTAATGGACATTAACTATGTATGCCATGTTCTGGTTCTTGTAATGTTGTTTGATGGTAAACCCCAAATTCAACTTCTTCTCAAGTATGTAATTATTTGAATTAAATTGGCAAAGGGCCCACAGAATTGATTGTATCATTTTCTTTTTCTTTATTACAAGCGAGAAAAATGGAAGAAAGCTCATTTCTTTCCCCTTTTCTTCTTTCCAACCCTCAAAGGGAGACGAATGATGCCAATGAAATCTTGTCATTCCTGAACTTGTAGTAAGATACAGTTGTAAACGGTAAAGCCCCATCGGCCCCAAGTGTCCCTCACAAGCACCCACCTGTCCACAATGCTCGGTCTCCTCAACCACCTCAACTGCATGCATTTCAAGGTGGCCCTCAGATATCACTCCACGTTCACCATCTACCTTTTTTCTTTCCTTATAACCCCGATAATTTCAGATCAACCTGCAAAACCACACCCTTAACCTAAACTAGTCACATAGAAAGAAAAGGCGTTAAAACAGTGTTTCAATGGCTTCAAGTGACACGTCCTCCAGTCCAGCGGTTTCCAGTGACAAGTCCCCGGCTCCGACACCTGCTCGAGGTACCGGCTCAATACCACCAGGGCAATCGATGACGACGGGGCAACACGTGATAGACAAGGGTGCATCGATGATGCAGTCTTTGACGCCAGTGAAGCAGATGAGCCAGCATGTCTGCACCTTTGCCTTGTATAGTCATGACATGAATCGTAAGATTGAGACTCACCACTATATTACAAGGCTAAACCAGGACTTCTGCCAGTGCCCTGTTTATGATTCTGAGAAATCCAAAGCCTGCCTCATTGGTCAGTTTTTCCCCCTTATTTTTGAAGTAACAACAAAATAGTATGTCGAATAAGTTTTTCCATTTTGTGCAGGAATTGAATATATAATATCCGATCGATTGTTTGAAGCTCTGCCACAGGAGGAGCAAAAGCTCTGGCATTCCCATGTTTATGAGGTTTTAGTTGTTTTCCTTTTCTATATTCCTCTTCTTCTCACACAAAATGCGTTGATAAACCACAGAATTAATCATGGTAATGAGCATATAAATTGGCGCAGATTAAATCAGGCCTCTGGGTTAATCCTGGAATTCCAGAAATGATAGCTAAACCTGAACTGGAAAACTTGGCTAAGACCTATGGCAAGTTTTGGTGCACATGGCAGATTGACAGAGGTAAATTCAAGTTAATTTATTGCTAGAAATTCTGGGATCCTTTTATTTTGAATAACAAATGCACAAACAAATCATCTGACATTTGGGTGTTTGTGAAGGTGATAGGCTGCCACTGGGTGCACCAGCATTGATGATGTCTCCACAGGGAGTGAGCTTGGGCAAGATCGACCCAGAGTTGGTCAAGAAGAGGGATGACAAATACAACATCTCAACTGAAGCAATTCAGGAATCAAGGCTGGAGATTGAAGAACCAGAGTGGATCAATCCACAGGCGGACTACTGGAAACAGCATGGGAAGGGTTTTGCTATTGACATTGAGCAAACCGAAATGAAGTTGAGAGCACCCTTCCCTTGAACACACCTTGCCTATGGAAGAGATGTGGCATCCACCTTGGGGACTGGCTCTGGAGATTTTGGAGTTGGGAACTTGAGTTGGACTAAAACTCTATATAGTTTTTTAATAATCACTATAAATGATGTGAAATATCAACTTTTACTTTTCAATAACTTGAGTTATGCCAAAGTTAAATTACTTCTTTGAATTTGATCACAAACTTAATACTCAAAGCAGCTGGTTTGGAGTTTAATTCACAAACTTAATACCATGTCATCCATGCAGGTTCTGAGTAATTACTATGTCTTCAAGGTTGCCTACTTTGGGAACTGCTGCTAGCCATAAATAATCTAGTCAAATTGCCAAGTCCACCCACTGCTGCAACTCATTTGCATAGTCAATTACAGTAATTCCTGTTCTCTTTTGTTTATTGGGTTTGCTTCAATCAATGCTTTTAATTTAAATAAGAGAAGCAGTGGTCCTATGGAACAAGTTTCCCTTAATCTAGATGACTTGTGCATACAGGCAAGCTATCAGAGAACATGTCAAGAAAATTCTGTCTGATCTGGTTTCTGGTTGGTTGGAAGAAGATAAAATCCAGAAGGACAAGCATGGTAAACATCCCATCTAATTGGCTAAAATTATAGTGTCCAAGTATGGAAAAGGGGAAATTATATGAAAGGAATAAAAAAAATTGTCATGTCATTGTCTAAATTGGATGAAATTGCATGTTATCAAGATTTCTGTTGACAATTTATGAAATGAGATCTAGAAAGCTATCAAAATTCAACTCTCAGAATTCCGTGGGACCTACTAATCAATGAAGAAACAGTGAAAATGAATCTCCACAAATCCAAATCCAAATCCAAATCCAAATCCGGGTTCAAATGGTCTATCCAATTACATTGACACTGGAACAGGTTTTTTGTGATCAGCAAATGTGAAAAAATGGGAAATGGTCAAACGGGCTTTCACAGCTTGACCTAGCTTGAATCCTGGATTGGCTACCTTTTCTTCAAACTTTTCCCAAGGTAAAGCACCCAAACACAGTAGGAAAATCATTGGACTGAATATAACAACCCAACCAGAAAGAAAAGAATGATTCCAAGATGTATGCAACCTGCAAAAACAACTTGATGGTTGAAGAAATTCCCATTACTAATTCCAATTACCAGGAAGGTAGCAAGGAAAGATTTATAGACTGTAGAAGGCGGCCGTCTTGAATCGATTCGTATAATCATTTTTAAAAAATGACATTCAACAAATTTTTAAGATTTAAATCTTAATATTTGTTTTATTTTTTATTTCCCAACCTCCACTTTGTAATATTGATGGCCTAAATTCAGTTTTGGTCCAGAAGTTTTATTGTGAGACTTTTTTTTTTTTCCAATCACATGTTGTGAATGACATAAGGCAATGCATAATAGTCAAGACAACAGCCTAATTTACTCTCTCAGGATAATCATGAACAAGCTGGAATGAGCAGTGAACCTTATCCAATTTCCTTAATTTTTTTATATTTTTAAGCGTATATTTTTATATTATTTTTATCGTATTTAAAATCATAATATAACTTTTATTTTTTGTGAGGCCGGTAATTTTTTTCAAAGGTCGGTTGGAAAGTTCGAGCAGACACACTGACCATACAGATTACAATTTGTCACGTGCTAAAGAAAGTTACAATAGTTTAACCAAATCTTTAATTTATGAAGTGCGAATACGACAACGTTTCTCCTACGATTCAAATCTCCTTCCTCTTTAATTATGAGGACCACACGCAGCCCACCTTGCTGCACGAGGACCGTCCGATCATTCATTAACGGTCCCGATTGTAAACCCTTTCCACAAATAACAGAAGTAGAAAGCCGTCGTTTTTGGTTTTTTCTTCCTTGTTTGGTGCGCAGTGAACACTGGGACCTAAGTTAGTAAAATATCTCTTATGCTGCGCCAAATCGCCGAAATTTCCCTCACTCGTCGACAGCGCGTGAATATTACGTTCCTTGGAAGATATCCGCGGTCTACCTACCAGTGAGCAACTGCCGTTCCAGCTTTTCATTTCCTGTCCATTCTGAACCGTCTTTAAAACCTCACCAAAATCTCTCTCTCTCGCGACTCTCCTCAGATCGTAATTTTGTTTAAATCTTGTTTATTTAAGGCTTTAATCAAATTAAAAATCATACTCATTTTGGATATACGAAGAAAAGTTGTTATCTTTTCTTGATCTTGGTTAAGAAAATTAATGGAAGAGAAAGCGGCGGTGAGATTTACGTTAGGGAAGCAATCGTCGATGGCACCGGAGAGAGACAGAGGCGAATCGGATGGAGAAGGGAAGGGGGAAGCAGAAGAGATAGACGGAGTTAGGCTGATGTACTTAGCCAATGAAGGTGACTTGGACGGCATTCGCGAGCTCTTGGACTCGGGGATCAACGTTAATTTCCGCGACATCGATGGTCGGACGGCTCTCCATATTGCCGCCTGTCAACAACGGACCGACGTCGTTTCTTTGCTCCTTCAACGTGGTGCCAACGTCGAATCTAAAGATCGCTGGGGAAGCACTGTAAGCAAAAACCAAAATCGCCTCCTATTTTGCTTTTTAAAATTTCTGTAACATACATATATATATATATATATATATATATATATATATATATATATATATATATTTTTTTTGGTTAAATAGCCCTTGGCGGATGCTATATATTACAAGAATCAGGATGTGATTAAGCTTTTGGAGGAACATGGAGCCAAACCTTTGGTAAGTTTTTGCCTTTTCCATATGATTTTTCTTTGCTGATTTTTATTGATGTTGATTGTTGAATTTTGGTTATAGATGGTTCCAATGCAAGTGAATCACGCGCGTGAAGTCCCAGAATATGAAATTGATCCAAAAGAACTTGATTTTACTAACAGCGTCGACCTTACTAAGGTAATCTCCGTTTTTTTTTTATAGGTAATTGATAATGATTTCATATCAGTTAAACAGTAACTGTATATAGGATTAGTTTTATTGGGGAATCGAGGAAATCTTGGGAACTAGCTAATATCGGCCAATCAATAAGGAGGAAACAGTTTTGCATTGGACCTGTTTGTCTAAGAGGATGCTTATCAAAGTTTGTGGGCAATGCTTGGAATTTTTGAAATTGTGGCTCGATTGTTGCACTGTAAGTTCTTTTGTTTCTTATGTTGTGGTGGTAAGTTAAGTGGACAACGGGAAGTAAATAACTAGTAAAAGATAATTTTTTGTTGAATAGAGGACAGAGTTTCTTTATTTATGCAATGCAAGTTTGATGAGAGAGACTCTGAGCAAAGTGCCTACTGAAATACTAGGCTGTTTTTGGGAACTTCACGTTGGATACAGTCAACTTATAATCTGATGATTCTGTCCTTTTGCATCTTCAATTCTCTTAGCTGCTGCCGATCTAAGTAGTCTTTATTAATAAATTGCAGGGAACCTTCTGTATAGCTTCATGGCGTGGAACACAAGTTGCTGTAAAAAAGCTTGGGGATGAAGTTATTACTGATGAGGATAAAGTGTAAGTTTTTAATGAACTGAAGGTTTTCTTCCACTGTTTCCATTTCTTTTGGTGGTGGGGATGGAGGGTGGGCTTGGGTGAGAGAACCACTGGACCAGGCTTGGTCCTTTTATTCCCATACTGTATGATATATGAATTTCTTTTTTCCAGGAGGGCATTTCGAGATGAACTTGCATTATTTCAGAAAATTCGACACCCAAATGTAGTCCAATTTCTTGGTGCTGTAACTCAAAGTAGTCCCATGATGATTGTGACAGAATATTTACCCAAGGTCTTACTTCAGTATCTTATTTTCCATCATAGCATCTATGGTAGCTCTATGAGTCATTTTCTTATGTCTGTTTTTTTGGGTTGCTGAGCTGATTTCAATTTGTTGTGAACTTGGGTTGCTATGGATTCTTTTAGTTGTGAATCATTGATTCAGAATTGCAATGCCGGTTCTTTGTTTGCTTAATTTTGTTTTCTTGTGATTTTATGGTGAATAAGATTGCGGATAAATAATAAGGTTTTGTAAAATATAGCTCTAACCTTATTTGTTTTAGGAGTTGGCTTTTCTAATAATAATTCACTGTTTATTTTGCAGGGAGATTTACGGGCATTTTTGAAAAGAAAAGGAGCATTGAAACCAATTACAGCTGTGAGATTTGCACTTGATATTGCAAGGTTTGTTACTGTATTATTGCTGTGGACTTGATATATTACCGCTTTAGTATCCCACATTGACAAATGGCTAATTTCCTTGTCATAAATGGACAGTAGAGTTCAGCTTTCATTTGAGAGTTATGGCTAAATTGTAAACGAGTAGTTATTTAGTTACATGGTATGCTATCTTTGTCAGGAATATGATAGGCTAATGTAAAAGCTACAAAATGATGATAGGTTAATGTAAAAGCTACAAAATGATGATATACTAGTGTAGAGAGAACATTGGTGGTGACTCATAAGAGTGCGCTTATGGATCTTAGATGATTGTTGTTGAGATGATTGCTACAAAACCTAAGCTTAGAGTTAGGTGGAAGCAATGGAACTGATTAATGGATGGTCCGGTTGATGGAATTTTTGCTGGCTACTAGTTTCTTACGGCTTCACAATTTCGCAGGGGAATGAATTATTTGCATGAGAATAAACCAGCACCAATAATTCACCGTGATCTTGAGCCTTCGTAAGTTTTCTTGTTCGATTGGGTTTTATTTCCTGGCATGTATATATATATATATATATATATATATATATATATATATATATATCCATGAACAAAAAATAGCTTGAGGTTTGTATAAAAGACATGTTGTTTGCCTTAATTTTCTGAAAGTCGGCACTTTTTATGTGCTTGCAATTGAAATAACAGAAACATTTTGCGGGATGACTCTGGACATCTTAAAGTCGCAGATTTTGGAGTTAGCAAGCTGCTCTCAGTTAAAGAAAATAAACCTCTAACTTCTCTGGAGACATCTTGTGAGTTCTCTTTCTATTTGGTTCTCCTTATCCCCATTCATGCTATTTTACATATTTAAGAAGTCAATTTTTGAAATTATCTGAATAAGTAAGCCTTTATTTTGTATTTAACAAATTCTTTTCTCTTTAAGCTGAAAAATGTTGGTTTTTATTGTCACAGACCGATATGTTGCTCCAGAGGTTTTCAAAAATGATGACTATGATACCAAAGTGGATGTGTTTTCATTTGCTCTGATCCTGCAGGAGGTAAATTTTTGGGCTTCAGCTAACATGTTCAGTAAATGAATGAAGTTTTTAGTCAATGACCTTGCTCAATCCCCTTGTTTGTGTTGTTCTATTTCTAATTTGTTTTTCTATTTGTTCTTTTTTGTTCTTTGACGATGTCTAATGATCACAACAGGCTTGATAAGTGATTTTAATGTGCTATACTTCAGATGATTGAAGGCTACCCACCATTTTCTACAAAGCAAGAGAATGAAGTTCCTAAGGCATACATATCAGGGGAGCGCCCACCTTTCAAAGCACCATCTAAGCATTATGCCCATGGACTTAAAGAGTGAGTACTACATTTTTTCTTTTTCAATAATGAGTTTACTCCTCTTTTTTTTAGCTTTCTATACTATTTTGAGGACTCTAGCATTTTGGTTTCTAGCACTCATATATCCTTTTAGTTTGAGTCAAATTTAATTCTGGTTTCTTAGTTTGATTCGCATACACTTCATTATGGCACCAGACGCATTCCCATACGCATTGCATAGCTCTTCAAAAATTTAATGCCTTACCGTTTTCTAAGATGTGTTAACATGAAGGTATCTGTAATCTTTTGAAGAAACTTTTGTTCTGTGACTGAATTAGCTTTTAGCATATGAGGCTTAGTATTTCTCTCTGTCAGAATGACTAATGTATATAGGGGCCTGATAATGTATAAAAAGATGTATTAATGGTATGCTTCCGATTACAGGTTAATTGAGGATTGTTGGGATGAGAAGCCTGCTAAGCGACCAACGTTCAGAGAGATTATAACAAAACTGGAAACCATTTACTACAGTTTCGGTCATAAAAAGCGTTGGAAGGTATCCTCGCTTTCTCCCAAGCCCCTTTTCTGCCATTCTCTAACACAGGCACTCATATTGGAAGAGAAAATGGAAAAATAGCTATTTAAATTATCTGTTAATTTGGTGTATCTTTATAGTCCCTTTTTCGGTTAGCATTTTGTTCCATTTGGGGGGGCTGAGCTACCCTGACCGTTAGGCTGATTATTTTTCTCCATGCGTGCTTGCAATATGTACAGGTTAGGCCATTAAAATGCTTTCAAAATCTGGAGGCAATGCTGAAGAAAGATCATTCTAATCCAAGCAGCCGTAGCCGTTCATCTCGTTCTACTGGCAGCATATGAGTGATTGTTTGTCTTCCAAAGCTTATAATTGTTCATAGATTCTCGCTTTTTTCAGTTTGTTGAGAGATGAAACTTTAATCCGGACCATACCCTTTTTTCTCTGATGCTAAGTTGTTTCTGGTCATTTTATTTGACATCTTTTTTTGATTTGTTCTCTCCCTTTGCGCTTTGGGCTGAGAACCACATTTTTATTCCTCTGTAACATTGTATCTTTTTCATGTACATTAAATATGTTATCATAATCCGAATTCATATAAATTTTTATTAAATTTTAATCTGTATAATTTTTGTGTCCTTTATTTATATGGTGTTATATTATTGTGTTTAAGATTATTAGGTTTAATGGTGGATCTCTGATTTTTAGCCGAACTATTTGCAAAATTCAGCATCATAGAAAACATTACTCCATGTGAAAGAACATAAGAAAATCACTGGTTCTTTGTCTTGGTTTTCTTTTATTTTTCCTCGGCTAATGTATGAAAGGTGGAACAACGTTTATTATGAATCGAATTAAACGAAAATTCCTCTATTATTTCGAAGGGTTGGGATAGAACAATAGGTAATTAAAGATTTCCTCTCCATCAACCTCAGTGGGAAAAAAGTATATATAAATTTAACCACACGAGGAATTGAAAATGAAGAAGACAATTCTGCTTGATTTTAAAAACCGAAGGCCATTGTGTCCCATAAGAGTATTTTGTAACCGACCCAAAAAAAACAAAACAAAAAACAAAAGAAAACAAAAAGTCTGTCTTGGATAATAAAGGCCCATAAGCTAATGAGCTTAATAAATTATCATCATTCACATTTACGTTGAGATTCACATTAATTTATTTCTAAAATAGATAGAGTAAAAATTAAGATAATGACACATACCTTATTTTATTGATTTATTTTTTAATATTTCAATTAGAATATATGTTATCATCTTAATTTCGTTTATAGAGTCAAAAAATTTAATTGACAGTGTATTAAATAATAATATAAAAATTAAATAAAATTGATACTTGTTTGTGCTAGATGTTAAATTGGGTATAAATTTAGTGGAAATTTGTTTTCTGTTAATTAGTCATGAAAATAAATTTGATATAGGCTACAATTCAAACTTTGAATCTCAATCTTCTTAAATAATAATAATCACTATTGAACCAAACCTTTATTATTATTATTATTATTATTATTATTATTATTATTATTATTATTATTAAAGAGATGTTTACAAAGATCTTTTGGACCACTCATTTTTAGCAATAAGGAATGCTGTTATATACAAATTCTGGTACCGATCAATGTATAAATACCTAACGGTTTTATGAAATTTGCATGTTTAAAACAAAAACCATCACTTTCTTTTTTAGTTCAAGATGGTGACAAGTCATAAGTCCAATCTTTTCGTAACCCATGCAATATCCAATTATTCGGTTTCCATGTCTCTATTGTTTGTTTTGAGCTTTAGGGTTCTTAAGTTTCATAATAATCTTTTTCTAATGAATTAAGATTAATGCAATAATGCTACCTATTTTAATTTTCTTTTAAAAGAAAATGCATATATATTTCATTTATATGCTAAATTTATTTCAAAAGTTAACATCCGAATCAAAATGATTATGAACTTGTCTATAATTTTTTAAAATCTATATCTTAATATTGAAATATAAATTATATAAATTAATATACAAACTCATATTAAGTCGTTAATATAAATTTTTCTCTTCTACCATTAATCAGATTGAAACCCTAGCCGCCCATTGATTATTTCATTGACTCAAAAGGGAAAAATTGCATCGAATTTCGTCTTTTCCAATGAAAAATACACGTTGCCATGTGGAGAGAATTGACCATTCGCATTGCAGCATGTATTCCAAGCACATGCTGCGATGCGAATTTAACAAAAAAATGGTGCAATTGCTCCGTCCTGTTGTGCCGAGTGGGACCCTAAAGCACCATTAATTCCTGATAAATATGTAAAAACTAGTAAGCCTAACATACCTTTTGTATTATTGAATGCCTCCCGAGACTTATCCAAGACAATTTTAAAAAGCTTGGTAGCACAGTATCTAGATTGGGAATTGCCTTTAACAAGCCTTGGGGGCCACAGCTTGATTATTGTAGGACCTGCTTGTAGGATCTTTTGTAGTACGTACATATTGGTTATCGCCAATTGCCATCAATGCATGTTATATATATGGACTTTCAAATGATGATATATGATACAAAAGAAATTGATGGCATGCATGATGCACAGCCCCTTATGCTGCTTTGAGAATAAAAGGGATGGGGTTGAAGCCTCATTCCATACATATCATAGGCTGCTACCATACACATTACACTGAAAAAACTTAATCCCTATTCCCTAAACACTAAGATTTACATGAAAAAGACAAGAATAAAAACATAAAGATAATACGACTAAATTTTGATAAATCGTTTTATGAATATGACAATATTTAAAAAAAAAAAATTTATTTGATATATCAATATAAATTTTGATATGAAATTTTTATATTTTACTTTATATGAATACGAATTATCAAATCTAATTAATATAGAGAGTGAGAGCGAAATGTTTTTATGGGTTTAGATCTTTGCATTCAAAGTATTCATGATTAGACGTCTCATAGTGATTCAATTTCAATTCTTGAAAAAATTGCTTAATTTGTAGAGGTGGACTTCTTTTTAGGCATTTGAATTGTCACGCCCCGAGCTCGGAACATAACAGACGCCGCACACCTGTAAGATATAATCTTACAGACATGCAAGGCTTCTATCATACAAAATCTATTTTTTTTTCCTTTCAAATGTCTAAATTGAGAAATTTAAATCTTCGAAGTTTGCAATTAACTTAAAGTGCATTCTACAATTGCAATAAATGTACCACGAAATGATTAAGAATGGTTTACAAGGTTCCAACTTAGTCCCAAATAATAATATAAAATGTTCTCAATTACTTAAAGTAATCATCCTAAAAGTCCTGAGACATGCCCTACTTCGAGACGTCACTCCCCAATATTCCCACGTTCATCACCAACAGTAAAACCTGAAAAATGTTAAGGAAAGGGGTGAGTACAACCACTCAGTAAGCAACCTATATCCCCTCAGCTGGATTAAGCATGCCATAAAATATTTAGGCCAAAATATCTAGTACAATTATTCAAAATCAGAAACTGTAATATCATGTTTATTCACAATTTGTCAAATTCACTTACACAGATTTTAAAACTAAACAAAATTTTCATATAACAAAATTGAATAAAAGATTCACAAAGCACAATTTTATTTTATTTTATTTTTTTGGTCTCCCGTAACATGCCATGGCCACGCTTAACCCTTGTGGCACAGGTCAGAATCAGAACAAAACCACAATTAACCCCAGTGGTATGGGTCAGAACAAAACCACAATTAACCCCAGTGGTATGGGTCAGAATCAGAACAGAAGCAACTAGTAGTTGCACAAAACAGATATCAAAGGGCCACTATTCTCATCCGGTGGTGCGGATAGAAATCGATTTCTTATAACAAAATACATGTCGACACGGCCAACATTTAACCCCCATTGGCAGGGTCAGAGCACAGCCATACTAGGAGACAAAACAAAACATATTTTCAAATTATCCAAAAATGCAAAGCAATATTATTATAATTTCTCAAAACATATTTCATACAAATGAATTGTTTTATTCACAAAATAGATAATATCTGTAAATATATGTAATAACAAAATTCATTAAGCGATTAAATCGTTTCCAATATTTGTACAAAATCACATTCATAGGCAATTTAAAGAATCATATATGTATATATTTTTGCATGCTTAACCCAATTTAGAAATCATAAGGACAAAATACAGTACTTGTATATAATACTCAAATATATATAATTCGTATTGGGTTGATTTTAAGGGTGTCAAAACACCGAAGGGATATAAGTCACTTACCTGACTCGCTAAATTGATACTCGAACAACAATCACACAATTTCCTAGTCTCCTAATAATTCAAGAAATATTCAACCATTAGAAACTATCACGAAGTTATTAGTTTAATCAAATACAATCTTCGATAAACTATCCTAAAACATGTAGGTGATGTGATAATCCTTCGAATAACTTGAACTTATTAGAAATTGTTTTTCATATTAAAATAAATGTTCTTTTAATCTAAGAAAATACTTAATATTAAGTAAAAATTGAAATTAAACCTAAAACATGAAAGTCAATAGAATTAATACTGTTTTATGACAATATTTAATGAATATATATATATATTTTTCAAGTTTATATAAATTTAGTGAGTATTTATTAATATCCAAAATCTTGTAAATAAATTTTTATAATTATATTTATATATGTAAAAATTGCTAAAAACATATATTTGATTTTCATACAATCTGTAACATGATTGAATCAATATTAACGCAAAACAAATTTTAAATTAATTAAAACGAAATTTTCTAATATTCTGAAATTTCTTATTTTTGTGTTCATTTGACCTACTTTGAGCATTTATATCTAATACACTGTATAGTATCTAAAGCTGAGACTAGAATAAATTAAAATTACACATGTAATATTACAATTTAGGCTTTTGTTTCGTTCAAAAAGCTTACTGGAACCATAATTTTCGAAAGCCAAAAGTTTGAGTATTATCACAGAGAACCCAGAATTTTCTGGGTTTCTGTTTCAACGAACCAAGTTTGGGGCAACGGTTCTACTAGCACAAAACGTTTCTAACTGAGGTATTAAGACCAAAACAAAGTTCATGTTTCATATAGCAAAAGCCCTCAAATAATTGACCAAAACAGTTATCGAAAAGTGAAGTTCCGGTAACCCAAAGTTGGATGTTCAACACTGTCAAGACCCATTTTATTCAAATTTCAAAAATTCATAACTTTTAAAATACATAATCAAATTAAGTGATTCAAAGACCATTAGAAAGATCTTGAAGAGAACTTTCTATTAGTACCAATTTTTTTCACAAGAACATCATCGGAATATTATTGAAAAATTTCAAAAGATAAAACTAATTTGTAGGTTTAGGTAAATACAATATAAAAGACAAAAACTTATAAATGTAAAGAATAATTACCTTGGAAAATCAAACGGAGAAGACAAAAGAGTATTTTTTTTTTGAGCCGCCAACGTTTTCTTCAGAGCATTCGTTCGATAGTTTTTTTTTTTTTTGACAGCAACCCTATGGTATATATATATATATATATATATATATATATATTTTTAAAACCCTAATATATTAAGCCAGTCTTTTATAAAAATGGGTTTGGGCTTTTCATTTTTTTATTGGACTTTTTAAAGGTTAGCCTAGTTATTACATTCTTCCCACCTTTAAAGAATTTGGTCCCCAAATTCAAATATTCATAGGTTTAAAATTTTGAAGTTCTCTAAAAATTGTCTTATGGTTTCCTTCCTAAAAGATTTGTTTATGTAGCATGAGACTATAATAGACCGATTCTAGATTACTGTATAGTAATTAGTTGAATCATATTGAATTTCGATCCTAAACAATTTAAATCAACACTTAAATCCTTAATGCAAACTCTAAAGTGCAAACACCTAAGTTAAACTATCAACTATACTCTATAATAAACTACATGATATTTTTGGGAGGGATACTACATCCTTCCCACCTTAAAAGGAATTTAGTTATCTAAATTCTTACCTTGATTCTCGAAAAGGTAAGGATATTTCTCTTTCATGCTTTCTTCTAGCTCCCAAGTAGCTTCTCGTTCAGAGTGATTACTCCACTGAACCTTAACATATGAAATAGTACGCCTTCTTAAAACTTGTTCCTTCCTGTCCACAATACGTATAGGATGTTCTTCGTAAGACAAATCTTCTCTGAGTCTCAAAGGAGCTAAGTCCATCACATGACTTGGATCTGACACATACTTCCGCAACATTGAGACATGAAATACATTATGCACTCCAGATAATGCAGGTGGAAGTGCCAATCTATAAGCCACGTCTCTCACCTTATCAAGAATTTCAAAAGGACCCACATAGCGAGGACTAAGTTTCCCACGGATTCCAAATCTCATAACTCCTCTAGTTGGGGAAACTCGTAAAAATACATGTTCTCCAACCTCAAACTCCAAGTCTCGTCTTCTATTGTCATCATAGCTTTTTTGTCTACTTTGGGCCACACGAAGTGCTATCTGATCAACTGAATTTTCTCCATTGCCTGTTGAATTAGCTCTGGACCCAACAATTTTCTTTCACCCACATCATCCCAACAAAGAGGAGATCTACATCTTCTACCATATAAAGCTTCAAACGGGGCCATCTGAATGCTTGACTGGTAACTATTATTATAAGCAAACTCTGCCCATGATAAATGACTATCCCAAGAACCTCCAAAATCCATAACACAAGCTCTTAACATATCCTCTAGGATTTGGTTAGTCCTCTCCGACTGATCATCTGTTTGGGGGTGAAAAGCAGTACTAAAACTAAGTCGGGTACCTAAAGCTTTATGCAAGCTCTCCCAAAATTTAGCTAAAAATCGAGAATCCCTATCAGATACAATGGACACCGGTACACCATGAGGTTTCACAATCTGATTAACATACAACTCTGCTAGTTTTTCCAAAGACATCCCTGAACGTATAGCCAAAAAGTGTGCAGACTTTGTCAATCTATCAACAATAACCGAAATGCCATCATTCCCTTTTTGGGTTCTAGGTAGGCCAGATACAAAATCCATAGTAATAGGTTTCCATTTCCATTCCGGAATAGGAAGAGGTGTCAACAATCCAGCTGGCCTTTGATGTTCAGCTTTAACTGGCTGACAAGTCAAACACTTAGTTATAAACTGGGCAATCTCTTTCTTCATATTATTCCACCAAAAAGTGCCCTTCAAATCTCTATACATCTTCGTACCTCCAGGATGGATCGTAAAGTTACTGAAATGGGCTTCCTCCAAAAATTTCTCTTTTCAACTCTAAGTCATCTAGAACACAAACTCTATCACCAAACCTCAAGGAGCCGTCCTCATGAATACTAAAATCTGGTTTCAAACCAGAATCCACCTTAAGTCTAATGTTTTGGAGTCGAGGATCATTAGCTTGAGCATCTTTAATTCTATGCACCAAGTTAGGTTGGACTTTCAAGTTAGCCAAATAAGCTCCTGAACCACGTACTCTTACATCAATATCCAATCTCCTAAGGTCCTCAAAGATTTGTTTCTGAGAAGTAATTACTGCAGCCAAATTCCCAACAGATTTCCTACTCAAAGCATCAGCTACCTTATTTGCCTTTCTGGGATGGTAACTAATAGTCAAGTTATAATCCTTCAATAATTCTAACCATCTCCTCTGCCTCATATTTAATTCTTTGTGGGTAAAGAGAGATTTTAGACTCTTATGGTCTGTAAAAATATCACAAGATTCACCATACAAATAATGTCTCCAAATCTTCAATGCAAAGACTACTGCAGCCAACTCCAAATCGTGAGTAGGATAATTCTCCTCATAAGGTTTCAATTGTCTAGAAGCATAAGCGATCACTTTCTCATTTTGCATAAGAACACAACCTAACCCCCTTTTTGAAGCATCACTATAAATGGTGAAACCTTTACCAAGAATAGGTAAAGTAAGAATTTGGGCGGAAACCAATCTTCTCTTCAATTCTTCAAAGCTTTTCTCACAATCATTTGACCACTCAAACCGAACTCCCTTCTGAATCAATCGAGTCAAAGACATAGCTATACGAGAAAAGTTCTCCATAAAATGCCTATAGTATCCTACTAAGCCTAGAAAACTACGAATCTCTGACACATTGTTCGGTCGTTTCCATTCCACCACTGCTTTAACCTTTTTCGGATCAACAGAAATCCTATCCTTAGATACCACATGCCCAAGAAATGCCACACTAGACAGCCAAAACTCACACTTGTTTAGTTTGGCAAATAACTGCTTCTCCCTCAGAGTCTGCAAAACAATTCTCAAATACTCTTCATGCTCTTCTATACTAAGAGAGTACACCAATATGTCGTCAATAAAGACAACCACAAATTTATCCAGATAAGGTTTAAAGACCCTATTCATCAGATCCATAAAAGCAGCTGGAGCATTTGTCAACCCAAACGACATCACAAGAAACTCGTAATGTCCATACCGAGTTCGAAAGACAGTTTTAGGAACATCTTCTGCTCTGATTTTCAGTTGGTGATATCCAGATCGAAGATCTATTTTAGAAAATACCTGAGTACCATTTAACTGATCGAATAGGTCATCAATTCGGGGTAAAGGATACCTATTCTTCACAGTCACTTTGTTCAACTCACTGTAGTCAATACACAACCTCATACTACCATTCTTCTTCTTCACAAACAATACTAGAGCTTCTCACGGGGATACACTAGGTCTAATGAAACCTTTATCCAAAAGCTCTTACAATTGCTCCTTCAACTTTTTTAATTCTGCAGGAGCCATTCTGTAAGGAGCCTTAAAACTATGGCCAGTACTCGGAATTAAGTCAATAGAAAAATTAGCTTCCCGATTTGGAGGCAATCCAGGAAGCTCATCAGGAAAAACATTAGGAAATTCCTTCACAATAGGGATATTTTCTAACGCCAACTCTTTAGTTCTGGTTTCAACTACCGTTGCTAAATACCCTTTACAACCACTTCTAATCAACCGCTTAACTTGTAAAGTAGAAATAACCGATATAGGAGTATGTGCACCACTACCACAAAAACTAAAGGGTGTTTCCCTATGAATTTCAAAATCCACCATTTTGTCTCGACAATCAACTTTATCATAATGAGAAGACAACCGACCTATTCCTAAAATCACATCAAAGTCGTGCATGTCCAAAATATGCAAATTGGCAAACAAGTTTCTATCCTCAATTCTTAATGCACACATTTTACAAATACAATCAGATAAAAGTTGACCTCTACGACCATTACTTCTAAGATTTGCCGCCATCTCAGCTAAACTAATTTTTGAATTTCGACGAAGAGGCATACTGATTCAATCAAGATAACAACATATTACTAGAAGATTTTTTTTTAAAGGTCAACTCACGTTATTCTAATAAAAAGAAATAAGCAATAAAAACGTCCCAAACCTAAGTGTTCTACCCCACTCTCGGTTTACATCAACTGTTCTCTAATTCATAGCTATACGAATCTAAGGTCGATAAACCTAGGCTCTGATACCACTTAATCTGTCACGCCCCGAGCTCGGAACATAACAGACGCCGCACACCTGTAAGATATAATCTTACAGACATGCAAGGCTTCTATCATACAAAATCTATTTTTTTTTCCTTTCAAATGTCTAAATTGAGAAATTTAAACCTTCGAAGTTTGCAATTGACTTAAAGTGCATTCTACAATTGCAATAAATGTACCACGAAATGATTAAGAATGGTTTACAAGGTTCCAACTTAGTCCCAAATAATAATATAAAATGTTCTCAATTACTTAAAGTAATCATCCTAAAAGTCCTGAGACATGCCCTACTTCAAGACGTCACTCCCCAATATTCCCACGTTCATCACCAACAGTAAAACCTGAAAAATGTTAAGGAAAGGGGTGAGTACAACCACTCAGTAAGCAACCTATATCCCATCAGCTGGATTAAGCATGCCATAAAATATTTAGGCCAAAATATCTAGTACAATTATTCAAAATCAGAAACTGTAATATCATGTTTATTCACAATTTGTCAAATTCACTTACACAGATTTTAAAACTAAACAAAATTTTCATATAACAAAATTGAATAAAAGATTCACAAAGCACAATTTTATTTTATTTTATTTTTTTGGTCTCCCGTAACATGCCATGGCCACGCTTAACCCTTGTGGCACAGGTCAGAATCAGAACAAAACCACAATTAACCCCAGTGGTATGGGTCAGAACAAAACCACAATTAACCCCAGTGGTATGGGTCAGAATCAGAACAGAAGCAACTAGTAGTTGCACAAAACAGATATCAAAGGGCCACTATTCTCATCCGGTGGTGCGGATAGAAATCGATTTCTTATAACAAAATACATGTCGACACGGCCAACATTTAACCCCCATTGGCAGGGTCAGAGCACAGCCATACTAGGAGACAAAACAAAACATATTTTCAAATTATCCAAAAATGCAAAGCAATATTATTATAATTTCTCAAAACATATTTCATACAAATGAATTGTTTTATTCACAAAATAGATAATATCTGTAAATATATGTAATAACAAAATTCATTAAGCGATTAAATCGTTTCCAATATTTGTACAAAATCACATTCATAGGCAATTTAAAGAATCATATATGTATATATTTTTGCATGCTTAACCCAATTTAGAAATCATAAGGACAAAATACAGTACTTGTATATAATACTCAAATATATATAATTCGTATTGGGTTGATTTTAAGGGTGTCAAAACACCGAAGGGATATAAGTCACTTACCTGACTCGCTAAATTGATACTCGAACAACAATCACACAATTTCCTAGTCTCCTAATAATTCAAGAAATATTCAACCATTAGAAACTATCACGAAGTTATTAGTTTAATCAAATACAATCTTCGATAAACTATCCTAAAACATGTAGGTGATGTGATAATCCTTCGAATAACTTGAACTTATTAGAAATTGTTTTTCATATTAAAATAAATGTTCTTTTAATCTAAGAAAATACTTAATATTAAGTAAAAATTGAAATTAAACCTAAAACATGAAAGTCAATAGAATTAATACTGTTTTATGACAATATTTAATGAATATATATATATTTTTTTCAAGTTTATATAAATTTAGTGAGTATTTATTAATATCCAAAATCTTGTAAATAAATTTTTATAATTATATTTATATATGTAAAAATTGCTAAAAACATATATTTGATTTTCATACAATCTATAACATGATTGAATCAATATTAACGCAAAACAAATTTTAAATTAATTAAAACGAAATTTTCTAATATTCTGAAATTTCTTATTTTTGTGTTCATTTGACCTACTTTGAGCATTTATATCTAATACACTGTATAGTATCTAAAGCTGAGACTAGAATCAATTAAAATTACACATGTAATATTACAATTTAGGCTTTTGTTTCGTTCAAAAAGCTTACTGGAACCATAATTTTCGAAAGCCAAAAGTTTGAGTATTATCACAGAGAACCCAGAATTTTCTGGGTTTCTGTTTCAACGAACCAAGTTTGGGGCAACGGTTCTACTAGCACAAAACGTTTCTAACTGAGGTATTAAGACCAAAACAAAGTTCATGTTTCATATAGCAAAAGCCCTCAAATAATTGACCAAAACAGTTATCGAAAAGTGAAGTTCCGGTAACCCAAAGTTGGATGTTCAACACTGTCAAGACCCATTTTATTCAAATTTCAAAAATTCATAACTTTTAAAATACATAATCAAATTAAGTGATTCAAAGACCATTAGAAAGATCTTGAAGAGAACTTTCTATTAGTACCAATTTTTTTCACAAGAACATCATCGGAATATTATTGAAAAATTTCAAAAGATAAAACTAATTTGTAGGTTTAGGTAAATACAATATAAAAGACAAAAACTTATAAATGTAAAGAATAATTACCTTGGAAAATCAAACGGAGAAGACAAAAGAGTATTTTTTTTTGAGCCGCCAACGTTTTCTTCAGAGCATTCGTTCGATAGTTTTTTTTTTTTTTTGACAGCAACCCTATGGTATATATATATATATATATATATATATATATATATATATATATTTTTTTAAAACCCTAATATATTAAGCCAGTCTTTTATAAAAATGGGTTTGGGCTTTTCATTTTTTTATTGGACTTTTTAAAGGTTAGCCTAGTTATTACATGAATAAAGTTTAAATCTTAAAATCATTATTGCGAAAAAAGTTTTACTTGAATTCACTCTCAACCGGAACAAAATTAATCTCAGACCGTAAAACGAATCAGATACTTATGGTTAAAAAAAAATTGTGATCCTTAATATTTTAGAGAAAATGTTAGTTGTAATTGCCTGATTGGTCTGATAAAGTATAAACTTATACTAGCGTCGTGTTAATTTCTCAAGACACACATGGTTGCAACTAGTCCACTTTTTATCACATAAAAAATCCAACCAAGCAAGCAAACAAAAACATTTTTTTTCCTTTTATTCTGCTAAACATGTTAAACCTCTTGCTCCGATTGTTCTATTGGTCTACACTTTTCTTGTGAAACATAAAGAATCAAAACCCTAACTCTTGGGTCGGTCTTCAAGTGATTTTCTTAAAGCCATATCAATCAATTTATTTTGACATTTGATTTATGACAAAAATAGCAATGCTGCTATACGTACGTTTTCAACCGGAGAAAAACTCGTCTCTCCCTTTTTTGTTAAAAAAACTATCACATAGGCTAACAATTTTTTCGGATTTGAATCATGATTACTCGAATTTAGAGTCTAACGCTCTATCAACAACTCAAAGTTCTATTAACCTTTCTCTTTGTTTGATTAACCAAGGACCATAAATGAATTTTAACTTAATTTTTAACTCATTTAAATTTCATTACCTTGTGGAAAATTTATAATACGAATAAATAATTATTAAAATATCCCAAAATCCGAAAAATTATTATTTTATTACACATATACTATTTGTGAGAAATTGGACAGTCCATAAAAATCGAAAAAATAGTACTATGATTAAAAAAAAAAAAATCTTATTCCATTGTAAATCTACCCGAAAAGGATTTTACATTTTTACAATTGTGGTGAAGCAAGAGAGAAGAGGCCATGGTTGCAGTCAACAATGTGGTCCTGCTGTTAACGCGGGGATGATTTTTGTTGCTGAGATTCACAATGAGAGTTGTTGTTTTTTTTTTTTTTATACAAAAGGATTAAGAGTAAAGAAAGTTACTTTATCTTTAAAATCAAAACATATCGTCAATCTATTATTGAGATTTATAAATATATTAGACTTTTTTCAGTAAATTTTTTAAAATTCACGTATCGTCTACTAACAAAAGATCATGGATTCAAATTTGAATGCTTTTATACTCAAAATTCAAATATTAATTACTTGCACTCAGAAAGTCTGAAGAACGAGAGAAGTGAAAATTGCTGCAACCTTTCTATTTTAGAAAAAAAAGAGCGTTCAGACTTGAAGCCATGATTAGAAAGTGCACTCAGATATTTTGATAAAGAAAGGAAATCCCTGATTGCATCATCATAATGAAATTTCAGTGAAGATTGTTAGATAGTGTTTTATAAATGGTACCATATCAAAGCATGATTGATTATGCAATGTGATGATTATTAGATTTCAAGGAAAACATGTTTGGCACATGCTGTTTTCCTAGGCTGAAGAATTAAGATTACAAAATGTCTTATCAAAGCATGTTTGACACATGCTTGAATTGATTTTCTAGAGCATGGTTTAATCCTTCAATCTTGGAAAAATTTGCATGAGCAATCTATATGGTCCCAGTCACGTGCTTTGCTTGGTATAAAGGATAGAAAAATGTCGAACACGAATGCAAAAGTGTAATTCAATAGTCAATCGGCCTCGTGAGTCGTGACAATAATTAAATTCCACACATCTCAACAGGTAAATGGTTCTAATGTTAAAGCCTAGCTAGCTTAGACGGGCATGGCTGAGTGGAACTTCTCCGGAATGATAGTCGCCCATTGGCATTTCCCAACTTTCAACAATCATTGCGAACTCCAAATCAATTCCAATGCAAAAGGATGTTAAATACTGTAGAAAAAGGGTTAAATAAACAATTGAAGTCTAGGATTTTTAATTTATAAGTTTCAAAATTCAAAGCTGTATTACTAATTGGTTCATGCATAGTTTTAAAAGATAATTTCGAGTAAATTTAAAATTTAAATCTCAATTTTTATATTTATTTTCTTATATCTACAAACTATGGTATTTTTTTTTTTTAATAAAAAATTTGTATGAAATGAGAAATTGAAAAGAATAGAAAAACAAATTTAAGATCGATCTATCATTGTGCTCCAAATTTAAGATGTCGGTCTTCCCTTTATCAGTAATACAACGAGACTTTCAGATGCAAGACAATAATAAATATAAAACCCAGAAAAGAAATAGGACCATGGATGGGAATGTGATGGATGAATATTGGAGCCAACAAAAGATCAAATATTCTGTGGTACATTAATTTCAACAAAAACTAATTTTTCAAGAAATTAGATCCGAGAATCTTAGATTTGACATAATGAAATAATATGAAAATGACGTTAAAAATTATATGAATTAAAATTTGATAAAATCTAAAAAATTATTTTGTATTTTGCAAACAACATAACAATTTATGTATTTTACATTACAGAAATTGATTTGATATAACAATAATACGAAAATTACCATGTCTAGAAAAAAAATTAATTAACAAAATGAGAAATATAAATGAGGAAAGCCTATCTAATTGTTTTCATATTTGTTTTCCATGTCATTAGTTTAGTGGGAAAAAAAAAAGGGTTTGATGCAAAGACGATGAATAGGATTTACATATTATTAGATAAAAAAATGCAAACTCTTAAAAATAAATAATAATACAATTTTTAATTTATTTTTTTAAAATTTATATATTTTTAAGTTGTACTCATTAATAAAAGTATGTATCAAATATAAAGTATTAATCTACTGTTTATTTTAATTCAGGCAAGCTGAGTCTGAAAACTTATCATTTTACAAAGCCAACCCAAACCGGGCCCTTGGGTCTCCATCATGAATGACTTTACTACTCAAATAAGTTAGGCTTGGAATTAGTGGTTCAAAATTGTTACTCTGATGCATTCTATTTAATTTTCTTCATTATAAATTAAATGTTTTGCTTTATTTTGATGAAATAGTAGATAAATTTATAATTTTTTTAGTATTCTTAACTTTATATTTTGAACTATTTCCCTTAAAATCATGGATATAAATGATTTTTATGCTGAAAAGCTAAAAGGATATGAAGCAATTAGAAAAATGGAAGTTCTAAGTTTAAACACTTGGTGGCTATGGCTAATTAACAAAATTAAAAGATTTTTAGAAGATAAGGATTCATTTAATCAACTTAATTATTTGATAGTGCAACGAGCTTGTTTGAAGAGATTGACAGTATACCATACATATATTAATAATGAAGTTAACGAGTTTGATTAAACAAGCGTAATGTTCTAATCTCATATTGAGATATTGTGAAATTTTGTTATAATATATAAGTAGAAATTTGCATCTATACTAGTGAAGCACTTTTTTGCATTGTGAGACTTTCATAGCAAAATGGATAATACTTCACAAGTTGAATGCAATTCTCTATAAATGACATCAAAGTGGTCACCAATCGAAACATAAGAATCAAATGCTACATTGTAAGAGTCGCCTCTACAATTTTACAAAAGCTAGGAGCTTTATATGGTGAGAGTTACTTTTAGAATCTCAATGTCTAGTGTAATCTTAATTCTGTTTTGTATTGAGCTTGACAAAAACCTTTAAAGAGAATGATTTTTTAACATTCCAATCTCGCATCTAGATGTTATGAGATTCTGTTGTAATATATAAATAAAGACTTAAACCTATATATGTAAAGATTTTTTTAAAGATAAAATCGTAAGACTTTTAAATCAAAATGGACAATAATTCACAAATTAGGTGTGAATCTCTACCTCTTTTTGATGGAATTACCTCCTTTTCAAGTGCTGCATTGCAAGCAAGCTGTTGGGATGTTAAAAAATGAGATATTGTGTGAATTAATAGGCTTTTTTTAAAAAAAAAAAAGAGAATATAATTTATAAAAATCTCTTTTGTCTCTCTAAAAAAAAAAGGCTATCCATAAAGAATAAACCTAAATTAAGATTGAATGGATAAAGAATAAACCGAAATTAAGGTTGAATGGAAAATACTAATTAACAGAAAATGAGAGTTCCCATTATTTGTGCTTTTGTTTGCTTTGTAATTTACATAAAGCTTTTAATATTTTAATATCCTTTTGAGTCTGCTTTGTTTGCAACTTAGCATTCATCACCATTAACAATCTCTTTCAAAAGGTCCCCTCTCTCTCTCTCTCTCTCTCTCTCTCTCTCTAATGCAATGCCCTCCTTTCATTCACATGAAAAGAAAGAAAAAAAAAACAAAAGAAAAAAAATGGTTAATGGAGTCTGAACCTTACAAGTGATGATGCCCAACTTTAATATTTCTTTTTATTCCTTCAGCTTTAATATTAATACAAAGAAGAAGAAGAGGAAAACCAAAACCAAATACTAGAAAAAGATAAATAGTAGTGTTAAAAATGGCAGACTAATTAGCTGGTCTTTACTTATAAATGATGATAACCAGAAAAGCTAGTAGCTTACTTTTATAAATAGAAACCTCTCATCCCTTCCTGCTTCCATTTTCTACATCTCTTCTGGTCTGTTTTGTACCATAAAAGAACAGAAGAGAGAAACCCCAACCCCCCTTTTCTCTTGTTTCTGTCCTTGATTAATTATCATACTTGCCCTTTTCTTTCTCTTTCCTCTCCAGGTTAGTCAGCTGTAAACTGAAACATAATCCTTTTAATAATTTTCATTGCTTCACTTCTTTTGGGTTCAATCAATCTATTTCACTTCATACCCTGATTCATCCAGTACTCTTAGCTCTCCTTGACCATCCTACTTAATTATATATACGTATGTTCAAGGAATATTTGTAGTTTTTGCGAACTTTTCTTTTTCTGTAAACTTAATACTGTTTCTAAGAGGAAGATAGTAAATGTTACCTTCATCAGTTACCATGTTGTTTTAGATATGATTGTTTAATTTCTTTATCATGGGATTTTTCTCTTTTTCTCAGTTAGCAACCATGGTGAACCCCAATGAATCCTGTGAGAACTCTCTCCAGAAGAAAATGGGAAGGGGGAAGATCGAGATCAAGCGGATTGAAAACACAACGAATCGTCAAGTTACCTTCTGCAAGAGGCGCAATGGTTTGCTCAAAAAGGCGTATGAGTTATCAGTTCTTTGTGATGCTGAGGTTGCTCTGGTTGTCTTCTCTAGCCGTGGCCGCCTCTATGAGTATGCTAACAATAGGTATACATATACTCGGCTCTCTGATCTTGATTTTTCAAGCTTATCAGCCTTAAAAAACCCTTCAGTTCTTATAGTGTTTCATCATGAAGTTTCTTTTTCTCTCTAGCCCAAAGGGGATTTTTCAGTTTCGATTTTAGTAAAAATTACAATAGATATGTTGGTGTCAGCTGGGTGAAGGTTTTGGCTTTGCAGCAGATCTTTGTGTTGATTGGAGTAAAATAACAAAATTATATCATCTTTTATATATTTTGATGTAAAGCTTAGATTGAGTTCTCTCAAACTAAGATTCACTTGTCTTTCTATCTTGATCTATTCTGACTTCTTTACTTGTATAAGCTTCTGGGCTTTTTCTTCCTTTTGAACTCCATAGATCTGGTGCAATAGAACAACAGAGGTTTTGGAAATATTATAAGCTTGCAGGCAAGTGAGATCAGCCTCCTTTCTCCTCCATTGTTGTTAAATTCTCTGTTTCCTTTCTTTCTTTTTTCCTTGGCTGAGCCATGGGGCTAAGATGAGGGCCTAGAACAACAAAGCTGTCATGCTTTCAGTAGCTCAAATGTCAAATCCCCCAAGCTCTCTTGACACATCTTAATGGCAGGTCACTTAAGCATAAAGAAAGTAAAAGTGTTTTGCCAAAAAGAAACTAAAACAAAAACAGCATAGAGACTCGTCCAAATTAAGAACCCATTAAAGAAATCACATTAGGGTTTCGAAATCTCAGATCTTTTTCCCTTTTCTTTTTCCTTTAGAAACATGTTAAAACTCCCTTTTCCAGCCAATCACAACCTAATCAAGTCTCAACTCAATCACATCTAAATTAGGGTTCTTCTTACACGAAATTTCCCTAAATCCCACTTTGCACCACGTGAGTTCCCCTTCTTCTCATCCAAACATATAACCAAATTAGGGTTTTATTTATTTTGATTCCTAACCATATAGGCTAGCAACTTGCCCAAAGACCTTTGATTGGTAACCCTTAAGTCAAGTAGGGTTTTAATGACCCTAGACTAAGATTAGGTTTTGTGTTTTCTCTTAGTTACATAATCGTTTTTCAATTTCTTCTCTACTGACAAATGGGTTTTATGACATGCTTCTAAAACTGGGTTTCTCTTTTTTTTTTCAACCCAAAATTTATCTTCTATGAGAAATAGATGAAATACCCAACGGCCCTTTTCTCTCTCTTTCTTTCGTTCTTCTTAGATCTCTCTTCTCACTCAAGTAAAACTTCTTTTACAAAAGTCTCTGTAAAGAGAGACGTGGATTGAGCCAATGAAAATATAGCTCAACTGCTGAAAGGGTCATCATTGTAATGACTCACTGTTGCCATTTTAGAATGAAGCTTCCCAGTTTGCAATTGTTAAAGATCTTGCGTAGATATATTCGTGCAAGTTTTGAGAGGAGAGAAAATACTTGAAAGAAAAAAAAAAAAAAAAGTAGAAAAAGGTGAAGTCAGCAGTGTTGTTTCAGGGAGACATCGTACGATAACTGCGAGCCAATGGGAGAGTTCTGAGGTTTTGGCTTCTTCCGTGAAACTGTAACTATGGCTGCTGAAATGGACGTCTCTGATGGCTGATGCACTCAGAGTTTCAGACAGGGACAGAAGCTGATAAAATCACTATTTTATTTATATTATATTATTAAATCTCTTTTTGCTTGTACTTTAGCCTTTTAAAATATTATCAAAACCCACTGATTCTTTATAAAACGAGTTGGCTAATAACTAAAATAACGTACGACTTGGAGTTTTATCCTTTGTACAATGTTTCTGACACCTGACACAAGCTTTGACCATACCAAGCTCTGAGCCAATCAGACTGTTAGAACACTGCCAGCATGGCGGAGACAGCCAATCACTGGCTCGACGAAATTAAGGTATCAGCAGTATCGAGCAAAATTAAACAAGTTGGGTGACTAATGTCTTATCAAATAAATATAAAACTATTTATCTACCTCTATGCAAACTTGGCTTCATGGTTTCGTATTAGTTTCAGTTAACTGAGAAAGTTGGTTGATTTGACTGTTATAACTGTGGCTAATCTAACCTTAACAAGTAGCTAACTACCATTAGGTATAACGATTATAATGTTCCAATCACGACAAAACTATTTGGATAAACTAAAACCAGTTTGAATGTTACATTTTTAACCTTTTTTTCAGTTCTAAAAGGTGTAATTTTCCATGTGACTATTGTTTTACTTGCTTCATCATGCTTTTGTTATGCAGAAGATCAGTGATATTATATATAGACATTGACTCTTAGCATAATATGTATTATATGCCTTGAATCTTGATTGTAGATTCAATTTATTTTATGTAATTAACAATGTTTGCAGTGTTAAAACAACAATTGAGAGGTATAAGAAGGCCTCTGCAGATTACTCCAATACTGGGTCAGTTTCTGAAGCCAATGCTCAGGTATAAATAGTCAATCTCTGTTCCTTTCTTCATTGTACAAATGGAAGTGGAATAGAATTATATACAATAAGAAGTAGCCCCCTTTATTCATAAACTTCCTCTTTTTCTAAACGTTGAGGCATGTTAGTTAAGAAGAAAAATGAAGAACCCTTGTAGTTATGAACAGTGGAGCTAGATGGGTTTTTATAACCTGCCTCCTTTTCTTTCTTATGGTGATCCTTTAGGTTTAAATGGTTTTTGGTCTTAATTGAACGTAATCTAGTCTTCTTTGGCCTAAAAAAGAAAATAAATGTGTAAAGAAAGAGCAAACTTGTCCCTCGTAATCATCTTGTAAGGATCATTTGTCCATTAGGTTTTCTATGATCTTTATAATGTGTAAATCAAGAAATGGAGTTAGATTTCAGACAATGGTCGCTTCTATAAACACTAGTAAGATAATCAATTGGATCAGCAAAATTTACTTGAGAATTTCACATTAAATACAATATTTAAAACCAGTCATTCTGTAAAAAAGCATATGTTTTCTAAGACTTTTGTTTAGATTTAGCTTAACTACTGTGAATTTACAAGTGGGGTTTACTCTTATTTTATTGAACAAAAAAAAAGGGTCCCTCAAGTCCAAAAGCCTATTTTCGTATGATAAATCTCATATGCTTGCTCAAATGGTAGAGTATACATTCAACTCTAGTTGTTGATCACATGAGTTAGACTAATAATTATAATGCCATGGATGTGAATCTCAGTTCTATCAGCAAGAAGCTGACAAACTACGCAATCAGATTCGGAATTTGCAGAATACAAACAGGTTATCTCCTATGGTCTTCATTCAGTTCCATCATGCATGATTCTGTTTTGGAACCTTTATCTTTAGCAATGCCATATGTTTCCAGGAATATGCTTGGCGAGTCACTGGGATCATTGCCTTTGAAGGATCTTAAGAGCTTGGAGACTCGTTTAGAAAAAGGAATTAGCAGAATCCGGTCCAAAAAGGTCTCTCTTTTGTAACTGAGATTTTATGTCTATAAATGCAATTCGTTCAGTTGACTATGCAAAATGTGATCTCTATTTCTAGTTCTTGTATTGCCACTGACAAACAGCTTTCCCTTTTCATTTAATTTTGTTTCTCTAAATTCTACCAGAACGAGCTGATGTTTGCAGAAATTGAGTATATGCAGAAGAAGGTTAGAGTTTTTGGCATTCAACTTGCTTTCCATATCACATTTAATCGAATGTGATTAATTGACTGAGTGTGTATAATGCAATAATTTTGCCAACTTAGCTATGATCAGTTAAAGGGATCTGAATGGTATGGTGTGATCTCTTCAGACTGCTGATTTTTGTGGTTATCTTGTGATTAGTTCAAATTCGGATACACAATGAGCTATAGCTTCTAATGGTGGAGCTGCTGCTACTGCCAGTCTGGGAAACGACATTCAATAGTCTAAACATGGAAAATTTCAAGCTCCATATAGTTAATTACTGATAGAAATGCATTATGCAATATTAAGCATTCCAACCGTATGAAACCTGTAATTAAATTTTACTTTGTTCTTAGATATGCAACGCCTTAATCTGGGTAAAGAAGGCAATAGAGGAACCGTACATACTGTTTTATCAAAACCATTTCTCATGGCTGACAACGCTTCTGTTCCACTGCAGGAAATTGACTTGCATAACAACAACCAACTTCTCCGAGCAAAGGTCTCTCTCTTTTCTTCCTCTGTGTGTGTGTCTGCGCAGTGTTTTGGTGTCCTTTGTATTAGCCGTCACAGAAATACCAATGACTTGATCAGAACCTCATTATTGTATGCTGCAGATAACTGAGAATGAGAGGAAGCAACAGAATATGAATTTGATGCCAGGAGGATCTAATTGTGAGGTCATGTATTCTCAGCCATTTGACTCTCGGAACTACTTTCAAGTCAATGAATTACAACCCACCAATCATTACCACCACCAGGACCAGATGGCCCTCCAATTAGTGTAAGAATCTTTCACACCATTTTCTGTTTTGGGAAATGCACTTCAAGATCACATAATTAAGAGGAACCTTTTCCAATATTTTTCATGTACATGGCATACTTATAAATCTTCAAGAATTTTGATGTAATGATAAATATTATTCTAATATAATTTAAAAATTCTAAATTTTAGTAAAAATAACATTTTTATAAAAATAAAATGAAAATTATATATTTATAATTTTTCTCATATCTCCTAATATGAAAGTTTTATCTATTAAATTGCTTTTTTCTTTACAGCATATATTGATAAGCCTTTCTTCAAAATTTGCCACATATGCACCGCACTGCACATTCTATTGAGTACCAAGTATAATTTGATTCAATCATCAGATGTTAGAGAAAGGAAATAATCCCAATTGACCTTAACAAACTTATTTTATGCCTTCGCAGCTAATATTCTGGCCTTGGAGTAAGCGGTGTTTTCTGCCGTTTCTGTTTTATTGAAGAGCATCTTACTATCCTGTCAGATGAAAGCGCCTACCACTATCCTGAAAAGGCTATAAGGAAGGAATCAACTCCCTTAAATGGATGACCGTACGTAGAATCAATCACAGAACGCTTCTACCATGTTTTAGCTATGTAGATTGTGTAATTTAAGACTGATAAGTTTGTTTGTCAGACAAGAAGTCCTCTTACATATGTTTATGGCATGCACTAGGATTCTACAAAGCTTATCCTTCATTAGTCATGAAACTTCTCATTCTATGTTATATATATACACTTCTATTTTCCCATATATAAGCTTGCATGTTTACATTTTCCACACTTTTCTTTTGCCTCAGAAAATGGAGTTGAATTTAAAGGTTAGAAACAGCCATGAAGACAAGATTTGTGTCCTTTTAACTATCAGTTTTTTCTGGTTTCTAGTGCTACAGATCATGAAAAAGTTTAACATTACATTTGAGTTTTATACAGATACCTCTAAGAATTAGTAATTCAAGCTCCGCATGTGCCCTAAATAACTCAACACCATTAGGCAACTCATCTAGGAACTGAATAGAAGCTCCTTAAGGTCTCTATTTAGGATATGACTGCCTGAGTAACTTAGTTCAAGAGGTTAATTTAAAAGGAAAAAAGGGTCTTAACTTTGATGATACATTCATGTCTAATGCAGAATGAGCTATCAGGTTTTCTAGCTCTGAGAAGATGACTTAATTATTTGAAACTCGGTGGACAGCTTGATTGGTCTCAATCATTACACAAAACCTACTCGAGTTCCTATTATTGAATGCATACCCTTCAGAAATTAAGTTGCTTGGAATGAGGCTTCCAGTCCTAGCACTAGATTTAGAACTAGAAATATGAGTTGAGATTTGCAGCAACTCATCAACATTGTTTCAAGTTCCTGAATATTAGTATTGCGCAAAGCTAAATTCAAAGCCTCATCATGCATAGTCAGGCATTTTGATGAGATCATCCATAATAATAGTAAAAAGTTTGAGCAATAATCAATCCATCAATCATCCATACTGCTTGTGGTGAATTCCATATGCAAAAATGGATATGTGTGAACCAAGGAAAATCAATTCTAATTCACTTCACATATATTCGCAGCATCAAACTATCTAGTGAAACATTTTTACTCCTAATTAAATCCTTGGGTATTTACATCTTTGAAGTATACGATTTGTCAAAATGCAAAGAAATAAAAACAACAGCTCTTTGCCTTACGGGGGTTTGGCATCGATGGTGGTGCGATCGATGGGCATATATTATAATTATTTTTTTTTAATTTTATCAAAATCAATTTTATCGTTCATTCAAATTAATCTTTAGTTACTTACTTGGTGAGCAATCAAGGTCTCAAACGAGGAGTTGTAGAGCCGTTCTCTGTCAAGAAAGAGGTTAAAAAGAATTGGATTTGTTGCATACTTGCAATTACAGAGTTAGCAGCCTCGGAAGGATGAAAAGAATCAAAGAACATGCTGAATTGCCTGTTCGAGCATGGAGCTTTGTTAGGGACGCATAGACCAGTTTGCTTTTCGACATCACAACATGCAGTGATTTGAAAGTTGGTACCTGATATTCACAAGAATAAGCATGATACAAAAAAGGGAAAAACAGGATCTATAGTTGAAAATTGAGCTAGAATCTATACCAAGTGAAGCAATCTGTTGAAGCAGCAGCCCAAAGTTGTCCAAATAGATAAATTTTGCATCCTTGAAAGTTTCATTAAGCTGATCAACGAGTTGCATGAGCTTTTCATTGAAGATTTGGACGGCATTGTTAACTTCCATGACACATAATTTGCCCTTTGTTCCGTGCGAAGCTATTGCATCTGGGGTGCACCCTATCGGCCCCAGTCCACACAAGGCCACCCTCCTCGCTCCTAAACTGTACAAAGTCTAAAAAGAAACAGCAAAAACGCTGATTATTAACGATGGAATGCGGGTTTGTGATGTTGTTAATCGATGAGAGAATGAATTGCAGGCTTAGTTAAAGCAGTACCGTTAACTGCTGAGAATACTGTTTAATAAGAACTGTGGCATATTGCTCAGGGGAAAAAATTCTACTAGTTGATGAAAAAGTAGGCTTGAAGTAATTGTTAATGTAGTCATTGCTTCCCATTCCAACTGTATATAAGCATTTGCTCAAGTGGTCGGTGGCTAAGTTATCATCTTTTAGTAGGTTAACAATACGTGAGATGGTGATCTTGTGATTTTCCAACTGCTGATTTAAACAAATGTTAATGCCCTGTTACAGAAAAAGAAATCAAAATGGTTAGCATTGGCTACCTTAAAAACCCTTTTCTCTTTTCAAGTGTAAACATCGACATGCATGTGGGTAACAAGTTACCAAATTTCTCCCAGTTTCATCACGAATTCCTGCAGAGCCAGATGCGTAATTGACACCTTGGAGTACCCCTTCGCCCTTAGCAGTAGCAAAGGGTGGAATGAAATTCTCAAAACCCAAATACTTAGCTGTGATCAGAGAAATAAAATGTTCTATTAGCATGGCATGACACTGGTATGCTATTCACCATGCATGCCTGTGAATAATAAAAAACTGTATGGTTTCGTTATTTGATTGGGAAGAAAGAAAAAGAAAGATCAGGGATTCATTATCTAACAAAAACCCAAGTCTCATCTGGTTAATGAAAATGGAGTTATCATCAGACATGAGAGGAAAAGAGAAGCAGACCAAAGAAATCTGCAACAGTTCGACCATTGCAAAACCTTCCAGTGGGTTCACCAGGGAAGTCAATTCCATATGGTGGGTAATTGGCTTTGGCTGAAGTAGAAAGGTTATTATTGTTTCCACTATCCACCAATGAATCTCCAAAAATAAAATAACAGGGCACTTTTGGTTCAGCTTCGATTTGTTGCATGTTTAAGAACCCCAGAAGAAGAAGAAGAAGAATCAACCAACTCAGTTTCCTGTTACATGCCATTTTCAACGAATGAAAGGTTGAATCAAGAGGGAAATTGATGTCAAAACAACTACTTAAATGTCAAATTGTGGATTGTAAATTGTAAGGTAAGAAATCAAAGTAGGAGAGCAAAGGATGAATAGCAGAAGCTTATTCGCAATGAACAGTAGTACCCTATACGAAATTGTTGGCTAATGGCAAACGTACAATTTCATGTGCTAGGGACCGCATGTTTCGTTTTGGAATCGTGAGGACAAGGATTCTAGGGACCTAAATTTTCGTCTGCTACACATTTTCGTGTAAGCAACCATTTTATCCGAGAAAATTTATATTTAATGTACTATTGGCAATTAAATTTTATATAATGTTAGTAAATCATATAACATGGTATCATTAAATATATATGTATATATATATATATATATATGGAAGATGAGGGTCTTTAAATACAATAAAAAAAATACTACATATAATCTATTTTAGTGATTTTATTAAATATCAAAATATCTTTATAAAAAATTACATAAATACTTTTTAAAATATTTTTAAACTTTTATTTTTTATATTCTCGAAAATTAATTTCCGGGAATACAATGGTGCTCCTGAAAATGGATTTTCAAGAGTAAAATGGAGCTTTCGGAAATTCGTTTTGGGAGTACAAAACAATTCCCGGAAATAGATTTCTAAGAGCTGTGCTGCATGCCACCGCCTGGCAGCAAGGCAGCATTTTTCGGTGAGCCATAGGTGAGGAGGAAATGATGGTTTAGGGTGGGGAGAGTATTTTGAAGAAAAATATAATAAATTTAGGTTGTATTTAATTAAAATTTAATAAAAAACTTATAAAATAGAGGGAGAGTCTAACAATGTTTATGGTATAAATAGAAACTTTCATGGAAGGTATTCATTCAACCTTTTTTTGGGGCTCTAAAAGCTAATGGGTTTGAGCTAGAGCTACTCCATGGCAAAAAGAAGATCAGACCAAGTGAAGGATATTGGCCTAAGAATTGGCATTTGATGGGCTAGACTGGAGTGGATAAACTTGAATTCAACACTTGGGATAAGACGATTGTCATAGCTGCTGTGGCCTGACAACACTTATTGACTCCCGACACTAATAATTCCTGTGAAAAAAGGCATCCCCTCAAAGCAAGCAAGCTGCCACAAGTATACAAAGAGGTAAAAGCCCAATAGATAAAGGGCAGCCCTTCCTTACCCATTTCTTATTATTATTATTATTATTATTCCCCTATCATCTTATGCTCTTAAACTCCGTCGAGCCACATTCACTACTTGAGCATCGGAGTTGACTCCAGCGCTGCCTCTCACGACAGGTATCGAACATCCGTCAAGGGTGATCATGCACTCGTCAGCTTTCCACCTTCATTATTAAAGACATCAACAGATTTCTACATATTGCATTATCCAGTTATTGAGTCTGTCCATTTTTTTATCTGTCTAACAAACTTTCTATCTACCTGTCTATTTAGATTTAGATCATAACCATCACCATTAAAGGCATCTTTATATTTGGTGTGTATATTAGGATCCAACAATATTTTTCTCGTGAAGTAATACAGAAGAAGAAAAAGAGTGCTTTTATACATATATATATATATATATATATATATATATTCATAATATATATATTCATACAATGAAGATTTTGATTTAAATAAAAAAAATATAAAATATTGAATTTCAAATTTCATATCTCTAAATTATTGATATTTTAAAAAATATAAATATGATCATTTGAATTAATATTTAACGTCAACCGATCATATTTTCAATTATTATTTTCAATTATTGTACTTTTTCGTCTTACTCATATTTTCAATTTTCATGAGATTCTTATTCACTGTTTTTCAAATTCAAATGTCATTAACATTATTACTTATGCATGATACAAACCAACAATAATTTTACATTTACTAATTTCACAAAGGCACACCGAGAACACTGAGCTTGTATAATTAAATGCCACATCCCTTAGAACAATGGCACTAATGGTTGTAACAAGATTTAGAACTACAGAAAAACAGTATGAATTATATATAAATTATTATCTCATCAAACCCTCATCTCCATCTTCAGAGCTGGGCAAGACGGCGGATATCGATAGGGTAAGCGTCGGAGGGAGACTGAGCACTGTATGATCTCCTCCCAATAATCGCATTGGCAGCCTCAGTTGGATGGAAAGCATCCCAAAACAAATACTCATCCCTATTCTGGCATGGTGTTTGTGTAGGCAAGCAGGTAATCTGCCCATTGTTCCTCCCAACCCCACAGCATCCTGCATTTGTTACCTTAAAACCTGAAATGAAATTCACAAAAACCATTACTACATTATTCTGTTAAAGTTCTTAAACCATTGTTAACAGTTTTTTCATTACTGATATTTACCGTAAGCTGCAGGATTGCTTGTTATGTCTTGGAAAATTCCATAAGCATCAACGTAGATGAATTTTGCGTCAGCATTGGCGTTATTGAACTGATCGACTAGGCCTCTAAGCTTGTTGTTGAAAATCCGGTTGGCAGCGTTGATTCTCTCCACGCAAGTTTTACCATCTGCGCTATTCTGAGCCAACTCATTTGGACTGCAGCCGATCTGACCCAAACCAACCAACACAAACTTCCTTGCTCCATAGTTGTACAAAGCCTGGATCATTCCACAGCATTTTAATATAATCATCATTAATGAAAAAAAAGAAGGAAAATTAACATGTAAAGATGAGTTAAAAATACCAACCTGAAGCTGCTCAGTATATTGTTCACTAAGAATATCAGCATATTGCTCCGGGCTATATTGCCTGCTGCTTGAGTAATAAAGAGGCATGAAATAGTTGTTAAGGTAATCGTTGCTACCGAGTCCAATTGAGTAAATACACTTGCTTAGATAGTCTGCTGCTGTATCTTCGTCTCCAAGCAAGTTTACCACTTGTGAAACTGTTTGCTGGTAATTTTTAACTTGCCCGCTGAAACTGATTCGATCCCCCTGGTAAAGTTGCAGAACTAAGAATATTAGCTTGGGTATTGATGCAATAATTATAGCCGATCCATGCTAAAGAAACTATCCAATGTAGTAATTACCAGTTGCTGTCCAGTCTCTTCTCTGATTCCTGCAGCCGCGGATGCATAATTAACTCCTCCGAGTATTTGTCTGTCTCTAGCGGTTGAGTAAGGAGGAATGTAATCGTCAAAGCCCAGAAGTTCAGCTGTAGATAAGGAAGAAAAAAAACCAATGTTAAAATCACCATAGACGACTAGAAGAGAAAATTGACATTCTCATGCAGATTGGCGACTCTTTGTAGTTTTGTCAATCAGATGAAGACAAAGACATTAAATTGGAAGCTCACTCACTCACCTATGACATCGACCGTAGTTTTACCATTTGAAAACCTGCCGGTCGGTCCATCAGAGAAGTCAATCCCATAAGGCAAGTAATCAGCTCTAGCCAGTGACGACAGTTCATTGTTATTCCCATTATCCACCAATGAATCTCCAAAAATAAAGTAACAAGGAACTTGTGGTGCTCCTCTGATTACCCCAAAGCAGAAACTCAAAACCAGCACCACCCCAAACACTCCCCGCCATTTCTCCATATTACTCTCAAACTAAAGCACAAAAGAAAGAAGGAAAGAAAGAAAGAATGACCAAAAGAATGATGGCAATGCGTGTGCAAGTAAGTCTATGGTAATGATGGTATCTGCTGAGTAATATAAATGCCAACGGGTAAGTGTATATATAAAGAGTTGTGCAATCATTAATGGCAAAGTGATAGTCTTTTTAGCTTTTACAGGTGAAGAAGTAGGTTAGACGCATTAATTTCACGCGGAGATAATGTGAGAGTCTAGTCTGTACTCCAATGCCGGCAGCATTGCATTGCACCTCCCTCTTTCTCTCTCTCAGTCTCAGCTCTGAATTTCTTTTAAGGCGTTAGATTGTACATTTGTACTCAACCAAATCAAAAGCTTGTCGGTCCAAACTCCACAGTCAGCTTGTATGTAGTAATACTGCTTCTATTTTATTCTTTAACTCTTAATTGTTGATTAAAAAAATTATAATTATGAGAAAGATTATTCCAGAATTCTCTAGCTGCTAATGTTATAATTCTACATCGTTATAAATTAATTGTCCTAATTGTATTAATCAAACCACCAAAAGAATAACACAAGATAGGTTTAAGAGAGGGTGGAGGGTTTATTTTGATCAAAGAAATGAGGTGGACTACAAAAAATAATTTTATGTTGCATGATTGCATTTAGCTTATATGTATATAATTCATACAATTTCATTAATAGTTAGATTCAAATTTTGAATTATTTACGCGTTATAAATACTTTACGTACTTGATGTTATCCGAATATTGAATTATCGAATTATTGAATTATCGATATAGCTGACCATTATAATTCAAATTTAAGACAAATTTATAGTACAACATCTCTCAACTCTCAGGCTTCAAGTTGAGTTTAAAATTAACTCAATGAAAAGGACTCAATGAAAAAGAGAAAGAAGAGCCATCTCTAGGTTGGGATCTCAACTTTGTAAGCGATAAAGTGATGAAGAGTTCTATTTTTCATGATCCCAAGGGGGTTTGAGAGGAATGAAAAATAATCCAGAATCCAGATAATGCTAGCCTTAACTTTATCTCAGTTTTCCGATTCATATATAGAAATGATGATTATACACATAAATGATAACAGAACACGAATAAAAAAACACGAATAAAAAGTATGAAAAATGATACGGACAGAAATTTTAGTAAAAATTATATATAAATATTACAAAATAAAAAAAAATAATTGTGTTTAACATATAAACAAATTTTAACACAAAAAAATTATTTTTTCTTAACACAAATGCAAATTATATATATATATACACAAACTAAAAAAAAAAAATTCAACAGCTAGGGGTGCAAGTATCCGTTTGGTACAATTATAAATGCATGATTATTAGGGAAAATGAAAATAATATATAAATGAGAGACATCGGACACTCATTTATTTTATGGTCGATAACGATTTCAAATAACCTACATTAATTACTAATCAAGATAAAATTTAATATTGATATCTTTCTTTATTAAGAATTAAATTCAATATTTAAATTCTTCTTTCCTTTTTATACATCCTTTTTATATCTCTTAATTAACCAAAAAGAAAAAGTGAAGCTTTCTTTTTTTTCTTTTTTTTCAATTCGATTTCCTGATGATATTGACAGGATGGACCATAGTTTTTTTCTGAAATAAAGGTATAATATATAGTTTTCCTGGATCAAATTACACCCTACAATATATATCCTTATAATCGAAGAAAAAAATAATTAGGTTGCTGCCCTCATTGATATCGTACCTGCGCCATTGAATGATGATGTGCACATCCCTTAACACCAAAGATAATAATTTTGTTTAATGACAAAAGGTTTTGAGATCTCAAAATTTTAATATTTTTTGTTTAAATTTTACCAAATATAAATTTAATTTAATGAGATTTTATATTATATTTATCTAATTATACACTGATCTGTTTCATTAACCCCACATTGTCCATTTGTTTTATTCACATTTTGATGTCAATTCGAGCAGCCACTTTAATGTTGGTAGAAGAACATCACAAAGTCAATTCACGAGAACATAGACATCTCATCAATAGAAGAAAAATGACTACTCAATCACATGTCATCGCACTAATACAATATAGACTTGTCGCGTAAGGGGTTTGGCGCCATGTTTCGGCTTGGTTTGAGAGACTTTTGGGCTCGAGTGATGCTATAAAAGATAAAAGAAATAAAAGGTAAAATTATTCTCTTCTCTTATTTTATGATTTTTTTATTAAATTTAAATGATAATTTTAATTTTTTTAATTTTATGGAAACTAACTTATTTTATAAAAATTAATTTTATTATTCATCTAACAGTGTGACGGGATAAGTATATAAAATAAGATGAGTGTATATTTTTTCTTTTTATCATTAATTTTTTTATTAAAAAATATATATTTTTAATTATTTATACTGACGCTTCTTTGATCATTTACGGGAAACCGAGTATACGGTGGAGCTAGTTGTGCGTGAAAATAAAAACGCTCATCAACAGTCAACATTTCTCTGGATCGAGCAGAGGAAATGAATCTGACAATGCGGATGCATGTGTCTTTGAAAAACGAACCACTAAGGTCATTAATGGTGGTCGGTAGACAAAATTTAATGTAGGAGAGACAAAGTCATACAGAGTAACATGGGTCTTCAAGCTGTGTACTTACTGGCTCATCGTTGACGTGCAGCGTCGGTTGTACAAGTTCCAAACACAGTGGCAGAGAACGTTGATGATCGATCCATGGATAGAGAGAGTAAGCATGCGTAGAAGCCTTGACAATGGCGTCCTTCTTTTGTTTCACAACTCCTGGGACTGGGAGTAATCGGAAGCAGAGTATTGGTGTGAAGCTAAATCCTTGACGATTTGAAGCATTCCTTTCAAGTCATTACTCCCTAATTCCAAGCAATCCCGCAATAAACCTCCTTCCGTTACTTCTCTTTGCATCGTTTCAATGACTTCCCTTAATGCCCCCTGCTCCAGTTTTCCAGAACATTTGAAAATAAATTAAATTATAATTAATTCCAATTTTTCGAATAATTAAAAAAAAAACGTACCGATTTTTTGAACACTTTGAGAAGGCGGCCGAACATCCGTTTCGAAACCGCGAGGGCGTTGCCGTAATTCCGAGCGATCCACCTGGCCCTCTCCATCTCCGAGTTGGATCGAGCCAACTCGCCCAACATCCTCCCCAGCTGGTTCAAATCAGCTACGACTTCGTAGATTTCCCCATAATCCAAATCCCTACTCCAGGAGTAGTTCCAAATGTAGTCCCATCCTAACGACCACGCCGCGCCCCAAAAGCCTACCCCTTGCCATCGCTCGAGCTTGTCGGCGAGGAGCCGCGCACGGTTCGAGCCAGCCGCGTCTCCACGTGCGGAGCGTAAGTCGGCCACGCGCGTTAGGAGGGTGCGGGAGAGGGAGACTAAGGTTTTAATCTGAGAGTAAGAGAGGGAGTTTACAGGTTGTGGTACGGTGGTGGCTAGAAGAACGAAAAGTAGCGCTGTTGCGCGTGGAGGTGAAACCATGGCCGTGATTTTGACTGTTAAGAAGTTCCGGCGAATGTTTTTAGAGGAGGTCGAGTCGTTGAAATTTGGGCCTACAGTTGGACTGGACATCCCATATGGATCCATTTGACATTCAACAGACCAATATGGACTTTATTTCATTAAAATCCATAAAAATTGTACATATTTAATGTAGTTTATATTTTTTATTTAATTTATACATAATAATTATTTCATCTTGAGTCAAATAATAAATAAATAAATAAAAATAGACTTTAAATTTAGGATTTTATTGAGTTTTTTTATTTATTTTACTAATTGAATTTAGCTTAAGGATGTTATATATATATAATTATTATTTAATATATTATTAGTGAAACTTTTACAATTATGATTAAAATGATAACAAATAACTTTACATTTATATTTTGATTTTTTAGTATTTTAAGTGGTGTATATATCATAAGTTTAAATTTGTTTATGAAATTTAAAAATTTTAACGATAATGAAAATTTTAACGATAATGAATAACAATTTTATATATAATGAAAAAGTGAGTGCTTTTAATTGTATATGTTATATAATATTATTGTTCAATACACTGTTAAAAGAGTTTTAGACTCTATAAATGTAATTAAAATAATGATACATATTTTATTTTATTTTTTAATTTTAATATTTTTTAAAATAATATATGTTACCATGTTAATCCTATTTTATAAAATATAAAAATGTTACTTAATATTGGATAATAATTATTCCAAAAAATCTCTATAAAACTCATTCACTTTACATTGAATAGGAATAATATCAATGAAAATTATTGTGTATTGAGTAAAAATTAGCGTCACTTAGCATCAAAATTAGCTTCATTTAGAATTTCTTTCTATATATATGTATATATTACATACATATATGATATATGTATATGGATTCTTTCATTTTCACACCTGAAGAGTCATGTCTAATTCTAAAGAAGCCACGTATATTTTCAGCCGTTATTTTCAAGGATTTTCTTTTTGATTTTTGTGGATAATGAACCAATGAAAATGACATGCTTTTCAGAGATGATCCATCAAAATTATTTATCTGTTTATTTATTTATTAATGGGGGCTGAAACCAAATCTTACAACATTATATTATAAACCTGTTTGAAGAAAAAAACATTATGAATTGATAAAATTATTTATATTGCATAGAGGTTAAGGATATTGTTTTAATTTTTAAAATAAAATATATAAAAAATTTAGATTACTCTTTTTATTCTTTTAAATAAATTTTAAAATTTTTAATATATTTTTAAAAAATATATATCATTTTATTTTTTTAATGTCATTATCTTAATTTCGTTTTGTAAATAAAAAAAATTTCACTTACAATATATAAAATAATTATCATCTATTTTTTTTAATTCAAACATTAAATATATCATAGGCTAAATCACAATTCCTATAAGAAAAAAAAGATTAGTTAATTCCCAATTGTCAAAAATTCCAAAAGTTTTTGAAATTAAAACCCTCCATTATAAATGTAAGCAATATATTAATATCTGTCTCAGATATTTTTTAAAGAAGATTAAATAGAAGAAAAAAAATCAGAACTGAAGAAGAAAATCCAGGTGGGAATGGTCTGGTGGCTTTGCATGGACTTAAAGGAAAGGCAAAATAAATAAATAAATAAATAAATAAATAAATACATAAATCGCTGTTACAAATATTCTGTAGTCGATGATGATGATGATGAAATATAAATATGTATACCTGCATGTATATGGCGACAGATTTTTCTCTTTTCTATGAAGTGTTTCGCATATTAGCCACAGCCTTTGCCTCCCAAAATATCCGCATTTTGCCAACTTGCTCTCATATGTTTCTCTTCGTCGTACTACCCTTTTTCATTCTCAGCAATGTCAATTTCATCCCAAGAGATCTGCATTTTTCATAAGAAAAACAATCTGGTAAAATAAAACAAACCCTTTTTCTCTATTTTAATTTGAATTATGATTGTTATTTATTTATTTATTTTCTTGGTTTCTTAGGCTTTGTTACAAACCAACGGAATGCCTGGGAACAAATATAACTGTAACCCAGGCACGCCAAGAACAAGATTGGAAAGGCTTCTTAGAGAAAGGGAGTTAAGGAAATTCAATAAGTTTTTAAATGATGGTGAAACTGAATTATCAACCAATGACCCTTTTTCACCTGATGCTGAAACTTCAATTGGGTTCAATGATGAAGAATCCTTAGAAACCATTTCAACCGGCAGAGTTTCTTCTGATGGATGGGAAAGGCAAGACTTCCGGGCTTCCAAACAGAGGCTTTTGGTGGTTGCTAATAGGCTTCCGGTTTCTGCTGTTAGGCGTGGGGAGGATTCATGGCAACTTGAGATAAGTGTAGGAGGATTAGTCAGTGCACTTCTTGGTAAAATGATCACTTCAATTCTCTTGCCTTTTCATTTTTTTTTTTTTCATCTTCTGGAATTCATTTTGAATTCTTTAGCTGCAACTTGCAATGTTTAATTTGTTATGAAGGTGTGAAGGAATTTGAGACCAGGTGGATTGGTTGGGCTGGTGTAAATGTCCCTGATGAAATTGGACAAAAGGCATTAACTGAAGCTTTAGCTGAAAAGGTCGTAGAAATGAAGTTCTTATTGTTGTTAACATGTAATCCATAATATGGAAAATCTTAGTGTTGATGTTTGATTATGTGCTTTACTTAATGCAGAGATGTATACCGGTATTTCTTGATGAAGAAATTGTTCATCAGTATTATAATGGATACTGTAACAACATATTGTGGCCATTGTTTCACTACCTTGGACTTCCACAAGAAGACCGCCTTGCAACTACTAGAAGTTTTCAATCTCAGTTTGATGCTTATAAGAAAGCAAACCAGATGTTTGCTGATGTGGTTAATGAACATTATGAGGAAGGGGATGTGGTTTGGTGCCATGATTACCACCTAATGTTTCTTCCAAAATGTCTAAAAGAACACAACAGTAAAATGAAAGTCGGTTGGTTTCTGCATACTCCTTTTCCTTCTTCTGAAATCCATAGGACGTTGCCATCTCGGTCAGAGCTGCTGAGATCTGTTCTTGCGGCTGATTTAGTTGGGTAAGGTCATTTGTTTACAGGCATTATATTTAAAAACAAAGGCAATTATCTTGTGTTTCTTTCAATGTTTATGTATTGGAAGATTGCTTGGGTATCTGAATTGAGTTTAGTTTGCACGTCTAGGAAGCTGTTCTAATTTTCACTAAATCTAGTACTAATATGTACTATGGATTTAGATGAGAAACCTAGTGGACGTTAGGCTGGGATTGGACTCTTCAAGGTGTTTGAATATTCCTCAGGTTCTTTTTCCTCCCTTAGTGACCAGCCAAAAGGTAATAAACAAAGATAAGAAGAGAAAGAAAGCAAACATTGTACCACATGTCTTCTCTATGCGGTATGACAATGTTTCAAGGTTTGTTTTTTATTCTAATTTCTTTGATACCAAATCATCATTTCTAGCCTATGTGTGATACCAAATGTTATATTCATTGTGCCTGAACGTGCCAATAAACCATAGGCCAGTCAGTTTTTTAGTTTAGTTCACTAACAAACAAAAAGTGCCATTTTGAGTAATTGTGTTGATCCTTGATTTGATAGGTTGGTTCAGTATTTAATGGATGTTTAAATACCTCATTGTGAATCAAGAAATCTCACCACTTTCATAATGCAATTTCGTAGGATATAAAGTAGGTGACTGTACATGTCCAATGGAATTGAGGTTGCAAGTTGCAACCATAGGTAGTTGATACAGCCCAAAAAAATGAGTAGCTTACTCTTGTTCTTCATTTTCTAAGTGAGGGTTTTCATTGGTGAAATTAATGGAAGAGAACTTATTGGCAACCAAAGGAAAAAGTGGAAAAGATAGATATTTACATGATGACTTCTCTATTTCCCTAAAGGTTTAATCTAGAATCAGGGGCTGCAATTCATTTAAACTGAATGCTTTTTTTATCTGCACTGCTCCACATTAGGTAGCCGTGCCTTTATCGTGAAAGTAGAACAAATTTAAACATTCCTGTTTTGAATGCTTGTAAGTTCAGCAACATTATTTTCTTGTAACAATGTGCAAATCTATATTGTCAGTTTTCGAATGGACTGTTTATCACTTTGTGCACTCTGTTTTTTTTTTCTGCCAAAATCTTATTATGTCAAGTTCTCAAGGCCATTATCGTGGTATTGTTTTAATTGCTGGTGTGTTGACCTTTCAGTTTCCACACATATGACTATGCAAGGCATTTTGTTAGTGCTTGTACTCGTATTCTTGGGTTGGAGGGCACACCTGAAGGAGTAGAGGATCAAGGAAAGGTGACTCGTGTAGCTGCAGTATGTCTTATCTGATCATTTTCTCTTTCTCTGTTTATTATCTAAGCACCTTGAAAATTGCCAATTTAATTTGTTCTTATATTTTGGTCTGTTAAAATTATAAATACATTTATTCCTTACCACACTTTCCTATGGCTTTGGAGCTTGAAATTACAGTTTCCAATAGGGATTGATTCTGATCGGTTCATTCGAGCTCTTAAACTCCCTCAAGTCCAAGATCACATGAAAGAACTGAAAGAGAGGTTTGCTGGCCGAAAGGTAGGAATTGATTTTTTTCTTTCTCACTATCTTCTTTGCCCAGTTCAAAGCACCATAGTCCAGTGCCCTTAACTCATATTTGTTAATGGGTGTGTAGCATTCATTGGGCATTTTGAAATCTTATGTTTGGCTTCAGGAAAGCAGACTTGCAAACTGTTTATGAGTAACTTATGGATAATGTTTTAATAATTGTAAGGTAATGTTAGGCGTTGATCGGCTTGATATGATCAAGGGAATACCACAGAAGATTTTAGCATTCGAAAAATTCCTCGAGGAAAATCCTGATTGGCGTGATAAGGTTGTTCTCCTGCAAATTGCTGTTCCTACCAGGACTGATGTTCCTGAGTGTATGTTCATAAACATTTTTCCTCTTTAGATTTGTTGATACATTGCCTTAACTTTTGCATCAAGAACTGCCTAGGCATTAAACAATTAACACAGTCGATCTTACTAATACACTAGCACCTCAAGATGAACTATCATGCATTGATTTTCCTTCTTATTGTGTCGCGGTGACTATTATAACAATCAATTGTTGCGTAGGTGAGTAAAGTAGAAGATGCAGCCAATCTCATCTTCATCTGATTGTTTTTTAATGGTGAATGTGTTTTGCATTAGTAATTTGTTGCATTTTACCACCAATATTTTTCTGCCACTGCTTACGTCTCTTTTTCATCCTTTCCTTGGTGCAGTTTTCTCTGTTTTGTGAATTAGGTTTCAGAGTATCATTTCATTTAATTGGCTGATAATTGGAGGTTTTCTTGACTATATTCTAAATTGGATGTTGCTTTCATCCTCCCCCTCCCCTCCCCCTCCTCCTTAAAATCTTACATGTTTATTTTCTTGATTTTAATAGATCAAAAGCTCACAAGCCAGGTTCATGAGATTGTTGGGCGTATTAATGGAAGATTTGGAACTCTTACTGCTGTCCCAATACATCATCTGGTTTGTCTATGCCTTATTATCTTTATATCTGTCACTGTAATATGATAAAAGAACTGAACTAAAGGTTTAATGCTCAGTCAGAAAGGTGCAGACTTGATAAATATCTAAGTCTCATCCTATTCACTTCAACCTAAGAGCCACTTTTGGGAAATTCTAGATGAAACAATTCAAATTTGAATGGTGAGGTGGTTAGAAATTGTATCTTATTGATAAATAATCTGAAAGTTTAAGGGACAGGCATGAGTTCTTGGGTCATTTTGTAAAATTATTCTTTATGCATGGATGCAGATGCACATGCGTATGTAATGTGTATGTTTTTCTATGTTGATTCATGCAAAGGTGAATCAAATGCAGTACGTTTCTGAATTGCATCTTGAGAATATGATTAATCTGTAATGAACTAGAAAGCAATTTACATAACATATTCTTTTTCAAAGGATAAATAAAGCTTTTTGCTCTGCTTATATGGGCTCTATTTCATGTTTGTAAGTGGAGCTCATTTAATGATGTAGAAGTTTCCCATGAGACAAGACAAGCTGGTCAAGATTTTAGGATACTCAAGAAGAAACGGCTTCAAATTTTGAGTGTCACGGACGCCTAAACATATGATTTTTTTCATTTATTGAATGAATTTGTAAATTTAGCATCAAGTTAAATCGTTGAACACTCTGTATTTCTGTTACAAATTAATCTGCAGTTTAACTTCTGAGGTGTGCTTGCTGTCAGGCTTAACAAGGCACTCTTTAGTCAATCTTGTAGCCAATATTTGCACTGCCATTATAGACAAAAAGGAGATGTTCCATACTTGTTATTTTCCTCGCTGGATTTCCTTTTATTAGCTGCTGAATATAAAACATTGTCCCACCCTTTACTATCACTTCTAATATGCCTTGATAAGATTTTAGCTCATATTCTCTGAACTTGTCTGTCTGTTATTGTTGATTGATTGTGTTTAGATTTCTAAAGCATTTTCCTTACTCTTTTACAGGATCGGTCTCTTGATTTTCATGCATTATGTGCACTATACGCTGTTACTGGTACCAACTTTTGTGCTATAACACTATTTTGAATCACTATTGGGTGTTTCTATGATAACTTTTTTTATGTATGTTCAAACTTTTGGAAATTAATTGATTGTGTAGATGTTGCTCTTGTAACATCTTTGAGGGATGGAATGAACCTCGTTAGCTATGAGTTCGTTGCTTGTCAAGCTTCCAAGAAAGGGGTTCTTATATTAAGTGAGGTACTAAGATCTGATTTGAATCTAAATTTCTTCAGGGCTTTTCTAGAAAAGTAGAGGTATAATGGCTTAACTGATTATCTAATTTCTTTACAAAGTACGAAGCTTAAATTTTCATCCAATTCCAAACATCTCTGTTTATTTCTAGTTTGCAGGGGCTGCTCAGTCTCTTGGTGCTGGAGCCATTTTGGTTAATCCATGGAATGTCACTGAAGTTGCCTCTTCCATTGGTTATGCTTTGAATATGCCGGCTGATGAAAGAGAAAAACGCCACCACCATAACTTCATGCATGTAACTACACACACATCTCAAGAATGGGCTGCAACCTTTGTAAGGTATTGATCAGAGCTTAATATTGGTATTTTCTTTGATGAAAACTTGAGAAATTGGGGCTATGCCACTGCTTCAATTTTGTTTTTAGGGTTTAGCTTTAGACCCTAAACCCTTGAGAAATAGTGAAAATAAGACCTTACATGTGACTCCTTCCCTTTTTTTTGTTATTAAGTTAAAACAAAAAGAGAACACTAAATTTTATTTTCAGAGTCTTGGAATTTATGTCGTGGAATTAGAAATCTCCGTAACAGATGATTGAGTGGTTCCCCTTTTTCTTATATCTATCTCTTGTTTCAATTTTATTATAAACTCTGAAGCTTTCATTGTGTAGTGAACTTAATGATACCATTGTTGAAGCTCAACTAAGGACAAGACAAATTCCACCTATACTTCCAATTGAAATTGCGGTTGATCGTTACTCGCAATCCAATAACCGATTGCTGATACTGGTATGCTAATTTCTATACTCACATCTTTTCTTTATTTGACGACATAGAAAAGGTCCCTTAGTCTCTCTCTGAACACTTTAGGAAGAGAAAAGAGGAAAAACTGTTTCTTACGAACTGCTTTTTCATTTTCATTTTCATGATCACACTCCCATGTTATAGGGATTCAATGCAACTTTAACTGAACCAGTGGATATCCTTGGGAGGAAGGCCAGTCAAATTAAGGAATTGGAGCCCAAGTTACGCCAGGATTTACAAGAACCTTTGCAGAAGCTTTGTGATGATCCAAAGACAACAATTGTTGTCCTCAGTGGAAGTGACAGAAGTGTCCTGGATGATGTATGCTTATTTCTAATTTTCTAAATATAAGTCCTTGATTTATACTCTTTTCCTTTCTATCTCTGAACTAATGATTTGCTCTACAGAACTTTGGTGATTACAACTTGTGGTTGGCAGCAGAAAATGGGATGTTTTTACGAGTTACAGGGGGAGACTGGATGACAACAATGCCAGAAAATTTAAATATGGATTGGGTGGATAGTGTTAAGGTACAGCATTAGACAAAGTTTAGTATAATTCATATGGAGTTCTTCAGGTTCTAGACTTTCTGATGCTTACTCATGATTTCAGCATGTATTTGAATATTTTACCGAAAGAACTCCTCGATCTCATTTTGAGCTCCGTGAAACCTCAGTTATATGGAACTATAAATATGCAGGTCTTCATCAATAAACTTTAACTAATTTATATTGTCTCTTCTATTTGGCATAAATAATCACGTCAATTTAAGCTAATGTTGGATTGTCTTGTTTATTGATTTATCTTCTGTACGACTTAAAATCTAGATGTTGAGTTTGGAAGACTGCAAGCAAGGGATCTGTTGCAGCATCTTTGGACAGGTCCAATCTCTAATGCATCTCTTGATGTTGTCCAAGGTAGCCGCTCTGTTGAAGTTAGATCTGTCGGTGTTACAAAGGTATGCGTTAGTCGTATTAATCAAACCAGTTCTGCTATTCAATGATCAGGATCAGAGGTTGTCTTATGTCATGCTTTGATAAATATACACATACAGGGCGCAGCAATCGATCGAATCCTTGGAGAAATAGTTCATAATAAAGGCATGAAGGAACCCATTGATTATGTCTTATGCATTGGGCACTTTCTAACTAAGGTGTGTGTTTCAATTACCAACTTTTAGCTGTTTTCCTTTATTTTTAGATATTCCTGTATAGAAATATTTGGCTTCAGGACATTTTATTAATTGTGTCTCACTCTGTTGCAATTCTTAACATTAGAGGCCAGATAACCAATGTGCAATAAGATCATGTAGCAGGTTTAGGCTTTAAGCACTTCTGCTCTCTGATTATTATGGCCTATAATCCAATCAGATCAGCCTCTAGCTAATTGAAAATTGTTACCATTGCTTGAGTAACTCCTGAAAGTTTGAGCTTATGATATGGCAAGGAATGCCAGGAACACACAAAGACACACATCTTTGATGCTTAAATGTGAATAATTGGAATTAAAAATCTTCTGTGCTTAGGATGAAGACATTTATACATTTTTCGAGCCAGAGCTTCCTTCAGAAGCCCCAGCACCGGTAAGACCCCATGTGCCAACACCAGTCAGGACATCAGTTTCAAAGTTACCAGTGAGTAAAAGTGGATCCATGGCAGCTCGCCTTAAGAAACAACGCTCATTATCAACTATAGAAAGGAACACAAGTTATCCTGTGATTGGAGGTAGTTCGCAATCAATGGTGGCCGATAGAATGTCATTGCAAGAGGGTTCTTCAGTACTTGACCTTCAGGGGGACAATTACTTTTCTTGCTCTGTAGCTAGGAAAAGATCAAATGCACGGTATCTCCTTGGATCATCAGATGATGTTGTGAAACTCTTAAGAGAGCTGGCAGATTCATGAAGTTGACAAGACGAGGAGACGGATTTACAGTGGGGGCAATTAGGGGCAGCTACCTCCATTAAAACCCAAAAATGTCTTGCTTATTGGAGTGCTTTCTTAATTAGTCGCTATTGGTATAAGACATTTTATTTGTTTCTTTTCAATTTGCTTTCCATCAATGTCAACGGCAAGAAGAGGCAGAAGCAGCATTCAGAGGGGTATGGCAATCTATATTGTAGAGAGGGCCTTTAACTTAAAGTTCAAGGCAATCCAAAAAGCAGCCCACAATTTTGACAAACTTGAGTTGCAAAATGTGCAGACATCCATTTCTTCCCCAATGCTGTATTCAAATGGCCATGCAACTGTGGCTAGTGTTCCAAAATAAAAGCAGACAAGACAGATCTCTCTAATGTCAATGATTTTTTTTGGATGAAACTTGAAACCACAGAGCTTGGAAGGAGTTGAAAATTTTGAAAACAAAAAAAATGGGGTATAGTGCATTTTTAGTTTCAAACTTTTTATATAAGTTTTATTTTGATTTTTAATCTTTAAATTATTTTATGATAATCTCAAATCTTTTAAATAGGTATTAATATAGTTTCATCTCAATTTTTTGAACAAAAATTCAAAATTATTACTCATTACTAGTTATACGCAAATTTATTTTTTAGAAAGAAATTTCTTATAAGAAAACAAAAATATATTTTTCTTATAATTTTAAAAAGTATACATAAAATAAAAAGAGGTATTTTATTTTTCTTTTTAATAATTTTAAAATTTTTATTTTTTTCTAGTAAATATATTTTTTGGGTTCCAACTTTTGTAAAAATTAATAATTTGATAAAATTACAAAATATATTATATAATATTTAAAAATTAAAAAAACATTTCAAAGATGTTTATATGTAAAAGGTATTATGATTAAGAATTTTTACTTTAAAAACTAAAAAGTACAAAATGTATTAATATATTGACAAAGAGATTTTTAAAGACCTTTTATATCAAAAATTGAACGAACATATTTTTTACGACAAAATAATAATTTACAAAATACAATTTAATAACTTTTTAAATTGATATTTAATTATAGATTTCAAAAATATTAATTTAGAGAGTTTTACTGTATATGTTTGATTGCATTTATTTCAATGGCTAGCCAACCATTTAAACATACAAATTTTAAGTGATATAAAACTGATAGAAATGCACATCAAAAGTATATTCTGCACATTATAGATAACATAACATAGATTTCTTACTAAGCCAATAATAGTTTATTCAAAAGTCTCAATAAGAAACAAGGGTTCATAGTTCAACAGTGTAAAGGAACACAGCTGGCAAAAGACAACTACAATCGAAAAACAAAGCATAAGTCCATAAATAATATGGTAAGCTTATTTGTAGCAAAGGACTTAATTAATAATATTTATATTTAACTTATGTCTCGTTAAGGGCCTAACTATTCATCTAAACCTAAAGGTCTATCCAATTAGGTGAGTTTGAACAAAATATTAATCATGTTAAATAGTTTTAGATTTGAAAATTAAGCCTAATACCCAAGTTTGAGTTTATTTTTTAAAGTCCAAGTCTCCGACGCAGCCCTATAATTATAATTTTTTTACTATTTTTTATACCAATACATTTTAATGACTAGATCTTTTGTATAATATAAATCGAACTTGTATTATTCTCTTGAACTTTAATTTTTAAGTTTCATATTTTTTGTAGTCTTTTGAGAAGAATTTACTTGAAGTTATTGTGTTATATTTGTTATCTATTATATTTTTTAATATTTTTTATTTTATTACATACTTTTTAAGAAATTAATTGTATTTAGGTGGGTTTGGACGGATTTAGGTTATACATTGCGTGTAAAAACTAGTTTGGACAAAATTAAGAACAAAAAATGGGGTTAATCGGGCTTAAACTCACGTTTAATCTTTTAACACCTTATTTAGGCCTGACAAAAATTCAACATGGTTTAACACATAAATGTCTCTATTTTAGCTATAGTCTTAATATAGAGGGAATTCAACTATTTTGAATAAATTATTTCTAATAAATTATTTTCTCAAGAGATTATTTTAGTAAATAAGTTAGTTGTATTATGTTGACATAAATTTAAGACATTGCAAATTATATTAGTAATAATTTATAGAAATTACTTTCTAGAATTGTTAATCAATATTTACTTCTATTTGGACACGTTTTAAGAAATTATTTGAGTATATTTCATTTTTTTTTTATAAAAAAAATTATATCTTTAGTTTTAATAAGATTTAATTTAGATTTTTTCATTAAAACTTATAAATAGTGATTCTTATTATTTAGAAAGAAACTAAAGTGTTACTTTTCTCTTAATTTTAAATATAATTTTAAAAATCAAGAACAAAATGATAATACTATTTTATAGTTAAAATTTTTAAAATTTTACTTTCTTTTTAATAAATACATTTTAATATGATAGTAAAGAATAATAATTTTATATTCATCGTCTTAATTTGTAATTTTCTCTTATTTTTATGTAAAAAAATAATGATATGATTAAATCATTTTAAAAAAATTCGAGACTATCATGTAACAATTTAAAAGTTAAAGATTAAAATAAAACTTATATTAAATGATTGGGACTACAAATGCACTTTATCTAAAAAAAAGTTACGAGACAAAAGAAAAGATTAAAAGGACAAATAAGCCTATAGTTTGGTTTGTATCTTAACATTCTTTGGGCACAAGTATGCTATGGCCTTAGGGTTTATGGGCAAACAAAGAAATTGTCATCTTTAATTTAGCATAATCAAATTCAATTCATTTATTATTTATTAAAAATAGATAAAAATCATGGTCATAAAAAATTATTGGAAATAATTAATAAAAAGAGATATACAATTGTAATCTATAGTTATGATATACTTCTGTTGTTGCCTTGAAACAACAATGATGAATTACTGACGTCCTTCGTGTCACGTGTTGTCGAAATCTCTGCAAGAAAAATCAAGATCAGAGGGACGCAGAGCTTTCCCTGCGTTTGCACTCCGATGCTTAAGTCAGACCCAGAAATTGGCAGAGTTTCTGTAGGGGAAAAATAGAGACTTAGGTTAATGAATCATACCTGACCTCTATTTATAGGGATTTACTTGTCATTAATTACATTTTTGTCCCTTTTTTATCTTACTCAGGGCTTGTATCATTTCTCATACGTTTTCTTCATGCGCCACGTGTCATTCTTTTATTATTCTTTTATCATGCACAACAATTGCTCCCCACTCTTTCGCTAGGCATAACCTTGCGGAAGAGTACATATGTTCTCATTGTAGCCTCAAGTCAAATTCTCTGGCCTTCTAATTCTCAAGCTCTTGTTTTGAGTGCGTGGCTTACCTCGCGCATTTTTCGCTTCAAGCCCTTGATTGAGTGCTTAGCTTACATCGCGCATTTTTCGCTTCAAGCTCTCGCACATTGTCTTCGTGGCTTACCTCGCGCATTTTTCGCTTCAAGCCCTTGATTGAGTGCTTAGCGTACATCGCGCATTTTTCGCTTCAAGCTCTCGCACATTTGTCTTCGTGGCTTACCTCGCGCATTTTTCGCTTCAAGCCCTTGATTGAGTGCTTAGCTTACATCGCGCATTTTTCGCTTCAAGCTCTCGCACATTGTCTTCGTGGCTTACCTCGCGCATTTTTCTCTTCAAGCCCTTGATTTGTGTGCTTAGCTTACATCGCGTACTTTTCGCTTCAAGCTCTCGCACATTGTCTTCGTGGCTTACCTCGCGCATTTTTCACTTCAAGCCCTTGATTGAGTGCTTAGCTTACATCGCGCATTTTTCGCTTCAAGCTCTCGCACATTTGTCTTCGTGGCTTACCTCGCGCATTTTTCGCTTCAAGCCCTTGATTGAGTGCTTAGCTTACATCGCGCATTTTTCGCTTCAAGCTCTCGCACATTGTCTTCGTGGCTTACCTCGCGCATTTTTCGCTTCAAGCCCTTGATTTGTGTGCTTAGCTTACATCGCGCACTTTTCGCTTCAAGCTCTCGCACATTGTCTACGTGGCTTACCTCGCGCATTTTTCGCTTCAAGCCCTTGATTGAGTGCTTAGCTTACATCGCGCATTTTTCACTTCAAGCTCTCGCACATTTGTCTTCGTGGCTTACCTCGCGCATTTTTCGCTTCAAGCCCTTGATTGAGTGCTTAGCTTACATCGCGCATTTTTCGCTTCAAGCTCTCGCACATTGTCTTCATGGCTTACCTCGCGCATTTTTCGCTTCAAGCCCTTGATTTGTGTGCTTAGCTTACATCGCGCACTTTTCGCTTCAAGCTCTCGCACATTTGTCTTCGTGGCTTACCTCGCGCATTTTTCGCTTCAAGCCCTTGATTGAGTGCTTAGCTTACATCGCGCATTTTTTGCTTCAAGCTCTCGCACATTGTCTTCGTGGCTTACCTCGCGCATTTTTCGCTTCAAGCCCTTGATTTGTGTGCTTAGCTTACATCGCGCACTTTTCGCTTCAAGCTCTCGCACATTGTCTTCGTGGCTTACCTCGCGCATTTTTCGCTTCAAGCCCTTGATTGAGTGCTTAGCTTACATCGCGCATTTTTCGCTTCAAGCTCTCGCACATTGTCTTCGTGGCTTACCTCGCGCATTTTTCGCTTCAAGCCCTTGATTTGTGTGCTTAGCTTACATCGCGCACTTTTCGCTTCAAGCTCTCGCACATTGTCTTCGTGGCTTACCTCGCGCATTTTTCGCTTCAAGCCCTTGATTGAGTGCTTAGCTTACATCGCGCATTTTTCGCTTCAAGCTCTCGCACATTTGTCTTCGTGGCTTACCTCGCGCATTTTTCGCTTCAAGCCCTTGATTGAGTGCTTAGCTTACATCGCGCATTTTTCGCTTCAAGCTCTCGCACATTGTCTTCGTGGCTTACCTCGCGCATTTTTCGCTTCAAGCCCTTGATTTGTGTGCTTAGCTTACATCGCGCACTTTTCGCTTCAAGCTCTCGCACATTGTCTTCGTGGCTTACCTCGCGCATTTTTCGCTTCAAGCCCTTGATTGAGTGCTTAGCTTACATCGCGCATTTTTCGCTTCAAGCTCTCGCACATTTGTCTTCGTGGCTTACCTCGCGCATTTTTCGCTTCAAGCCCTTTGGTTGAGTGCTTAGCTTACCTCGCGCATTTTTCGCTTCAAGCTCTCGCACATTTTCTTCATGGCTTACCTCGCGCATTTTTCGCTTCAAGCCCCTGCACATGTGTAGCTGGTGCGATCAGTCATTTATCAACTATGTGCGAATCTCAACAGCCAACAAAATATCAATATGGCATAAATAATAGTTCAACAAATTAAATTTCAACCCATAGTTGAATTAACAAAAAATAATATTAAATGTCATAAAGTCTCGCTGCCAGTGTAGTTGCAAGTGGTTGATATTTCGCGTTTTTGCTATCCTCTTGCTTCGTGACCTTTCCATCTTCTTTCAAGGCATTGGTGATGGCTTAGGTAGCCCGACGATGGTAAGGGTTTCTTTTCTTTGAACTCCCTTACATGTAGTTCAGCGTCGGTATCATTTTCATCACTTCTTCTTGAGTGATATATTTATCTGCTCTAGAGAACAAGTCTGAGATCGTCGTTGGCTGATCTAAAGATAGCGACTCTTGCAACTTTTCAGACCTTGTCCCTTGTAGCATAGCTGTCACAGCTACTCCAACTTGTAGATCATGTATTTCAATAGTAGCATTACGGAACCGATCCACATAGCTTTTGAGTAATTCCTTGCTTCCCTGCCTTAAGGTAAGCAGATAGGTGGCCTCCTTCCTTTTCTGGCTTTTTATCACAAAGGCCTTCAGGAATTCACTTCTTAATTGATTGAAAGACGAAATAGACCCCTCTGGCAAACTGTTAAACCATTTTTGTGCATGGTCAGTTAAAGTTGAGGGGAATGCTCTACTCATGATCTCATCCTCCCATCCATGTAATAGCATCAATGACTCATAGTTCTGAATGTGGTCATAAGGGTCAGTTTTTCCCGTATACATCGTCATCTGCGGCATTTTGAATTTTAGGGGCAGCGCTTTTCCCATGATCGTTGTACTGAATGAGATTCTCCTTCTCTGGTTTTCTTCAGTTTGAACCAACCTTTTCTCTTCTAAGATTTGTTCCACTATTCTTTTCATATAAGTGGTAACTTGTGCCTTGGAGACAGGTCTGTTTTGCACTTTCTTAGCATCGTATGTATCAGCTTGACTGTAGTTCATAGCTTCTTTCCTGTTACCTTGAGTTCGATTTTGACGAGCCTGAGATTGAAAGTTTATCATTCCAGTTTCAAGGTTTCGTGCTGGATCTATTTTCGAGTCTCTCTCAATATGAGATCCTGTCATTCCCACATCTTTGATTCCGTTATTTGGTGGGCTGTTTGTGTTCTGGGGCCAAGGATCTTCGATGCCCAAGTATCCAGAGTCTACTCGAGCCGGACCCTCAAGGTTTCTAGTACTTTGGCGTCTCCGACCACCAACAATCTCCCGTGTTGAATTCTTTGTACCATGACGCCGTAGTTTTTTGACACTCTGATGTCTCCAGTTCATTGGAGTCTCGCGCATGGGGTCTTCCGTAACTTGGTGCTGCAAGCCTTTCGAGGCCTCACGCACAGGGTCTCCCATACCCTGACGCCTCATATCTTCCTCAGTCTCACACATAGGGTCTTGTGCGGCCATGCCACAAGGATCTCGAGAACCCCTGCCGTGAGGGTCTCGCGCAGAAGGGTCTCGCGTAAGCTGGCATCCCCCCGTTATGAGTGCGCCACGTGGCGCGCGAAGAACGCGCCACGTGGCGCACGAAGCCAACGAGGGGTCTTGCGCGGCCATGCCGTGAGAGTTTCGTGCACCCCTGCCGTGAGGGTCCCGCGCTCCCCTGCCGTGAGAGTCCGCTACGGGCATGCCGCGAGGGTTCAATGCGGATATGCCGTGAGGGTCCATTGTAGGCATGCCGCGAGGGTCCATTGCTGACATGCCGTGAGAGTCAGATGCGGGCATGCAGCGAGGGTCTCGCACACCCATACCGTGAGGGTCTGGCGCACCCTTGCCGTGAGGGTCCGACGCAGGCATGCCGTGAGGGTCATGCAGCACAATGCCGCCCATGCCGCGAGGGTCTCCAGCAGCCATGCCGCCCATGCCGCGAGGGTCTCTAGCAGCCATGCCGCGAGGGTCTCCTGCAGCCATGCCGCCCATGCCGCGAGGGTCTCCTGCAGCCATGCCGCCCATGCCGCGAGGGTCTCCAGCAGCCATGCCGCGAGGGTCTCCAGCAGCCATGCCGCCCCTGCCACGAGGGTCTCCAGCAGCCATGCCGCGAGGGTCTCCTGCAGCCATGCCGCCCCTGCCACGAGGGTCTCCAGCAGCCATGCCGCGAGGGTCTCCTGCAGCCATGCCGCCCCTGCCGTGAGACTCATGCGCAACACTCCCTTCTCCTACCAAATTTCGCACCGTTACCGGCAAATTCACTTCCGGGAAGGTGCCTTTGAACAGGTTCACCATAGCGTGCAAAGCTTGGGCGGTTTCTTCCCCCTGCTTCTGCATGGCTTCGAATTCAGCTACGGGGATCGTCATCATCTCCGACCTTCTCTCGGTCTGAACTCCATCACCTAAGTCTACAATTGGGGAGCTCGTCATGTCCTCACTTTCTTCACTTCTGATTGCTGTTGAACGTATCTGTACCATCGCTGTCAAAAGCTTTTCTTCCGATTCCCACAGACGGCGCCAATTGTTGTTGCCTTGAAACAACAATGATGAATTACTGACGTCCTTCGTGCCACGTGTTGTCGAAATCTCTGCAAGAAAAATCAAGATCAGAGGGACGCAGGGCTTTCCCTGCGTTTGCACTCCGATGCTTAAGTCAGACCCAGAAATTGGCAGAGTTTTTGTAGGGGAAAAATAGAGACTTAGGTTAATGAATCATACCTGACCCCTATTTATAGGGATTTACTTGTCATTAATTACATTTTTGTCCCTTTTTTATCTTACTCAGGGCTTGTATCATTTCTCATACGTTTTCTTCATGCGCCATGTGTCATTCTTTTATTATTCTTTTATCATGCACAACAACTTCTATTTCCCAACTAAATTAAATCACTATAACTAATAATAAAATTACATGAACATAGAAGTATTTAGGTACGATAACATATAATTTTATAATTAAAAGCGAACCTAAACAAATTTATTTGATTAGCACATTCGAGTTGGCTGGTGGGATTAAAACGTACAATTAGAGTTGCATGCGAAATCCAACCCTAAGGGTTTGGAATTATCTTTCATCAAGGATGAACCTTCTTTTTCCAATTACAGTGGCCATATGATGAACATAATAACATCTGGTTTTCAAAAAGAAAAAAAAAAGAAATTGTTTATGATCAGTTTAAACAGTACAAAAAGCTTCTAAATGTTTCATTATTTCTTCAAAGGATTGCATATCTATACTATTTTCTGCATTCTCACTATTAGCCATGAAGATAATAATCTGTTGTTTCTTTCTTCTCTTGATTCTCGTTCCTCTTTTGGCCTCATCTGTAGAGAAAAAGGTATTTGTTTCTCGTGAATTTTTGTTTAATTTTCTTCTTCCTCTTCCTGCAGTAAAGTTCTCTTTAGGATTGTTAATTTTTCATGTAAAAAAAGCTATATGTTTTGTCTATTATGTAGGTGTACATTATTTACTTCGGGGAACACAATGGGGAGAAAGCATTGCATGAGATTGAAAACACTCATCGGTCGTATTTGCACTCTGTGAAAGAATCGGAAGAAGATGCTGAATCTTCCCTTCTTTACAGCTACAAGCACAGATGAAGCCTCCAAGCTATCTGGTAATTAATTAGCAACATATACTATATATGTTCATTTCATCAGCTTCACTCTTTTTTCTTATTTCTTTGATCATGGCTATACTAACAAAGCTTTAATTCTGTTTTTCCCCTTTTTTGGCAGGAATGGAAGAGGTTGTGTCAGTGTTTCCTTCACATGGAAAGTACTCAGTGCAGACAACAAGGTCATGAGAATTTGTAGGATTAATGGATGAGACAGAGGGAGAAGGCCAATCAAGGAATCACGTTAAGATGGGAAGAGAGTACTTGTTGTCAAAAGCTAAATATGGCAAAGATGTCATTATTGGAGTGATAGACAGCGGTATAATTATAACTGGAAGTATTCAGTATTCACCCTCTTTCTCCATTTGAGTATCTGGTTTTCATGTGACAACCTATTGCATTGTTGTTTTTGTTTGTATTCGGAGAAACTTTCTTCCATATAATTCATTTTCTATGTACATTTGGCTAATTGGTTACTAGTAATACATATACATGTATTTGATAATTAGGAATGCCTTTATGAATTTAGGTATGTGGCCAGAATCACCAAGCTTCAGTGACGAGCATTGGATCCCATTCCATAATCATGGAAAAGTTCAGCCAAGAAGGGGTCGCTTTTAACTCATCCCACTGCAATAAATGAGAGAATTTTCTTTCTTGCATACTTTTTTATTCATAATGAGGGTCTTTTTCCTTTTCATGCATGCCTTGGTCTAAAATGACCAACTTGATTTCTTGAATAACAGGCAACCTTTTTATGTTTTGCATTCTGCTTTCAAAGGTTCATGGCATCTTTCTTTAGCCACAATATATCTTTTCATATGTTTTTCTTGCCACTTACTGGAAATCAAAGGGTCAAATCTCATGAAAGCAATGTCACTGTGCCTAAGGACCCTTTCCCTTTGGATTTATGTATAGCCATTCGGATTTGGGACCTATAGGGTTCTCAACTTCAAAGGTCAGAAATTGAGTCATTTTCAAATGATAAGACATTTGTCACTTCTCAATTAGCATCTTTTGATGAAACTTATTACAAAAAAAAAAAAGTGCTAAAAATGTTATGTTAGAAAAGATGCACTGGTGAGCCCTCAATTTCTTGTCCATTTCACCCAAAACAAGATGGTAATTCTGACTTGAGTTTGTTGCTTTTGTTTTCTTCCCCTATCTTGTGAACTTTGCCAGCTCCAATGCTCCAGGCACTGGGGTCAGTCTCTTTTGTGGTCTCTGCTTGGTCCCCCTTAGGCCTTAGGCAGCCAGCCAGAACAGCCCCCACCATTTTCCATTTTTCCCAGTCTTAATTCCTATAATCAACTCTGGATTGTTTTATTTGGTTGACTTCAAGCATTATTCGTCAAGTTAAAACTGCTGATCAGAACCGGCATTTAGTTTCCACTAGCCATGAATGTGGAATTAATTAACTATATTTACTTTGAAGATGAATTTCAAAGTGACATTGCACACTAATTTAAAGAAATAATCTAGTGATGTAAAATCCAATTGAATTCTTGAATGAATCGTAATGAGAGGTTTATGTTCGAATTTTTATTAAATTAAATTATTTTAGTTTAACATTAATTAAGTAGCGTGAAAATTAATTTTTTATTTGAAGTGATGGGACACCTTTTATTAAAAAAAAAAAAAGTGACATTGCACACCTTCCATAACCTTGTTTAATGGCCTAAATATTTATAATCAGGTTTTGGTTTTGTTTTGTCTGTGTTCCAATTAACCATGAGAAAATGACATTATTACAAGGGTTTTGAGAGTGCATAAGGTCCAGTGAATGCGACGGGACTACCTCTCACCACAAGACATGGACGGCCATGGAACCGACACGGCGTCCACCGCGGCCGGCCGACAAGTCTTTAATGTCGCGGCCCTCGGTGGGTTTGCAAAAGGCACAGCTTCTGGAGGGCTCCCTTGGCCCGCCTTGCCTTATACAAGGCCTGTTGGGCGATCCCGAGCCAATCAAAAGCCGACGGAAACACATGTTTCGCGGAGGATATGCTTGCAGCCATGGATGATGCCATAGCTGATGGTGTTGACATACTTAGCGTCTCCATTGGAACCTCTGAACCATTACTTTATAAAGATGATTTCATTGGTCTTGGTGCATTACATGCTGCAAAGCGCAACATCCTTGTGGTATGTAGTGCTGGGAACAGTGGTCTGCTCCTGGAACATTGTCTAACCCGGCACCTTGGGTAATAACGGTGGGTGCTAGCAACCTGGACCGGGCATTTTTCGCACCTGTTATTCTAAGGAATGGCTTGAAAATTATTGTAAGATCATACGATCAGATCATATATTATAATTATGATTTTGTTTTTATTCGCCCCGTGCTTCTTCTTTTTGTTTAATTCATATAAATATTGTTGTTCATGATATAATTTTACAGGGACAAAGTGTTACACCAGACAAATTGAAGAAGAAGATGTACCCATTAGTTTACGCAGGAGATGTAGTTGTCCCTGGTGTGCCTCAAAACGTCACAGGGTTGCGTCTCTTTCCCTGTACATTTTTCTCTTGGATTTCACAATGCTAATCTGCTTTGTATGAAATCGGATGTTATTTTAGGCAATGCCTTCCAGGTTCCCTCGACCATCATAAGGTGAAAGGGAAGATTGTGGTGTGTGCGAGAGGGGCTGGACTGAGAGTAGGCAAAGGCATAGAAGTGAAAAGAGCTGGTGGTGTTGGTTTCATCTTAGCCAATTCCCAGGCCGATGGAAATGAATTATCCTGTGACGCTCATTTTCTTCCTGCAACTGCTGTCACTAATGATGGTAGGACTAAGATTCTTTAATACGTAAACTCCACAAAGAATCCGATGGCAATGATCAGTCCAGCCAGGATAGTGATGCACTGTAAACCAGCACCCTTCATGGCTGGATTCACCAGTCAGGGTCCAAATCTGGTTGATCCCGATATTCTCAAGGCAATAATGACTCTAAATTAATTAATAGTATAGAAATTGGAGTCAGGTTTTCTTTATGATCCGAGTTAAATTTCATACTTCTTATTATGCCTGCTCAACTCATTGCTAATTCAGCTTCTGGTTTCTCATATGATAGCCTGATATCACGGCTCCAGGACTTAATATTTTGGCAGCATGGAGTGAAGCATCATCTCCCACAAAGCTTCCCGATTATCACAGATCAGTAAAATATAACTTCTTATCAGGAACTTCCATGTCTTGCCCTCATGTGTCTGCGGCAGCTGCACTTCTCAGAGCCATACACTCCTATGGAGCATTGCTGCTATAAAATCTGCTCTCGTGACAACAAGTAACATTACATAAAACTTCATTTATGGCTCCTAAATAGTTACAGCATTTTAATTTTTGTTTGGTCATAAATCTTCCATCTCATTTCCATGTAACAGCCTCGACAACAAACAACTTAGGTAAGCCGATTGCAGATGCAGCAGGCAATATTGCAACTCCCTTCCAATTTGGATCCGGCCATTTCCGTCCTCTTAGGGCAGCAGACCCCAGTCTCATCTGCGATGCCTCATAACCTTTGTCCAAAGGCCCTAAAACGACACTGATCATCCGACATTTTAGTGCCCAAAAAGGCCACCTCCATCAGTTAACCTCAATTGTCCATCGTTTGCAATTCCCAACCTTAATACCACGGTCACTATTACGAGGACAGTCACAAATGTTGGTAGAAGCAACAGTAAATACTTCTTTAGAGCCAAACCGCCACCGGGAGTCCGTGTTAAGGCATCACCAAGTGTTCTGCCCTTCAACCAAATAGGCCAGAAGCAGAGCTTTCAACATTATAGTATCCCCAAGAAATAATCCCACAGCGAGGACTAATGGATACTATCATGAAAGAAGTCCCATGGCAGTTTATTTACCATAATTGTAGGTTTTTCGTTTTTCCCTCTATTTTTTTCTCTGATTCCAATTTGTGACCGCAGTTAGAGTATTGAGAAAAATATTTTTTTTTAATTTTTTAAAGACAGAGAAAAGGAATTTTATTCTTGAATTTGATTCATCTATTTTATATAATCTTTCATGACAAGATCCCCGCAATTACTCCACATAATCTTTATGAAGAACTTAGGCCAACATAGAGTAAATAGAAAATAGCTTCAGGTTAATGAATCAGTAATTACAATGGCTATTGGATATTGGATATGGGCAAAGAATTAGTAGAAAACTCTGTGATCAAGGGTTTAGTTTATACATGAAAATATATTTATATTATTCGCTCTGTCATACAATTTGCACACTGAAAAAGATTGGATCGTCTTTGAACCTGGTCGATTGAAGTTGAAATAGTATCGTTCTAGCTGTAATTTCTTACTAATACAACTTAGCATGTCCCATAAAATAAAGATTAATCCCAACTGATTATTGATTCTAAATACTCTAGTGATAAAGTTATATATACTTGTGAAAAAAAAATGTTAATCAGCACTCAAAATGGTGGAACCTCTCTAAAGACAAAGTTCATTAATTTCTTCTTTAATTAATTCAATTTAAACTCAATTATAAGGTGAGTATATATAAGAGAAATTGAGAATTATACAAAAAATGCACAATTTTATACTCACTGTTCATAAAGCAGTTTTGGACATAATAAAATATATCAAATCTTACTAAGCACATCCTTTTTTTATGGTTATAAATTTTTATAATTTAATTTTTTTATCCTATATATGGGTTGGCGTTGCTACGTCGTATTCTACAATTTGAGCAGCCAATTACATCCCTAGCTCCTTTATAATGAATTAAGATTGCAAGATTATGATAAGGATATGTAACCAAAAAAAAAAAGAGAGATTACCTTAAGGACAGACTTTTCGATTACGTTGACCATAATAAAAAAATTTACAAAAAAAGAATATGATAATTAAACATAATATTGTAAATCAGTTTAAATTGTCTTATATACATAACGCTTATAAATACTTCATTATCTCTTCAGAGTATTGCATATACTCTATTCTCCAGAGTCACTATTAGCCATGAAGATAATAATCTCTTGCTTCTTTCTTCTCGTGATTCTCGTTCCTCTCTTGGCTTCATCTATAGAGACAAAGGTATTTGTTTCTCGTGACCTTTTCGTTCTTCTTCTTCTTCTTCCTCTTCCTACAGTAACGTATCTCTTTGGATTCTTAATTAACTTTTCATGTGACAAAATGCTATATATTTTGTCTACTGTGTAGGTGTATATAGTTTACTTCGGAGAACACCTAGGGGAGAAAGCGTTGCATGAGATTGAAAAAACCCATCGTTCATATTTGCATTCTGTGAAAGAAACAGAAGAAGAAGCTGAATCTTCCCTTCTTTACAGCTACAAACACAGCATCAATGGCTTTGCGGCAAAGCTTACCCCAGACGAAGCTTCCAAACTCTCCAGTAATTACTAATTAATTACAACATATGCTTCTCTTTTTCTGATTCTCTTCTCTTACCAGCTATAATTATTTATTTTCTGGTTTTCTGCCCCATTTTGACAGGAATGGAAGAGGTTGTATCAGTGTTTCCTTCGCATGGAAAGTACTCAGTGCAGACAACAAGGTCATGGGAATTTGTAGGATTGGATGAGAGAGAGGGCCAATCATGGAAGATGGCCGGAGGAGATGACTTGTTGACAAAAGCTAAATATGGCAAAGATATCATTATTGGAGTAATGGATAGCGGTAATTAAATTATAATTCAGTATCTAGTTTTCATGTTACTACTTTTGTTTGTATTCAGAGAAATTAAACTTTCTTGCAGATAATTCAATTTCTTGACTAGTATTACTATACATGTATTTGATAATGACCCATTTTGAATCTTAATTCTTAATTTAGGTGTGTGGCCAGAATCACCGAGCTTCAGCGACGAAGGAATGAATCCCATTCCAAAATCATGGAAAGGAATCTGCCAAGAAGGGGTCGCTTTTAACTCATCCCACTGCAATAAGTGAGTGAACATTCCTTTATGCTTTTGGTATTCATGATTTTATTATTGCATGCCTTGGTCTAAATTTAAATCTACCTATGACCAACTTTATTTCTTCAGTAGCATGCAAATTTTGATTGCATTTTAGGGTTTTTTTTTTTTCATTATCCTTTTTAAAATAATTAGAAAAAACCTGTCAAAGACTCGTTCATATTCTTATAACAGCATGAATTTATTTTATTATTTTTTTCACTTATTATGAGATCGAAAGGTCAAATTTCGTGAAAACATTCATATACTATGTCTTAATCAAATAATCTTTGGAGAGTGAGGGGTTTTTCCTTTTGTATTGTATGGTATCAGAAGCAATAAGATTCTCTAAATATATCAAAGATATATGTTCCTCTTCTTCTAAGGTCAAATTGAGTGATTTTCAGAAGATAAGACATGACCACTTTCAATCAGCATTATTTGATGAAACTTACTCAAAAAAGTATGCGAGAATCTTCAATCTTCCACCCCAACTTTGAATAGCTTCAAAATTGAATTAAGCCATGGACTTCGTTTTCATCTTTGGTAGTATCAAATTAATTAGATTTTTTTTGTTAGCTTATTGCAGAAACCAAAGAGTGGAAAAATTAATGATATCGTGGGGTCATTTGCTGGATTAAGTATTCTCAAAGATAATCGAAAATTATTAGACTGCCGGCTTCAATTGACAGCCAGCAGTCAGCACATGCCCTACAAAGGGTTGACGTCTCTAGATTGTAATAATGTTGCACTCGTGAGCCTGAGACCCCATTTGCTTGTCCATTTCACCCAAAACAAGATAGTAATCTGACTTGTGTTAATTGCTTTTGTTTTCTTCGTTTTCCTCCTATCTTGTGAACTTTTATGACTCCAAAGCTCCAGGCATTGGGCTCAGTCTTGTAGTTTGGTCTCTGGTCTCTTCACTTAATTTTCGATCAGCCAGGCTGCCAGACGGCCAAGGGCTCCGAGGAACTGATGTTCTAGTCTTAACCCTGTGCTCAACTCTGGATGATTTCAAGCATTTCCATCAATATATATATATATATATATATATGCTGTTAAATTACTGGCAGCTCTTGGAACTGCAAAATCTTGTCTTTGAGAACTCAACTGACATTTAAAAGACTTGTTGCACTAGCAATTTGGTATTGCTTAATGGCATAAAATATTTATAATTAGGTTTTATTTTGCGTTGCGCTCTGATTAACCCAAAGAAAAAGAAAACTGCCTTTGCATGAAACTTGGTAATTCAAGCACATGGAACTTTTTTTAAGGTCATTACAAATTGAAATTACTTTCAATGCTGTTGACACAGGAAGATAATCGGAGCCCGATACTACGTCAAGGGTTTTGAGAGCTCATATGGTCCTGTAAATGCGACTGAAGACTACCTCTCACCACGAGACATGGACGGCCATGGAACCCACACGGCGTCCACCGCTGCTGGCCGACAAGTCTGCAATGTTGCTGCCCTCGGTGGGTTCGCTAAAGGCACAGCTTCTGGTGGGGCTCCTTTGGCCCGCCTTGCAATATACAAGGCCTGTTGGGCGATCCCTAACCAACCAAAAGCCGATGGGAACACATGTTTCGCAGAGGATATGCTCGCAGCCATGGATGATGCCATAGCGGATGGTGTTGACATACTTAGCGTCTCCATTGGAACCGCTATGCCATTACCTTATGAAGATGATTTCATTGGTCTTGGTGCATTACATGCTGCAAAGCGCAACATCCTTGTGATCTGTAGTGCTGGGAACAGTGGTCCTGCCCCTGGAACATTGTCTAACCCGGCGCCCTGGTTAATAACGGTTGGTGCCAGCAGCCTAGACCGGGCATTTTTCGCACCTGTTATACTAGGGAATGGCTTGAAAGTTATTGTAAGATACGATCAGATCATATATTATAATTGTGATTCTGTTTTTATGCTGCGGGTGCTTCTTTCTTCGTTTTGTTTAATTCATATTGACATTCTTGTTCATGATTTAATTTTATAGGGGCAAAGTATTACACCATACAAATTGAAGGAGAAGATGTACCCATTAGTTTACGCGGGTGATGTAGTTGTCCCTGGTGTGCCTCGAAACGTAACAGGGTAATTTTCTTTCCCTTTACTTTTTTCTCTTGGATTTCACAATGCTACTCTCATTTGAATAAAACCGGATGTTATTATAGGCAATGCCTTCCTGGTTCCCTTGACCCTTATAAGGTGAAAGGGAAGATTGTGGTGTGTGCGAGAGGGGCTGGACTGAGAGTAGGCAAAGGCATAGAAGTGAAAAGAGCTGGTGGTGTCGGTTTCATCTTAGCCAACTCCCAGGCCAATGGAAATGAAATATCATGTGACGCTCATTTTCTTCCTGCAACTGCTGTGACCAATGATGGTAGGACTAAGATTCTTGAGTACATCAAGTCTACAAAGCATCCGATGGCAATGATCAGTCCAGCCAGGACAGTGTTGAACTATAAGCCAGCACCCTTCATGGCTGGATTCACCAGCCAGGGTCCAAATCTGGTTGATCCCAATATTCTCAAGGTAATTTGTGAATCTAAATTTCTTACTTCTTATTAGGCCTGCTCAACATATTGCTTTGTCCCTTTACTATCTTCTAATTCATCTTCTGGTTTCTCCTATGATAGCCTGATATCACTGCTCCAGGACTTAATATTTTGGCAGCTTGGAGTGAAGCATCGTCTCCCACAAAGTTTCCAGAGGATCACAGATCAGTGAAATATAACTTCTTATCAGGAACTTCCATGTCTTGCCCTCATGTGTCTGGTACAGCTGCACTTCTCAGAGCCATACACCCTGATTGGAGCATTGCTGCTATAAAATCTGCTCTCATGACAACAAGTAACATTACTTAAAACTTCATTTATGGCTCCTGAATAGTTACAGCATTGTAATTTTTGTTTGGTCATAAATCTTCTAAACCATCTCATTTCTATGTAACAGCTTCGACAACAAACAACTTAGGTAAGCCAATTACAGATGCAGCAGGCAATATTGCAACTCCCTTCCAATTTGGATCCGGTCATTTCCAGCCTACTAAGGCAGCAAATCCTGGTCTCATCTATGATTCCTCCTATGATGACTACCTTCTCTATCTCTGCAACGTTGGCCGAAAGGCCCTAAACGACGTTGATTCTACATTTAAGTGCCCACATAAGCCACCTTCATCAGTCAACCTCAATTATCCGTCGTTTGCAATTCCCAACCTTAATACCACGGTCACTATTACGAGGACAGTCACAAATGTTGGTAGAGAAAACAGTAAATACTTCTTTAAAGCCAAACCACCACCTGGAATCCGTGTTAAGGCATCACCAAGTGTTTTGTACTTCAACCAAACGGGCCAAAAGCAGAGCTTCAACGTTGTAGTATCCCCAAGAAATAATCCCACAGCGAGGAAGTCTAAGTATGGGTTCGGTTGGTACACTTGGACTGATGGATACTATCGCGTAAGAAGTCCCATGGCAGTTTATTTACCATAATTATAGATTTTTCGTGTTTCTTTCAAGGTAAAAATAAAAATAAAAATAAAATAAACTTTGAATCTAATTCCTTTTAAAAAAAGATAACAACCATTAATTAGACTAAGTCTTAGTTGTTTTGATTACTACTTTCTTATATTCTTGATCATTTCCTGCTTGAGACAGCAAAGGTAGAAAATATAGAAACTATTTTCTGGCTATGAATAGCAGAAAACTCTGTTCAAGGAGACAAGGATCTACTTTAGATTTTTTTTTTTTTTTGACAATTGTATAAATTTACCATCTCTTTCAACAAATTACCCCATTTCCAGTTATGGTTATTTGTAGTTTTTGGATTATTATTTCCTAGACTGTTAGTGAAATTTTAAATTTCACAAACAATGTTATAATATCATCCTGTGCTTTTCTAATGCCATGTTTGTTCAGTATAAATGAATAATTACCAAATCTCTGTTATTAAGTGCTATGAATGCAATTTTGTTTTAGATCTATGGCACCCTTCAACCAAGAAAATTGTGAACTACATGCAACATTGTAAAAAATACAATGATTATAGCTCAAACAGATCGACTGTTAGAATCCTCAAGCACAATGTTACACTGCCATTACAATCTTCATCTGCCACTTGTGATGAACTCCTCACTGGCATTCAAAGAGAACAACTAATTGAAGAACCCTACATTAACAGAGAAAATTCTTGTGACACAAAAGAATAGAAAAAACATTGATATTCCTGTCGAATCTTCATTTATGTGTTCAATTAGAACTCCAAGGAAGAAATAAACTTCATCTGCAAGGGCTAGCTCCTAGCAAACCTTCTAACAAAACAAAGTAAAATCAATGTAATGTAATTGACTTTTTCTTAAAGAAAATTTTCGGAAGTAATAATTTCAGAGATGAGATGGAAGTCAACATCGTAAACTTGAATGGAATACAAAAAATCTAACAAGCTTCATGTATATGCCAAGAAGGAAAAATAGAAGAGAGCGACCTCTGAAAATCAATGGGTGGAGGGAGGCTGGGTGGCGGTCATTTTCTTCAAAAAGAGAATATGTACGTTATGTACCCCAACTTGAAGGCCAACCATTATATTTCGTCGATGTTTCTTTTCCATTGGACCACCTCTTTCATTTCTTTTTGCTTGTTTTGTATTTTCATAAGTACTACCATGGGGTTACATTATCACCCTACCCCTAGAAGGGGTTTAAATGACCCTTGAAACTCTTACTCTCTTGAATTTATGAATGAGTATTCATCATTTATTGCGGATTAATGTTATTAGTTTAAAAGAAGTTATAATATAAAGATAAATTCTAACTATATTCAAATATTACATTTAGTATAAAAAACAATTAATTAAATCAAGTAAACAAATAAATCTTGAATAAATAAATCTAAAATTTTCAAAAAAAAAATATTTCTTGTTAATGCAATGTTTACATATTAAACATATAAATATATAAATAATATCCTCTTTGTTGAAATTCATGTAATTTTGTTTGCTTGCTAATCATCAACAATATGTAAAAGAGTCTCATCCATATAGAAGACTGATAGCTTCCTTTCCATTCACTCAATTAAGAATTTTTATTAACAAAAATAATCAAAGAGTAAGACACACTTTGTTCAAAAATAAATAAAAAAGTGTAAAACAAACCCTTATTATTAATTTATTTACTCCTTTTTTTATCTTACATAATTACTTGCACGAAAACAATGGCTGCAACGTGGCACTACAGTGACGTCATCTGATACGTGTCCATATCTAATTGGCTTGTTTTATTCGAAATCATACTGAGGTTGGATTAGGTGGACCTCACCCGCGTGGGGCCACCTCTCTCTGTCTCATGCACCGCATGAGCCGTGGGATACGCCGAGCTGGTGGATTTCTAGCTTTAAACTTACGTCTTTTCACCCAATCATTGTTTACAGCACTTTGAGGCTCGGTTCAGCCAAGCCATTTCCCCTTTGACTCGGCCTTTTAGCAGATTTATTTAGCCTTTTCTTCTCCTTTTAATTTGATCCAAAAATAATTTTGACATAAATCAATTTGTTTATAATTTTTTTTGGGGCGAATTTATAAAAAATATTTTTATATTTCTCCCACTTGATAATAAAGACAAGTTATGTAAATTTGTTGAAATGTGATTACAATATTTCAAATTGCGATATTCATTTTTCTAATAGTATTTTGTAAATTAGCTAAGAGCAAAGTTTGTACACGAAAATAATGGACTTCTTTTTTTTTAACTAAGGATATTTATAATTTATTTGATTTAACAATAATTTTTTTCAGACCGAGAATGAGAAAAGTTAAAGTTTTTATAAGTGCACTTTCGAGAGATTAAACTTATATTCACACTCTTATCAAAATAAAAATTATTTACTATCTCAACCAACTCTTAATTGTTGTTGTATTTTATTTTGTTTTTAAAAAAATTGTTAGATTTTGCATTTAATTTCTTGGAACCAACTGTGAACTTTTCTTCATGCATCCTTAATAGCCTCTCTAATGAAATTTAAATTGTATTGCTATAAAGAAAATATGATGCAAAATTAAATCTCCGATAATTACCCGAATATCATCATCATATACAAATTTATTCGAATATAATATTTTATAAGAAATACAAAATCTATGAGAATTAATTTTTTTATACGGTTTAATTGGGTCAGTTCATATCTTTTTTTAAAAAAATAATAATTTTTGATATGCTTAAAATTTCAATTTCGACATTTGTATTCCCATTTTTAATTCTTGGGTTCCTACTATTTTATTAAAAAAAAAAAAACTAAATATAATTGTGTTTGTTGCTTCATGATTAGGAGATTATGTTGACACCATTACACAAAACTAAAGGAGACTTTTCTTGCAATTTAAATGTTTAGTCAAGGGATGACACCATTCTTTCTCCATGTGGTGAAGAAATTGCTTCCCTAAATCAAGACATCTAATCATAAAAAGCTAGCCATAGGCGGAGTTCCCAAAAGTGAGTGTAGGATTACCACAGCTAAACTTTGCATGCTTTAAGAAGTCTAGTGCACTTATCCTTTTCACCAATTATAACCTAAGGATTGAAAGTTAAAATCTATGAAAAGCTTAAATTTTAATTTAATATTAAAACAAATTTAGGTAAAAATTTTTAAAAAAATGAAATATCATATACTTTAGTGGTTCTTAAGATCAAATCCATTAAAAAATCATAATTAATAAAAATTACAGTTTAATTTTTTTTTATTTTTAAGTTTTTAACTATTTAACTTACATAGAAATATTATGAGTCTAAATTCTCTCAAACTTGCAAATTTTAAATAGTTGTTTAATGTGCGTATCCTTTAAACAAATGCACATAATTACGCAAATATTCTTTGGCAATATGAGAAAAAAAAACTCAATAAAAGCTAAGCCAATTTAGCAAAAGCAATGAATTAGCTTAAGAAGTTACATTAGAGAAAGCCGTAGGCCACAAGAAAAGGTGTTTTCGGCTACATAACTTAATGACACAAACAGAAAAACTCACGCGCCAACGCGCAACTTAGATTAATCACAAATCAACCGAATATAAAAATGGGAAAAGTTAAAGCGGGTCATATTTATTATTTAATATTGTATTTTAGAAAAAAAATAATTATTTTTAATATTTAATTTATTCAATATTTCAATTTTTGGAATCTAAAATTCGTATTTTATGTTTGTATCCAAATTTAATAATTATAATTAAAATATTTTAAATATTATCATATACAAACTATAGGTAAAACCCATATTACCCAAAAATTAATATTACAAAATATAATTTTTAAAATATATTGCCACGTCGGATCATCAATAAATATAAATTTATATCATTGCAATGAACCAAGAAGGAAAAACATTTATTGCTAATTTAATCTTCTTCTTTTTTAATTTTATATTAATTTGAGCATCACACGTTTCAGTTCTTATCTTAAATGATCTTTCTGAATTAACTTAATGTGTATAACAAATATTCGTAAATTAGATTCATATCTCAAAATTTAATATTACAAAATATAATTATTAAAGTATGTTACCACATCGAACCATCAATAAATATAAATCATTTAATTTCAATAATTCAAGAAATAAATAATTTTTGTTGTTATTATTTTTTGTCTTTTTAATATCATATTAAACTAAGCGTCGAAATACGTCTAAATAAATTATTTTCGCAAGTGAACTTCTTGATCAACTTTTTGTGTGCAAAACTGCAAATGACAGATCTTTGTAGACCAGATTCAACAGCTGTACAAACAGAGGAATCACAACCCAAAGCCAGGGGAAATCATCAACAAATATAGAAAATTAAAAAAAATTAAATAACTTGGAGAAAAATACAAAGCTTGGAAGAGGAATAGATTATGTAAAAGGAAAATCAAGTTTATTATAATAGAGAAGAAAGAGAAAGAAAGCGGGGACCGCACTCAACGCTTGTAGAATGACGCCATCTCTTCTCAAACACCAACATAAAAGACAACTACGATTTAGATTCTCTCCTATAAATGCCCACCCACTGTTCCATTCCCTTTCCTCTCTTCATTTACAAATTATTAGTACAATCTTAATCTAATCCGATCTTCCATTCCATGGCGGAAGAAGAGTTCCAAGAGTCCGAGGTTATGTTTTCCGACCACAGCAGCAAACATTACGGCACACATGCCGAGGATGCTGCTGTTCATGATGATGGGTCTTTGGATTACCAAGGTTTCTCAAAGAACGGCCGTGTTTTACGTAACTACAACAAGTCCAAGAAAAGTAGCATGAAGAAGAAGAAGAAGGTAGCGGCGGGTTCGCTTCCTGTTAATATCCCACGTCACCACAGTAGTATTGTTTTTCATTGCGGTGAAGCTGATGATTTTGAGGAAGAAGAAGATGATGAGGAAGGGGAAATCGTTCCTCCCCATGTGATATTAGGGAGGAGAATTGCTGGGAAAATGGCGTTTTCGGTTTGTACTGGCAATGGAAGGACGCTTAAAGGAAGGGATTTGAGTCAAGTTCGGAATTCAATTCTTAGAATGACAGGATTTTTGGAAGCATAACCCATGGTCAAATCTTTTTTCTTTCTTCTTTTGGTATTCATTTCAGAATTCAGAAATGAAATGAAAAAAAAAAAAATGGATCTCCGTTGTTCTTGTCTGAACTCTGGGCTCTTTTTTCTGGGATTCTTAATTAATCCTTGCGACAGAAATGAAATTAATTATAGTAGAACATAATTATTGATGAGTTTCAACTTTCAACAATTATATTTGTAGTTCCCTTTGCTTGTTTTTTTGATTAAATTTCTTAGCTTGGAGGTTTGGTTTGAAGTAAACATGCTGCAAAATTCCAGCTTGGTTTCAGTCTTGTATGGCTTTTAGGATATGTGCAGAGTTCGGCAGCTGCGGCACCGCTTTGCCGATAAAAGGAAAACCGCTGCTGGAGTTTTTGTCTTGACATGGACATAACAACAACTGGAGCAGCTGGTTTTTTGATTGAGAAAGACATAGAGACGGACAGGTTTTGCCAGATACTTAAAGCAGAGAAATGATAACAGGGTTCATGGGTATTATGTGGAAAAAAATGAAAAAGAAAGGAAAACATGTTGGTTTTCTTTCAATACTACTATGTTATCTAGCTTTCTCAGTATAAAGCAGCTACCTGTTTTTTGTCAATCGCCTGCGTTTTTAGAAGACTGTATTGTCCCGTGTAGGATGAAGAAATTATGCTAATCATACTCTATTTCTTGCACAACTGGCCAGTCTTTTTTTAGGATGATTTGAGATAATTTAATATTAAAATTTTACTTATTTAAAAATTTAAAATTTGATTTCGATTTGATATAATATATGAATCAATTAAACTCGATTCAATTGATTTGATTTATCAATATTTAATTATATATTATAAGCATAAATTAATAATAAAATAATAAAAAATATATAAAAAACTTAATTATATTAGTTGATTCAATTTATTATTTCAATCATTTAAATTTAAGTTAAGTTTCAAAAAAAACAAATCAATTTTAAATAATTATCAAATTGTGTATGGATATAATCAAAATACTTTAATTTATTTACATCACTAAACACAATAACCAAGACAATTGACACGGGCTAAGTACTACGCCTGTTTCTCTTTCGTTTGTTTATTGTAATGGCAAATGGCAACGTGAGGAATTTGGCCTTGGCCGGGATTTCGGGGATCGATCCAGCTTTATTCGTCCTTTGTAGCAATTGAGGGTAGGAGGGGGCCGTTATATAAGATTAACTTTATTACATTCATGAGACATAAAAGATCATGCCTTGGCTGTAAAGTTGAAAATTTTCTGTTTAGAGAAAAGCTTCAAGTTTTCTGAGAGTTTGATGAGTTACTAATCAAGTACTTTCCCCACATTCATGCATACTCTCCTAAGAAGAGGTTATCATTACACACCATGAAATCAAGAAAGGAGTTTCTTCTTTTTCTTTCTTTAATTTCTTTTCATGGTTTTCTTTTGATAAAGTAGATTGTTGTCCTCTTAGTTTAATTTCCCTATATTTTTCTTACTATAATTACATATTAATTAATGACTAATTGCTTATTAACCTAACTGTTTCTCTTTTAATTACTGTTCATGCACATGTTCGACTTGTCTAATTACTTACTAAATTATTGCATATTCTCCTGCTTTTTACATTTCATTGTTAACTACATAAACCCGAAATAAAATAAACCGACAATTTATTGATAAAGTAATTAAAAAAGAGTTGTCGGTAAAATTTTATTTAAATTTTTTTTTTTAAACAAATGAAGAAAAAGAAGGCAAACAGATATTTTTCTGGACCCTGGCTTGGTTACCTAACAAATGCTTCCCCTTTTGTGTAACTTCTCTCCTGGAAAAACCAAGCATACTTTTAATCAAGAAAATGAAGTTTCGATATTGCTAAAATCCGTAGTCTTGTTGATGTTTGCTCAATTTGTGCATAAAATGCTCATTCTGGCAGGGTGGCTGCCATGATTTTTATGGTAATTTTCCTTTTCAAATGCCCAAAAGCTTACAATAATGCCTTTGTTGGTTTAGATTGGCTAGCTATTTTGGTCAAATGCATGTAACCCTACATTGCACATGAAATTGTATGCAATTAAAAAAAAAAATTGAAGCCCTTTTCTTCACAAAGGAAATATTGTACAATGATTTAAAAATTGATGCATCATATCAACATAATTGACAAATTGTCTCACTATAAAGAGTATTATTCATTTTAAGATTTCAAGATTTATCCCAACAATTTTGTTCTTTAAAAAAATTGACGTTAAACAAAAAGGGTGATTTTTACTTATAAAATCACATTTCAATCTTTGACGGATCGATGAACAATAATTTATTTCTTTGTATAAAATCAAAAGAAGATAGAGAAATTCTTATCAAGACAGAAAATAATCTGCTAGTATTTTCTGTGTGCTTAGCAATGAACAATAGCTAAAATTAAACATAATAAATAAATTAAAGGGGATTTTATTTTTATATTTATGCCACAATAAGTTAAGGACTGCTTTTAATATTTTAATTTTTTATGAGAATTTAGGTTGCAATATTCCATTGTTATATAATATTATATACATCTTTTGATTATCCAAAAAGAAATCTTAAGTATTGGATTTCTTCCTGCAGGTTTTCTACATTGCTTGTTGGTTTCAAACATACTTATGCGTCACGAGTTGAAAGTTAGATTATAATAAACATATGAATTAGTCTAATAAATAACAACATTTCCATCTTCAATTTATTGGTTCTATGTGTGTAGATATATTAAAATTTTAATCAATATTTTTGGGATCTAATTAAAAATTTTAAATGATACTCTAAATTGAAAAGCATGCCAAAATTTAATATTGCACACTAATAAGTGCAATAAACACCTATTTAAATGTTCGATTATCTTTTTATCAAAATAAAATTTCAATTATCTAATTATTAAAAAAACCGGATAAATAGTATATGTGCACGTTAATGCAAATAATTTTGAAATTGAATAATATATATGTGTGTGTTTGCATTATAAAAAAATAAAAATAAAGAATTTTTTTGTTAATATTTTTTAGAGTTTTGCTCTTGAGTTTTTATCTTTTATTAAGGAAAAAAAATTAAAACTTTAGTTTTTTATTTTCGGAAGAGATATGATTATCTTCTTTCACCTAAATTAAATATCCATGAGCAAAGAATGAAATTGCATGAAGTTAGAGTTGAGTTACTCGACACTTAATTAATGGAACATAAAATCATTACATGTATGTAAATTCAACAAAAATAAAACATGTTTCCCAACAATCGGACCTAATCATGTTTATGTTTCGTATAATTAACTTGTTACCATCAATTCTTCATCGTCATTATTGACTATTTTATTTTTAGTTTATTTTTATAGCGTTAAAAATATCTTTATAAAAGTTTATATTTAATTTATTATCATAGTATAAATTTCATACATTATCATTAAAATATTTTATGATATTTCATTAATTAATAAATACAAAATATTTACTTTTAAAAAAATTTCATTTTAAAATTTATAAATTACTAAGATTACATGATTTAATTTATTAAAACAATTATAAAATTGGTATATTAATAATACATCTAATAAGAATAAAGAATTAAAATATTATTCATTAATTTTATTTTTCTTTTTGTTCCTTTTTAATTACTAAACATCATTATTAAGTTAGATATATTCGATATCATATTATATCTACTCTTTTGTTACAAATCCGGATAACTAAGCTAGATGCACTCGTTTCGAATCCACGTGTTTGTAGTTTTGTGGATAAAAAATAAACCAAGATTTTTATATTATTTTCCTTAAATTAATATATTAATCAAATCATATTATTTTATTGAAATAATAATATTAAATTAAGCCAATAATTAAAGTTGTGGATTGCGATGGAATTGACAACGAAGCCACGTGTGGGTTTTGTGCATTTTTCAGTGCAAACGTGTCAGACTGATGAATCGTCCAAAAATAAGAAGACCAAATATTTTATGAGTTCATCACATCAATGACGTGGATCAAATCACGGCCATAAATTCCTTGAACACATTTTTTTATTTAGAAAAATACTGTTCCCTTATTTGTGTTTTATTATTTTAATTAAAATGCATTTAATTATTTTTATTTAATCATGCTTAACCGATTCCCAAAAATGTATTTTTTTTTTTAGTATAAAAAATGTTAAACAATGAAGACTTAATCAAACTCTTGTGTATGAAATGAGCTAAAAAAAAATGTGTGGAGGGGTGCAAAATGGATTGCTTTGTAAAGCAATTAAATAACCAAAACTTGTCAAATCCCATTAGGTATAAACTAAATTTGTTTGTTATAGTTCCAACTTTGAGGATAAGGTTGAAAGAGTTTTATAATTTGATTTATATTTAATATATTGATGATGTATAAATTTTATTCATTGTCATTAAATTATGTAATGACATATCATTAATTAATAAATATAAAATATTTATTTTTCAATTTATAAATTAATGAGATGATATGTTGTCATTTATTGATGATATATAAATTTATTCACTTATACATCAATAATATATTAAATATAAATCTTTTAGATACAATATTATCTTAAGTTACTAATATTCTTAGTTTTAATCTGAAAAAAGAAAAAAAATGGCAACTTGGTGACTATTCATAGAGTGTGACATTAGACCAAACATTTTATAATAAAGTCAAAATTTTTAATTAAAAAGTTTTCATATTTATTTTTATATATGTTTACCATATTTTTAATATATTTTACATCTAATAATATTAAATTTAATATTAAATTATGCATATTTACCTTAACATAACCTTCCTGAAAAAAGTTTTCAACATTAACCGGCAATAATGAAAGCAAATTTAAACAATTTTATTCAAGAAAAAAAAATGTAGCATTTTTATGGATTCCCATTTCACTTTTCCTTCAAGAAAAGTGAAAGAAAAGTGAAAGAGAAGGAAAAAAAATCAAACCCACGTTCAAAAAACTTCCAATTTCCAGAAGCAAAAGAAATCTATAAAATTAGAAAAAAAAAAATATGCTTTTTCAGTTCCACAAGAATTAGGATATAGCATATATTCCTAACAGTTGTTTCCCGATAAACGTAGTATTTCCAGAAGAAGAAAGAAAACAAACACCCAATGATTTTAATGGTCAACTAAATTAAGATAAAGATATATAATTGAAATAAAACAGAGAGAGTGAGAGAAGAGAAAGAGATACGTGTTGCAAAGAATACCTTGTAATTTGGGTTACTGAATATAATTGGAGTGCACTCTAGGAAGTATTCTTAATATACTTTAACTAACGTGAAGGTTTTGATTAGAACATCACATGTTTGATGATGAACATAAGTAAAACATGACAATGGGGAACTTGTTTTAGAGTTTCCCAAGTACCAACCTTATCCTTTTGGTCTGGTAAAAGGATGGTAGAAATTTTTTTTGATTTGTAGTTTAATTATGTTTAATCATTGACCACTTTGAACACTTATAGAATGAATTACTAGCTAGGATCCTGATGCCTGAGGAAAACTGCTTGCTTACCAACGCATGCATGCAAAGATTTTTTATCAGTTTCTGTAAGTTTTGCTAAGAATTTATCTGGATCTACTCTTTCATACCATAAAATGGACAAAGATATCTATAATTACATAAAAAAAATGTTATGCTACACGTTATCCAAATCTCAAAATCTCATCATTTTGTTCTTTGGGTACAAGAGAAAACTGGTAAAGATTTACACCAGTTGATGACCTTCAATGGATATATATATATATATATATATATATATATATATATATATAAAGAAACCAAATTTGATGGTATGTCATAACTTTTTATCAACCATTTGGTTAAGAAATCATTGATGATATGAAGTTTCAGTTTTGCTAGAATTGCTGAGATTGTGCAGGCTAAGTTCCCTGTGAATGTCAGTACCTTCTTCTAACAGTACCTACCTACTTTGTGACAACTCATTAGCCTTTTATCAGTTATAGCACACCACCCGAATAGCCAACACTTAATGGAATAAGAACCGCCAAGGTTGGAAGTTCACGGCTGCCTCTCATCAGCCACTAGCACTATTCACGTTATCATCATGAGCAACAACAGTTCGATTACTCTGAAATTTCTTTATTACAAATTAATTCACAAGCATCCATAAATTTCTAAGCTCATTATCAAGAGTTTAAAGAAAAAATCTTTGGGATTCAGATTTTAGACAGCAGATTAACCCAGAATGCAACTTTAATGAACTATAAATAAACATGCTTACATGCATCACTGTTTCAAGATTAGGATCTGAATGCCCTACAAATAGATAAAAAAAAAAAAAGTTAAAATCTCTTACTCTTGATGCTAAAGTTGGCCTGTGACAACAGTATAAATTTAACGCTAGGCAACTCTAATTTAGTTCATCAATCCATGGTAACAATGCCAGATTGATGTTCAATGTTCTTAATTCTGCATTGATGAGTAAAATTTAATTTGTTCATACAAACTTAAATATATTTCCCTTATTAATCCATGCACCTTGGATGGAATTCTTAATCCATGTGTCAGTCAAGTGCAAGGCTCAGCTATTAGCCCAAGAGGGATGCCAAGTGGTAAAGAAGGCTTGGACTGATCTTGGGCTGCTAGCTTTGAGGTCTTGAACTGTTGATCTTGCTGACTGGGTTGGTCGCCTAATGTCTGGACTCATGGGTTGGTCGCCTAATGTCTAAGCCCAGTGAACTCATGGCACTAGACCCTGCCATTTGTAACCCTTTCTGAAAAATGTAAAATAGATTTATTAAAACATGAAAAGTAAGCAAAAAGATTCAGAGTACATAGGAGAGCTGAAAATATGTCTGATTTGCCAGCAATTAGACACACTGGGAGGAAGGTCATATAACATGAAAAGATGGCCCGTCACCTAGTAAAACAAACTAGATTGCTTTCATGACGACTGAATATGCCATAGATCAAAGCTAAGAGAAGGTAGCATCAGGGAATATGGAAATAGTTGGTCAGCAGATTCTTCTGCACAGGCAAATCCAACATTTTCCTTTCACTCTCAGGCTTAAAACTTTTGAGCTGTAACTTCTTGTGGAGCACCAGCTGATAACTACCGCTCACTCCCTGTTAAGGAAGACCAAAGATTCAAGAATATTAACGCTAGAATTGGAAATGGTGGTAGAAAATATAGGATAGAAAAGTAGATAGGACAATCAATATCTCACGGTACTACTACTTTTAGAAGAATTGGTCCATTGGAGGACCGAATAACACAAATCTTTGGGGTTGTTATAATTTAAGATTATTTTTATTTGAATCGAAAATGATATTCGATCGAAACCCTAATAAAATCATTTTCATGTGGAGAACTAGTCACACACACATAAAACAGTAGGGATTACTTTTGATTGTATGGAATGTGCACTTAGTAAACAAAATCATTTATTAGGCACATAATAGTTAAATATATATTTTTTATAATGGAAGTCCCTAATTTAAAAAATTAAAGAAAAATAGAAGTATTGGATTTCAAATTTCAAATTTGTAAAACTATCACACTCTAAATAAAAACATAATTACTTGAATTAATGTTTGAAGTCAAAATATTTAATTTTTTTTTCCATTAATTGTAAATTTAATTAACATCACAAGTCATTTTAATTCCCATTAAAGTTTTATAAAATTCATGAATTATAACATTTTAATATTATTTCACTGTTTATTGAAATATTATTTCGCTATTAATTTGCTAAAAAAATTACTTTATATAATGGTAATTTTGATTGGTTGAAAGGAAAATAAAAAGAAAAAGTGATTTAAAAAAAAAATCAATAAAAAAAAGATATTTGAAGTTTACTAATAATATGACAATTGTAACTAAACCACATTAATATAAAAATTTAGAACATTATGATTGATTAATTATTCTTCTAAGTACGAAACATCTAATCATTTATTTATTTATGGTGTTAATATTTCTCCTAAGCCTATCATATTTAGCAAATTGATAATATTAAAAGCATAAGTACATAGAAATATCATTGAAGATCTTGATCCATCATGTCAATTCTCATATTAATTATTTCAATAATAACAAAATAAAAATAATAATTAAATATACATTTAATTTTTTTAGAAAATAAAAATAAATTTTTAAATTTTAATTTTATTGTATGCCTCTCTAACGTTGTAAAACAATATAATTAAATCCAAACCAAATATAAATTTTTATATTAAAATATAAAAGTTGAAAATTTATAAGACTTTAATTCATTATTTATTTTATTTAATTGTATTATTTTGAAAGGATGATGATTTACTTTATAATAAAATAAAAATTTTTAAATTTTTAAATAAAATTAAAAATTAAAAATTTTATATTTATTTTATGTTAAAAGTAGAAGATTTATTTGACTATTAAACCTAACAAAATAATATAATACCATCCGGAAGCCTAGGGCAAATTAGTCATTTAAACAAACACCGACGTGCGAGTATTTTTTTTCTCAGCCAAAAATAGAAAATCGTCACGATAAAGTAAAGTATATAAGCAAAAGTAAAAAAAAAAAAAAAATCCGTAACGCAAGGAAGAAGAGAGATAATAAAACCCTAGCTTAGATTTACACTCTCTCTCTCCAAAGTCCAGTCCAGAGTTGGAGTGGTAGCAGTAGAGTAAGAGTAGCAGTGTAGAGATAAACCCTAGTTAATTCTCTCACTCTCTCTTCTCTTCTCTTCTCTTCTGATTCTCGCTCTTTTCGCTCTTCTTTTCTTTTTTCTTTTTAACTCTTGTTTTCCTTCTCCGCTAGCTCTTCGCTCTTCGCTCGTCGTCGAAATCGATCGACCCATTGATCAAAGTTGATTTTTCTTTTCTGGCGCTTGTTTGGTTCGATTTTCGGTATGTTTCACCAAATCCTAATTGATTTTCATTGTTCTTCATCATTTGAATCTTCTGCTTTCTTTGATTTGGTGAATTGAGGTTTGGAATGAATGATTCTGCCTTGGTTTTGTTATGAATGATCGTCTGATTGATTCTCCTGCTATTACTTTTTATGTGTTCGTAGAATAAATTGATTTTTTTTTGTTTATCGTAGTTTCTTTTCTCAAGTATTTATGAAAATTTTCCTGTTTAAGTTACAGAATTGTCGATTTTAATTGTATCTAACCCCCCTTAGGTTTTTGTTAATGCCTGATACAAAATTGAATTCCTTTCTTTGCTTATATCTTGAGTCGATTTTGTTGCAAAGTTTTAGTATTTGTTTGTCTACATGGTCAACATGGTCCTAAGATTTTCAGATTTCCATTAGGAAAGAATTAGAGTAATTGGCTTTGTAGTATTTTTCGGGTTTTTGCACTTGGGGTTGGGCTATTGATTCCTTCCTAATTCTCGTTGTTTTGACGGACATGAAGAAACCCCTATTGCATTTGGTTAGCTTTTGCTTCTTTTGAAGTTCTTAGTTTTACCTTTAGCTTACAGTTTAGGTATAATCCATGCTAGCATCATGTTATCATTTGTTTGATTATGTTTTCATAAGCATTTTGTTTGACTATGCTGTATGGCTTTCTGATATTGGTCCTGCCAACAGAAGTCCTGCTTTAATGTGTGTATATATATATATATATATATATATATATATAACTTATTTGTAGCGTGTAGCTGCTTCAAACATTTTTACGCTCTTGTTTGTTTCTCTGTTTAATTTTGCCTATTGTCTGGCAACGTCGAAATCTAGAAGGTGCAATATTTGAAGTTTTGAAGCTTCACAAAATGATTGCTGCGGAAAGTGTTGTTCCAAAGCAGAAGTTGAGGATTAAGTTCCCTTCTCAGAGGTTAGAAGCAATTCCTGCGCCCCAATCTTTTGAGTTTGGGCAGCAGCTGAGCAGTTCTTTTGATGGAAAAAAGACTTTATTTGCTGGAAATATGAAAGAGACTTCTGGTGCTCATAAGCGAGGACCAGAAGGAGTGATTGTGGGCTTTCCACAAGAGAAGAGGCGAAAGATGGATCGTAGCAAGACTCAGCAGTGTTCAACCCTACTGAAAGCGCTGATGAAACATCCAGCTGGTTGGGTTTTCAATCAACCAGTGGATCCTAATGCATTAAAGATTCCTGATTATTTTTCAATAATAAAAAACCCCATGGATTTGGGTACTATTAAGTCCAAGCTAGCGAAGAATACTTATCTTGGCATTGAAGAGTTTGTGGCTGATATTAAACTAACGTTTTCAAATGCCATGCTGTATAATCCCCCATCCAATAATGTTCATAAAATGGCAGAAGAAATGAATGAGTTCTTTGAGCTAAGATGGAAATCTTTAGAGGAAAAATGGAATGAAGAAAATTTAAAGGTTGGGCAAGGGAATGTGCGACTGAAAGATGTTAAGGAATCAAGACAGAGTTGTCCTAAAACACAGCTATCCCGAAATAGCTCGTTGCCCAAGAAGTCAAAGCCATCTGCAGAAAAGGTTGTGAAGGTACCTTTGAAAGCAAGAGTCTCAGGGGTAATTACTGTCTCTGGTATTTGTTAAAAAAAATGCTTATTGTTTGTTGAGGTGATTCTGAATTGGTGTAATTTAATTTATTTATTAAAGAAATATGTTGGATTTGACAATTGCAAAATAAGTAGTCCATGTAGTATTTTGCCATCAGCATTTTATTTCTGGCTTTGAAGTTATGTTTTTGCTCATTATATGTTGTTATCTTTGAAATTTGCATTGCTCTTGATGCTGAGTTTCTTGGCTTGTTAATAGGTTAAGCCTCCTAAATTGGCACAAAACTGTGTGAGCGAGGTGGCAGAAAAAAACTTAGAAAAAGGTATGAAGTTGATGAATAAAATTTCTGCTTTATGGCTCTTTATAGGAGCTAATTTGCAATGTGGCTTATAGGCACCAGTAATGGAAGTGCTAGTGGTGAGCGTGCTCTTGGGTCTATCAATGTGAAGCTGCCATTGAGCCCAGATGCCTGCAAATGCAGTTTATGCGGCAGCATTAAGTGTCGATGTAGCCTCCTGAGTGATTCAAACCATGCATCTTCCAGTGGTTAGTTTATAATTTCTCGTGCTACCTCTATTTTGTTATTTTAGGCTATAACTTATTTTTTGCTCTGTGTAGATGTGACTTCAGAAAGATCATTGGGTGGAGATCTTAAAATCTGTAGTGCTAATGCCTCAAAATTGGTATATATTACCGCTTTTATTGCATCATGATTGTTGTTTTGATTAGTTCCATGAAATATGTTATCAAAATTTTATATTAAAATGTAGGATTGCCAGGCAAAAAGCACATTGACATCACAAATGAGCAAGTCTGATCCGGATTCTGATGGTGAGGAAATATCTTGATTGTATTTCATGATTTTCTACTTTACTCTTGATCTGAGTATTGGAGTTCATTTAAAAAATGTTAAGGGGCTGTAAGTGCTTTGGATGATGAGAATGCTTGTCATAGTTCTCAACTTACAACTCCTGCATCAGATTCTGCTTTTGGTGAAGGTCAGTTTAACTGCTGATGTTAACTGTTCAGTTTTTTCCTTTTGCTTTTAATAATGGATGTGGTTTGGTGTTGTCATTAGAGTTCCTTTTATTTGGTAAGTTTAATTACTGTAGTTGTTTTTCTATTATTTGATGTAGGATTCTTAACTCCTATTTTTGATGCCCAAATGTCACCGAAGAAGGCTCTCCGTGCTGCAATGCTGAAAAGCCGTTTTGCAGACACCATATTGAAAGCTCAGCGGAAGACGCTACTTGATCACGTAAGTTTTTGCAAGGGTATATTTTGGATGTTGTGTTGGGAATTTTGTTGCATGGTGTTGAATTCCATATGGTTTTCCTAGTGTTTAGTAGGATAATTTATGCTTACTTTGTCATACAGGGTGACAAAGCTGATGCAGTGAAGATGAAGCAGGAAAAAGAAAAATTGGAAAGAAGGCAGCGTGAAGGTGATCTATGAATCTTTGTTACTTTTCTAGTTCTTGACTTTAGTTTTTGCTGTATTGCTATTGATTGCTGATTATTCACAATCATTTTTATTGTTTTCTATTTCCTCTATTTATTTGGCTGCTAAAAAATGAAAATTCTTCTTGCTTGTAAGTGTTCGTAGAGACAATAAATGATTCTTGTATTTGTACAGAAAAGGAAAAGATTGAAGCTCAAATCAGAGCTGCTGAAGCTGCAGCAAAAATGAAGGCAGAGGTTGAGTTGAAAAAGCAACGGGAAAGAGAAAGAGAAGCAGCTCGAATTGCATTACAAAAGGTTTACCATTTTTTGTTTTTTTTGTTTTTTGTCCATATTTCCAGCACCGGGTTTGGAAGTTAGACCACTGCTATGATTTATTGAAACTCTGAATCAGAGCATCAGCTGATGCAAATATTTTAATTGTCTGGTTTTTCAGATGAAAAAAACAGCTGAGATTGAACATAATCTGGAGATTCTAAAAGAACTTGAGAAGCTAACTGGATGCTCTCTTTCTAATAATCAACTGCATGGTCGTAAAAATGGATATGAAAAGGTGAATGGAACATATGGAGGAACTCAAGGGAATCCACTGCATCAGCTGGGTTTGTTCATCAAAAAAGAGTATTTGGAAGATGATGATGTGGAGGAGGAAGCATTTCTGAAGGAAGATGGTGAAGAGGGAGAAATACTTTCATAAACATATTAGTACTGCCGTCGTCTTTGTTCAAGCTCCATGTTAATAGTTTCTTCCTGAAAAAAAAAAAAAAAGAAAAAAAATGGAAGAAGATAACCATAGTAGTATTGTTTTGTAAATGAAGTAATTTTGTAGGGAAAGTGGATATTCGTAATCTTATATAGAAAAAGCTAGAAGTATGTTTTCCATCAATTGGAAAATCTGGGGAAAGAATTGTGAGTTTGTCATTAGAATTTAGAAATGTTTTTCCATGATAATTTATGGGAATAATAGTCGTACTTTCTTTTTTTTTCATTAAATGGACAAAAATGTATATATTTATTTAAATAATTATTTAATATGTTGTTCAACAAAATTAAAATAATATTTTATATTTTATATTTTTTAATATTTTAAAAATCATGTATTATTATTTTACTTGTAAAATAAAAAAGTTATAGTAATAATATATTAGATATTAAACTTATTTATATTTTTGAAATAAATCGTAACATATTATTTAATAAATAAAATTTAAAAATAAAATTTTAAAAAATGCATATAATAATAAACATTATGACATGGCATAATTGAATACAATGTAAGACATTATACACTATAATTTTTTATTATAATTATATACGATAATATCATATTATTTAAATAATTGTGATCTTATAAAAGAAAATTATTTTCATAATAGAAGAATTTTTAGATAAAATAGAGTTTTTTTATTTTAAAATAAGATAAAATTGAGTTTATTTGACTAAAATTAATAAGAAAGTAGATTTAATGAGACTTACAAAGAAAAAAATAATTTATTTGCAATAAAGTCGGTGCGTTTGGATCATTTTACAAGATCCGTGGGCTTTGGCTCTGGGGATCAAAAAATCGAGAACGCCTGTGTCTACTCAGCTGCAGAAAAGGGAACCCAAAGCGAAGGGGAAGTGAAAGAAAGCGAGGAGAGAAATAATGGGAGTAGAGGAAAACCTCAAATCTTTGAGCATCGATGAAGAAGAGAACACGAACCCTAACCCTAACGTGAAAGAGGAGGAAGAAGAGGAGCCTGAGGAAGGGGAGATCGTAGGGGAAGATGATGATACCACGTCTTCTTCATCAAAGAAAGGTGTGATTGAGCAGCCCCACCCGCTGGAGAACTCCTGGACCTTCTGGTTCGATAGCCCACAAGCCAAATCCAAGCAGGATACTTGGGGTAGCTCTATGCGCCCTATTTACACTTTTGCCACCGTCGAACAGTTCTGGAGGTTATTATCTCTTCGTCTTTCTCTTTTCTTTTCTTTTCTTTTTTAATTTTCGATTCGAAGGTTATGAAATTTGTCATCTATTGTGGGTTTGTTGAATTATATTTGTCTTCTTTTTCTTTCTTAATTTTTTGCATTTTGATGACATGTTTGATTTTGGCTTACTTTTCTGAAAAACGATTTTCTTTTTCTTTTTTTTTCTCTAATTACTGTTTGGGGTTGGAGAATTTTTTTTTTAGATTAACGTTTTTTATTATTATTTTTACCTAGGATTTCTATTTTGTTTCTGCAATTGATGTTTTTCTATGATTCTGTCAATGGAAACCTAGACCGAAAGCAGGCTTTTATAATAAGTTTGTAGCGTCAAAACAATGAACTATGCCCATTTCTTTTTTTTGTTTGATTCTCATTCTTTTTTCTCAAGTCTACTCCTCATTACAATGGAATTAAATTTTCTTTTTATGATGTTGTAATATATATATATATATATATATATATATATATATATGATGTCTGGTGATGAGTATAAGTGGAATTGCTCTCACTGTTATCATTGAAGGATGTTTGTAGCAAGGATCTTGGGGCTGCCTACTGCACAGTGCTGTTTCCTAGCCTCTGTTTCATCTTAATTAGATATTATTGAAGTGGTCTGTTCTTTAAATCCATTATAATCATACTTGTGGAAAGCGCTTTTATCGGACATAAGGGAACTTAATCTTTGTTTATTAAAATGTTGGATTGTTGCTTTGTGCCTCCTGGCGAATAAGTTATGTGATCGTCAAACTGTAATTCCAACTGTGTCTATATTGCCGCGATTGATTGCTTATATCATGTTTCACTTCTTTAGTTATCTTTGTTTCTCCAGTGAATATCACTTTTAGTTATAGATTTAACTTCCAACTTACCTGATTACAGTCTTTATAATAACTTTCATCATCCAAGCAAGTTGGCTGTGGGAGCGGACTTTCATTGTTTCAAAAATAAAATTGAGCCAAAGTGGGAAGACCCTGTCTGTGCTAATGGAGGCAAGTGGACTGTAACTTTCCAAAGGGGGAAGTCAGATACATGTTGGCTGTACACGGTATTGTTTCAGATAATGTAATGCGTACTTGTGTATGAAAATTTGATGCTTAATGGAAAATTTTGCCTGATCTCTTTTATGTCTGCTGTACTAGTTGCTGGCTTTGATTGGAGAACAGTTCGAGTATGGTGATGAGATCTGTGGAGCAGTTGTCAGTGTGAGAGGCAGGCAAGAAAAAATAGCACTGTGGACCAAGAATGCTGCAAATGAAACTGCGCAGGTGACTTGAGTTGTTTTGTTAGGAAAAACAACTTGTGCAATTCCAAGAACATTCTCGTTGGGCTTTTGTTTTTAATGGCTTGTGCATTTCTAAAACCTTATTTCATGTTTTTTTGTTTTTAATGCAGATAAGCATCGGGAGACAGTGGAAAGAGTTACTTGATTACAATGAAGCCATTGGCTTCATATTTCATGTAATGGGTTCTTTTAATTTGTAAAGATCTTTCATATTATGCAGTTTGAGTTGTGGGCTATATAAACAAGCACTTCTATTTTCTCTTTCAGGACGATGCAAAGAAGTATGAAAGAAGTGCCAAGAATCGTTACACTGTATGAGTATGACTTTTATAGGGTTATTCACTTATTCTCTACTAGATGCCGAGCAGAACACAAGATTGGTTTCAGGACTCTAGAAGCACCTGTGGCTTCCCTTTTTGCTTCCTTTCAAATTCTGATTTGTTTCACCTATGGCTGTTTCTACGAGGACTTTTAGCTATATAAGCGAATGTTAATACTGCCTTAATTGCAGTTTGCTGACCATTTAGAGTATACTTATCAGTCAAGACTCTATTTTGTTCTAAGGTTCTGGAAATAATTCTCTGTGATATTTATATTTCTTATCTTGCTTGAAGGTAATCACAGAGTACGCCTTTTTCACTTTTCTCAAACCATATCAATCTTGATTGATCTGGTTAATTTGTTTCAGCTTGAATTCCCTAAATTTTTTGTTTGGTTTCGTTTCGGTTTGATTACTAAACCTCTAAACGAATTCAAGCTTCAGTTCCTACATTCCCCTGGCAATGAAACAATCTATATGAAACAAACACAGGGCCTTCACTAGTCCTATACTGATGTTATCCAACTTCTGCTTGAAATTTCACTACTTTTCTTGTAAGGCGTTGGGTTGAATTAGATGCGTTAATTGCTGATAGTTTGTCGATATTAGTACTTCTGTTATTGGGTTCTATCTCTGGTTGGAAATCAGTAAGATGCATATTTTTATAGATGTGTCTGCATCAGATGCTGCTTCCGGCGAGGGTCAGTTTATCTAGTGAAGGTCAGATAAGTCTCTTTCTTGTTCATAGAAAAATAAAATAAAATAAAATTTATGGACAATTCCAAATGTAGAAAAGTAAAACTGCAGTTAATCTGAGATATAGAGTGGGATATTAAATCATTTTTTGGGATCATTTTGTAATTGCATGGAGATCTTCAAACTAGTTTTTACCTGTTTACTTTTCACCTACAGACAACTTCCAATTTATTAATGCAATCACATAGAGATCGGTATATGTCACTGTCACTATCCAAAGGCGATATTTTTTAAGTGATGCAGCTTCCAAGAGAATAGATTCTGCTATTTCTACCGGCTGAACTTTTATTATTTTAATTTTTTTTTCTTTTTGGAACTCAATTTGATACTTGAAAGCAGTAGCCTAAGTCTTATGGAGTCGTCAACAGATACAGAAGTTGTTGAATTCGGAAAATCTATCATAGTTCCTAGTGTTCAAGAGTTGGCGAAGCAGCCCATCACCAAAATCCCACCTAGATATGTGTGCCTTGATCAGGAACCTAGCTCTTTTTTTGCTGATCATGACCAGCTTCAATCAGTGCCGGTCATCGATCTTCAGAAATTGGCTGCTGGGGATTTCGTTGACTCTGAACTGGAAAGATTACACTCTGCTTGCAAGGACTGGGGATTCTTCCAGGTAAGTCATGTTTTCTTTATCAGAAATTTGGCTCAGAACAAAAGTAGATTGCAACAGGATGAACTGTTGGAGCCCAGCATAGCGCCCTTATTGTTTACAGCAAAGGCACAAGGGGTTTTGCTTTTAGATGTTTCTTAGCTCTTGTTGGCATTCCTTTGTCTCGATTTCTATGTTGTGGTGATGGAAACTAGGTGACGCTTGATTATGCATCTTTTTCTTTTCTTTCCTGCGAAAATAGGTAGTAAATCATGGCGTTAGTATGTCATTATTGGAGGATTTCAAGTTGGAGATTGAAAATTTCTTCAAACTTCCTCTTGAAGAGAAGAAGCTTCTTTGGCAACAACCAGATAATCATGAAGGGTTCGGTCAACTGTTTGTAGTATCAGAAGAGCAGAAACTAGACTGGTCAGACATGTTCTATGTAACCACGCTGCCACACAACCTTAGAAAGACTGATCTTTTTGAAAAACTCCCCCTTAAGTTAAGGTATTTCTGCAATAGAAACAATATTTGCCATGGTTCTTGAACCTGGAATTGAGACTCATGAAAAGCTTGGTTTTGCTTTCAACTTCATTATTTTTATTTTTTTTTTTTGCAGAGAGATTCTGGAAGTATATTCTATGGAAGTCAAGAATCTGGCTATGGTAATTTTAGGTCACATGGCTAGTGCCTTAAAGATGGATGCTGAAGAAATGAAAGAGCTGTTCACTGGTGGGATTCAATCAATGAGGATGAATTACTATCCTCCATGCCCTGAACCTGATATGGCCATTGGTTTCAGTCCTCATTCGGATGCTGATGCTTTGACAATTCTCTTTCAGCTCAATGAAACTGAAGGCCTGCAAATTAGAAAAGATGGAAAATGGGTTTCCATTAAACCACTTCCTAATGTTTTTGTAGTTGATATTGGAGACATCATGGAGGTATGCTTCCTTTGCTCTAAATGGTCTAATGAATAGTCTCAAAAAATGATAATGCATGCACAAAGCTTTCACGTTATAAAGTCTAGAGAAAGTCATTATACATGTCTTCTTTCTCTCTGCAGTGGCAGAGAGGCTTTTTCGTTTGAATCCATAACTCTAAAGTTACTCAAAAACAACTTTGACCGATGCACCAATCTCAACAGGACTTGTCAATAAATGGGGTGTTTGATTAGCATTTTTGTCTGTTTTCCCCTGCAGATCGTGAGCAATGGAATATATCGCAGCATTGAGCACAGAGCAGTAGTGAACTCAACCAAAGAGAGGCTATCAGTTGCAACATTTTATAGCTCCAAGTTAGACTCAGAATTAGGTCCTGCGCTTAGCCTCATTGGTCCAAGTAACCCGGCAATTTTCCGGCGAGTCCCTTTGGTGAAGTACTTCAAGGAATTTTTCGCTCGGAAACTTAATGGCAAGGCTTACCTTGATTTTATGAGAATAAAACAAGGGGAGGAAAATGCAAATTGAAAAACTTGTGCACTTACTAAATGGGTAAACGATCAGAATATTTGATTAATAATTAGTGATATGTTCGATTTTTATTTATTTATGTAAGATTTTTATATTTATAATTTTTTTTAATTTATTATTTATAAACATATTTATTTAATATTTACGAATTTATATTTATGAATGTGTTCATTTAATTTTTATAAACACATATTTATAAATATTTATGAACAAATTTAATGAACAAAATTTAAACACGAACAACATTAAAAATTAGAATAATATGAATGATTTATGGATGAGACAAACCTGATTTATGGATGAGAGTTTGTCTCCATTTTTTTTTATTGGCTCTCATCGTGCTACGCTTCAATCTATGATTGATCTATTTTTTTTATATATATATATATATATATATATATAGGGATTTATATTCAATTTGAGATATTATCCGTTTTATTTTAAAAAAAAATACTTTGTAAATATAAATTTCAATTTTTTTTATATATAATATATCAAATTATTACAATATCTTTATGTAAAATTGGATCGTTATATATAGAATAATGCCCTCCTCTCATCCCCAATGATGAGGGAGGTTGGCACGCACCATCAATTTCTTCTTTGCCTATTTTCCCCATGATTTATGCATTATCCTTGTTGGAAAGAGAAGAAAATAAGGAATTTTCCGTTGGCTTCTTCTGTCATGCAAAGGAGACCATTCCGCTAAACAAGTGAATGACTCAATTCACGTGTAATCTCATTCTATATTCCTTTACCGAATTCTGAAGCATTCCTTTCCTTCTTTTATCATTCCTTCTTTTTGCGTCTCCAAGCAAAGTTGATCCTCCGAGAAGAACCTGTCAGGTATTACAACTGGTCAGTGAACAATATTTTCAATAATGATAAACTAATATTGATATCAAAATAAAAATAATCTTTTTATTAAATAATAATCATTTTCAAACCTCGCATAGTGAAAATCTGAAGTACTATAGTTTATGATAGAAGCCCCAGCTTGCTTCACTGGTAAACTTATTCCGTAGAGTGTAGTAACCATTAAAATGTTACAATCCAAGCTTGCTAAAGACTTGAGTTGCTGAAATTCACAATCTCTAACAAGCTTTCTAATTCCCAAAGCCTTGCAGTAGAGAACATTTATCAGCATTTTCTGTCATCCACTAGATTTGTTGTCACGGGTATGAACTGATATGGCAATGCTTTTTCTTATTGGCTAATCCAACCACCGTTATTAATTAATGCGATAATATGCTGATTTAGAAGTAATCTTCAATAGGGAATGGCAATACAGAGACATGCACGTTTGCATGTATTATAATTAGGTGAAATACAAGACAAAGCCTTAACTAAAGGCTGGTCCCTAGTTCCTCCTTTATTGCCAAAATCCGCCATTGTCGTATCAAAGTTATAGGCATAAAGTTCTTTCTAATAACGCAACGCCATATCCTCAGCTTTCAAACGAAGTTTTCTAGCTAGAGCTTTGCCATTTCCAGCTAAGTCGCACTGTAGTTGGTTTCTAGTCACGCATCATATACACCCGGATATCTAATTATTCAACTTTATTTTATGTTCTCAGCTTCTAATTTGTTGATTATTCTATATACTCTTGGGGTTTTCACATCGATTGTAAAAGATTCAAAGTGTGAAGGAAAGTATTATTTTTAAAATTAATTTTGAGGGTGAAAATATTTAATAATATTAGACACTGATATCAAAATCAAAGTTGTCATTATTTCTTTATATTCATTATTACTAGCAGGAAAAAATCTTTTTCAAAGCTCGAAAAAAATTATTAAGATTATTTATTGATTATAAAAGAGACTGTATATTTATAAATTGGAGAAAAATCTCGCACTTTAATTAGTTTTTGGAACTAAAAGAACAAAAAGCAATAGGTAGCTCTTGGCATTACCTATATAAAGGAGTAAAGAGCTCTCAACAAATTCACCCACTCATCAAATTACAGTCCCTTCTCTCTCTCTCTCTCTCTCTCTAGATGGCAACTTTTTCTTTTCCAGTGATGCTTTTGCTTTCTCTTGTTGTTATTTCTTTCATAGCTGCATCAGCTGGTGATTTCCACCACGAGTTTGAGCTGACATGGGGTGACAAGCGAGCTGAGATACTGGATGGAGGAAAGCTTCTTACACTTACTCTTGACAAGACCTCCGGCTCAGGTTTCAGGTCTAAGAGAGAGTATCTATTTGGACGAATAGACATGCAAATCAAGCTTGTCTCTGGCAACTCTGCCGGCACTGTTACTGCTTTCTATGTACGTTTTGTCTCAGTTTTTGCATTAAAATTGTTTCCATCGTGATAATTGAGGCCTGAAACGAATGTTTGTTAAACTTGTTTCCATTGCAGCTATCTTCTGAAGGGCCAAACCACGATGAGATAGACTTTGAATTCTTAGGAAACTTAAGTGGAGATCCTTATATTGTGCATACTAATGTCTACAGCCAAGGGAAAGGAGACCGAGAGCAACAATTCTACCTATGGTTCGACCCGACAAAAAATTTTCATACCTATTCTATTATTTGGAATCCACAACGCATTATGTAAGATAAATGTCAACTTAAGCTCTTTAATTATCAAAGCTGAATTCGTCTGATACCTATCAACTTCTCAGTTTCATGGTAGATAACATTCCAATCAGAGTATTCAACAATGAAGAAGCCATTGGAGTTCCCTTCCCCAAGAACCAGCCCATGAAGCTGTATTCAAGTCTGTGGAATGCAGACCAATGGGCAACGAGAGGCGGACTAGTTAAAACAGATTGGTCCAAGGCTCCATTCACGGCCTACTATAGGAATTTCAATGCCAATGCATGTACATGGTCGAATGGCGGTTCTGATTGTGCATCACAGACTTCTAACTCTGCTAAAAACAATGTTTGGCAAACTCAAGCGTTGAATGCAAGTGGCAGAAGAATGCTTAGATGGGTGCAAAAGTACTTCATGGTTTACAACTATTGCTCAGATTTGAAGCGATTTCCTCAGTGTCGCCCCCGTGAGTGTAAGCGTTCTAGGTTCCTCTAGGCAGCAAAATATTGCTTGAATTGAATAAGTTTGTGAGATATGAATTATAATTCCGTAGATATTTTTTGTCACTTAATGTTTCAAGGGCTGTGTTATAAATCAGTTCAGGCAGTAGGCTCAATGTGAAATAAACTTCTAAAGTTCAATGACAGCCACTTTATATTATTGATAGCCTACTACGCCATAATTAGCTAATGGTAAGATAGTTTTACCATAAAAGTCAAAGACTAATATAAAGTATGTTACAATTCAATAAGATTATCAATCACCATTTGGTTGGAGGAAACAGAAGTTAACTTCTTTTTTAATTATTTGTATAAAGTTTGAATTCTGAAATTATTATTGTTGAAATTTATTTGAATATTATTAGAATTTACTTGAATACTATTTTGGGTCTAAATGGAATTAGTCTACGAATGAATAAACGTATAGTTACATCAAAAAATAAAAATTATCAATCTATCGATCTGCTCATCTTAACTACAATCGATCTTGAATAAACATCAACAAATCGATACTTAATTTTTATGAGATGTGCTGGCATTCCTGGCTGAAAAATATTGAGGGTAAAAAATTTAAGGAATTTTATAAATGATTTCTCACTCGAGAAAAACTTATTTCTTAACTTCTTTAAAAAATTTCCTAGCCATCTACATTCTGCCGAAATTTCTTTTTCATTATGTTTGATAAGAAAGAAAAAAGAAGGAAGAGAAAATTGAAAAAAAAAAAAAACTTTCTTTTCATAATTTAGTTTAAAATTTTCATTTCATCTTGAGCTCCACCATCAATCGCCATAAGAATTCAAGTAAACAAGTTCGAGTCTTAAACGAAAAAAAACAAACAAGTTTGAGTCCTAAGTGTCCAATTAAGGATAGCTTTAGCCTGTCTGGCTTCCACCTTCCTGGCCTTTTTGGGGCCCAAAAGGAATGAGCCCACTTTCCCAAAAGATTTCTTTACCTGGGATTTTTATTAGCCTTCAAGCAAATTGAATTTTTGGAAAAATGGGGATACGAGAAATAGTTTTATATAGTATTAATATTTTTATAAATTAATAGTTAGATTTGATAATTGATTTAAATATATTATAAATGTAAAATTTTAAATCAATATAATATCTTTATTATTTTAATTGAAAATAATATTTTTTTCAATATATTTTAAGGTATAAAATTTTATTATTATCGAATTAATAGTTAAATATTTTCGATTAACTTTAAATTTGACATTCATGCATAAAAACTATATAAAACATTTAAACGTAGGATATATAAAACTATACTAGTTTTTATATTAGTGTAAGCTCTTTTTAGATATACTATTTTTTGCAAAAAAATATTAGCAGAAATTCATGTTTTAAATTGCCATCATGTGATCAGGCAATTGCCTATATATATAGGCCTTTTCCCTTATGGTTCAACCACAACATTAACTCTGCTTCAAGCATTCAAGATGGGAAACTTGAGAGTTTCATCAATGCTTTTGCTTTCTCTTATGGTAGCTTCTATCATTGCTTCTTTTGCCAATAATTTCCATCGTGATGTGGAGGTTACATGGGGCGGCCGCCATGCACTAATACTTGGTCGAGGGGATCTTCTGACGCTTACCATGGACAAGAACTCAGGAGGAGCTGGCTTCAAGTCCAACAGAGACTATCTCTTCGGAAGCTTCTACATGGAGATGAAGCTTATTGCTGGTAACTCAGCTGGCACTGTTACCACCTTCTACGTACGTCGTCTTAAACTTGCCATTTCCTATGCAAACTCTTCATAAAATGCTACCGATTTGCTGTCCTTTGAATCTTGCAGCTATCTTCTGAAGGCCCATCTCACGATGAAATTGATCTTGAGTTCTTAGGTAACAAAACAGGCTCACCCTACACTCTTCATACTAATGTTTTCAGCCATGGCGAAGGTGGTAGAGAGGAAGAATTCCACCTCTGGTTCGACCCGACAAAACATTTTCATACATATTCCATCGTATGGAACCCCCACAACATCATGTAAGAATTAATATACGCTTCTCGATGGCTCACCTTCGTTGATCTTTTTTCAAACATGTAACTTTTCCTTTGGTTTGATTACTCAGAATCTTGGTAGATAACATTCCGATAAGAGTATTTGGCAATCAAGAATCCATTGGAGTTCCATTCCCCAATAACCAGCGGATGAAGGTCTATGCGAGCCTGTGGCACGCAGATGACTGGGCAACAAGAGGCGGGAAAGTGAAAACTGATTGGTCCAAGGCTCCTTTCACTGCTTACTATAGAAATTTCGTTGCTAAAAATGCATGGGAAATGCAAGGGCTTAATGCTCGTGGCAGGAAACTACTGAGTTGGGTGCAAAAACGTTATAGAATTTACAACTATTGCAGTGATCTGAAACGAAACCAGAAGCTCGGTCGTCGCCCACCGGAGTGTAGGCGTCCATCCGAGCAGCATCGAGAGGAGAGTATTTAATGTTTGAAAGATATTTAAGTCTGAATCTACGGCTTTGAGGATATGTTCTTATCAAACTGTATTTACAGTTGGTTTTAGTAGCTAGTCTTTGTCATTGTTGGATCTCCATGTCAATCCTGTGAGTCTCTTTCGATGGGAAAAATAAAAAGTAGTAATAAAATAAGAAAAAGAAAAAGAAAAAGATGGTAAGATTTGATCTTGTTATTAATCTATTGTTGGATTTTATACCATGTATCATGCTTCAAAATTAATCAAAAATATTTAATCATTTGTTTAATAATAATAAATTTTAATCAATAAAATATATTCTCCATCATCAAAATTTTTATCTTAATATTGGAGTAATTTACATGATTCAATATATAAATCCACTATAGATCATCGAAATAAATTCTTTTTCTTTGTACTTATTTTTATTTAAAATAATTTATTCTTTCAATTTTTGTTTCGCTATATTTTTTCGAACAATTTTTCTAAGAGTTTTTTGAATCTTCCCTTACCCTTGACCGTATTTTGATCACTAATAATATTCACAGATAGTCTTAATCTCTTTTTTTACCACACATAGCTGTTAATATATATATATATATATATATATATATATATATATAACAAATATATTTTTATCAAAATGATAAAAATATGGAATTGACTCAAAATTTTATATGTATAACAAATATAAATAATTTATTAAATATAATAGTTTATCGTAAAAAAACTAATTCTACGTAAAATTATAAAAATGGTATATAACTTGATCCTTTATCAATAACTTTTAATATAATTTTGCAAACTATTTGTATTTTAGTTTCAAATATTATATTTATTTAGTCCAAACCATGTTTTTACTTTTAGTGCCTCGTTTGATATTTTTGTACATGATTTTGTTAAGTTATAACTGATTTGATATTTCCTTAAAATGTAATACTAATTCAATTATTGATAATTAATAATACTATGTATTAATTCATTTGATTAATTTCTATACAAAGAAATTGCTTAAGAACTCAAAGTCCACTTCATCCGGATGAGCAAGAGGTTGACCCGAAGGATTCTGAGTTCTTAGGCAATTCAAGTGGTTCTCCCAACACTCTACTCGGTAATGTGTACACTGTTACATCAATGGGCCTGCAGGCCGGGGGATGAATTTTTCTCTTGAGTCGACCATATTTGGTATAGGCTCTAAGCCCAAAATGTTGTCAGTTTAATAAGGCCCGAAGCAAAGCATTACTTAATACTTAATACCGCAGCTGAGGCGGAAAACCCGTCCACACAAGAAGTCAGCTTGCGGAAGACAATCCCAATTATCCATCCCATGGTTAAAGGACAAAAACCAGATAAGAAAATGAGAAAGAAACTTAGCCTAATCATTTATTAATTTAATTAATCCAATTATTTATTAGTTTATTTGATTTAATTAAAGTAATTTTTATAATTATCAATTTCATAAATGCAGTACATTGATTATAATTATAACTTCTAATAAAATAATCTCCCATAAGAATAATGAATATCTCCACATCTAATTAGTTCAAAATTTTCAAATTTTTTATTATTTAAATTCTCGTACTCTGTACTTTTTCTTTTTTACATACCAACTTAGAGATCTACAAACCAATTTAAGTTAAATCAAGCTATCTAAAATAAATCAAAGGATCAACATTCAATTTTTTTTTTATAGGGACGTATAATAAAAGAAGAGAATTCGAATTTTAAACTTAATATCTCTTAAAAAATAAAAGTGAAGTTACATGGGGCCTAGTGACACTTATATTATATAAATAAATTTTTTTATGTTTTACCTAATTTTATTTGATTTTTCCGATAAAACGTTGGAAAAATGAAGTTTAATCATATGTACATTAACATTGAGTTTTCAAGGTTGAAAAGAATTGACGATTTTATTATAAAATTAATTGAGATTAAAGAAAATAAAGTGTATTCATTAGTTTATTTATTATTGCCACTAACATTGATTTTATCAATTACTACTGCTATAGTGGATAATGCATTTTCAACAATAAATATATTAAAGACTCATTTATTTAATTAAATGATAAATTAATGGTTAAATGATAATTTAGTTGTGTATTTTGAAAAAGATGTATTCAAAACTTTAAAAACAAAATTATTGCGTATTATTTTCAAAATATAAAATTATGTATAGGTAATTGAAAATTTTTTATAATTTAATATATTTGAACGAAACTCTTGCTCGATAAATTTTTTGCTCCAAAAAAAAGGAAATACCTACAAGGTCAAAACTTGATTTTTGACCTACACCCAATAATCAAGCCTATTCCGTTGATTGGGATACTCCCCAAAACAAAGATACGTAGAGAGAGGCTGTTTAAATGATTATATATACGCTTTAAAATATGAAAATTTGGTAAGTTTAAAATTTGAATTTTCACATTTATATTCATCGTCTCTTTAAAAAAATATACATGGTAAATAAAATCTTCAAAATCCTAATATCTATTTCTTAGTAATTTCTTCCTTCCATGGTAAAATGCCTACAAGTCATAGAAGAATTTTCTTCAATAAACAAAGAGACGATCATGCAATCTTTTGTGTATGTTGTATTTTCCACACCATTTCAAATGAAATGAAATGTGTATATTATTTAACATTTCTTATTTTTGATTGTTTGCTCTGAATTAATTGCAACTAGTTTGTTCATCTTACGACAAGATTTTTCCCAATGTTTTAAATAAATAAAAATTTTTAGTACTTTCGAAAAAAAATGTAAGTAGGAGCTACAATGGAATTTCGTGCATGCATATTCCATTAACAAGTGTTACATTACATATATAAGGCTAGAGGAATAGTAATTACTTTCTTTATTTCCTTGTCTATTTCTTCACGTCCAATGTTTCTTTTACCTCATCACCGACCCCTACATTTCCAAGTTAAAGCTATCTTGGTGTGTGAGAGGGACTTTACTTATAGTTATGACAATTTTAAAATACCACATGAGATAATCATAATATCATTTTTCCAGATCGAAAGTGTGTAATCAGTGTATATTCAATTCATATGTGGTAATTCCCTCTTCCTCTTCATTGCTGGCTATAAGATGGATACAATTATTTTCATTGTAGTCCAAACTTTTCAAGAGATTATAGTTCAAACAGAGAAATCATGGAATCAGAGTTAGCCAAGCTAGGCAGTTCTATCCTGGTTCCTTCCGTTCAAGAGCTGGCAAAGGAGGCTCTCGGCTCACTTCCATTACGCTATCAGCGTCCTGATCAGGACCCTCCATTCACATCGATTGAGACTTGTTCGCCGCCACAATTACGAATTCCGGTTATCGACATGCTTAGGTTGTTCTCAGGAGATTCCATGGATGATGAGCTAGAAAAGCTGCACCTTGCATGCAAAGACGGGGGTTACTTCCAGGTATGATATGAATTAAATACAGAGTATAGTTTGAATAATTAATGAGATGAATGGGATTAATGTGTAACAGTTGATTAATCATGGAGTGTGCAGTGCATTGGTGGATGAAGTGAAGAAGGGGATTCAAGAACTGTTCAAGCCGCCGATGGAAGAGAAGAAGAAGCTTTGGCAGCGTCCAGGGGATTTGGAGGGATTTGGACAGGCCTTTGCTGTGTCCGGGTCGGGTTCTGGAGCAGCTGCTGGGTCCTGTTCTGGGGTTTCAAAACCCAGCCGTTTAGGCTGCTTGTAAAAAGTCTATATATATATATATATATATATATATATATATATATATATATATATATATATATATATATATATATATTAGTCAGATCACCACCCATTTGAAGAAAGAACAAAAATCTTCTTTCTTTTATCAGTCAACCCTTTCTTTCCTCTGCTTGCCTTCTCCAGCCGCTGCACACCTCCTTTGTCCTTGACAAGCATTATTCCCTTCAAAGTTTAAACCCTAAGACCCCTTTGAATCCTTCCTAAACCGAAACCCAGTTTCCTCTTTCCTTTTTTTCTTTTTTTTTTGGGGTATTTTTCTACTATGGAATTTCCCGTGGCTTCCTCATCATACGACGAGGAATACAATTTTTTTTTTTTTTTGGGATATCCTTATTCCTTGGGTTGTTCGAGATATTCGGCTGAAAGGCACAAAGAATCTAATCTTAACTTAATTGGGCCTGACTTACGAAACCCAAATCTCAAATGAAACGAGCCGAATTATCAAATTTTAATTGACAATTCAAAATAAATTTAACCATTAATTGACTAGTCATCCACACTGTATACCTAGAATTCCTCTTCCTCTTCATTGGTGCCTATAAGATAGATTTTTTTTTCGTTTGTGATAGTAAGTTTTCGAGAGGTCATCTTCCAAACAGAGAAAACATGGAATCAGAATTAGCAAAGCTAGGCAGCTCTATCCTGGTTCCTTCCGTTCAAGAGCTGGCAAAGGAGGCTCTCGTCTCACTACCATTACGCTATCAGCGTCCTGATCAAGACCCTCCATTCACATCCGTTGACGCTTGTTCGCCGCCACAACTACAAGTTCCGGTCATCGACATGCTTAGGTTGGTTTCTGGAGATTCCATGGATGTTGAGCTAGAAAAGTTGCACCATGCATGCAAAGACTGGGGTTTCTTCCAGGTATGATCACTTTTTAATTATGATCTGAATTAAATATAGAGTATAGGTCGAGTAATTAATGAGATGGATGGGATTAATGTGTAACAGTTGATAAATCATGGAGTGAGCAGTTCACTGGTGGATAAAGTGAGGAAGGGGATTCAAGAACTGTTCAAGCTGCCAATGGAAGAGAAGAGGAAGCTTTGGCAGCATCCAGAAGATCTGGAGGGATTTGGACAGGCCTTTGTTGTGTCTGAGGAACAGAAGCTTGATTGGGGAGATTTGTTCTATATCACTACCCTTCCAATTCATCTCAGGAAACCTCACCTCTTCCCCAAACTTCCTCTCCCATTCAGGTTAATTGTTAATTCCTTTTTAGAGGCTGCAATCGGCACTACAAGAAAAAGGGGAAACAGCGACGGAATTAGCGACGGATTTTTTTGTCGCTAATTTGTGCATTCCGTTGCAAATGAGTATTTGCGACGGAATTAGCGACGAAATTTTTCGTCGCTAAATTTAAAGTCGCTGAAAGTTTTCCGTCGCTGAGGGAAAATTTTCGTCGATAATTTCGTCGTAAAAAATTCCCGTCGTTGAAAACCTTTTAGCGACGGAATCCGTCGCTAATAAGATCTGTCGCTGAAACACTAATAGAGACAAAAATTCCGTCGTTGATATATTCCGTTGCTAAAATATATCAACGACGAAATTCCGTCGCTAATACTATCCGTCGCTGAAACACTAATAGCGATGAAAATTTCGTCGCTGATATATTCCGTCCCTGAAAAATGTTAGCGACGGAATTCCGTCGCTAATTTTATTATTTGATTTAATTAAATTTCCGTCGCTAAAATGTTTCAGCGACTGATGTCCGTCGGTAATTTATATTTTTATTTTGTTAATTAGTTAAATTTTTCGTCGCTAAATGTATTTAGCGACGGAATTCCGTAGCTGAAACATAATATAATAGTTTTAAAAAGGCTATATTTTTCGTCGCTAATAGGCTTCAGCGACGGATTTTCGTAGCTAATTTAGCATCCAAATTTGTTAATACTTTTTTTGCTTAAATTCGTGTACCTAAAATAATGGAGCAGACCTGTAGATCCAGATAAAAACAAACATAAAATATATATCACAACTATATGTCAAAACTAACATCAACTATTAATTCAAATCATCATCATATACAGTCCGATCAAATCATCATCACAAATATCATCCAGAATTCATAAGAAAACAAAATAACAGCATAATGTGTACTCTCACTGATTAGGGTGACCTCCAGATCCAGACAGTCCAGGTCTAGGTGCTCCTGTGTTATTGGCATTCCTTGCCATCAAATTCATCATCTGATCCATAAAATCAGAAAACTTTCATTCCAGATTATCAATCTTGTTTGAAATGACTCTGACGTCCTCTTTCACTTGCTGCACCTCTGAATTTGTGTCAGGAGGACCCATCACACCAGGAGTAGGATAAGAAAAAGGACTATATGCTGAATGAGATGCGCAAGAAGATTGGGTGGAACCAGAGGCAGATGTAATGTTTGTGCCCATTTGTAAATCAAGGTGATGTGGCCTAGTCCCAAATCCGTACGTATGTGTACGCGTACTCTCTATCCCTCTAATTACCTCACACCATGCAGCTCGATCAAAAGGAGGATGGGTGCTTATATCCTCGTCGTATTTCTGAGTCAATGAAGTAGCGTACTTTTCCTACAATGTAATTAGAAGAAGGATAATAAACAGTAAACTTTAATAACGAGAAAACCATATTAGAAGCTAATAGAATGCATTACGTACACTGACAGATTTGGACTTGTTGTCCACATAATCACCATCTCCACCTAAACGTCTATGCGTCCGATCAAACAATTCTTTATATGTCGGTGCTCGACCTAGACGTTTCGCCTACATTAAAAGATATGCAATTTTATAAGAAAGATATGAAATTCTTGTAAGGAATAAAAATTACATTAAAATAAAAGTCAACAGTAAATTAAAAAATAATTTTATTATTTGGACTTACCATCCTATATTCATGTACCGAAAAAGAAACAGAACCACTTGTATGCTTTGTTATCGATCCTTCTTTTTCCGTCAACCGATTCTGTTTTCCTTTTTTTGACTTCGCCTCCCACCTTTCAGTCCCCCATTCATTCTCAACTAATTGATCCCATATTTGGACTGAAATCCACTTCGACTTGTTGTATCCTTTACAGTCAGATATTTTATCCGTATTAAAATATTGCATTACTTGTCTTCTCTCCAACTGCAGCAAGTCTCTAAAACGTGACTTGCATAAGTGCTCCCAAATTGTATAGACATTATTAGTTTGGTTATCAGACCACCTGAACTTCTCCTGCAAAGAAAAACAAATGATAATTTTCATTTCAATACGTTTATAACCAATTATCAAGTTATTTACTTCAAAGTAATGTACTTGAAATTTATTCCACATCTGTGCTTTCACTTCATTTGGAACCCTTTTCCATGTTGGCCATGGTTCCGAGTAATGTTGTTTAATTAAATTGGATATAGTCCTCACACCCTTCGAGTCTTCCAAAGAACTGCCAAATAAAAAAAAAAGATATCGCCAAATATTATACCATATTTAATATCATAGTTGTATGAAAATAAAACAAAAGTAGAAGCAATATACCTGTTACCAAGTGGCGTCAGGAATAACCTATGCTCTGGATTTTACGGTGTTTCAAGGCTCTGATTTGGGCCTCTTGTTCTTTTCCGACCACTACCACCACTCCCACTTCCACTCCCACTACCACCCGCAGTTTGTGTTGCCTCCTCAGTAGATATTCTTCGCCCGGGTAATGGTTGTTCTACCGCTAATGGAGGAGCTGGAATGGCATTATCATCGTCGTCATCATCATTATCAGGAGCTGGATTAGGTCGACTTGAAGATGGAGTTTGTTGCGCGAGAGGCCGAGAACGAGGCTGATTTGGATGGTGAGCTAAAGGTCGATCACGAGCCTGAGCATCAGACTGAGTAGGCTGCTGAGATTGAGTCTGAATGTCAAAGTCAAGATTATAGTTAAACTCCAATCCAGGTATAGGAGACTTGGACCTATATGATCGTTGTGCTAACTTTTTCAATCTTCTCATCTACAATACAGATAAAAAAATTATGTTTAGAAATCAGTAAATTCAATCCAATAATATTTATTTTACGATCAAATGTTTAATTCTTACTATTCATTATTCTAATCACTGTCATCTTCTCTATCATTACCAACTGCTTTATCATTCCATACTTCATCCTCCTCTTCTTCTTCTTCTTCCTCTTCTTGCACTTCTTCTTCTTCTTCTTCTTTTTCTTCTTCTTCTTCTTCTTCTTCTTCTTCTTCTTCTTCTTCTGCTGCTGCTGCAAATTGATTGACTTCTTCATATTCGCCACTAATATGAACAGTAGGGTTGTCCAGTTCGTCTGAATATGTAACTATTCTAGGGTTCGAAACTTCCACTTCTTGGTAAACTCCTTCGTTCAAATCTAGAATCTGTCCACCGTCATTTCGTCGAAGGTTAAATCTACTTCGTGCCTTTGTTTTGAATACGGCCCACCACTGACGACGATCTTTTTTTGTAGAAGGATACGGACTAAAGTACACTTGTTGGCTCTGTTAAGCTAATATAAAAGGTTCGTTACTGGCAAGTGTATATTTATGCTTGATATCAACAACACCGTGACGGGGATCAACATGAAGACCTTGTTCTGTATCAAACCAATGACACTTGAATAACACAACTTTATTCTCACTTCCAAAGTACTCTAATTCGATTATATCTGTCAGTATGCCATAAAAATCATGATCAAAATCATTGTAGCAGCTGCCTTTGACACATACACCACTGTTCATTGTTTTTCGAGATCGACCATAATCCAATGTATGAAACTTGAAACCATTTACAAAATAACCTTGATAACTCCTTATCATACGTCCAGGACCATGAGAAATCTCAATAATACGTGGATATGTTTGAGTGACATGTTCAAATACCTGAAACCCCGCGAAACCTAGCATTAAAATTTTAAAAATTAAGTTCAAACTACTGATTGTTCTATTTTTTTATAGTACTTACAAATTGTTTAAGCCATTTTGGAAAATGATCATGACGTGCTTTCTCTAATTGTGCATCGCTGATATTCGGATGATCTATTTTAATCATATCATCAAATGACCTACAATGACATTTGAAACTAAATAAGAGAACAACTATATCAGCCATATATTTTTACATTAAATGATGGGTTAGATTTAGATAACTTACTCAATATAGGGGACTATTTCCTCACAATTCATTAACACGTATATACACGCAGCATTGTAGTCATCTTCCTCCAAGTATCGAGCAATATTTTTTGTCGGCCCAATTGATCGACCTGGACGTCTAAAAATGGACAAACGTCTCATCGGATCGACATCTCCTCCATCATCATTACGTGGTGGACAGGTCAATCTTGTTTGAACTTCAGGTTCAAAATACAAGGCACAAAAGCTTCCAATCTCCTCCCTTATGTATGCCATACATATCGACCCTTCTGGATGAGCTGGATTTTTCATTTTCTTTTTTAAGTGATGCAAAAACCTGAAGTTTAGGGTTGTAAGAAATAAAATTTTATTAACTTTTGCAGATAGAATATTTGAGATGATAAATATTAGTATAACATTTAATAATGATTAACTATAAGTGATTACCTCTCAAAAGGATACATCCATCGATATTGCACTGGACCTCCCACCATAGCCTCATAAGGCAAGTGGATTGGAAGATGCTCCATACAATCAAAAAATGAAGGGGGAAAGATCTTCTCTAATTTGCAAATGGTTTGTACAATGTTCCTTTGCAAAACTTGCATGTGATCTACACGTATTTCCGGTGAGCATACATCTCTGAAAAAATGAGATAGCTCTGTGATTGCATCCCAAATTAGATTTGGGACAAAATCACGAATAGCTATGCGAAGTAAGCACTGCATAAAAATGTGACAGTCATGAGATTTCATTCCGTAGAACTTGCATTCGTCGACATTAATACACCGAACTATATTAGATGCAAACCCATCCGGAAGCCTTAACTCTTTAACCCAAGCACATAGTCTTTTTTGCTCCTCCTTGCTTAGAGTGAATGAAGCTTTAGGCTTTAATGTTTTTCCATCACTGTTCACCAATTCTAATTCTTTTCTTTTGCAAATGAAGGCCATATCCATTGTTGCATTTATATTATCTTTAGTTTTACCCTTAACATCCATCAGGGTGTTAAACAAATTGTCAAAAATATTTTTCTCAATATGCATCACATCCAAATTGTGTCGAATAAGATTGGTATGCCAATAAGGCAATTCCCAGAATATACTCTTCTTCACCCAATTATGTGATACCCCAAACCCTGGAGGTTTTTGTGGACCACATTTTGTACCGTAGGGTAAATCGTCGATGACATCTAATTGTTGCAATACCTCTTCACCTGACAATCTCTGCACTGGAGGATCATGATCTACCATTTTACTAAATTTGTCACGTTGCTTCCTGAGGATGATTAGGAGGCAAAAATTGACGATGACAATCGAAAAAGCAAGGCTTTCGTCCATACTGCAACCTAAAGGTCTTTGCACGTTCCATGCAATAAGGACAAGATAATCGACCATGGGTGCTTCACCCAGACAACATTCCATAAGCAGGGAAGTCATTAATCGTCCAGAACAATGCGGCCCTTAACATAAAATGTTGTTTTCTGTGAGCATCATAAGTCTCAACACCATGTTCCCACAACATTTTTAACTCATCAATTAAAGGTCTCAAGAAAACATCAATGTTATGTGATGGACTTTTCCTTCCCGAAATTATCATATTGAAAAACAAATATGGTTGCTTCATGCACATCCATGGAGGTAAATTGTAAACAGCAAGCATGACTAGCCAACAAGAGTATGATCTCGATGCCGGGCCATAAGGACAAAATCCATCAGCACACAAACCAAGTCTTACATTCCGAGGATCAGCAGCAAACGATTGGTGAATACTATCGAATTTTTGCCATGCCTCCCCATCAACAGGATGATTGAGCACTCCGTTAGTATTTCGACTTTCAACATGCCATGTCATAAACTTAGCAGTTACTGACGACATAAAAAGCCTTTGCAACCTCGAAATTAATGGCAAATAATGTAAAACCTTATAAGGTATCTTTTTTCCTCGTCCACCAACTGTTGAGATAGGTTTATATCGACGATGACCACATATTTGACAATATTCCTCCTCTGCATATTCTTTATGAAACAACAAACAATTATTCTTGCATGCGTCTATTTTAACATAACTAAGACCCAATTTTTGTAGCTTCTTATTCATTTCATAGTTGGTTTGTGGCAAATTATCATCTTCTGGTAACATAGGCTTCATAATCCCCAACAAATGATTGAAGCATACTTCACTTATATTAAACTCTGACTTCCAGTTCAAAAGTTGTGAAACAGCCGATAATGTTGTGTGCATTGAACAACCAGGCCATAGTGGTTCTTCTGCATCATTCAATAGAGAATAGAAGTATGTAGCAGATGAATCTGGATGTTGCTCCTCACTTCTTGAATTGTTCACAGAATTATCAATTACGTCATCATCCATTTGAAAAGCATCCGTAACCATTCTAACATATGGATTTTGTCCCTCAGGTCTCACCCCATATAGTGGATCAACTGTTTCATTTATATTTCGTGATGACTGTCCTTCTTTAATTTCTCCGTGTTTATGCCAAGTGGTATACCCAACAACAAAACCTTTGTAATAAAGGTGTTTTCGCACCTTATCGACTTCCAAGAATTGTTTATTCATACATTTGCTACAAGGATATTTAATTCGATTTCCACTAACTACCTCAGGATGACAAAATGCAAAAGTAATTAACTTTTCAACTCCATTCAAAAATTCATCTCTAATGAATCCATCTACATCTAATTGACAATACATCCAAGATCTATCCTTATCCATTTTTCACACAGAAAATAAAATCTGAAAAGATAAAATAACAATTACACTCTATCACAAAATAATTTTTCTCAATTAAGTAAAATCAATTTAATATGTAACATGCATATAACAAAATTTAACATCTACAATAACAAAATAAATAACTCAAAAGGATAACTTCGTCCTTATTACAAAATAAATCAAATTATCTAAAACATACATATATTTAGGTTTAAATATTGGAACTGAATGTGTGGAGTATTTTATTTAAAGTCCTAAGTTTTCTTAGAAATTTCGGCAGCATAACGACTGTAATTTATCTCTACCCAACCTACAAATAATACTATATAGCAATCCAAATCATTAATACAATTCATGCATATTAAATCATCTCAACAACCTTAGTTATCCACAACTAACAATCATGCTTTCCAATCACATCAGCAACCATAATATCATAAAACCAATTTTTTTTGAACAATAAATCATTAAAGTTATATTCATAAATTTAGCTAAAATAATTATAAATCAATTAAAAAAATGAAATATTTTGACTCTTATCACATTATTTTAATGGCTTCACAGAAATCTGAACCAAAAAATTATGTCACTAGCGTGTTCATATTTATTCTACGCTAAACCAAATAATCACCAACAATAACAATAATAATAATAATAACAACAAATAACAAATTTATTAGTTATAATTAATGAAAAATTTGATATCATAATAATTTTACCTTCAGAATGAACTTATTTGCTCTTGGCTTCTAGTTCAATATAGCTTCAAATTCAGTGGTTTTTTGCTAGCTTTCATGCACGCACGTTACCTCTCTTCCTATGAAAGACAAATAACAGTATCGATTTTGTTAAGGCGTACATAGAGTTTTATTTTATTAATCAAATACTCAAATTCTTCAAATTATCCAAATTTAAACTACAAAGTCAATTAAATAAACTACAGCTTCAAATATACTATAACTAAATTTAACTTGCATATAATGTTATAATTAAATTTATAACATTAAATAAAATAACTATAATTCACATAAGAATAACAATAAGAAGATTACAAGTCGAAGAAGATTACAAAAAAAAAACTTTCATTTAGACAGTACCTTTTTTCAAATGAAAGGTTTTATTTGCAAAAACCATTTTTTTTTCCTTTTTCTTCTTGTCTTTAACTGGCAATGTACATTAAAACCTTTCATTTAGACAAGGTGGGTGTTTTCCTTCTTCAAGTTTTTGTTTTTTCATTTTACCTAAACAAAGGTTGAATAATTACATTGTTAATTACTCTTAAATGGATGGTGTGCTGTTAATAAATTTAAGCTTCTTTAAGAGTTTGCCTAATTCAGAAAAAGGGTTTGCTCATGATGTCAGCCCATTCTTTAATACCCTCAACAACTCCATCACAACCACTCTAGTTCATTGATATGCAAAGTTCCAACGAAAAAAAGGATTTACCAAAGACGAGAATGGAAATTGTCAGCCAAATGACTCACAACATGACCTGGAAGTGTCATTGAGGCTTTTACAATCAAAATAATCGTTTATAAACTACCAAAAACAACTGTTATATATATATATATATATATATATATATATATATATATATATATATATATCCCGCAGAAGTATATTCCAACAAATTTAAGGCTAAAATGTATATTAGATGATCATAAAGAAACAATGCGTTGTCAACTGAAACAATCAACCTGCTAATCACTTCAACCTAACGTAAACTTCGAAAGATAAAAATCCCAACAAAAGATAAGAATGCAAATCAATAAAAAGATAAGGAAAAAAATGCCTATTACAAAACAGTGCAATATAATTTTTTTTTTTTTTATAAACTTTTGAAATTAATTGAGGTTACCGGAAACCCATTGGATTTCCAAAAATTCACTGCTGAAATGTTGAAGAAATTTGTGTTAGAGAAAATTAAGATATTTCATATTTACCGGCTCGAAAGAGTTCTTGGACCAGGCTTAGAATTCCACACTCCAAAATAAACATTTGAATTTTTTTTATATATAATATTTATTTGTATATTAATAAAAAAATTTATTTATAGTAAACTTTTTCAAGTTTCTCCAACATAATGGAACATTTAGTATTCAAAAATTATAACGGAAGACAATTCCCCAATCTTTTCTACCGCCCCCTCCCCTCTCTAATATTATATAATGGAACATTTAGTTTTCAAAAATTATAACGAAAGACATTTCACATTCAATTGTATAATTTTCAAAGTGTGATTGAGACTAATTATCATAAAATGTAAAATTTTTAATTTTAACGATTAAAAAAAATGTAATTTATCGATAAATTATGAAAATCGATCATGATTAAATCACATTATTAAAAAGTTAAACAGGAATTAATCCGTTAATTGAACTATTAAAAGAGAGAAAAAATGCCCTGATTCATAAAAATATATATAAATTTGAACTCGACTGTTTTCTTTAATTACTTGTGTCAATTTTTATCGGCAACTTCGGACAGAACCTTGTTACTTGCAGACGTCAGAAGATCCAGAAGTCTTGAGTTCGCTGGATCGTGATCCATGGCAGTAGGTGAAGTATGGGATTGGGACTCCAAATCTGGTAAAAAAACCCAGACATGTTTTTTTGGGCAAAGAAATTTAATCAGAAACGGTGAAAAAGCTGCAGTCGTCTGAGGAAGGTTTCAGTTGAAGTGAAAGATTGTAGTTGGGGATTTTGACTGCTGACAAGTTGATTATTGTCTACTTTGCTTAATTATACGGTGGACCAAATCAACACACTTACTTACTCCCTTTCGCAATCCCAGCTTGCTAACATTTATATAAAATGTCTCCTAATCTGAGAGCTTCTTAAATACAATAAAAAATATCATTAATTTGTAGTATGTTTCCTTAACCCATTCCTTCTAGCATTATGTTGTATTTATATAAAATAAATGTGAGCATTTCCAAGCTAAGTGATCGTCTGATTTGGAGATTTTTGTGTTGAATATCCAATTTCATTGTTTCTTTAGTGGTGGTGGCATAATATAAAAGTTAACTAAGGAGGACCGACATAAGTGATTAAGGTTGAACTTACGTGCAAAGTATTAAGGTTCGAATCCCTACGATCTTTTATTGATATATGATCTATAAATTCAAAAAATTAATAAATGAAAATCTAATAAATTCTTAAATTTCAAAATAAATTAACATCTTACTTTAACCTTGAAAATTAGTATCCTTCTCTACTACTAAACTTAAAAAAAAAAATTATAAAAGTTAGAACTTTCTCAAAATGCTATGACTATTGATTTATCAGCTTCAGGATTTGATGTTTCAATGGACGGTGGTTTCCAGGACTTTGCGGACCACACAATTAAGTGGTTTATCAGCAAAATTTCTGCGTATGCTCATGTTTTAATCTTTGTATCTAAAGACAAAATCTGGCTGTTACAACAATTGAATAGTATACCAACAAACTCTACACAAAATCTAACGCAACTCATCACTCACCATTAACATGGCAACTGTGCTGTGCTTGATTTGTAAGTTTTCTTACAATAGAAAATTGGTGCAAAATCTTAAAGGTTTGCCTAATTTTTGACTATGACATGCACTGATACTTCACTTACAGGAAAAAAAAAAAACAACACCGAAAGGGAGGAACAGAGAAAACAGACAAAAAACAACTATCAAACAAGGAATTGTTACCAGCTAGCGTCTCCCACGCTCAACGGTAGAAAGGGAGGAATGGGGGCGTCGTCTGGATGCGGGGTCGATGGATGGCGAATCTGGGCAGAATTTTTGTCGGGTTTTAAGGAAATGGGGTAACGGGTAACAGTGCAAAGGGAGAAATAATGGAAGGGGAAGGGAAAGAGGGTGGTGGGCAAGGTGAATCTCAGTCTGGAAGACTGAGATTGCAGAGAAATGCGACTGATTTGGCAAAAAAGGGTGGGAGAGAAAGCTGGGTTTGGAAGAGAAACCCGGATCTGGAAGACTGATTTGCGAGACGGGGGGTATTTCAAAGTTTTAGATCTATTCAGCGACGGATTCAGCGACGGAATTCCGTCGCTGAATCTTATTAAATCTGCCGTCGCTGATATTTTCTGCGACGGACATCCGTCGCAGTATGATTCCAGCGACGAAATTATTTTCCTCAAACTTCAGCGACGGACTAACTTTAGAGACGAAATTCCGTCGCTGAAAATTTTTAGCGATGGAAAACAAAAGTCAAATTTCAGCTACGGAATTTCGTCGCTGAAACCTTTTAGCGACGGAATGTTTTGCAAAAACTTCAGCGACGAAATTCCGTTGCTGAATATTTTTCGCGACGAAAATTTCAGCAACGGAATTCCGTTGCTGAAAAGTTTCAACGACGAAAATTTTGATAGGAAATTCAGCGACAGAATTTCGTCGCTGAATAAGTTTTAGCGACAGAATTAGTTTGCGACGAAATTTCGTCTCTAAATTGTTTTAGCGACGAATTAAATATAAACTAAAAATTACAAAAATTTAGAGAGGAATTACCGACGAAATTTCGTCGCTATTTTCGTCGGTATAAAATGTTATATATTTTTGAATATTTGCGACGGATATGCATCGCAAAATCCGTCGCTAATGGTTTAATTTAGCAACGGAATAATTTCGTCTCTAAATTCCGTCGCTGAAAGCATGTTTTTGTGTAGTGCGATCAGCCATGCATACGTCAAAATCATGCACACAACCTACCCAGAATAGTCAAATTAGTGTCTCAGGAAAAAACAAAGATAATTTAAGGTTTAAGGAGAGGATTGAGCATGGAATACCGATGTTCATTGTACTACTTTATAAAATTTATGCTGCTTGATGATCTGAAAATGAACAAAAATCTTTGAACCGATCGATATTGTTGAATGACATGTCTTAGGAGCTGCTAACATAGAATTGAAATGGTCAAAGTTCTGTTAGGCATGATCTAGTCTTCAGTTGATTGTTAGGAAATTTATGTAACTGCAGCAGATATGGCTACATTTTTTATGCTTTTCTGTTTTATATAAGTTGTATAAATAAGTGCTTTCATGATCAATAAAAATTGCTTTAGAAGTTTCAAAAACTAACAAATTTTGCACTGTATTTCTGTCAAAAAGTAACAAATTGGTATTCGAGCCAAAGTTCTTGAGAGACCTGTGAAGTTGAGGGAGCCTAACCACTTACCTTAAACACGCACCATCTGCTATATCAAAACACAAAAGCCTACAACCAACTCAAGATGAGTTCAGAAGCTTCATCAAATGCAATAGCACCTCCAGTGTTTGATGGAACGAATTATCAAGTGTGGGCTGTTCGAATGGAAACTTACCTTGATGCTAATGATCAGTGGGAAGCTGTTGAAAATGAGTATGAAGTTCCTCCGTTGCCTGACAATCCAACTATGGCTCAAATAAAAAAATCACAAGGAGATGAGGCAAAGGAAATCAAAGGCAAAAGCTAGCTTATTTGCAGCTGTTTCATCCACAATTTTCACTAGAATCATGACACTGAAGACAGCAAATGGAATTTGAGACTTCTTGAAAAAGGAAAATGAAGGAAATGAACGAGTCAAAGGCATACAAGTTCTGAATCTGATCAGAGAATTTGAGATGCAAAGAATGAAAGAATCAGAAACAATCAAGGATTACTCTGATAGACTCCTTAACATTGTTAACAAAGTAAGGCTTCTTGGTACTGATTTTTCTAATTTTAGAATAGTTCAAAAAATCCTTGTAACAGTTCCTGAAAAGTTTGAGGCTACAATATCATCTCTAGAAAACTCAAGAGATGTGTCAAGTATTACCTTGGCAGAATTATTGAATGCATTAGAGGCTCAGGAACAAAGGAGACTTATGAGGCAAGAAGGATTTGTGGAGGGTGCATTTCAAGCTCTATCACAGAACAATATGTACAAGGTGGAGAAGCACAACAACAACACTACATTTCCACCATGTCCTTACTGCAAAAAATCCAATCATCCACAGAAAAGGTGTTGGTGAAGACCAGATATAAAATGTCACAAGTGTGGTCAGTTAGGACACATGAAAAGAATATGCAAATCTCAACAGCAGCAAGGAGAAGCCAA